>OX459035.1:37264759-38464759 GCA_949775005.1 Orthosia gothica
CATCTCCAAATTGTCCTTCACCAATGATGCCGGTCAGTTCTATTTGATTTCGTACTAACTCGTAATCTCGAACTGCAACAAACATGGAACATTTTTAATAACAAAACATTTTGTGAACTCTAAACCCTAGTAAATTAAAAAAAAATATTTTGTAAATTATGTCTAAGTTTCTTTAAATAAATAAATAATAATAAAACCCTAGTAAAAGATAACACACAGATGTAGATGCTCTTGATTAAATGTTATATCTATTTTCTTTATAATAAGGTTCCTATTTACAAAAAAATATATTTCATATTGGTTACTGTCGAAAGGCAAAGATTGTAAAGAATTTTTTTTTCCAGTTAAAAATACTTTTTAAATCTTTTAGCTTACCGTGCATTGTATCCAAACCAAATATGTATGAAAATTTTATCTTAATCGGTTGAGGGTAACTGCGTTAAAATTCAGTTGCAAGATTTTACCCAAACATAGATACATAGGGAACGCCGGGAGGGGACGCCCTAGAAAGACATACATAGACCTTATAGGTGATGTTCTTCAGAAAGGCCAAGTGCGCAGTACTCATAACCGGCGTGTGTATGACTAGATGTATGAATGTGTGTGAAGCAAAAGAAGTATGTAAGGATCGTAGCAGGTGGCGTTCTGTAGTTTCTGCCTACCCCCATGGGAAAAAGGCATGAGTTTATGTATGTATGTATAGATACATAGTTACATTGCAAGTTAATAAAAAGTACACTGTTTGGCAGATTTGAAAATTATTGAATTGAAAACTTTGTGATGTTGTTTTGTATTTTGAGTTATATAATTGAAGTAATTACCCAAATTTGATGTCTATTTTAAATGTAGTATCGGGCCGGATAAGTAATTAGGCGCCGGATAGTTACCGGATATCCGTTTCATCTCTTATAAAAACCTTGTAAATACACTCAAACTACATTGAGAAGAGAAAGGTGAAAGATAACATTTTTATAGCCTACGCTTATGTTCTAAAAGGAGTAATACATCTAAAAAAAAACATCAATAATAACGTACCTGCGGGCGTGGAGTAGTCCGCATCATCATCCACGATCTCCGCATAGTCTTCAGACAGTAGCGTCGCTGTGTTCGCCTCCCACGAACTCGTCTTGCCTTCCGAAGAACTACTGCTCATCTCAGCTGTTAAAACAATTCCATTTTAGAGAAATTATCTTTATAAATAAAAGCGAAAGGTCACTCACTCACTAATCATGAAATATCGAAAACCGATTGACGTATAAAGATGAAATTTGGCAGGGAATTTCCTTAAGTGACGTAAGTGCGCACTAAGAAATATTTTTTGGAAATTCAACCTTTAAAGAGGTGAAACTAAAAAGTCATCTGAAGGATAAAATACGGATCACGCGAACGAAGTCGCGGGCGAAGTGAAATAGAAATGGTTGCTCTTTTTAAATAATGTTTTAGATGTTGAATAATAGTGTGGCAAGTTGCTATTTTAATTTAAATTTGAAAATGCAAAGATTTTCAAAATATCGCATGAAGTTTAAGATTCGCATTCAGTTACTTACTTTTACACTGACAATTGAGTTGTTTCCATACGGTTGCTTGCAAGAAAAATTGAAAAGGTTAAAACCTTGAAATATTAACGATAGCTAATATTTTTTCCTTTTATAGTTTAATTTTGAGTGAGAGAGAGAGAAGAACGGCATTGTATTATATTATCTGTGGTATTGGTATACTTACTCGTTCGATTCCATAACGACGTTTGTGACTCAGTAACCAGTCTACAGTATCCATCAACTAAATCTGCTAAACTTTCTGCAGCCTGCAACGAAAAAAAGCCATTACTTATTTAAAATGTCAGACGTATTTATTTTGCACTTCATTTGAAATAACATTAGACATTTAAACAATTCCTTTTTTCAGTTTATTCAATCGATTTTGAGTTCTATTCCGTAGTCATAAGGATGACATAAAAAGTATAAACCTGTTACCAATACCAACTGTTTACTACAGCTGCCATTTGTCTTGTCTCCGAAGCAATAGGAGTCAAAATTGGTTGAACAGGCTGTAAATAAGGATTATTTAAATTTCTAATGCTATTTCAAATGGAATATAGTAGAGGGTGAGAACAAAGAAAATGTATAACAAGCAAATAATATGTAAGTGTTTGCTACAAGGTTGCATTATGTTGTGAAATAAATCTCGGTCAATAACAGTGCTTTTTCATTTTATAATTTTTATTTATTAGCTCACTATCCCCCGGTTTCTCAAATCTCGATTATCGGGCTGTTAACGTAATCGACGAATAATCGCCGGTTATCTGCTGTGATATTAATTTATTGATAATTTTGCGTCGAGAAACTAGGCCTATAGTAAGTGGATAGTTGTGCTCACCTCAACACTGCTGCACGTGATGGTGAGCGTCTCCGTCGCACCCTTCACTCGTAACTGTAGTGCGGCCTTACCGCAGGAGCCGCTCTGGAATTAAAATAATCATTACTGTTATTAATATGGGTATATTAAAGTAACCCTTCTGCGTAACCCTTCAGAGTAAGCTAGCGTGATGTTATGTTATTAGTGCGATCGATTATCTATATTTTTTCTTTTTTTAAATCTTTTTTTGTATCTTTGCCCAACACTAGGAATTTCTTCCTGTATCGTGGGTGCATATACAAACACTGGCTGACCCCCGCGGCTTCGCTCCCGTCAATTCAAATTTTAAAAAAATATAGCCTATGTTACTCGGGAATAAATTAGCTTTCCATAGGTGAAAGAATTTTAAAAATCAGTCCAGTATTTTCGGAGCCTATTCGGTACAAACAAACAAAAAAATCTTTCCTCTTTATAATATTGGTATAGATTTAAACTCACATACACAAGAAACCCAGATCCGGAACAATTATCTGTAGGCCATACAAATATTTGTTCCGTGCGGGAATCGAACCCGCGGCACGCAGTGCAGCATTCGATCGCTCAACCACTGCGCCAACCGTGTCGTCCGATATTCAGAAAAGCACCTTTCTTTGAAATAAAAACGATTAGTTTTTATTTCTTCTCTCTTCTAACTTCACCCCCAATATAATTTGGATATGCTCTGAAATTATTTTGTTACGCAAACATCAAACTTTGTGTTCAAAAACAATTTTTTCGAGAACCTCGGGAAGAGCTGTTTGCGTCGATTCAACAAATTTACACTCTATGACTTGTCAATAAAGTTTTCATTACAATGTCATCACTCATCAGAAAGTACTCTACTTCTCTCTGGTCTGCTCGGAATCAAGTGAAGTCTTTTCTCACCTGTGTTTCGCGACTAGTGTTTTGCGACTGTTGCGTGCAGTTAGACTTGAGCGTCTGCACGGCGACAATGTCGCAGAATGACGCGATTTTCGTGTATGTGGGGGGTTCGCCTGCCTTGTGGGACACGTACGATATATCTGGAAGGAAAAACAGTGTTTTCAGTTTACTTTTTCATCTCTGTTCGAATGGGAGAAAAATGGAGTCATACGGGACAAATAGAGGATAACTTTTTGTCATCGGAGCAGTGATAACTTTTACTCCTTTTTAAAGATGATAAAGAACAATGGCGAAATCTTAGCTGACTTGAATTTGAGCGTCTGAAAGTGAGCAAAATGGAAGAATTTCTATTATTGACTACTTTTTTCAAAGTTTATCATTAACTGGTTTACCAAGGATAAAAACAAATGAATGAAAGTTGATTGATTTTTTCTTTTTTTCGTTACATTGCATTAGCTTAGTGTTACCATTTTACACTTATTCTGCCAAGTGACAAGTAGGGTCACTACTTGTCACTCAACACAGTTCCGAGCGCGCCGGCAAATATCTCCCGGTCGTCATCTTATGGCCGATTTCACCTATGAAACTAATCGCGATTAGTTCAACTAAACTCAGTTTATGCAAATACAGCGTCCTCATTGGTTGAGACCGCTGAGAAACTGCCAACCGGCACTCTGTATTTGCATAAACTGAGTTTAGTTGAACTAATCGCGATTAGTTTCATTGGTGAAGTCGGCCCTTAGTGTTGACGTAACCGTTGTCTATGACTTACCAATAAAGGGTCCAATGGCGAGCTCCACAGGAATGGCCCAGCCAGTTCCTAACGCGCCGGTGAACGTCTCCCGGTCGTACCCGTAGTGAGTATGCATCGTGTCCAGGTACTTTAGCATGCATTCTGTGTCGCTTAGGTTTGCCACCTGGAAATAATAGTGAAAAACAATATAACATAGTTTTACACATCAAGATCCCATCGATATTCAGGGTTTAGGAACATGATAAGTATAAGCGAATGGTTTCTAGCTCAACTTCTCTTTCTTACAGTGTTTAGTTTTTAATCCCCGCCGGAACAAGAAGGGTGTTATAAGTTTCACGTGTGTTGCTGTGTATCTGTGTGTCTGTCTGTGGCATCATAGCGCCTAAACGGATGAACCGATTTTGATTAAGTTTTTTTTGTTTGAAAGGTAATTTTGTCGAGAGTGTTCTTAGCTATGTTTGAATCAAATCGGTTCAGCCGTTCAAAAGTTATGTGCGTTTTACTGTTTGAATCGGGGTGATTTCGCAAGATCAATGTGTCGGGGGTTTCTTAAATTTTGAAATTTTACTTGTGTATAAAGCCGTTTTATTGGGCTCTTAGTAAAGTGAATGTATTTTCCAACGACAATCTGCGTACCGTAAAACGAGGTTAAATTGATTAATTTTTATATAAAAATTGACACAACTACTTCAATTGTATAAAATATGAAAAAAATGCCGTGCTGGCGACTTTACTTAAATTTTTATATTCTCTAATAAAAATTATATATTTTCCATAGTTTGGGCGAAAAATAATAAAAAATGTATCTATCAACATTTTAATGAAAATGGGGTAACTTTGATACCCTATTGTTTTTTCATTGCTCTATAAAGTAAACCCAATTTACAATTATTTTTTTCTGCAGCAAGTAAACGTATTCTTGAGCTAACGTTGATTCAAAACCTGGCTGACATGTCAGTGTAGCAAATTTTAAAAATAAATTTGAGGTACGTTCCGTTTAAACGGCTTTAAGCTTAAAAAAACCAAAAAAATATAAGTTATCATCAAAGTTGCCCCAGATCTCAATGTAACCCCGATCTACCGGTATGAAACTTTGTACGACCTAATGATACTCCAGCGAGACATGGAGCAGACCCGCTGCCCTCGAAAGTCAAAAATGGGCTGAAGACTATTATTAGTGAGGAAGGTTACAGTAGACATCAGAAAGACCAGTGCCAGCCACGTCTTCTAGAGCCAGAGATCGTTGCTTTGCGTTCTCCCTCTCGCCCACTGGTGAATTTTTGTGCGTTTGTTGGTAAGGTCCATACAAAATTTTTAAGCGTTAATTCCTTAAATCATGTGTGTCAATGATTGAACTATAGGTTTACCTTTTTGAACTGCTGCTGTATCGCCTTCTTGAGCACCTTGGGCTTGATGGCGTCGAGCACGGACTTGGGCAGGAACTTGTGCAGCCCGAACTCCTTCTCCAGGTACTCGATGTTGGACTTCTTGTCCAAAGATATTTGCATATCCTTACAGAAGTATCTGGAATTGCGCAGGCATTTGTTATTAGAAACATTTATATGGATACCGGAAGGAGGAAAATTCAGAGATTGGCCCAAAATAGCAGAGTGTGGCAAAGACAGAGGGAGGCGTTTGCACAGCAGTAAGGCGTAAAGGACTAGATTTGATTAGATTACATTTATATTGGGTTCTTAAGGTTTTAATCGTAGCGATAAATTTGAATGAGGGTTACCGCGACCCTGGCATAAGCAACTGAAGGAACACGGGTGGCTTTTAGTCAGTAAAAGTCTGACACCCTCCCGCTTCACCCAGAGCGGGAGAAGTCATTGGATGATTTCACAACCCAAAAAAGGGGGAATAAGGGGGTTTAATCGTTGTTAAGATCTATTTTCATCATCACTAGTCAGCTGAAAGACGTCCACTACTGGATACAGGCCTCCCATGTGCCAAACATCGACCGGTTCTTCAGAAAATTTGAATTGAAACCCCATAGTTCAAAGAAGTTCATATCTTGAAGATATTTATAAGGCAAGGTTGTACTCACTTAATTTCTAAACAACATATTTGTATAGCCAACTCCTGGTCTACCATAGGATGATTGGCGTTGAGGTAGTCGTGTCGCACCTGGAACATAAAAAAAAACCACTGCATCATAGTGTTGATTTCCAGACACATAATTATCATCTGTCCACAGTTTAAGCAGTCACAAGCCTGAAAATTCCTGACTGAAGTTTGATCATAAACCTAAGTACGGCGTCTAGTCTTTAAAACTAACGCAGTTGCTTTAAAATAGTAGTGATCAGCTATACAGGTTTTTTGGAAGTTTACGGACACATTTACATTAATTTAAAAACATATCAGTCAAGTTTCTCCCTCTGAACTTTATGACCTGTATACGTTTTCAATGAGAATAACCGTAAACGTTCTCTTAGACTGTAAACAGAAGCTAAGTAAGTAGGCCACTTTACAAAAGACTTAAGAGGTATGCAGAACAGGGTGAAAAGACCCACCCTCCATTGAAGAGGGAGGATTCTCCGAATAGATGAGTGTTGTTGGTCGGCAACTGTCTATTGGTTGTTGTGCTGCTGTTCATGTAGGATTTGTCTGACGTCTGGTCTTTTTTGTTGGTGACGAAGATGATACCGCTCTCTCTATAAATGATCCCGTACCTGGTCGTAATAATAATGAAAGGTGACTCGGTCGGCGTCGCACAGGTCGCGCAGGTTGGCGGGCAAATAGCGCACTCTTAATTCCAGACGCCACTCGCTTGCTGGCCATTTCGTCAGTAGTTCTGACACAGGCGTGTCTTGGTGGATCCAGCGGCACTGGAATGTGGACAATCATGATTAGAGGTTAGCTAAGTAAGTAAAGTGCGCTGCCACCGACGATGCTGTGGAATTGTAAATTGTTTTGGTCGAAACAAATATGAATAACTGTCGTGCCAGCGTCACGGGGAAGACGTAAGTAAATCAAAAGCTGCAAGTGGAAAGCAGAATCTGCAAGTGACATTAATTTGATCATGAGTTCATCATAATATGGATGGCAGCATCGTTGACCTCCAAGGGTGCCATACACGGAGTCGTCTGGCGCCCATGTGCTGGTTGTGTTCTGGTGCGCCGGTGATGGGGGATACTCCCCAGAGGAGGGTCAGTCGCGGCGGGTTCACGGACGAGTGCTAACGCGTGCCCGTGTGAGCCATAAGCGGCACAGGACACTGTGGAGTTTTAGTGGGTTGGAGTCCCACATAACTGCGCTATCTCTCCGTGGTACCCTGTTGGCCGATCCCGCTATGACGCCATGTAGACGCTATGCTGTCAATTATATGTGTTTGTTTAGAAATAAACGTCGCCCTGACGTAAATGCTGTGTTAACGCTGCGTAGTCGGGTTTGTTTGAAAATGGTTATGCGGCGCAGTTACTGCAGCATATATATTCGACAGACGCTTAAGCTAGAACAGCCCGGCTTATCGAAGAGTGCCTTAGACGCCATTAACACATGTACACACCTTGCCAGTAGTTAGCCTCTTGGCCCGCAGCGCGAAGCACGAGGTATAGACTCTGTCTCCAGCAGCTAATCTGGCTGCCAACAGCCGTAGGACAGACCTCACATCTTCGTCTGCTGAAGCACGCACCACGTTGAAGCCACCGTTGGGAAGGTGGACCTTCAATGTGGACTGGTCGCCTGCTCCGCCGCCTGTAAAAGAGAAAGAAAATTTTGAATAAATCTGTTGAGATTTCAACAGTATGCCTATGCGTATCATTATTTAACAAGGAGGTACTGCGGAATCGGCACAGGTTTGAAGAAAAAACAAACCGGCAGGCTTGTTTAGTATATTTTGCAAGAGCAAAACGATAGCGATCAAACTATTTATGTCATAAAAGTCGGAATTACCTGCAGTGTAGGTATGGTTGGTCCTACACAATCGTTTGCTAATCGCTCGCTGTTTGTCAAATGCACTTATTTAAAAAAAAAAACCGCCATCAACTCTAAAACTTTTGTATTGAAGAGCAATTATTGCGCAAAAATTGCTATCGTTTTGCTCTTGCAAAAGATACGTTATAAGCCTGCGGAACCACTTCTCAATAAAAAAGAAACCGCATAAGATTCGTAGAGTTCCTAAGTTGAGAGAAAACTGGCGTTGTTTTCAAGAGAAAACTTTTAAATGGTGCCTACTGTTGATTGATTGATTGGCGAGCTTAGTAGAAAATTAGAAATCAATAGAATTTCTTTTTACCCGACTGCGGGAGGATAATGTTTTTCAAGCGTATGTATGTATGTGTTTGTAAATTTCTATGGCACGCGCACGCTCTACAGCTCTAATTGCTTGACGGATTACGTCATAATTATGAGGTGTCGTTGGATTCGTCGCAATTGTGGGATTGACCATAGGCTGTATAATTTTTAAATATAGTGCACCACTCCAACATTTTTTTTTTATTTCTTTGTCGTTACAATATGGGTATCAAATGAAACCTACTAAATATACCATTCCAAATATATATATTTTGGAGTTTTCACGTTCTTATAGTTTCTTTGCACCAAAATGCGTTACAGTGCAAATTTTTAAACAATCGAGTAGAATGCGAAAATCGCGCCATCTATTGGAATCAATTTTAAATGATCCATTCAAATATTATTTGAAATGTGAATAAAGAGCCCAATATTCCTTAATTTTGTGCTTAGGAGAGTTAATTAAACAAGAACACATTTTTTTATGATCGTTTCTAGAAAATCTTAATATTTCACAAAACTCAATAACGAATCGAAGCTCATCACGCCATCCAGTGCAATTTATTTGAACCAAATTTTCTTCCATCGCGTTGGGTGCCCGAGCTATAGGTGCTCTTCTGCCCAACCCTTCAGGGAACACAAGCGTTAACATCACGCCTGTGTCAGTGAAGGACACTGATTCCTGTAACACAGGTTCGCCTAGCACGGGAGGCAGGGGCTTTACATGTATGTCTGTAATATTTTTACGTCAATAAAGTTTTTTTTTTTTTTTTTTTGTTATGTAATACTAACTGTGCCCGCGGCTTCGCTCACGTCAACTGCCTACCCTACCCTACTTACCTAGACTTACCTACCCTGTTTTCCTACCTGCCTACCCTAATTACCTACCTAACTACCAATTATTTTTCTAAGGTCATTGTTTCAACCGCCATTCAGAAAATAATGTCAAATGCACAACGCCATCTATCGAATATGTAGTTCAACTGTCCTAGTATCTGAATTGCGTGAATTGTGATATTTAACTTCATGAACATTTTAAATCCATCTAACTTTTGATAGAGTAAACCGATTGCGATGAAACAAAAGCTAAGTAATACTTCAATTAATTAATTATATGTTATCTACATTGGTTTCGTACATTTTACGTGATGCGTGCACAAATAAACAGAGAAATAGTTATATAAGCTACAAGTGCGGAAGGTAGGCGATTTCCGATGAGTGGTATTTTATTCACGAGCGAGCGAAGCGAGTGAGTGGATAAATCGACACAAGTCGGAAATCATCTTACGTACGTGTATCATACAACATTTTACTATGCATTGTGCGAGGAAATAAATAAATTAATAAAATGGCGGGCTTATTCAAGCGCGTTCAGCATATCCACAGATTAACTAATAGTTCCTCGGGCATATCTACTGCGCATGTGCGAATAGCTGTCAAATCGTAACGCAATAAGGCACGAGCAAAATATAAGTTCTGCTAAACATATTTAATGAATATTTAAAATTAATTTATTAATCAAAATTTAAATCTAGAGTAATTAAAAACGCCTAAAATAAAGTATTAGTTTTATTTTACCTTTTATATGGATGATAATCTGTACATAACTAATTTTTTAAACTTTTCTCAAATAATAAAAACTCTATGCGTCGGGCTGACGTTGGAGTTAAAAATTAAAAAAGTACAGGAAAGTAAAAAGCACTAGTGAAAAAAAGTGACACTTTCCGCACAGTTTAGCTGCTTGGAAAACCGCTCTTTTCGAGGGCATGCATTGTAAAATAAAAAAATGCTGGAAATGGGTTCCTTTGGTTATCTTTTAACACCCTGTTAAAAGTTACGTTTTTTTTGGAAATATTTTCGATCTACAAAAACAACTTTACTATTATTATATGTACTGATTGATTGTATTTTATTCAAAACTTGAAACCAAGTTACCACGGCCACCCAGCTTCATTACAGGCTATTGACAAGTCTGTATTCCGCGCCCCGATTGGTCGCGACAACTCCTATGGGCGCAGACGTTTATGGCAGACACTTTCTCAGCAGTTAAGGAATTCTTGTCACGTTCCTATGATTTATGTGCGGAGAGAGATTTTACTGAGAATCGATGATATATCTACTTTAAAATGAAAGTCGGTGGATAATCTTTTATTTTCGTGCTACGTGAGATTTGGGATAAAAGTTATTTTGGGACGGTAGCATCTTTTCTTGAGATGAAAATGCTCTCCAGAAAGATTCGTTTCCATATTTAGGAAAAGTAATTAAGGCAAGCCCGGCTGAACTATTCCAATACACTGCAACTCATGAAAACCAGAATATATCGTGGTGACCACCAGAAAATCCCTAGTCAATTAAGCTTGACGAATCCCAGAGAAACGATTCAAGTATTAGGATCCCGCAACGGAATTAATCAAAAAAAGAACAGCGGCGGAGTAAGAAAAACAAAATGTCCACTTCCCACTTCCCCTTATCAAGTAGTAGATATAACAGAGTTAGGCTAATTAAGAGAGTCGGAGAATATTGTTTATATTACTACTATTAAAAGCCTGTGATGTCCCGCTGCAGTGCAGAGCATAGGCCTCCCTACTCTCGTTCTACTCCTCTCTAAATAAAGCAGTTTGCATTGAATGAGTCCAACTCATCCTGCCATCTCCGTCTAGGCTTTTTTCATTAAAAGAGGCCCATAGTGGGAGGAAGGTAACTACATAAATTTAAAAAGGGTTCGTTCTATTATCGGACTACAAGACGTACGGCAATGCGCCATCGGTACATGGTGCACATCCTACCCAAATGCCACAGTGAAAAAATATACAACCAGTATGGAAACTACATACAAACGCTCGAAACGGCACACTCACACAAACATACGCACCGACGAGACCACTCGGGCACTTCTGCAGTGCTGTCAGTAGTGCGAGCCGCTTAGGGGTCTCGTCGATGCGCATGTTTGTGTGAGTGTGCCGTTTCGAGCGTGTGTAGGTAGTTTCCATACTGTTTGTATATTTATTCTGTGCAAATGCATTAAACTTTTTGGGAATACTTTCATTGTAGGTGCGTACAGCAAAAAATTTGAATACCCTGCAGTGTGCATCAGATAGATACAACCTGGTGGTACTTAAGACAAAAGGCTACTTCTATGCAAGCATGCTTCACCATCGATCACATCGCTAACCATCTATTCAAACGCAAGTCTGGATTGAAGGTACAAAAAAAGCAATCCAATTTTACAAGCGACAAAATAAAGCTAGTTGACTGTCAGCTGATCCCGTCACAAACAGATCAATTACACAAAAGCTGCGCCTACCTAAAACCTAAATGGATGTCACCTAAGTAATAGGGTTAATAAAAGGCAGAGTAAATTAAAACCGCTGTGAGGAGTGTCGTTATGGGCGCGGTGCCCAGCCCCCGTGGTTATTATGTACTCTAAATATTGGTCGTAATGGTCATTGTTTAATGAAAAGACTATATTTTCTATTAGGCAATTCAATTATATTTTAATTAGGGAAAATTCTTCCTAAATTGAATAGTTTCATTAAGGAAATGCTTTCCTATATTGGTTTCATAATGTTTGAATGTTTGCAAAGTCCATATGATTTTTCATTGACAAAAATTACCTTCCATACAAACTATTATCTGACTATGATCCGCTTGCGACAGACAGAATCGTGCAGGGATCATTTTATCACACTTAAAATTTTGACGGTGCCATGCCTCTATATTCTAGTATTGCTTACCAATTTTCATAAGAAATTGCACAATTTCGAAACCTATGAGCAAAGACGAGCTAGACATAAAACTCAACGGAAAGACCTGCCTAACATAATACAACCAAAATTAAACGTGGTTTTTCACAGTCCTAGATACCAATCAGTCTTTCTATTCAACAAGTTACCCTTAGAATTTAAACGGATAAATAGCACTAACATATAAAAACAAACTCAAATCATATTTATTGAGGAAGGGCTACTACAGTGTCGATGAGTTCCTGGATGATAAATGACAACCACTATAAGATTATAATTATTTTAATTTGGATTATTTATTATTATTATTTTTAATTGTAATGGTATTTGTGACATATTGTGACATTTTATAATTTCTCTTGACATTTAATTTATTTTTATATAATTGACTCGAATTTATATAACATGGATAATTGTTTAGAATTTGTGACATATTGTGACATTTTATTATTTCTCTTGACATTTAATTTATTTTCGAATTATTTTTGTATGGATTATTATTTTAAAATTGTAATGGTATTTGTAACATATTTTTATTTTTTCTTTGACATTGAATTTTTAATTGACTCGAATTGATCTAACATGGATAATTATTTGGGATTTGTGACATAATATAGAAGTTTTTATAATTTAATTTTATCTTTTTCATTGATTTTTAAATTGACATGTATTTTTTGTTCCGGATTATCATTATTTATTTTTTAATCTATCATAATCACTACCTAATGTTTTTTTTTTTTTTTTATTTGACTGAGTCTATTTTATTATTTAATGTTTATATCTGACATTTTAATTTTACTGTTAATTTATTACGAATCATTATTATTGAAAGTTATTGTTATTTAATTTTTATCTTTTGAGTGTAATCTATTTGTGGTGTTTGTATTTTTTTTTTTTTACGTCTTTCAAATTTCGACACAATGTATATATTGTTATGAAATAAATTACTTATGACTTATGACTTAACTTGTATAGTTGTAGCGGCCCCAACGCCGCCACGTACGAACTAATGACATGACGTCACACAAATCCTGCATCGCGCAAGCAAAGTTTTCGGCGCGATTAGAACACATACAACAGGCCGACAATAACCGTTGGGTAGTTGCCCGGACCAGACACAACACCCGTCTGGTCGGAGGATCCTCCCTTTTCTACGGAGGTTTGTTGGACTTTCCACCCTGTTCCACCTACCACCAAATAGTAGTACTCAGCAGATAATAAATGTAGGACAACTGCTGGACTCTAATGAAGAAGGTTATCAAATTTTTTATTTGTTACCAGAGACTTCTTGGCAGAAAAAAAAATCAAATTCAAAGATCATTCGAAACAATAAAAGATTATCTCATTTACTCAAACACTTTTTAGAACTCAACTAGCTTTTAATTTATTTTAAAAACACGGTGAGAAAGTATATAATAATCTCAGCTTAGATGCCCTGGTAGGGGCGTTAGACCTAAACACAACCAATTTCGCATGTACAAAGAAAATTCATTAAACCTCCTTTTACTAAAACGTTTTTGCACAGCATAAAACCACATTACTTTGACCATTCTTCTTTAAAAAGAGTTTTCGTCGTAAATTGTGGTAACTATACCTAGCTACTTACAACTTTTTCACACACGTTTAACGTCCGTGCTTTAATTAAAAGCACAGGTAATATAATGCTCGTCTCATTAAAAAAAGGACAAACGCCTCCTCGACGTTTAGGGCGGTTTTCCACTAAAGGTACAGCGAGGCTGCGCGAGGATGCGTAGCGAAGCTGTGAAAATACGTGATTGTTTCCACCAAAACTATGCGAGGTATATCATGAAACGTTGTGTAGCTAAGAGGTGCGATCTTCACGAATCCTTCGCCCGCTTTATTTATTTTTATAAAAGGGAGGAAATTTTCAAAAGGTGCCTGGAGTTTTGGGAAAAAGACCTTTCATCTCGCTCGTGATAGGTCGATTGATGGGATCAAATCCTTCGCCTTGCCGAATTTACTTAAACAATTAGGCTGCAGGAAATGTGGGATATTTACCTCACTAAAACAACTCCGGCGATGGTTATCGGCACGTAGAAGAATGTGTGACCTGTTAAAAGACCACCTTAGCACCACTTCTTTCCAACGCCTGTTAGGGCACATCCGTGGGGTATTTTAATGGAAAAGTGCATCCCTAGCACTAGCACACACCTCCACCTTCACACACATTAAAATTTCTCGTTTTTTTGTACGTCAATAAATACATGACTCTGCTAGTCCTTTTCCACTAGAGCTACACTTAGCCTGGCTAAGAAAATGAAGTGTTCCCATTGGTGTATATTTTTCTCGCGCACTGCCTCGCTACCTCACACATCTTTGGTAGAAAAGCACCTTTAAGCTGTAATATATCGGTGGAGAACGGAAGGGGGAGGAATGGGGAGTAAAGGGGAATGCGTGTAATCGGATTTCTGGAAACAAAGCCGCTATCTTTTTTTGTAAAAGGCTTGCGTGTGACGGTGCAGAGTATGGATCGTATTGTTTCCATTCGTTTTGATAGTGTGTGGTGGAATATTTCCATGTGGCAATGGGGTTTATGTGAGTGTATAGTGGGTTTCTTGCAATGAATAAAATGCGGCTTTTTGACTGTTATTAATTCGTGGCTGCCCGGCTTGTTTTTAAAATATCATGCGCTGTTTTTGGGAACAGTATAACTTTAAGGATGCATGACAGATATTCAGGCCAGGACCTTCCTGTTTTTGAGTCTAGTAAGACACAAAATCTTCTCTTTAGAGGACTTAAAGTGATAAAATAAGCTTTATTAACTGACAGAGATTGAAGATCATAAAAGCTCTTAGGCTAACTGCATGGCGCGCTCTAGCGTACCGTCCGTGACGGACCGCCACCATCCGTTCATGTCCCGATGACAAGACACATTTCCAACCAGGCTGGAGGTGGACAGTTATCACGCAAACGGTACTGGCGCCCAACTGGGACTCTAAAGTTTCACTTGGGAGACAATAGCTTTTGTTAGTCATATCTTATGCAGCAGTGTTATATCTTGCCATGTGCTGGTGCAGATGACTGACTCTTGTGTGTGATAGTTAGCATTATCATGTAACAGTTATTGACGCCCAACTGGGACTCCGAAGTCCCACTTGGGCGCCAATAACTTTTGTTTAATGTGTTAACTAATAACACATTAAACAACAGTAGATATCCTTACCATGTGCTGGTGCAGACGACTGGTGCCTCTTGGGCGAGCCACCCGGTGGCGCGGGTTGCATGGCGCGCGCTAGCGGACCGTCCGCGCACCTACCGCCACCTTCCGGCTCATGGCTGTAACAAGAGAGAATAAAACATTAGAATTGTTGAGAAAAACCACAGGAGATGAGAAAAGATCAACAAATAAAGATTTTTCTTATTAACGCTAAATCATGGCATTTCTATTCAATGCTGGCTTGGGCACGAAGGATATGTTCATGTACACCAGTTTTAGACCTCACATCCTGAGGACAATCTGAAAATAGTCTCTGGAAACACTCGGCAATTACAAGCTAGCACCACTATATCGTTAGTGAAAATGTTCTTCTGAAACTGATATGCCTTGCGGCACCTAGGCGAATCAAATATATCAATAAAACCATACTCGCAAAAACATAACGATTGCCCGCTCAATTCGTTCCTAGCCTTATAAACCACATCACATCGGTACAGTGCAGACTTTTACCCCGTTAATTTATATCCACAAACATGTAAAATTAATTCTCCGCGTAAAAATCTCATTTTCGCAGACCATTAACTTCGTAAACGTTCCGCAACGCTCCGCGACACACATTATTATTCATGAAGATACTAACACATCATCTAGATATATGAATCTACATACATGCATGCCGTTTACTTTCATAACTTTTTTAGTAATAACCTCTTATTCGTTTGCCGAGGTAAAAGTAAAGATACTCGTTACTGAAGATGCGATAGTCATCATAGGAATATTGTAATGCATGTTTGTTTAAGTCTTCTAAACGGCATTTTGATTTGGTAGATTTAAAATTGAAGTCTCTACTTCTATGACAAACATATTAAGGAGACGTGCAATGAAAAGGCATTTTTATTAGAAGATGTCAAAAACTCCGTCATGAAATGTTAAGAGTCAATCACTTTTCCTTTGCGCCAAATATAAATAAGTATATTTATAAAAACAGCGGCTCTTTCAAGTTATTTGAGTACCAAAATACAAGGGAAGGATGATTTTTTTTATTCTCTGTGGGAGCTTCACTCAAAAACTACTGAACGAATTTTAATGACAGTTCTGTTCTAACTATTTTAGAACTTCGTCGCCCAAAAAGGGTACGATGTTATGTTAGTAGTATGTAAAGGAAGCAACGACAAAATACTGACGCTGAATATAGAAAAAGTTTTTCTGTAGACTACTGTAGAGTGTGATGTACCTTTTCCGGGCATTTTGGAAAGAATTTTGCTCGTTAATGTCGAGAAGAAGAAAATTCTCAATATTCCTAGAAATTGAATCTTAGGTACTTACTATTAGATAATCATATAAAATCAGACAGAAAGTATCTTGGAAAGTTATAAAAATAAGATACGATGGGAATTCACAAGATATTGTTTGTTCGGCCCTCATTCAAAAGTTGATAAATCATTGAACATAGGTATTTTCTCGATTCAAGTATTTACAAACCATCACAATAAACTAACAATTCGATTGAAAAATGAATTTAACACAACTATATTTACAATCAATCAAACAATAAAAGGGAACGGGCACCTTTTGTTTCTAACCTACAAAACAAAACAAAAATGGCTGACCTCAACCCGAAACTTATTGCAAAGGAAAAATGTCCATAGCAAAATATCAAATAGGTTTTAGCTTTACAGAATTGGTCAAGCTTTGGTCAAGGGTTTTACAAAAGACGCCAACAATATGGCGCCGGCCATTTTGTTCAAGGGCGCGAAAAGTGTGTACTTAGGAAATATTGGGTACCTTTGTACACAGTGGGTCGTTATTATAGAGGTCACGCTTTATGTTACTATAAGGGGTGAATAAATCTGGGCATATGGTGTAAGAAATGTATGTTTTTATAGCTTTTCAATTTTGGTGCCAAATTAATTATGTTTTATAATTGGAGAAGCTATATTAGTGTGCTGGATTCTAATCTTTACCAAGTACGAACTGTTTTCTAAGCAATAACATACAAACATTATAAAAATAATATTATAAAGAGATAAACTTATTTGTTTGTATGTAGTAGTTAATCTCTAGTTACAGTAAGGTGTGTTTTTTGATCCGTAGTTGACTCAACCAATGGTTAAATGCTAACCAAGGATTAAAATTTCGGTGAAAACACTTTTATTCATCAAATTTTGGCATTACAAATGGTCAAATAAGTTGAAAGTTAATTACTTGACCATTTGTTAGACTATAAATTGATACACAAACGCGTTTTACCGCAATTTGCAACAATTGTTTGAGTTAATTACGGATAAAAAATCTGGGCCTTACTGATTAGAAAATTTACGTAAATTCTAACCGGTAGAAAGCTGTACTATCTATGGGAGAGCCAAGCTACTGTGACCCTCGAAAAAATAATAGTGTCTGTGAAATGGGCAACGAAAGCAAATCGTGAGATAAAACAATAGTGCCGAATAAAACAAAATGTCTGAAACTGATGAATCAGAAAGAAAATGTGTTCCCTACAGATCAATGCTCGATAAAACGGCAACGAGTCTAAATAAAAACAAATGCTAACGTAAACAATCGTATCCCTTTTCTAAAACAAAGATTTACCCCAACATAACGTTATTTTATTTCGTAGGGAATTACAGCATAAGAGGATTACACACAAACCTACGTTGTGCGTATGTAATGTTGGGAGAAACATGGCGGCTACGCGAAAATACGTAGGTATCACGTAGCCCGTGTTTTATTAAAAGAAAGGAGATGAGGTAAAACGCAAGAGGAGAGTAAAGGATTAGCTGCAATTAATTCTAGATTGTTTTCCTTCGTGGTCTTCCTCTATTTACAAAGATGGTTTGTTATTTTTGTTGGTTGGTAAGTAGTCTGAACAATGACCATGTACCTATCTAAAGAAATGTCGCTATTTTATTGAATATTGGTGGGCTCTTGTAAGACCACTATCTCACACGATGGTAAGCGATTATGTGCATTTGTGCTTCGCTTATTGGCTTGCCTATCCACTCAAACACAGTTATAACGTTGAAATGCCTATATTGTACTATAATGGGGAATAATGGTGCAAACAAAAAGTGTTATTCAGTAAATTGTAGACTACTGTGTTGTGCTGGGACACAGACATCCTCTCTGTGAGAGAGATAATGGGCCTTAATCCACCACGCAAGCCCAGTGCGTGTTGGCGTATGTCACATGTCTTCGATTTTTTGGTTCTAGGACATGCCAGGTTCCTCACGATGTTTTCCTTCACAGTTTTAAGAGCAGTGGTGATAAAATAATTCTGGCTTCGAACGCACGACCTACGACACGTATTTTAGGGCCTTTTCCACTGGGCTACCCACTGCTCTCAAATAAGAATTTGAATGATTCTGATTTCTGAAATAAGAATTAGAAAATGAGTATTCGTCTAAGCTCTACTTTACCACTTTGGTATTGTAGTAGTAGAGTTAGAATTTCAGAAACTGGTATAAATCAAAGTTTATCTGCCAGTTAATCCGTTAATCCTAATTACAAAACGTATTTAATCAATAAACCTGCTAATCAATGGAACCAATCAATTGCGCACAAAGAGCCCTTTCAATCAGTCGCAGTATCTAACTAAATCCATTACCTAGTTATCGCAGTCCTCACATTATGTAGATAGCTAGTATTGGATCTAATTTAGTTCCGTTATAGTTTATGCAAGGTTTAGTAGTATATGACGTTTTATCTTCTATAATATAAAAATGAATCGCAAAATGTGTTGGTAAGCGCATAACTCAACAACGCATGGACCAATTTGGCCAATTCTTTTTTTTAAATGGTCGTTGAAGTTCAAAGATGGTTTTTACGGGGAGAAAAATTCTAATAGTTGCAGGAAAAAAAAAAAATTGCCCTTTTCTTTTTCTCATACAAAAGTTTTCTAACTAAAACGTAGAGTCAATTTGAAATTTATTGCTATTGTATAAGCTATTTTTGCTTTGTGTGGGGTAGGGTAGTGTCGGGTAGGGCAGGGTAGGGTAGGGTAGTGTAGTGTAGGGTAGGGTAGTGTAGCGTAGGGTAGGGTAGGGTAGTGTAGGGTAGGGTATTGTAGTGTAGGGTAGTGTAGGGTAGTGTAGGGTAGTGTAGGGTAGTGTAGGGTAGTGTAGGGTAGTGTAGGGTAGTGTAGGGTAGTGTAGGGTAGTGTAGGGTAGTGTAGGGTAGTGTAGGGTAGTGTAGGGTAGTGTAGGGTAGTGTAGGATAGTGTAGGGTAGTGTAGGGTAGTGTAGGGTAGTGTAGGTTAGTGTAGGGTAGTGTAGGGTAGTGTAGGGTAGTGTAGGGTAGTGTAGGGTAGTGTAGGGTAGTTTAGGGTAGTGTAGGGTAGGGTAGTGTAAGGTAGGGTAGTGTAAGGTAGGGTAGTGTAGGGTAGTGTAAGGTAGGGTAGTGTAGGATAGGGTAGGGTAGTGTTGGGTAGGGTAGTGTAGCGTAGGGTAGGGAAGGTAGTGTAGGGTAGGGTAGTGTATGGTAGGGTAGGGTAGTATAGGGTAGGGTAGGGTAGTGTAGGGTAGTGTAGGGTAGTGTAGGGTAGTGTAGGGTAGTGTAGGGTAGTGTAGGGTAGTGTAGGGTAGGTAGTGTAAGGTAAGGTAGATAAATGTTTGGTATTTTTATGGCAAAACAATGTTTGCCGGGTCAGCTAGTATTCATTAAATTAAATGATGTTTCAATTTACTTTTCTGTTAGTCTTATACATTCAGTCAAAAAAGTTTTGGGAATGGATGATTTGTTTATCGTTCCAAATTCAATACTTAGTTTTTTTTGTTGTAGTTAGATTGGCATAACTGTTTTCAATTTTGGCGCGGAGTTTGATTTACATCTGTTTTTTAGATTAAATACAGTGCTGTTCTTAGTTATATCATGTCTAATGAGTATTGCGAATTTCATAAAAACGAAGAAACGAAAACCGAAATACCGACTTTCGAAATTGAAGTTATTTTTCACTTTGTAGTGTTTTGTATTTTTTGTTAAAAACAGTTTTTCTCGTCAATTATTAGCCTCACAAACGGTCAATTATGTTGGTGAGTTAATTATTTGCCCATTTCTTAATCTACAATTGAAATATAAACTCGTTTTGCCGGAGTTTAACTACGGATCAAAAACTGGGCCTAAGTCATCGAGGAATACAGACATTTTATGTTAGGTGCATGTTTTCCAACAACGTATTTTATTGTCCAAGGGGCATCGTGTTACCCAGTAAATGGATTGAGGAGGTAAGATAGACAGTCACTCTTGTATCCGGTCAGACTGGAAGCCGCCAACATGGTTGGAATAAAGATATTTGTATGTAAAAAGTAGTATAGAGTGCAGATTAGTATAAAGCAGTGGTGGCCCAGTGGTATTGGCCGCAACTTACAAGGTCCTACACCTTGTAAGTTGCGGGAGTCGTGGGTTCGAACCTAGGCAGACGCGTAACTTTGTGTAAATTATTACATCACCACTGCTCTCATAAAGATGAAGCAAAACATCGTGAGTTCTAGAACATGCCGGTTTCGGCATGTTCTAGAACTAAAAATTCGAAGACATGTGACATTAACCAACCCGCACTAGGGCCGCGTGGTGGATTACGGCGCATCCCCTCTCACAGAGAGGAGACCTGTGTCCCAGCAATGGGAACATTAGTAGGCCGCTGATGATGATAAATGCAGATGAAGACAATCAGTACATAAACCCTTTATCAATCTATTCCTGAAAATAAGTTTCTAGCAATTCGGTATATAATGAAATAAGCCAAAATATCTAATACAACATCCCGAAAAGTTCTGTATAACAAACAATCCAAACAGAGTTTGATAAAACCCGATACAAACATTCAAGCGATTTCATATCGCTCCGATTTCGATCAAAGGACGGGATCCGACCCGATTGGTTCGAATCAAATTGACCGCAAGGCATCCGAGCCCTTTAATAAACCAAGGGTGGTTTACCCACTTTAGTCACGAAACAAGCACATGGCAGAAATCCCACTTCTGATGTCACGCCAAATAAGGAAACAGAGGGTCTAGACTAGATAGAGTGACATTACATCAGCGATAAAGATTGTCAAAAAGTATATGACTTGCGCTGCCAAAATGTCTCGTGCCAAATGGTCAATCTCAAACAATTTGGTCTTTTTACAATCGTAGACCTTGATCTAGAGCCCCCAAGACTTGATAAACGTGGGCAGTCATAAAAATTCGCAATAAAATTCCTTCAGCATCAATTGCCGGGATTAACACCATTATCTAAGCTTTCCTGAATGATCCGGCATGACTCTACAAGAATTAAAATGAAAAAGGCTTCAAACTTACAGCAGCTTTTTGCGTCAGCGGATTAAAAATTAAGAATAATGACTTAGTTGTTTGCCAGGGATCACCGGAAAATCCGCATTTTATAACAGCAAGGCTCTCTTGTGCCTTGCTAACTCTAATCTGCATTTACTACTTGATTTTATTCCTTTTTAGAACGAAATGCCTTAACACGGCTTGCAGTAGGAGGTGCCTGGTAGAAATCGTCACGTAACTAAGGTTCTCGAGACGTTCGGTTCCTTCCGGCGCAGTTCGAATATTATCGTCAAGCGCTGACCGCTATACTTGTTTACGTCATGTGTTAGTTAAATGTGACTTAACTCTTTCTTTTTTTCTCTTTCTAGTTTGTGTGTGTTTGAGGTACGTCGTCCCCGACAGGGGTTGATCGCACACGTTTTTTGTTCCAGCTCTATGTGGTCTATGTCTTTTTCCTATTTCTATATTTTACCTCCTATGTTCAAACTAAGTTTAGCCTCTTACATTACCAAGACATTGTTGCCAACGCAACTAGCTTAGTTCCAGCTTTCAGTGTGTTAAGAGCAGAACGTTATCCAGCTTGCATCAAACGCTCTTAATATCGTGGGGTGCTACAATCTTGAAGTAAGTTTGGTGAGTGTTTGAGTATACAGGATAATGAGTTTAAGCGGCATTATTAGAGCTATAAAGTTGGTTCCAATGAGGTAGAACTATGAATTTGGATGGCAAAAAGAATAAAGGCAGACCAAAGGAAAGATTTGTGAAAGATGATATGGCAATGGGATGATGATGAGGTATGGTAGAGAAATACGGCGAATAAATTGGTATGTTGGGCAGGTGTTATGTTATATATGCGAATGGCAGGGGAATAGTTATGTCAGTTTCATTTAAAATGTTGAATCAGCAATTATTTTGTATCCCTGTAATCTAACTATCAACCTTAATTTGCTGGTTCATGTATTTGTTTTTTAACTGCTTCAATAATAGTTATTATTTGGATTTTATCGCAAAGCGGCGATTACTGTAATTTAGCACAACCATATTCATGCATAAAATCATTTTTTTACAGATAACAATGCTTTGTTTACAGACAATAAGTTATCTGTCAGAGAAAAAGGAAGTCGAAAAGTATGAGTTGAAAATATTGTTGATTCAATAATAGATTATTTTGTCACTTTTATCAATTGACTCTTACATATTTCTAGAAAAGATATGCAGGTGAACGAATCTGTGATTTATGTTCACGGATCTAACCAATATATTAGAATTTTAAGATTAAAGATTCCAAGAATTGTTATGTTAACATTAGTTTAGAAATTTTAGCATTTCTGGCACCGATGGATATAATCTATAAAGATATATTGAATCATAGAAAGAAACGGAGAGTAAAAGAAGGAACACTAAAGATCATGATTGTATTGAATGAAGATGTATGTAAGCATATAGGACCAGGCATAAGCTAGCTTCTTAGTCCAGTGAATAAGAAGGGGATAACACGGATAAGGATAATAAGTAAACTAAAGCCATCAATGACAATAATGATAAAGAGGCTAACAGTACTGACATCTTATTTTGAAAAAGATCGAGCTTCAACAGTAACGACTAACTGACTTAAAATTTAAACAAGCTTTTTATATCCCAGTTCCAAGTATTGAACAACTCTTCACAAGATAACTAATACAGTAAGGAAGATCCACAAATTAAGTTAAAGTTGACCTTACGTGTCAATCTGTTGTGGTTTTTGTAACTTTACAACAAAAAACAAAGATTTTGATAAATTATGTGTTTTTACTTTATTCATCACACGCCTTCGCTCCAATAGCCTATTCCATATTTTTTGTGCATTTTTTCATTGTTAAAACTAGCCTTTGGCACTTAGATAGTGTAGCCTTCTGTCGGTGAAAGAATTTTATAAATCGGATCAATACTTTTAGATAATAGTAGAATTTAATAATATGCGTGCTTTATCGTCGACCATATCATCACTTACCATCAGGTGAGATAGTGGTCAAGTTGTGCCTATTATCAAAAAAAACCGGCAAAGTGCGAGTCGGACTCGCGCACGAAGGGTTCCGTACCATTATCGCAAAAAAGGGCACAAAAATCACGTTTGTTGTATGGGAGCCCCCCATAAATATAAATTTTATTCTGTTTTTAGTATTTGTTGTTATAGCGGCAACAGAAATACATCATCTGTGAAAATTTCAACTGTCTAGCTATCACGGTTCATGAGATACAGCCTGGTGACAGACAGACAGACAGACAAAGGGACCGCGGAGTCTCAGTAATAGGGTCCCGTTTATATCCTTTGGGTACGGAACCCTAAAAAATGAGAAGCAAAAAGCACCTCCTCCTTGCCTCCTTAAAAGCAAAAACAATACTTTTCAGTATTAGTTAGCAGGGAAGAATCTGTCTTGAGATAGTAAACTAAATTATGTACCACAAAGGGGTTATCGCAATTACCAATTCGCTAAGGGTGAAGATAATACCGATAAAGCTATTAGAAGGGACATCTATATCTTCATAAGAAATTACGATTACGACTTGATGGGATTCTTTGATTATACTAAAGGCGAAGGGTGACAGTTTCACAAGAAAAGCTTGTTCTGAAGTGTGTTGATATTAATAGGATTTATCTAGAGAATGCTGTTTTAATATGCATAATAATGCACGACACTATCAAATACATCCACCAGTAGTAGTCAAATGCTTGCAATTAATATACAAAAACAACGAAAATATACACAAAAATCTGTAAAGAAATGAATTAACAAAAAACTAAACAAGAATAATGGAAGAACCCGGTAAAATATGGCTCAAAATAATTTTTGTGATCAATTAAAAAATCTGAAGCTAATCCCAGCTTAAAATACAGACTACCTTACTCCGAGAGAAAAAACACGAGGTTCAAAAGAAAATTATAAAACGAGAAACATGAAGAGGATTTAAGCTGGGGCTAAAAGCTAATAAAATAAAAACATAATTGTATTATTGTAAAGTAGATGCCGAAGTTAAAGCATACACACTGCAGGAGTTGAATTTTACTATGCGGAAGTTAAACGGGTGCATAAACTTAGTCAGGAATCAGGAAAATCCCGGGAGTAAGTTCCTGGATGACTAATATTTACTGGTCGTATAGTCGATTTTGAGAAGATATAGCTGGTCGAGGTGTGGAGGGTGTTTCTATGATCTGATAGTTGAATTTAGAGATAAATACACTTTTATTTAAGACAAGATAAAGCAATAACTGTTCTATAGTTTTTATCTTATGGAACATCAAATAGAAAGTCTTCATCTCGATATTCAAATGGTGTTCCGCTCTCAAACAATTTGTCAGCATATTTCAACATCGCCATCATTATCATCATCAGTTCAGCCGAAAAATGTCCACTGCTGAACATAAGCATCCCCCAAGTGCATCCATCGCATCATATTTTCCTAACAAGAACACAACACAGACAAAGGGAGATTGTTAGCTATAAACTGTCCTAAACCACGGTACTCTTCCCACCTCCATCGATGCAAACCATAATCCACTGTTCCAATCAACCACAGCCCGAATCTAGGCTTTCCAATATCCAGTACATGACCATGCGAAGTTGTAATTATCGCAACAAGCCTCTGCCATGGCTGGGGGTGACCACACCACCCCACCTTGCATCCCTGCTTCACCCCCGCACGCATCGATTGGCGGCTTTCGGCGAATGCAAATGCACAATGCCCCTTGCATTCAGAATAGGTGGTGCGGGTCGTTAGACACGTTATGTTAGGGTTGGCGAACATTGGACGGTAAATTCAAAATTAATTATATTTTTAAATTTGATTCCAAAACATTTATGTATTTGGTGATAGTAGATTTAATATTTGTTTGTAGAATAATCATTTTTATCGAGTGGTAGACATCCCTTGATAAATTAATTATTCGTAAACTGGTTTTGGTAATTAATTATTTATTATTTACAAAATTTACATTATATTATTATTACTGTTCATAGCAGTCAAATGATTCCTAAATTGTTTTGCAATAATGCGTCTTTGCTAAGGTTTTCTTCAGGCTTTCGCTTAAGTACCCATATTTCTCTCTTGAAGTAACCATGCTTACTTAGATATTATTGACAACTTTTATATCAGCATCACGAATTATACCATTTACTCTATCTCCCAGTTCTTCCAACATCCCTGTGACAATAAAACCATTTTAATTTTTATCCTTCTCTGGTTTGCCAACCCTAAGTTTAGGTTGCTCATTTTGTTTCCTACGTCTGGGTCTGTGGTTGATTTGCTTTTGTTTAGGTTTTGCTTGTCTAATCAATGTCACGAATGTTTACTAACCAGTATTCTCTCGTACTATTGTTGGACCATGGTGGTATTTCTAAATCAATTATTATAGTTTTGTCTGCTACACTTGTGAGTTCTCTCTATGTATTGAAAGTATGTTTTTCATAACTTTTAGATAACTTATCCTTGGCTTAGACGTATACTTATTACTTGAAGTATCGTTCTTGTTTTCTTTTATCAAGAATCTTTACTCTTTAGCATTAGATTAAACTTAATATTACATATTTAGTTTTGTCAGCTTCTAATGTAAGCTCTCTTTACGTTTTGAAAGTGTATTTTTCAAAACTTATGCTTGGGTTGTACATAATGTTTGTTTACTAATAAATTGCATCGTTCTTATTAGAATTAAGTTTGTTTGTTAGATTCTTTATCTCCGAATCTTGAAGTTAACTTGATTCTCATATCATCTATCATCAATAAAATACTACAGTCGTCTTGTTTAAGCGTTATGTACGTGTGCTACAAACATCTTGTTTTACCGGCAATACCAGTGAAGTACAGCTTATCAAGCCTCCTTACTTGAGCTTCCTCTGTGTTCACAAGTTGGTTATGTGCCTAAGAGGTTACTCGACCTCGGATGCCACTTCAAACTTAGCATTTGACTTGCTATTAAGATGAAATCTGTTCGATATCAGATTATGTGAATGCTTCACACTTTAGTTATGCCAAACTACTGAACTTTAATACAGGTTTGACAATGAGATCTAATGTTCTGTGTTTACTTATGTTCATTTTCTTGCTGTAACTTGATCTTTCGACTGTCGTATTAGCAGTTTCCATGGGTCAAATAATTTTAGCTGCATAGACTTAGTGTTTGGCATAACATTGATTGATGCCAAAGCATGATTTATCAAAAAGGAAAAATTGGAAAAAGGAAGAATTGAATTGGAATTGCTTTTATTGTTTGTGGAAGATGACCACTTTGTGAAGAATTGTTTCTAGCTTCCAGGAGTTTTAAAACTCCAAAACATTAAACGATATAAACGCACTCAAAACAATAACAATGATTAATAATATACAAAAGTTTTAGTTGACAAGCAATTCTGATAAAAATTAAAGTTCTCCGCATATTTGGCAGGAGGCCCGCGACCGGTGACATCGATACGGTCGTACAGTGCGACTGGTTCGATGCAAATGATGTATTGTGTCATTGTGGGCGATTCCAGCTAGTTTGCATTACGTAAGTACCGTTACCGCTTTTGAGGTGGTTCTAGTGTAGTCTGCCAAGAGAATATTTGATCATTGGATTTATCTTTCTGGAGTATCTTATTGGCAACTCGTCTCTTAGTTCGGAGTTGCCCGGTTGATGACCATAAGCAAAGTAGATGATTCCATTAAATGGGTCAAATAACTGGCGAAATTTGGTTGTTTCCTATAGATACTTAGGTGGAAGTACACCTCTTCTTTACTCTTCGGGCAACATAAGCGTGTCGTTCTGTCTAGCTAGCCCAAAGGGACAAAGGCACGAGTTTACGAATGGTTCAGGTACTTTTGCTTGGCATACGTTAATAGACATACTCATCATCTATAGCCTAGCCTTTTCTCAATTGTTGTTGGGGTCGGCTTCCAGTCTTATCGGATTCAGCTGGGTACCAGTGTTTTACATGGAGCGACTGCCTATCTGACCTCCACAACCCAGTAACTGGGTAACACTATACCCCTTGACAAGACTGGTGTCAGATCTCAAGCTTCTGACTACCCGTAACGACTGTCAAAGATCTTCAAATGACAGCCGGGACCAACGGCTTAACGTGATTTCCGAGGCACGGAGGAAACTCGGTATGTTGAAATCGTCACCCATCCACGGACCGACCTCGGCAAGCGTTGCTTAACCTTGAAGATTTTTCTCTAAGTTCCTCCTCCTCGTCCACGTTAATAGACTAACTATTAATGTTAATTTTTATCCGTGGTGCTAGACAACTGGGCTGATCCCATTTGTAAACGACCCTTTGTGCCTATAGGCCTTGTTTGTTCTGTCTCCTGCTTGATATGGAGGGAAGTGTCAATTATGTTTTTGTTTGCCTACTCCTCCTTTATTCTTTACTGATTATTTTCGTTACGGGATCCAAGACAGTTAAATTCATTCGCCGGGACTTCGTCGAATCGTCGAGCTTCATTGCCTCGGCGCTTTTCTGATGGTCCCCACTGTTGATACTGGCCTTAAGTTGCAGTGGTTTGGAAATAGCGCGACGGGATTAAAAAAAAAATACTTTCTAGTAAGAGCCTGCTTTGTTACGAACATTATGATAGGATTGTCCTTGTCAATCAATTACTCTAACAGTAAGTGTATCCTGGTGCTTATCTATAAGATGTCTAAGTATTCGAAGTATTTACGTCATTCCTTGTCAATGGCAGGCTTTGGCTTAGTCGTAGACAGTAAGGAGCCACAGTAATAGATAGTGAATAATGATTCATTTTATACAAGGTCTCTTATCTTAGACCAAGCTCACACCAAATGTATAGCCGCGAACTGTGAAAATTTACGAAATATAACTGACAGTAATCCGGAAGTCAAAGTAGATTTTGATCTGTAACTGCTATTGGAATATTGGATAATTCATGTAAACAAAGAACTATCCTCAGTTTTATTTGATCTGAGGAACTATCAAGAATATAAACTGTCAAATTGACACGACCGTGACACGACACTGCAAAAAATGTTGCCAGCAAAATCAAAAGAGATTTTATTCGACCTCGCAAAATCAGTGTTGGACTATTTGCGAGATCTCTCACAACTCACAACAACATTAAAGCACCTTAAGCAGTATCTCCTTTAGTATATTAGTAGGCCATAATCTGCCTAATAAAATAGTACAACCAAGTAGCACCAACTACAAAGTGTTAGCAAAGCAGTCATAAAAAGCAACGCATAAAACTGTAAGAACTGAAGCTGTTTACAAATAAACAAGTCATAAGCCGGTGGGTGTGAACAGGTGCGCAATTATGTAGGCCAGCGAACATGTCCGAACAGGCCAGTAGCTGACTCATTGGTACGGAGAATGAAAGGCACAGAAGGTTAAGTTCAGTCAATGTGCGATAACGAGCCTCGTACGATATCAATTATCATGTAAAGTTTTTAGTTGAAGTGCAACTTAATTATGATGTTGTGCAACCCACCTTGAGCTAGCGTGGTGATTAATGCTCGGGCATTTGCCCTGTTGCAGGGCAAATGGTAACAACAGGACAGTAACAAACATTTTTTTTTTTAATTATTCAACAAGACACAAAACTTACAAAAAATTTACATAAATTAGTGCACTGATTGGTGTGTCAAACTTCCACAATCGAACATCTCTGCGCATTTTTTGTATAAAGTTTATGTAACATAAAGGTATTTTAGCGGAAGTTATGCCTTAGGCATTCTCTCACCAGTCAACTATGGGTGGTAAATAGATATCATGGCAGGTGCATACAAAAGAACAATCATTTTAAATAAAAATGAAAACAACGGGTAAAATGGATATGGTTATCTTCTTTAATCTAGCTGCCAAAAACTAATAAATAATACGATTGGTTACGTTGATTTATGATTTCGGACATAATTATTTAAGCATACAAACATACCAAAATTTACATGGCAGAAGCCACATTATCAAACAACTCGGCGCACTGCGATCCGTTAACAGTCACTTTGCTTCGTCGTAATATATTCATTTATACTTGTCACTTCACAATTCACAACAATGTTATAATTATTATTAATCCAATATCACAATAAATAACAATATTACTAAACAGCGTTGACTCAATGCACGACTGTCACTGCTTAGATTAAAACTACGATTAAATAAAAATGCGTTTTTATTTCTTATCACACTTCGAGCTAAAATGAGCCTTCTGATTACTATCTACTCCGTGCCACCGTATTGCACGTTATGTTATTGAACCCTATGATGAAGGCAGTAGAGTCGATAACCCTACAGTCATTGACCAGTGTCAATCCTCGGTTTTATTACAATTAATTGAAATTATGTTTTATTATTGACCATAAATCATATTCATTATGTCCGTGTTTAAAGTTTTATTATATGAGGAAATTAAGAGGTACTGATAGGTTTATTGGTACGAGATTGGTTCGATTTAAAACGGTTAATCAGGAATAGAAAATAATATTAATTTGTTCATAAACTCAATGGCAGAATAGTTTGGCCAAGTGAATGAAAATCAATCTACTCTGTAAAAAGGCATTTTTAATAAAAATACTCAGATACAATTAGCTTTGCCCGTGGAACAACCTCAAGGAACCGTCTATTTTTACGTGATAAAATCCAGTGATAGTAATCGAATCAGTACCTTTATTTTAGAGGTTATTTTTACAAAAATATAAAAAAAACAATAAAGCATTTATATCACTTTATAATATTACTTTTGATAAATTATAATTCCAAGGATATCTGGGTATGCAATTATTTTGAAAGAAAGTCCCATATAACTTTGAAACGTTATTCATATCAGAAAGCAATACTACAATCCATTAAACATAATTAAAACTTCTTTATCTACCCACAATAAAATAACAACAAAGATTAATACAGAATACATTCCGATACCGATATCTCCTTCCAATACATAGATAGCTGATGAACTATACATTTGATTAACTAATTCATAGATAGCTCGTTAACTATACATTTGATTAACTAATTAGCTGTCATTAGCGTAGCACTGCTGAATACTAGTGAAAGTTTAGATACATGCAAGAAAGTGAAAACTATTGAAGACGTTTTTGTTTTATAATTGAGGGTTTCTTCTGGTTTTAAAATCATATTTAGATTAGAAAGGGAGATAGAAATAATTTATTTATTTGACACACTTGTTTCAGCCGAATCACGTACATTGCTGGACATACGCCTCCCCCATGCATCGCCATATTGTAAAAGTCAAGTATGTGCTTTTCACATTCATGCAATCTATTCTCTTTTTTCGGCATGGCGATGTTATTTTTGTCACGGTTGGTCAAAAGTTCACTAATCTAAGAATCTAAACATAGAAGAAAGGCGTAAGAAATCCTACAACTTTGTCTTTATTGGTCTATCTAAAAACATCGTAACATTGAAACTGTGTTAAAATCGTGACTCAAAAGTGTCGAACTTGATTTTTATCTCTAGATATAAAAAAATTCGTCACGATTACGTCAATCAAAACATTCGATAAGTATGCAATTCACGAAACTAGACATTGTGACGACCAATCTAAAGTGTTTGGAAAATTACGGCGCGAATTTCACAAAGAAAATCCATCTGTTTACAGGAAACGTCAAAACATCGATCAAAGTTATCGAATGTCAAGCGAATCTGTCTTCAAAGGCACATCAATACACACAAAATCGGTAACAGGCGGCAAACTATCTGATTACCAAAACCGATTCCCGAAATTTTGGGACCGATACTACATCAATTACGGCACATCTCTAGCTTGCAAGAGACGAGCAGAATATCGAATGTGCTTTGTCACAGAGCAAGGAACGACGCGCTGGCAGCGACTATAGATACCATTGCTAATAATTTTAGAGCAAAGATAGGCCTGTACTCAGCTATGGGTGAAATCTGTGGATGATGATGGTTGGATGGAAAAGGCATAACTGGGGGAACGTCTCTGCCAAAGACGGTGGCCATAAGTTGGGCTAATACGAGTTATATGTGGCCGGGCAATGGGGGCTACCGCGTTTGAATTTTCCGCTAGGGGCGCTGGTGTAAACTGAGGTTTTCAAAATGTCAAATTTCATAGTATTTTGGCTTTTAGCGCGAGTTTATTTATACATTTTTTTTATTGTTGTGAATATTTTCCAAATAAGATTAAGATAGGTACGGGATTTACCAACCACTGCTTTAATAGAGTTTTATGGCTAGGAAAATGTTATGGCTGCGCAAAAGTGCGGCATACTCGATTTTATATTTTAATCGCACTTTTACGGCATTAGAAATGAATTTTAATTCAAACTTTGCTTTCGTGCGCGTTATAACAACGTTTAACAGCTATATTTATGGACCTTAAGTCAACAGTGGCGCCAACTGGTGAGTAATAAAATTTTAGCCCCCATTGCGCTGAGCAGAAGTTTCGGTCAATAAGCCCATATGCCAAGTCACTATGAAGGACCTTTTCTCGATTCAGTCATCATGACGAGAAAAAAAATTGTTAATAACTAACAAGCTATAACAGTTATAGCTTGTTAGTTATTAACATTTGGAATATAGGGGGGTTAGTCAGAATTGTCTCGGGCCGTCAATTTCGATGGATTGGTGACACGCTTGGTTTGTATGAAAAGTTATGAAAACCCCAGCAGTGCCCGCCAAGGCGTTTCGTTGCTCTGTATTCCTTTTAATTAAACGTTGCATCAAAACGGAATGTACAATACCGATACTAACTGGGAATCGATTGCAATTTTGTGGAACGAAACATCGGAGGCAATGAACGCGTAACTTCACCTAAAAGTTATTGAACTCGAGTCAGATATTTTTAAACATGGCTTCGGAATCTATGCTGGGAAACGTCGAAGGATGTTTATTGTCTATGTTCAGCTGTTGATTGTTTATTTATATTTCTTTTGTTTTCAGTTGCTAGCTACCGCATAAAAGATTCCTCAAAAGGTTTCATGAAAAACTTTCTACCTCTGCCAATGAATGTGGCAAAAACGGAAACTTTACCTTACCCAGTAATCCTAATACTCTCACTCGTAGAAAAGTTACACAATAGCTGGGTCTTATAAGCTACTTTTAATCCCTAAAAACAACCCAGTTCTTGCGGAAAAGGCCACGTAAGCGTAACCACGGGAAAAAGCTTTTTTTTTTTTTTTTTTAAAAAAGCTTGTCGAATATAGGACGAATATCATCACCACTGTATCAGCCAAAAGACGTCCATTACCAGACCTCCCCCAAGTGTCGCCAAATCAACCCGTCTTATAGATATACGCTTACAACAAACTAATACAACTACAAAACCAAACGAGCCATGAAAAGTCATCAAACTCCGGAAAACGCTATCAACGTCAGTCTGCTTGAAAATCGAGACAAAAGCCATTACTGGCCAGACAGAATCGATGCTAAAACAGTTTCTACGCATCAATGAGCGATAAATCTTTTGTTCTAAAATAGACGTAAACCGACGATCGCCTTATTCATGCACTATGGTCGTCTGTTACGCCAAAACTATTGTTATTTATAGAAGTATTCAAATTGTAGAGGTGAAACATACGGGGTTATGTTTTGGGTTTTTTAAATTATGCCATTGTTCCGAATTTACCTATTCTTAGCAAAGGACAAAGATTATGAATAATCGACAAATCACATAGACAAAAATCCACATCGCGTCTTTCATCTCGCCATGTCATTGGTCGATTGTTCATACTCTTTGCCATTTGCCTTGCCGAATTTATTACGCTTTAAGGTTGCAGTTCAAACTTGATAACTAGGTTTTACTACAAAACTTTATTTTGGGGATGGTTAAAAAGTGCTTATGTCGTTATCAAGGATATCTATTTGAGCGATAACTTTTTCGGTTCATTATTCGTGGCAGATACAAGCATTGTTTCATATTATTTACAATAATAGTTTTTAATCAATCGCGTAACTCAGGAGCTCGTGGCTAAATAATAACAGCCGCACTTGTTGATCATCAAGGTTAAGCAACGCTTGACGAGGTCGGTCCGTGGATGGGTGACCATTTTCAACATACCGAGTTTCCTCCGTGCCTCGGCAAGCACGTTAAGCCGTTGGTCCCGGCTGTCATTTGAAGATCTTTGACAGTCGTTACGAGTAGTCAGAAGCTTGAGATCTGACACCAGTCTTGCCAAAGGGTATCGTGTTACCCAGCTACTGGGTTATGGAGGTCAGATAGGCAGTCGCTCCATGTAAAACACTGAGTACCAGTGTCTGTGAGCTGAATCTGGTTAGACTGGAAGCCGACCCCAATATAGTTGGGAAAAGGCTAGGGAGATTATTAACTAGGCTTACGAAATAAATATCAAATGTGTAACGGAATCCGACAAAATCAATGGATCTAAATAAGAAATTATTATCCAAATGGGAAGCGAGTATAAAATGCGTCATATGACCACTTGCAATTTCAATCATTACTATGCTGTGCCATGCAATATGGACGCATCCTTACATTATGAACAATTTTTTCAAAAACACGCCTTTTTTAATAGGACCGTGGAATTGAGTTAAGTACAGTGGCATTTTATTAAAATAAATAAGGAGGGTTTATTGAAAAAATGGCAGAGATTATTATCGGCCAGCGTTTTTTTTTAATATTGGTAGACTCGTATTTGACCACCGATGGTAAGCGATGATTTGGTCGATGACGGAGCACGCTTGCGTAGAAGTTACCTATTCACTCTTCACATAAAGATCTTCCAGTAATACCAACCTATCTCTCAGGAAACACAGATTTGGGTAGGGTATTTCACTCCTTATATTATTTGCATTTTTTTAAAGCAATTGTAAAATATTTTTAGTGTTTTGATTTATTTCACAAGTGTGAAACGAATGAATGTGTGTGTGGTGTGTGTGTGTGAATGTGTGTGTGTCATAAATGAAAGTAAATTCGACGTAATAAATAAATTAGTAGTGGTGCAATCCCTTTTATTAACAGTGATAATCAAACAATAATGACAGTAAATTCAGCTATCGTTATCACCTATCAGTATTGCATTATATCCTATGAATCAAACATTAGCATGTACTGCATGCCAATGATTTTGTATTGATTGAGTAGTGCAATAACCTCTCAAGTCGTCAAAACCAATAGTGTGTGGGTGAAGTGACCTTGTCAATGTTACTCACAAATGATTTAAGATATTATTTATGTCAATGTTATTATGTTATGGAAATGAGGCTGTTTTTATGGTATTTTTGAATATTATCTACAACTTTTTCGCCCAATTAGTCAGCAAAAATTACATACTTGGAATTTTATTTAAGTTTACGTGTTATAAACTGGAATGGCTCTAATATGAGCGCTTACCGCTAACACACGCTAGTTGCTAAACCGTGAAGCATTCGAATTTCGAAGTCCCCATTGGAAGTAGTGACGAAACCTAGTAAAAAGTAATTAAAACGTCAACCGTGGCGCGTCCGCCAATAAAATCTCGCTGTATATTTTCATCTCAATGAGCACGGGCGGGTCGCAAATTCGAATATCGAATGCAAGTGATATCTATGAATATTCAGAGCACGGCCGCCATCGCTGTTAATTTGACGCTAACGCATTTTAGAGGACCCCTTGCACCGTCCGTTCTATAAAGTCCTATGTTCACTTACGACCAAACATTATAGTGGTTTATGATACTCTCACTTATCAAAATTTAATACCTTATTATTTGCAGTTTCATACATTACTTTAGCTAATTTCATAAAAAAATATCGTAAAGATGGCGCCAAAAGCCATTTCACACAGATAATGTAGCATAAAGTCTCATCATCATCATCAAACTGTATGGTGTTATTTAGGTAATAAGTGAAGTTACGACTTTATTCGTCCGAAACTAATTCGTCCACTGCAGGCCATTAATTTATTCGGAGAACCATCGTTAACGATTGATGGGATCGCTTGTTATTGCGGTATCACAGTTAAATTAATTGGGTCAAATAAACGCTGTTAAATGGAAACTATCAATCTTTATATGAAGTGTGTCAGTTATGACATTATTAATCTTGCGAGTGTATCGTTTATTTTATAGTGAATATTATTGCATTTGCCATTGGACCCGTCTGTCATATAGATATTTGATATTCATTACGGTAAAATTTAGTCAGTAAATTTTGTCAGATGCCAAAAAATTTGAGTCCTGCTAAGGGGTATCGAGTTACCCAGTTAAACATTCGTGTGATACTATTTTAATAATTAGGTATTCAAAACTTGTGTGATACTATTATAAACTCAAACCTATGTATTAATAACCTTTGTTATGTGACAGTAGCATAAACTACTACTCGTATTATGAGGTTGTCCTCAACAGAGTAGGGAAAATACAGATTGGTTTTTATTGCATTTTACAGACTTAACAGAATTAACAACACCTTTTACAAGTTTATTAGCAACCATATTCACACAATTAGCATTTTAAGATGGCTATTCGTCTAAAGCTACAAATGACAGATATCTATTCATGTCGTTAACGTAGACCAAAATGTCAGATGACGTCACAAGACGCAATCATTGGAGGAATTTGTGTAATAATGAGAAATAGCGTGTGAATTACTAGGGCTTCGTGATCGGCATGTATTATTGGTCATTTATTCAATAGGCCTTGATATCGATGTGAGATAGACAATTGGAAAAGGATAGGCGGTTAATATTTTATTTGCATTTTAATGGATTCATTTATGCGTGGCTTTGCAAAAACTTGGCACAGAAGCGCGGGAATCGGCCAATATGTACAGAGGGCCTATGTCCCCTGGTAAGCCTGTCTGTAGTATGATGTCATTTGTTTAGAAAACTGGAACCTATAGGATAAGCATAGGATGACTTAAAGTCAAACATAAACGAATTTATGAAAATATTGCATGGGTTTGTCTTTGGATATTATTTTATTTCAAAATTTTTCGAAAACAAACTATTACATTCACCATGAAAAATGCTATGATAGCAAAACATCACAGAAAAAATACAAGAAATCAGTTACGTATTTCGTGCTCTTCCGGGCAAAGCGGAATTGATAAAAAAATAAAAAAGCATGTGTCTGCGTCTGATTCACGAATATTCGCGTAAATGCCAGGATCTACATTGGACACATGCACTTCGCCGAATAGGCATCCTAACTGCATGACGAAAGCACTGAGATTTAACGTTACTTTGTTAAAGTTTTTTGCTGAGTAAGGAAAACATTCGTACAACTAGTTTTGATTTTTAGTTTTATTATAATTCTAGATAGGCTTGCATTTGACCACTACCTCACCTGATGCCAAGCGACGATGAGGTCGACGGTGAATCACGCTTTCCTAGAAGTAACCTATTCGCTTTTGACTTAAAGTTCCCCAATCTACAGACTCTGGCAAGAAATTCCACTCCTGAGCTGTACGCACAACGAAAGTATTCTCAAAACGTTTTGTACGAACAGGTGTCAACCATGTACCGATGGCGGATCACCCGACGTCTTGTTTTTACCCGACTGCGGCGTGGAAAAAAAAAGCTAATATTTTTACTGTATAAATAATATTATTGATATTTCTTCTGCATTTTAATTCTTACGGCTTTTTGCATTTAATCTAGATGCTAATAAGCATTTATTAACACCTGTATCTAAAACGGTTAATTTTATTAGGCGCTACTGTAGTTTTGATAGGCTGTTATAGAAACTAGATTATCTGCTAAGGCACGAGGCACGAGTATTATAAATCTAAGAATAAATTAATTAATATACCACTATAAGCCTCGCATATTAAAATAAATTATCCTATCATCTTCTATGAAAAGGGGAAAATTTACAAGTCCGTGATTAGACCTGTCGTACTGTATGGATCAGAATGTTTGGCTGTGAAAAAGATGGATGAAAAGTGATTGCATGTAGCAGAGATGAGAATGTTGAGATGGATGTGCGGAGTGACGAGAATGGTGAGTATATTAGAGGAAGGTTGAAACTGGAGCCAGTGACAGAAAAGTTGAAATGAAGCAGAAAGCTAATCAGAAGAAAATATGAAAGAAAAGGGAGTCAGTGATGTCGTGACGGAGGACAGGACGGTGTGGAAGAAGAAAACGTGTTGCACCGACCTCAATTCACATGGGACAAGGGCAGGAAGATGATGATGATCCTATCATCTTTTAGACACATCTACATCTACGCGCTACGTCCGGAAAAATTGACAAACGCAATAAAGAAAACTTTCAGAGGCAGTATGTATCGTGCGGTCCACACCGCAAAAAACCGCAAGACTTAGAAACGTGACATATGTGGTCGCAATCCTCAGTAATGAGAGAACGATGAAGAAGCGTCTAATCACATATTTTCCTTCATTAACGGTAGTGGCTACATAGTGGCCAACTAGTGTTCGAAATTCGACAGCAATTTACTGAAGTCCTCCATAAAAAGTTTCACTATGCCATATCTCCATGCAAGCAATATGCATCAAAAGAGTACAAAGTTTTCTCTTCCCGTATTAATATAGATTACATCTTCATATGTGAAAACACGAAATTCAAATACTTTTTCAGTCAACACATACATCAGACTAAAGAAAAACACTCCGGCACGGCAAGGCTGACGGTCTCGCAAACAATCGTGTTCAATGAACTTGAAAATTGTTTCTCTTCGTAATGATATTCATTGGAAGCACGGCACTACGTGTGTCGTGTTTCAGTTACGGAATTTTTGTCGCATGTTGTGTGGTAAGGAGGAATAAGGTCGTATGAGCGTGAGAGGTTCATGGGGTCTTGATGCCTAAGTATTTTGATCAGAATGCTCTTGTTTATGAGAGACTCTAGCAAGCTATAGATATGGACGGTTATTTTATTAGAAGCAATGACCATTGCTTATCCCGCCGACAAACTGTTACGCAGTTTGGTGGGAATTATTGAATGTGTAAAAAATTTTTATATACATAAACGATTTATTTATTTATTATTTCATAAGAATTTTAGTTACTGTTGTTTATTGTTTTTACGAAAATTTTATAACTTAATTGGATTTTTTTGCAGTAGCTAACTTAATATTTTTGACACTTCTATCCAATATCTAAAACTAGACCCTGTCAGTATTTTATTAAGCAACATGAAGTAGGTCAATTTAGCGTAGTCATCTGCCTAGCCTTTTTCCCAAATTGTGTTGGGGTCGGCTTCCAGTCTTACCGGATTCAGCTGAGTACCAGTGTTTTACATGGAGCGACTGCCTATCTGACCTCCACAACCCAGTAACTGGGTAACCCGATACCCCTTGGCAAGACTGGTGTCAGATCTCAGGCTTCTGACTACCCGTAACGACTGTCAAAGAAATGACAGCCGGGACCAACGGCTTAACGTGCTTGCCGAGGCACGGAGGAAACTCGCTAGGTTTAAATGGTCACCCATCCACGGACCACCGACCAACCACGTCAAGCGTTGCTTAACCTTGAAGATCGACCCGTGCGGCTGTTATTATTTAGCCACGAGCTCTCAGCCAAAGGTCAATTTAGCGTAGTACTAAGCAAAATTAAGCTTTTAAGTTGCTGCTAGCAAAATCTTAAAACAGGCTTGATCATCCTACCCGCTAAACACAAGTGAATGTAACCATAGCTTAACAGAGAAATTGTCTATGATCCACGAGACGGGTGTAATGTCTTCCAGCTTCATTTAACACTGTAATATATTAGCCGCCATGATGGAATAGGTGTCGTCGTGTTGCGAGCATTTTTCACTGAAGGCGCCATTTTGTGTGCTCATGTGGGGGATGTAGCCTTATTTGTGTTTATAATGAAAATGTTATAAAGATATTATGGTTTGGAGAGAGGGCAAAAGCGTTTTTCTTATTCTTTATTGCAAAACATAAATCTAACAGATGCAAATAAAATGCAATGATGCAATAAAAAAGGCGAACTTAACCTACAATTGGGTTCTCTAACAGCAAAACTCAGTGCCATAGAGATAAGAGATTTTTATTTTATTTTTGGAGATAGAAAAGCAATTTATTATGTGTTTTTGTACGGGGAAGAGTTTTTAGGGATAATCTGCTACTTAGAATTAGGAACGGATTCATCTTTGGTCTTTCGGTCTCCGCAGTTTTTGGTTTATTTGGGGTTTATGCCATGAATTAGGTGCTAAATGCTTTTTGTGGATAGCCTTTTTTTTCTTAATAAATGCCACACTATACACACACGTATACACAAACTTACACACACACACACATTTTATAATTTTGTTTGTTTTTTTTAACAAAATAACCTGTGCAGCATTTAATTTAAATAATTTTATTTCACAATCGACAGATTTTACACAAATGTTGGGGAGGCCCTCTTTTAGGTATGGATATACGTGTACCAGAGGATCTCATTATTACCAGAGCATTATGAAGTGAAATTATAGATAGAATGTATCATCATAAAGAATTTTACATTGAAAAAGTTTAAATCAACAAGAAGCCATCCCAGTTATATCGTCCTGGCGCCTGCAATTATCTAAACACACGATATTCGCCGTAAATCCTGAAAATATCAACATTGCATTTGGCGCCGGTCGCTAACAACGTGTGAATCATGCGCATTCCTCTTTTAGCTACGAGTGACGAGACGTTGACACCAGGACAAGTTTGGCACTCTCTAGGACATTTATAGGCAGTCTGGGTAATTTGTGATTTCGTGGGTTCTGTGTTGTTCATTTTGACCGTAAATTCTATGATGTTAATTCAAAATGTATGCATATTTTCACTAACACCTATTCGAAGTTCTTTTGAAGGAAACTTCCTCCACTCCACTTGACCACAGATAATATAATACTAGCATACTCGACTCAGTCGAACGGAAAAAAAGCTTCGATGAATGTCATTAATCAACAATGCATAACTGGGAGTTTTGGCGGGAACGTAATGGCGTCTATGTTGCTTCTCTGTTTTATTTTCCTAAAATTGTGTTTAACTGAATATTAATAGTGTAAAAATGGTGGTGTTTTGTTCTAGTAATATTACTGAACGTGCACGAGTGTGGGAAAGTGAAATACAGCGGTAGAACATGAGTTTGTTCATGTTGTCGACAAAACTCCGTGGAGGCTACCAGTAAAGTTACCGCCGTTTTACTGGGGCCTAACTATATATTAGTCTATGACTAGGACATTGGACTAAAAACTAAAGAAACTAGAACTTCCATACTTGACACTGGCTAAATGCACAAAACGTGCGAAGCCAAAACAAAAAAATAAATAAAAAACTGCATAACTGTCATTTTGACTGAATCAAAGTTATGTCATGTGGAGGTGATGACATAGATTAAAACCAAAACCTAAAGGAACACTAAATAATTGGATTGGATTTTTCACTCTTGACAATAAGTGTGCCAGCGGTGTCGCCCGCGTGATAGGAGTTTTCTTTTCCTGATACCGGGATGAAAAACCTGTGTGTTGTTCCAGACTCTGTGGAAAATTTCATCCAGATCCGTTCAACCGTTCTGGCGTAATTAAGTAACAAACATACATCCACACTTCCCCATCCAAACTTTCACATTTATAATATTAAGGTGGTACCCCGAGCAAAACGCCGCGCAAGCCGTTTTTGTGCTGTTTCTAGGAGCTATCTACTCGTTATTTAAAAAGAAATATCAATTAATAAAAATACATTAAAATTTTACATATTATTGATTCTAAAATGGTGGATTTAGTTTTTTTTTTAATGTTGTATATATTTCACTAATGTCCTTCCAAAAAAACATAAAAATGCGAAATAATTATTGATATTATGCATCTCCTCGTAAAGTGTTCATTAATTATTTTTTGTACTAAGACTAATGGATAGACAATTTAATAACGAATATTTTTGTAGATTTTTTTTTTTCGAAAGACCCAAATTCGATTTTATAAAGATTTTATTCTAAAATCTGGGCGTATTCACTACTGTAATTCATGCGCCACCAGTGCCGCTAGACCAATAGGAATGCTCAAATCTCATGCCGATTTTTTGGTCAGGGTACCGTCTTAAGTAGTAAGGTTTCAGATTGATTTTCAGTCACTCAAAGGGCAATGGAGAGGGCTATGCTCGGCGTTTCCTTGCGTGATCGAATCAGAAATATAGAGATCCGTAAGAGAACCAATGTTACCGACATAGCTCGAAGAATTGCCAAACTTAAGTGGCAGTGGGCAGGGCACATTGCTCGCAGAACGGATGGCCGATGGGGCAGAAAGGTTCTGGAGTGGCGACCGCGAACCGGAAGACGTTGCGTTGGAAGGCCTCCCACCAGGTGGACCGGTGACCTGGTGAAGGTTGCGGGGATCCGCTGGTTGCGAGACGCACGGGACCGGTCAATGTGGCGACGCTTGGGGGAGGCCTATGTCCAGCAGTGGACGTCTTTCGGCTGAAATGATGATGAAGATTTAGGTGTCACCTAATGTTAACGAAAATAGGCATTTGAAATGTTTGGTAGTCTCTAGGACAATTGTAGGCAGCCTGAGTATTGTGTCGATTATTTTGACAGTTAATTCTTAGAACTAACTATTCAGAGTTACGGTAGCGTGGGTTTTGGCGGCATGGTTTAGTATGGAATTTAATGTTATTTGAGTAAAGTGATGGATGTTTCGAGTGAAGAATAAATGTCCACCTTTATTCTTGTGGGTGTCATAAAATACAACTTAACCGTTAAAATGGTGGGTAGTTGTGTCATAATAATGTTTGCCAATAACAATAAACTGTTAAGTTTTACTAATCATTTAACCAAGCTGGGTGGGTGATTGATTTCTTGAACATAACTAAAATTAAAAACTGAAAGCATTTATTTCAATAAAACACTTACAGGCACTTATGAACTGTTAAGGAGTCGGTCTCTCAAAAAGATGAAGCTGGTTTCACATTCCAAAGCATAGATCTCTATGGAGAAGAACGTGCATGACAGAATAGTCTACAGTAGAGGCAACGAAGTGAATATCTTCTATCTTACTAATAAGTATTTGAAAATTTTGGCTGGAAGCGTAATGTATGTTTGTTTCGCAATCACGCCAGAACGGCTGAACGGATCTGGATGAAATTTTCCACAGAGATAGATTATAGTCTGGAATAGCATATAGGTATACTTTTCATCCCGGTTTAATGTTCCCTTGGGATAAAAAAAAAAGCGGGCGAAGCCGATTGCTGAAGCTATTATTAAGTTAATTTACATATATCAGTATACTTTTAAGGGCATTAATCTAAGTCACCATGAAAACGTCGTTTGTCATGCAAAATAAATTAACACCTAAATTAATAAACACCTTTTGGTATATCACACAGAAAAATCTAACCTTTTCTATTGAAGTCTACATAAGGACCAACATACTTCGTTCACACATAGAACAATTAATCATTACTCCGTGTATAATGACTAACATTTACATTTTTATTCAGGTCGCCATATTGCGAGCAAAATTATGCAAAACAGCCGTCCAGTCGACGACGACTCTTAATTAAATATAATAAAACATTTTAATCTCATTGGCCTTAAAACGTATAAAAACTGTCACGGCGTATTAACTTTTAGTGTTGGGCTAAACAAGGGTGCTATAGCCGAATGCCGAGACCCAATTATGTGAAGAGATTTTGGCCGAAAGTTTTTATTTTCTTAAGTAATTTGTCATGATTATACAACGATGCTTTTGTGTTTTTGTTAGCTTCGAGGCGAATATATAAGGAGTAAAATGACTTCTAAATACATTATGCAATGTAATGGATCGGATATGAAATCTATTTACTATTACAGATGCAATAGTGAAAAAGATCCCTAGAGCCCTAGTGTAAAAGATCTCGGTCTACAACTTGACTCGACGCTTGGCTGGCAAAGTCAGGTTTCAAGTGTCAGTCAAAGAGTCAATGGGACTTTGCGTTGCCTGTATCGTCTGAGGAACTTTCTGCCTGCAAAAACGAAGACTATGCTTGTGCAGACTTTAATCTTCCCTATAATCGACTATGGTGACGTGTGCTACTTTGACCTGAACGCGGTATTCCTGGATAAGCTTGATAGGCTCCTAAACAACTGCATCCGGTTCATATTCAACCTGAGGAAATATGACCATGTGTCGAGCTGCAGATCTCAGCTCAAATGGATGCCTATTCGGCAGAGGCGAAATTTACGCGCTTTGACCACGCTTTTCTCTCTACTCAACTCTCCCACCCCTCCTTCTTATCTCATCCCTCACTTTCAATATCTGTGTACTTCACACGCTAGGAATCTGCGTTCGTCTAACAATCTTCTCTTGCTTTGTCCTTCTCATACTTCTGATTTTATTCATTCTTCCTTTCATATTCAGTCCATTCTTCTCTGGAATGCGCTTCCTCTCGATATCAGGACGGCCACCAGTCAATATGCATTTAAGCGGAAGTTGCGACATTATTTTCTACACCATTAGCAGAGTCGTCTCAATCACCTTTCTATTTATTTATATAAACGTATTTATTATAGTAAATATATATGTATGTTTATTATAGCTACAATATATATATTGTTATTCAATTTTACTTCAATAGTTATTTCAATTTCTATGCACCTGCCATGTTATCTCTTCACCACCCTTGGTTGACTGGTAGAGAATGCCTCAGGCATTAAGTCCGCCTATGTACTTGTATGATGCATGAAGTTTTAAATAAATAAATAAATTGCAACTTTTCACCCCAATTCCCCGACATTTAATTTATCTGATTTCTATTTAGATTGAATGTAAGTAGTGAACTAATTTTTAAGATTAAATAAGATCTAATGTAAGAATTGACATGATCTGTCAAAATTTCACATGGTCAAGCTCAAACATTTACGTTTTAACGTAGTTATGAAAAATCGATATATCAAAGAATGCCATGATGTCTAGAGCAGGTGCACCAATAGATAGAAGATAGTTGGATAACATACCCACTCTTTTATTATGTACACTATATAAGTTACAGAAAAGACATATGAAGGAAACATTACATAGGGTGACACAATGTTCGCTCGCACCAACATTTATTTTATCTGATGTCTATTTGAATGTAAGTAGTGAACTATTTTTACTTCACAGCTGCTACCCAGTTGCTAAGTTTCGGCTGTCATTCAGCCGAAGCCAACAGCCCAACACTATCAACCATTCCTTGTGACGACACCCACATTCAAAAACCTTAGCACGATAAAAATAAAAGTCAATTCATATTTACAACCGTCATGCCAGCGATTGTTACATTAAGTTTGTAATAACTGTAACTCATAATGCATTATGATTTAACTGGCCTCGTATATTTGACAAAATGATTTGTTTTAGTATCAATAAACTATATGAAATTACGTTTGTTGACATACATTAATTTTGGGGTTGTCAAAATCAATATTATTTTAGCTATTGACCAACAGATATTTTTTGATTCGGCTTTCGGCCTTACAAGATGCAGTATCTATCAACTAATCATATTTTTTTATTTCACTATTAGAAAAATACCTACTCATAATTGCAGGGTTACTGCAAAAATAATTGCAGAATAAATTACAGGGTTAATACAAAAAGTGCAATGCAACGCCAATCAAAGTTAACTTCACATGACACTGCATAATTTTCTTTTCCTCTGCAATATGAAATCAGAAATGTTTAACATTTAAAATACCAACACTACGTCTTAAAAAGCGATATTACTTAAATAAACACTCAAAGCTTACTTCACAGATAAAGTTATTTATTAAAAGCTTACCGGCTTTTAAGAAAACCAATTTGTATATAGGGTTACCATCCGTCCGGATTTGTCCCAAGTTTGTCTGGATTTATCGCTTGGGTGGCAAAATTTTGTTGTTTTTACTTTAAATTAAAAAAGGCGTTTATTTAAAAAAAGAATTGTCATTTTAATTGCTTACAATTTTATCATTTTATTTTATCAATTTTTATAACTCTCTGACAATGTTTTTTTTTATTTACCCACACTACAAATTCTATGATACAATGTGTCTATATCGCCTACACCTGGTACTATAATAATTATTATTATAATCATAAACTATACCTATAATGTATCCACTTGTTACTTACACGGCTTGTACGCGTACGACGGATATTGTTAATATCCGTCGTACGCGTACAAGCCGTGTAATTTATTATTTTATTTTGTAAATAAAATATCCGAAACTTTTTTTATGTCCGGCTTTTTGTCAGTACTTTTTAAATTTTATAATGGTAACCCTAGTTGTATACTTGTATATCAGAAAGTTGCGAGATTATTATGTCGAGAGGTTGCTTAACACTAAAGGGCCGGTATAGGAGATAAGCGACATATGCTGGGGTGTTGTCAACATCACTACACCCACTCGCCACCTACGGAACAAGATGGCGTAAGTTGGATCGAAGAACATAACTGTCCCCGAAATGTCGGAACTCGGAAGTGATGTGCAATTTGTTGATAATTTAAAGTGAGTCAAAAAGTTTCGGATTTATCTCGTCACTAATCTTTTTTATACTTTCATAAGGAACGCACTCAACATTCTCTTCCCTTATCTCAATGTATACGGTCATAGCAAAGTCTTCATCTTCCACTCTATTAGTCGTCATCTTAAGGTACAAATTCTGTTAAACCTCATTGACTTATACCCGCTTCTACTAGAATCGGTTAACACTAAATTTCATAATTGCATTAACAACCAAAATGGACTTCAACCACAAAGTGTGAATTTTCCAATAAAAATACAGAATTTAATAGCATTTTTACATGCACTTATCATTCCTATCATAAAACCAATAAATCATTAGAAACATACAAGAAAGCCGATCTCCCAATGCTAATTATACCAATTTACTTCGATTAAAAGTTAATGCTGCACGGTTAGCAAGAAAGTGAAAAATAATTGGCACTCTCAGACTGTATGACTATTAATCATTGGAAAATTATCGTACATGCTTTGAATCTAATGCGTAAATAGAGATTTTTAGTTCGATAAACTGACAGAGAGTGAATGAAAGTTACGTGAAAGAAAACCATTCACTGTTTTGGAGATTTGAAGGACATAGCTTAGTAGTGGATAAATAATCTGTGAATGAATGTTAAAGTATGGAATTGTATCGGATAGAATTTTCTAATCTAGGGCTCTAGATTTTATCAACGACAACGACTGAATCTAAAATTTTTGGGATTGGCATACGCTACTGAAATCTCAAGAAAGAAAGAAGGAAAAAATATGTAATGCCACAGACACTGACATGGTTAAACCCAAATATTCTGAAGTTTTGTCAAATTTTATCGCTGATGCAATGTCACTTTGCTTGACCAAATTTTAAAACCAAATAAATTCAAGCAAGCATGATAATAGTAACATAAATATTAAATAACTAAAATTATACACTGCCAGCATTCTTCACCAAAAAAGGCAAGATCAGCATTGCTAATAGAATTTTTATATCGCTTCTTTTAAAGCTTAACAGGTGTTTAAGTTGCATCACAAATGCTTTAAGTTGGACACCTTGAATCGATTCGTGTGCCCACACCTCAAGTCGTAGGTTTATATCGCCGGAGACACATTCTTTACACATCAATTTGGGACTAAAGAACTTTTGGCAGTTGGTCAAAAAACTATAAACGTCAATGCAAATATTGTTGTTGAAACTAATTAAGAAATAACAAATTCAACGGTGTTATTTAAAACGGACTAAGAAATCTTAATTAAAATATTCAGCTAGAAAAAACAGATGCATGATAAACGGTATTTTGAAGGAATTAATGTCTGTCTTCTGAAAATGATTATGAAATGACTTCATTATAACACGAATAAACAATTGTAATAGGTAACTAGTTTTGTCTTTTCAATGTTCATTTAACACTCGTATCTTCAATAACCCGCATATTTTTGCAAAAGATATATAGCAAACTTTTTGTTTTTCATTTGTCTATGCAAAATATTATAAAATCTACGAACCTTTTAGACCGCACTCTCGTATATCGCCAAGTATTGCTGCTATAATGCCCTGAGCTAGAAGGACACAGCAACAACTGGAGACTGTTCGGTCTCGGCTGCCTCTGCTTCTTAACCCTCAGCTTCACCACTTCTTCTACTTCTAACTTCTCTAGTTTCTTCTCTTTCTTTCCTTCTTTAAGAGGCGGCTTCTTGGAGTCGACACTCCATCTGCGCTCGTCCATAATTCTCTCTTCCAAATTTAAATGATCCAGCCTCTCTTTGATAAAACTCCTTGTTTGGATCAAGTCTGGAGTTGTATCCAGCCTGTCATGTCTTCTAATCTCTATAGGAGACAAAGGAGGTCTTCTAGGTTCAAATACAACTTTGGAATACTCGTTGCTGCGACGCCACAGACGGGGCGACAGTGGCCAAAACCGCCCGTTTTGTTGACCAGATTCCACCACCATTTTGGAATTCTTTAAACTTCACTATTAACACTTGACTTTATCGATGCTAAAATTAACAAAATTATAAATAAGAGCTTTAAATTCTCAGACACTTATACAGTAGCGTTCGTTGGTTCGTTATAATTCAAGACTAACACTGAACACGTCCGTTACATCCGCAAGCTACTCGTTAACTAAACGCTGTTGAAATGAAAAGTGCATAACAAACGCGCCCACGCAATCAATCATGCGAGTCGTCTACAGGAACCATAGATAAAGATAGAGTGACTACTTCGATGACTCAAACAGTAGTACAATTGACGTAAAATGTATTAGAAATATGTTTTTCGAAGTATTAAATTTTTACTTGCCTCAAAGTAGGTGGGCTTTTTCCTCATATCAAAAGAGAAAATATTTTTCTACAAATGCTTGGTTTTCTATAATTCTGGCCTGTTGTAGGTAAAGAAGATAATAATTTGAATAAATAAACAGTAACTAAATATAGAAATATAAAAAGTCGGCATATAAAACAGAAAAATTATGTCACAGCAAATTACAAACGGCCTAATGAACTCTAACCATTTAAACGAGTTTGACCTAAAATTTTATCATTTTTGTCAATTTCTATCATTTGTGAATTCTACATCAATTAGTGGAATTGAGGTCAGCGACCGACAAATCGCGGGTCATTATGGAAAAGCGGCGCTAGCAATAAAATCCTTGTTTTTGTCTTTTATTACAATTTGTCCAACTATAACAGGATCTGCGTACATTTGGCGCAGATTTAATGGCTTTTTTCTTGTCTACATATCGTTAAATGGGTAATTTAAGAGATTGTTGCACTTTCCGTGCGGAAATGGTTTCAAAAACAGATAAAAATCTTACGAGAGCATTTGCTTGTAGTTTATAGGTAACGGAAATAATAGTTTTAAAATTTTCCTTCTTGTGTTTTGTCATTTCAAAAAATCTACCTAAATCTTCCAAAACCATTTTTGGAAACAAAATCGTGAGAGACCCAAATAAAGCAAAAACGCTGGACCCTAAACCCGTTTTAGCATTTTAGGAACACGAGGGCGATCACAAACCGTTGACAGTTCCTGACGACGCAATGATAGCCATAAACTGCGGTGAAGGCGTAATGGCTGCGATATCGGATGTCACCGAATAGCGATGCATACTAAACGCTGGCTCAGGAAACGGAGACAGGACACTAATATATGTGCGTATAGGAATGCTAATTTACTGATGTACCTAGTACATAGATAGAGTGTCAGTAAATACAGAGGTTTGTATGTAGACTTAGAGATGTCCTTATGAGAAATGTTAATAAGTGGATTTTAATTCAAACGTTCTTGATTTCAAATATATGCAACTTTTGACTAAAGAGACAGATGATGAAAGACGATTGTGGACAGAGTGAGGTGAGGCCTTTAACCGAGTGTGGTACAATGGGTTAGTTAGATGGGCAAATAGATTTAAGTAATAAACTTTATATTAAATAATTACTAGCTAAAAAAGGAATACATTCTTTAAACCCAAGTTACAACTTTCTGCATATAGAATTTCCTTCCGCGTTCCGTTATGTGAACATAACTGATTCACCGTCTGAGTTCAAGGAAAGAATCTTCCAAAAAATATTCAAAATTCTTAAAAGCACTCAACAATACTTATGCAACACTATTTAACGATAAAAGGAAACTGATATAGTACTTAAAGTTTAAACAATAACAAAAAACCGAAGTCTAAGTAAGGAGCTGCAGGATATATCGAAAGGACTCAATTGTTGAATCAACGGAAGCGTTCGATGCGTTCGACATTATTATGACAATAGGGCTGAGTCAGCCACCAGTGATTCTTGAAATTGAAACGAAATCTATGCTGTTGACATTGTGGGGTATGTGTGTGGGATGCGTCGGACATTCTTGGTTATAGCTTTGTTATGATTAAGTGGTATGTTATTTAATATCAATTATGGGTCACCACTGTTTATATTCGAGACATCTGCTCCTATTTTAAAGGTCCTTTCAATCTTGGTTCTAGTGCCGGTCTCCTCATCAAGTTTTCCTTTACCGTGTTTGAGACTTTGACCTTTGTATATGTATAATATGTTAATTTATTTAATTCTAATTATGAGTGTACCTCTTCGACACACCTTTCGGGGAAATTCTCTGCTATATTTCATAATATAATGTAAGGGGTTTCCCGAACCGAAGTTTCTTGTTAATAATATCTAATCCGTTCTTATTTGATGCAGTCGACTGCATTGCTGAGTGTTATTAGTAGATTATATCTTTGGCTATTCAGAAAAAAGGTAAGACTGAACAAGAAAAGAAAATGGTCGTCAAACCACTGATGCCCAACGGCATCCTGGCAGACCCAATTCTAGAAGAAAGAACTGAGATTGTTCTATATTAGCTCAGGATCAAATTACGCGGATAAAGGATGGCATTTTCACTGCAGTGGAAAAACACAGACTGAATAACTATAATTTCTAAAAAAGTAAGAAGTAGGTATGAATATAATATAGAATGATGAGATACAGGTAAAAAACATACATTAGTAATAATAATAACGGTTATTGGCACCGCTAGGTCAACAGCATCGTGTCAACGACAACTTGTAGGATGCGCACACGCAGCGGAATTGCGTGCCTACATACACGTAGTATGGTGCGGTGATCAACGCATATGAATCAATAAATCCTTCACAAATATTGTTATTTATGAGTGCTTATATTGTATTATTTGTTTCGTATTATTTAAATTAATAGTACGTGTCAACGGTAAAATAAAATGTGGTGAGATAAAACTTAAAAACTTTGAATGGCTTCGTTTTGATGTTTATCTTTTTGTTCACACAGATTTTTCCATTTGGGAAATACGTATGTATCGGACAGATCAGTAGCGTGTAATGAATTCAAACTCTGTGCTGAGTTTGGAGTTACGTCAAGCCGCAAAATTGCGATAAGCAACAAAAATAAATTTATTATTGGCTTATTTATTTATTTAATGCAATTACTCTCTGCACTCAGTTTGACCCACCACGTGCAGAGAGTCAATAATTATATAATCACATAAGACAAATAACAGGATTACATATTATATCAAATAGATTTTATAGATATTGATTTACAACTCGTAGAATAATAAATTTTATCAACAAAATATTAATTAGAAAAGAATTTACGTCACAGTGTTAAGAATGAGAATAGCTTTCGACGATATCAACGTAGACAGTGATGTTTTTATCGTCGTCATCACTTTCCACTACCTACTCGCCGAAGTTTGTGATACTATTGATAACATTTGATCCGACTCAAATTTATAAATATTTTTATGCTAAATCATATATTTTTCAGAAACATTGTCATATTTCCGAAAGTGCTGACTCGATTACGATAAGTTGCTGCATTATCTATTGTAAATTATGAATGAAAAATCCTTCAATATCGAATATACTCAAAAGTGTCGTTTCGCACTAAGCGATGACTCTTCCCTTCACTGGCTACTCATTGTTTAAATTAGCCATCAGTGAAACAAGGAAGACATTCGCAAACTGATGGTATCTTTCCTCGGCGCTTGTTGTCAAGTTACGGGCTTACAACTTGCACTCAAGTAATCTTTCCGTCTGAGCATAACTTTGAGACTTATGGACTTGCGGAGTGGCTGCAAACCATACACCTGTTTCATAACTATATTATGTGTTATGTGAAAAGTAATATTGATAAAGTAGATGTTATTGGTCATATCCTTTACCTCTCTAAAGAACATCACCAATAACGTCAAGTAGTCAGGTGTGTAGTACTCATAACTAGCGAGCGTGCATGAGTAAATATCATAACGTCTAGTAGTCAGGTGCGTAGTACTCATAACTAGCGAGCGTGCATGACTAAATATCTTTACCAATAACGTCTAGTAGTCAGGTGCGTAGTACTCATAACTAGCGAGCCTGCATGACTAAATATCTTTACCAATAACGTCTAGTAGTCAGGTGCGTAGTACTCATAACTAGCGAGCGTGCATGACTAAATATCTTTACCAATAACGTCTAGTAGTCAGGTGCGTAGTACTCATAACTAGCGAGCGTGCATGACTAAATATCTTTACCAATAACGTCTAGTAGTCAGGTGCGTAGTACTCATAACTAGCGAGCCTGCATGACTAAATATCTTTACCAATAACGTCTAGTAGTCAGGTGCGTAGTACTCATAACTAGCGAGCGTGCATGACTAAATATCTTTACCAATAACGTCTAATAGTCAGGTGCGTAGTACTCATAACTAGCGAGCGTGCATGACTAAATATCTTTACCAATAACGTCTAGTAGTCAGGTGCGTAGTACTCATAACTAGCGAGCGTGCATGACTAAATATCTTTACCAATAACGTCTAGTAGTCAGGTGCGTAGTACTCATAACTAGCGAGCGTGCATGACTAAATATCTTTACCAATAACGTCTAGTAGTCAGGTGCGTAGTACTCATAACTAGCGAGCGTGCATGACTAAATATATGGACGTCAACGAGGCCAAAACAGTATGTAAGGATCGTTACACGTGAAGTTTTGTTGTTTCTGCCACCTCTCATGGGAAAAAAGCGTGAGCTTATGGATTTTATATTAATAAACTTATCAAAATCGGAAGAGATGGAAGTAGAACAGTACATTTTCATATAGGTCCCAAATAATCCTAATACATCATAAATATTCGTCCATAATTAATAAAAGAAAGACGTCAAAGACCAGCAAAAAGCCTCAGACAAAGCAAATAATTTCAGAAGAAGACATTATGACAAAGACGAGAATTCATCACCAACAACAAAGGATTAATTCTTTCGAGGATTTCTGTTAACTACTTAAGTAAGATCCTAAGAAAGCTTCAAATAACCCTGATGCAAGCATTGTTGGTGACAATAGCCGGAAGCCGCCGCTGTATGTGACTGACGCCGTACATGGAGCCCTTATACCGTATGCAGTGATGGTCGCTGAGCATAGGGAATTATGAGCTGATGTGACTTTGATGAAGTTGAAGAAAGACGGTTCGGAATGCAGTGATGTGTAGTCTGAAGACGAGTATTTTAGTTTTCGTGTTGAATTTGCCTCGATCCCAGAAATTAATATACATAAATTAATTTAAATATCGAAGAAATATTCTGAAATATTTGAGGCCAGTTCCAGTCGTTTAAAAAGCTCCTGTATCATATTATCAATAACAAAGCCAATTTTTTACAAAAATTAGCTGACCATGAATACCATGTCCATTATAGTATTATAATGATATAAATGCACGATTAAAAGAAACTAGCTAACATTCCGAACAACAACTTTAACCAGGCTTTCAAAAACCGAATCCCGTTCACCATTATTTTCGTTGAACAGCTGTCTCCTGTCAGACTGCACTGTAATCCGGTAGCCCGCCATTTTGTGCTGCATAGCACACTGTCCCAGATATTTGGAATAGCCATGAATACCGTCATTTGGGACAACGTCCATGCAGGCCAGCTTCAAATGAGTTTGTTCGGCTTTTGTTTTGGATTAGTGCTCGATTTTAGTTTGTTTATTGGATGGGGAGAAATGCGTTTAATGAAAGTAGGTACTGTATATATAAGGTAGGTATTGTATTGACAGTAGGTCGGTGTAGTGTGTCAATACGACGAGGTTGAAGTGAAAAAGGAAATAATTTTTGAGGAGAAGTAGATATTGTCAACTGGCAGTATTCATAACCGTAGTGCGTGTATGACTAGATATATGAAATGCGTGACAATTAATACATAAATGGAGCTAAAGGATTATGTAAGGAGCGTAGCAGTTGGCGTTCTGTAGTTTCTGATTACCGCCTTTGAGAAAAAAAGTTAGTTTTACATAAACTTCATGTGTACGTATTGAATAAAAACAGACCAAAAGTGATAAGTATTTGCAGAGTAGGTAAGTCTTTCGCAACATTGTTTTATAAGTAACCAGATCACACGAATAAAACTTTTAGCCTAAGGGCTGTAGAAACGAAAACACCTATCACATATAAAGTGAAAGCTGTAAAAGACCTGCTCTCATATCCACCACAAATTACTTATAGCCCCAGGACTTCATAAGAGCTATAATTTCGAAGCTACAAGTTACAACTCGCAAATGAGGCGCAATAATTCAAGCATATATGCGGCATATATATGGTCTGTGGTCTTATCAGCCACAAGCCCGCAAGCCGGGTCCCATAACGCTTGGTCAAGCCTGACATATGGCTCCCATCAATCACGAAGCTGACTTTATCTGCTTGTGTTTCCGCATATCATCGGATTTCGATGTCATTGATTCCGTTTTCGTTGTGAGCTCCCCAGGGATTTGTGTGGAAGCAATTTTGTACAGTCTTTTGTTTTTATGTGTTCGGGTGTTGGGCAAAAAAATAATTCTGTTAGTGATAAATTACGATGAAATAAAGTCTTTGCTTCTTTTCAGAATTGCTCTGTTCTTTATGTATCTCGTCCCACAGTAAGACCCTTTTCTTAGTTCTTACAAACTGTTCCTCAATGCTAACTATTCCATCAGTGTTTACTTTCTATTGCATCCCGAAATTACTTCTACCAACTTTGTGAGTACCTTTACTCCCAATCACACAATTAGGTACTTCATCAACTACTACCAAATCTTCCTAACGACCATCAACTTCATTGACCAAGTTAATCGAACTAAAATCGTTAGCCATGACTTGGCCAAGTCTGAAGCCAAACTTGGTAATATCATCACTGGCGGATAGCTGAATGGAAACTGCTTCGTAACACCAGTTAATAGGCCAATGAGGGAGTATGTTTGCCAAGTTCGCCGCACGGGGCAAGTATTAGAACTTTGGGGTGTTTGAAAGATTGTTCGGGAAGGTTAAGTGTTTAGTTTTGGTTCATTAGTGAGGTTAATGGACATATAATTTCAGTGCTAGCACTAAGATGCTAATACATGGAGCTCGTGGCTAAATAATAACAGCCGCACGGGTCGATCTACAAGGTTAAGCAACGCTTGACGAGGTCGGTCCGTGGATGGGTGACCATTTCAACATACCGAGTTTCTTCCGTGCCTCGGCAAGCATTTAAAGTAGTCAGAAGCCTAAGATCTGACACCAGTCTTGCCAAGGGGTATCGTGTTAACCAGTTACTGGGTTGTGGAGGTCAGTTATGCAGTCGCTCCATGTAAAACACTGGTACTCAACTGAATCCAGTAAGACTGGAAGCCGACCTCAACATAATTGGGAAAAGGCTAGGCAGATGATGACTAAGATGCTACTACATGATATTATGTAGATAGATAGAACGACTTTATACACTAAAAATGTAACTCTCCTTACAATATTGCTAATTCTTTGGATACAATGGCGGTCTTATCGTTGATAGTGATTTTTTTTAGAAAACCTTAGCATGGATCAATGAAAGCATTAATGTCTGAACACTATTCATTTTCAATTCACTACATCAATAGACAAACTTTTCTCTGCAACAGGAACATTCCCAAAAGTAGTCTCCGAAAACCTAAACGGTCAAATCGCATGTCCTACTACCATTTCATGTTTGCCTAGTAACACTTACACGGAACAAGTTAGATAACAGAATGTTTCACTGTATTGTTAGTTTGTAACGCAGGTTTGTAACCACTGACCAACTGTGAAACACTAAATGGTAGTAAACATTATGAAAACGAGTCGAAAGCGTGCCTCTTGCCGCTTGTAACTAATGCGTGTTGTGAAACGTGGACTAAAGTGGGCCATGAAAATTGCAAGTTACCTCAGAAGTTCTGAATGGAAACAGAATAGGTGTTTTTGGCAGAAAATCACCTTAATGACTTGTCTGGACATGGGAAGTTGGTTTGGATAAAGGCTATTCCGATTGACAACAGTAATAAAAGAGGAATAATTAACAACAGTGATAGTAGACAACCACTTGCATAGAAAACTAGGTAAGTTTGCCGATACATATTTAGTATTAGTGGAAAACGGCTAAGATATCAAGTCCACCATTGTACCTTTGCACATGAAATTTTAAATAAATGTAATGACAGGCCGTATGTTGGCAGCAGGAAACGTCATGGGCGTCGGGAGTCGCAAGCCGATGCCCGGACACCTCAGGAGCGGGCTTGCGGACGGCGAGTAATGGGTAGTTCGCCGTCCGATAAGAACCAGGCCCGAGTCGACGACGGCGCGTAGTGTTCCACGCGCCCCTCAAAGTGACGGGGTCCGCTAGGGCCGATACCTGTCTGGATCGCGGATACATTTGAAAGAGAGTTACCGCGGCCCTGGCACAAACGACTGAAGGAACACAAGGGCGGTAAAAAGGTATTAATCAGTAAAAGTCTGACACGCCCTCCCGCTTCACCCAGAGCGGGAGAAGTCATTGGATGATTCCACAAATAAAAAAAAAGCATCCCGCGCGTTGGCAAAAGTACAGAAAAGAGAAAAATCTAAATGAGAAAAGGGCGAAACGATGGATGAATTATGTGAACGAAAAGAGATTGGATGAGTAAATATCATGACCGACCCCAAGTTACATGGGACAAGGACAGAAATATGATGATGATGAGACCACACTTTGCAAATCAGTGGTTAAAAAATAGCAAAACAATCAAATGCATGAGTTGTACTTGATACGAAAAGGCCAGTAACTGAAGTTTAAAAATCGAATGATGTAGCTATTTCTATTCCTACTAAAGTTAAAGATGTAAAGCTGTTTGTATGAGTAAGTGGGTCGAGTCCAGAGGAATTAGAGGATTATGTTACGGTATCTGAGAAAAACTGTACACTGTTGTGTTTAGCAAGATTTATTTATGTGTTGGATTAGTTGGGCGTTTTGTAATAGAGGATGAGAGCATCTGTAGTGGTGGGTCCAGTATTTTAGGATGTGGGGTACCTTTGTCTTTTATTGCAGCGTCAGTATTTATATTTGAGTCAATAAAAGCTTTAATTTTTTGCTGCCTGTATTTTTTTAGCTGCTTGCTATGTTAAAAGTGACAGTAAAAGAAGTGTATGACAATCTGTGTTGGGTAGAGTGTAGTTTTCCTTCAGTAAAATAATTCGTAGTAATCCGATCTGTATTCGAGTTTACCTTTTGCAAAAACTTAAACCAAAAACACATATGGGTACTTTTTATACGAGTAAAATTCGTTAAGATTAATAACTTAAATTTTGAACAAAATGGCCAAAGTATTTAATTTTAAATAAATACTCATGCTCATAAGCTGACGAACAGGCTACAAAAATCCCAACTTCTTCGAAATAAACTGGGGCTTCTCCATCTACAAAAAGACGTAGGATCTATAGTATACCTAGAGTCATGACCTTTTCCATTCGATCAATGATTTTCCTTAACAATATGAAGCACTACAATCGTAATTACATTAACCTACATTTGCGATATTAAATCGTTTCTGAGAGGGATGTTGTTCGACATAATATTGCCAGCGATAAGACGGGCGACAAAGTAACTAGGTATATATAAGTGCGTTCATGTATAATTCGACTCGACTAAAGGGTATATATATATGCTCATTTTTTAATAGGTGTACTGTTCGCCTCTGCCCAACCGTTCGAAGATTATGGGCGTGATGTTACGTTTATATTTAAAGGTTTTTTTAATGGATAGAGGCTAAGGCTCTCTAATCTATTGTAGATACAAAATGATATTGTATCTACAATAACGATTGTGGAAAAATCAATAAATTATTCATAAAAAAATCTTTTTTTAAAACAACCTTTTTTCGTGTTCTTCTCACTCAGCAAAACCCTTTCATTTGATACACATTTCATGGCAGTGCACAAAAAATAACTAGTCCGCCATCTTGGACCGTCCGCCATATTGGGTTTAGAATGACGCCACTTAGCTATCCATGCATTGTCATCCAAACTAAACGTGTATGCAAAATTACATCTTAATCGGTGGAGGATTACTACTTTAAAATTCAGTTGCAATATTTGACCCGAATACACTTACATACATACTCGTACATTGCAAGTTAAATAAAAGCTTGTAAAAAGGGGTTGACATTTTCCATGTCAAAGCCATCCATTTTGGACAATATTGCAACCATTATCGCTGAAAGGGTGACATTTTGTCGGACCTTGGAAATGCAAAGATAATATCTATCTACATGTCTAAAGGCATGGCCGGTGCTGTTGAAGTACATTTAATCATTAATAAGTTAAACATGAATGATACAGTTATGCAATACGCAATAATAAACAGACACTAAAACAAAATCATGTAGAACTCATCTTTACACCACTGATTACGCAAAACAAGATTACTAGTTCACAATAATTTGTCTCTTATTTAAACAGAATTCCGCTGAATCAGTACAAAGATCAGAAGCTTTCCTAAATGTTTATCTAATACTACAAGGTAGTAGTGAACTAAAATCTCATCACTTCAAAGAGAAAATGTTGTACACGTTTACAAAACAAACAGTTACGGAGATTCGTGAATTGATTCGGCTAGCAAACTGCTGGAGTGTTGCACAAACATGCGTCGAACGAGCTCCCAGGATAGTACGGAAATATACACAATAGGATGGGGAAATAGATGTCGAGGAGTAGATGGCAAATCTGCGATGTGTTAAGAGAAACGTCTGTGGAATGCATTAAACTGGTGCGCTAAGGCAACACAATCAATGGATAATAAGCTGGCATTAAACGCCAAAGGAATTCAATAATTTGACCACAAAAAACAAAGAGCGATGAATTATAATTACTCCAATGAAAATAAACGCAATCAGCACCTAAACCGTGTTCAATAAGTGTCTGTATCAATATTCCACAAAAATGATGACACTGACAACTTTTGAACGCAGTTTAGGTATGTTGATTGCGTTTACACACTAACACCCTCAGATCAGTTTCATGGAACGCAACATTCTGACAGAACAAGTTAACAAAGCATATATGTCAGAAGCAGAAGACAACGATGAAGCTGCTATTGCTATCATTTGCTAACAAGTAATACTAAAAAGAGACAAAAGAAATAAAAACAAAGAACAAAGAAATAAAAACATTTCTAAATTGACCACGGAGACAATTAAGGACAATTACCACGATATGGCACGAACGACTGAAAAACTAAATGTTTTTCCTCTGTTCCCGGAATTAAGAACGGAATAATCCATTTAGGTCCGTATCATGGTGAGCATAATTATAATGATGAGGTTTATACAAATAAAGAATTACATTCTGATGTAAACTATTGCCATTCAAATTTAGTGCAGAACTGCAGAAATTGAGTTTTCAGAGAAATTTAATGTTTCATTTTTAGGAAGTTAATTATACTTTATCTGGAGAAGAACATAGATAGAACACGACTGTGCAAAGCCAGTAACCACAGCTCTTTGTTGATTGTTGTTTAGTTCTTGTGGTTGTCATTATGGTGTACAGTAAATGGTATTTTATCTATCTAAAATTATTCAATCTCTTGTTATAATATATCAGCTATACGGATAAGATACGATACGTGACAGAACCAGATAAATCTGTATCAAAATAATAAAGACAACTAGATAAATATCCGACAACGCAAATGCTCTATTAATAAACAAATAAAATAAAGTAATAAAGAAGGTGAACATCCTTGTTAGGTCCTAATCGTGTCCCGAGGGAAACAGTCTCACGGATTAAATGGGGACAGAAGGTCAGCTTCAGCGATCTCAAACTATCTCAAACAAATGCCAGTCGCAGGTGGTCTTGCACTCGCTGTACGTGAAACGTTTATTATGTGTGAGTGTAATCTCCACTTATTGTGTGGAGCTTTCGGCTAGAGTCTCAAGAGCCTTATTTTAAATGTTTGCCTATCAAAAAAGCTTTTTTCGAAGAGTAAAAAATGATTATTGATAGAAACGCAATTACTCTTAATTGCCCCTATCTGTAAATTGATGATATTTATTTATTTATTTATTTCAGGTTAGCTTACAATTGTATTCTTTAATTGTATAGTAAGTAACATAAAATTTTGTTATCAGATGTATTGAAAGAATTCCATCGACTGTGTGTGTAGAGCCTAGAGACATTCTTAATTCAAATTTGTTATGAACAATTTGAATTAAGAACCTGCTCATCAAGTTTTAAACGAAAGATTTTATAGATTAGGCCCATAGTCGATGAATGTAGCAGACCTTCTGTATCATTCCCTATCCTGTGAGTGTTGTTATTATTGAGCTAAGGAACGTTACTGAGGTCGTTCACTTCTATCGGAAAAGCGTTCCTTTTTGTTGTTACCTTAGAGTTGGAAATAATGGAATTTATTTCTGGATCGTTATTTAAAGTTACCATAATAGAATTTATTTCGTCTAAGCACTGTTCTTTTTTTTTAGGATTTGTTCCACGTAATAATTTACTTATGAACTCTGTTTTAAGGTTGAATTTGATGTTATTTTCAGCCTTTAATATGTCCTCCCCTTAGTAACCAGTAACCCCTTTGTATATGGGTAAAAGTTAGGAAAAAGCCAACAAAAGAGGTTGGTGTAAATAATGTAGGCCAGTCCATTTTCGACAGCCATATTCCATGATTCCCTTTCAAACCGTAAATCTTGTATATTTTTTATGACTACAGTCTTATCGCGCCTTCGCATCACAATCGGCCTTCAACAAGTTAATTGCATGACAAATGACAATCCAACGGAAACTTGACAAATTAAAAAACAACAAAGGCCTGGTTTTTCCTCAATTTTCTAGCGCTTGGGAACAGGCCACAGACATTTTATTATTTCTGTGGAACAGTCATTAAAACATAATTTGTTCGGTTAAACGACCTGACTTAACCAGTGGGTAATTGCGGCGGGTTCGCGGTGAGTGCTAATGCGTGCCCGTGTTCCCAGCATAAGCGGCACAGGAGGACACCATGGAGTTTTAGTGGGTTGGAGTCCAGTAGTTGGTAGTGCAGATGCATTATGAGTTACGAAGGGTTATAGTATAGTCCCTATATGTATTTTAAGAGATATATCAAAGTCTATGATATTCGTGGAATGAACACGTTTTCTTCTTCCATTCCGCCCTTCCATTTCACATCACACAAAACAATAAGAATTTATCCTCATCACATAACATTAGGTAACCTGACTTTGTTCCAAAAATAGATATCGGACAATAAACAAGCGTGCTAGATAGATAGAAAACTCATAATTATGTGCTATAGAAAATACGAATGAAATATATAATTTCATCGGGTGACACAATGGGCGGTCTTATCGCTAGAAGCCCAATAGTCTATGCCGAATCACAATTTTTTCTATCCAGGACCAAGAGGCATTAAAGGTATCAGGCCAATTCTTTGTTTTGCTTATAAATAGATTCTGCCCGCGTTTTCGCCAGCGTATAAAGTGTTTTATCATCTCAAGGGAACACACTACAGGGTTAATATACAGTGTTGAATTTTGTAATGCCACCTGAAGGGCAAGTACTCTTAATACTGTAGATAAAAAATTACTCAAAGCAAACTTTCCTTTATTTTTGAAAAGAAAGAAAACGGCATACACAGATTTTCGAAAATTCGCTTGCCACATGGTTTTCCTTTCATTTAATTTATCAAGTTTGTTAGATACATTTCATCCTTATACCTAATTGAACCTAACGATCGATGCAATAAAAGTACAGGGTGTAATTTTAAAGATTTTAGTCTGTTCGATTCCCGGGTGTGGCAAGCGAATTTTCGAAAATCTTTAAATGCAGTTTTCTTTCTTTTAAAAAATAAAGGCATGTTTTCTTTGATTAAAATTTTCTATCTACAGTATTAAGAGTACTTTCCTTTCAGGTGGCATTACAAAATTCCACCCTGTATATCCTATACTTCCCAGGATGTCAAACTATCTCCATATCATCATCATCATTTCAGCCGAAAGACCTCCACTGCTGAATATAGACCTCCTCCAAGTGTTGCCACATTGACCGGCCCCGTGCGTCCCGCATCCAGCGGATTTCCGCAACCTCCACCAGGTCATCGGTTCACCTAGTGCGAGGCCTTCCAATACACCGTCTTCTGATTCGCGGTCGCCACTCCAGAAATTTTCGGCACGATCGACTATGAAATTCCATCTAAATCGGTTGTGAAAAGGTGATAAACAAACAGAGTTACTTTTGCATTTATTATATTAAGTATGGATGGATTATTATTAATAGTATTGACGAAAACGGTGTTATGACTGAGTCCCACTAACGAGCTGGCTCGGGTCCAAAGGACGATGAGTCAGGAGCCGAGGGAATTCCTGGCGCGTCTGATGTCATGGAGCTGGGGTATTATGAGGACTGCTCGGTAATGAATAGTTGGGTTGGTGTATAATTATAGAGGGCAGGAAGCAGACTTTTGGAATTCATAATATTTATTATTGACTAGCGCTCTGGCTTTGCGCAAACAATAGTAAAGCCATTGTGTCTCGCATGGATCTACGCCTGAAACACATGAAAGGTTAAAAGAAGTTAGCAGTGAAACAGAAATGACGTCGAGAGACGCGGACAGCGACTTTGTTTTGTACTATTTAGAGATAGGTTCGCGTTTGACTGCTATCTCACTTGAGGGTAAGCCATGATGAGGATTGTCATATTAGGAGAATGCAAATATATATATATTTTATTTGATATATTCAGAGAAGCCTACTAGACAACGTGCCATTCTATTAGCGATTACGATTGACGAAAAGTCAATAAATTATGGGATTTACATCAAAATGACACGTGGTCAATCCCAAATAATTTGGCATTTTGACAATTACCAAAGCTGACAAAATTTCACGTTGTTTATAGCACAGAGAACATAGAACTAACAAAATCTAATATTCCGGGTCTGGCCCAGATAAAATTTCAAACTTAAGATACTGAGAATGCAGGCAGTCATAAATAATAAGATAAAAAGAAAAGAGTTTCAATAACAGAACCAAAGAAGAAAATTATTTCAACTTCACGTTATAATATTTTGCTGAAAATAATACTGGCACATTTGAATGAATCACAATTCGTATAAAGACTTCAGTTTCCTGGTTTTATAAATAATAATGATGTAAGACGCGTAACACGATATTTTTCAGAAAATATTATTTACGTTCGCGAAAAAGATGAGAGACGGAGAGCGAGCAGACAAAGAAAATGTAACAAATTGGATGAATCATAATATAATAACATTATGTCAAAATAAAAATACGGATATATTGGTACAATGTAAAGAAGACATACCTATTATTATATAGGTAGCATAGATATTGTTGCCATCGTAGGTAGAACAAGTATTATTATTTATTCTGTGGTAGAACCTGGTTATGAGTGGCACAGGAGTGTTGGGATTGGCACAAGAAATGAGATGCCTATCAATGAGAGAAAGCAATTGGCGGATGCTGAGATGATAGACAATTAATTTTCTTAAAATAATTTAAAAACTTTGCCAAAATGACACCCAAAAATGTACGTTAAGCTTGTAGCTCTCAAAAAAACTAACATACTACTATACACATAGTGCCAAATACAGTCTAAAAGCTTAGAGCAATTACAGTTAATGGCAAACAGAGCAGCCACCGTCTAGGAGACCACCAACCGAAGAGCCCGAAAGCCGAGACCATTTAGCTAATGGGATGCCCTGCAAATGGCAAGCAAGAGAAATATTTACATCGAGGAACCGACGACGAAATTGAATTCTGACTTGGGAAAGTTGTGGGACTTCTTCGTTTAGCAGAACAATTGGGGCAATTAATTTAGGAACAGTCAATAAAAATACTGTTAAGATAGGTATAGACGATGTTGGTGTATTACGTACAGCTCTAGAGCCTATATTCTACAACAGTTAAAAGAAAACTTTGTCTACTCCAATCGAAAACGGAAAAAAACTCTTCATTTATACCACCAATATAGCGTGTAGGAAAAGGGGAATGGAGAAAAATCCTTACCCTCTTACAAATAAACGCAGAATAAAGTTATACCAGGTATAAACCTATGAAAATGTATGGGTATACCTTAGTTATACCTGGTATAACTTTATTCCGCGTTTATTTGTTAGACGGTTAGAATATATGCGCGTAAATCAAATAATAATGGCCCCAGTAAACTATAAATCTTTAAACCACATCTAAGATTATAATAATATAATGATTGACTCTCTGCACGTGTTGGGTCAAACTGTTAGTGCAGAAAGTAATTGCAATTCATAAATAAATGATAACAATGTGAAAATAACACCGCACGTAACCTTTCTTATCAATACAACACAAAAAAACATATACGCAACAACAAAAAGCAACCCAACCTAGCTACACCGCTACAAATTGCTGGACAAAAGCCGCTACAATTTAGTTAGTGGAACATCGCTTACAAATTGGAGTACCAGCACGAAACACCGAAGTTAATCACGATGCTAACTGACACACTGACTCATCGACACGATGGGTACAGAAACAATACACTGAATGTAGAAGAACATGGACAAGTGACACAGTGAATGGTAAAAGTTTCAATGTAAACAATGGCGTGTGGTTGATGTTTGTCTTTCAAAATTGGGAAGACTATGATAGTAACTTTTGTAGCTATAATGAATATTTTTTAATGAAATTAGAAGTTGCAGTGAAGTTACTGCCCTAGGTTGGTGAAAATAGTGATCAAATCAAATCATTTTATTTGCTCAAACATGAGTTCCATACTTAAATAACAATTAATAGAATGTCATATTTAGTAATAATAATTTAAAAAAAATGTCAAGAAAAAGTCAATAAAATAATACAAGTCTAAATTCAAAACTATCATTCTAGAATGTCAAAGCAAAATTATTAAAAAATTCAAGATATTAAAATATTAAAACTGTAATATGCATATGTCGTGGTCATGTAGATGGCGTAAAGGAAGATGTTTTGAATGATGCTGTAGATGAGTGAATATAATATGATGAATCTTAATCTATAAGAAGCCGATTGGTTAATAAATTACAAGGGCTATTAGTGGGAATATTCTTCTATACACTCTTTCTTCTACTTTCAATGGTTAAATAAACAATATTGATCTGCATGTTTTCATAACATACAAGTTATCTATAACAACAACAAGAAAACAAGTGCGAGTCGGACTCGCGCACGAAGGGTTCCGTACCATTTTCGTAAAAAACGGCAAAAAAAAATGACGTTTGTTGTATGGAAGCCCCCCTTAAATATTTATTTTATTTTGTTTTTAGTATTTGTTGTTGTAGCGGCAACAGATATACATCATCTGTGAAAATTTCAACTGTCTAGCTATCACGGTTCATGAGATACAGCCTGGTGACAGACAGACAGACAGACAGACAGACAGACAGACAGACGGACCGCGGAGTCTCAGTAATAGGGTCCCGTTTTTACCCTTTGGGTACGGAACCCTAAAAAACAATAATGAAATTTACCCTAATCTCATTTTGACTTTGGAAATATCATCTGAAACTGTTTAACTACTTAATTAACAATTATATGACTCAAGTTCTCAACACCAAATTCTTTAAATCCAGTAGTTATACTTTTAAAATACTTAATTACAAGATCATAATTAATAATGGCAGTTCCCACAAAGGATAATTTAATTCAAATTTATGATGTTATTATATTTTATCGTATCAAGGAGGATATAAAAAAAACACTCATAATTAATTATTATCTTTCATACGCGGCAGGTATACTTAGGATATTATCTCAATGAAACATTAATTTAAAAGATGGGTTTTCTTGACTTAATTATATTGCTTTTTCTTTTATAAAATTAATTCAATATGAGTTTTAACAACTTTGGGATAATTTTCATGCTTATATTTAGTTAATTGGAGTACAAATTACTTCAATTTGCCTCTTCATTTGCTCAACTTGTAAGCCATTATAATCAAACTCAAAAACCTTTTAAGCTGTAATGCCAAAATAATTAAACCAGTTTGTAATAATTTCATTTAAAAGAGTGTCCGTGGCGTTTCTTGCATGTTTTTTTTTCATAGTAATCTACATTCTGAAACGTGCAATTAGCCTCAACTTTCTGACCGTCTCTTTCAAATGTGCCTGCAGGGCAAAACCAGGATAATTTCCCCAGGGGTATAGTTATCCCGATTGTAATTACTCTAGTTTTAAAGATTCTAATTACGAAAGATACTAAGTTGACCGTATCTCCTGTCTCTGTGCAATTTGCATGGGAAGCCAAAATGCGATCAAAGTTTTTGCGGGATAGATGTCCTCTTTCTCGGTCTCGATCTATCCTAAACGTAACTTACATGAATTACGCAACTATCCCCTATGTGGGATAGATGTCCCAAAATATAGTGGGTCGCAAGAATCGCTAATACTCTGGAAGTATTTTGCTTTTTTACTGAGAGATATAGAGTGATTTCAAAAAGTGTGGCAACTATCCGGCTTTTACGCTAAATGATTAAGAAGTAAAGTAAATAAATGCTTTGAGTTTCTCATTAACTTTTATATACCCTGTCTTTTAGTTCCACATAATCTCTAAAGCCCTTAATATAAAATTCATCAAAATCAAATACATCAAAATGTTGACAGAGCCTACAGAGTATTAGCATACTCTGTAGGCTCTGTCAACATTTTGATGTATTTGATAATGCGCGCAGATTACGATCCTTTGTTTGATCAGGATGGCACAGGATCATCAATGAACGCGTATTATGTGAGTTTGAACAGATTACTCGGGTTTTCATTAACATAGGATCAGCTTTACTGCATACATCGTCAATGTTATGCTGGCTCTCTTTGTTTCCTTGTGTTTGTTTAGTTTTAAACCCAGTTTATAGTGTTACACAGTTACTGGGTTGTTGTGGTCAGAAAAGCAATCACTATATGTACAATAATGGTACTCAACTGCGTGCGGTTAGATTGGACCGACCCCAACACACTGAGGAAAAGGCTAGGAAGATTATTGTTTATTTATATCCCCCAGCTTGAATTCATCAGTCTTCCACAGGAGACACCCTGGGCGTCGGGCATCGCAAGCCGATTCCCGGCCACCGTAGTCGCGGCCTTGCAGACGGAGAGTAATGGGTGGCCCATCCGATAAGGACCAGGCCCGAGTCTACGGCGGGTAGTGTTCCACGCGCGCCTCAAAGAGTTGTCAGCAAAAACTGACGGGGTCCGCTAGGGCCGATGCCTGTCTGAGTCGCAGATAAATTTGAAAGAGAGTTACCGCGGCCCTGACAAAAGCTGAAGGAACACGGGTGGTCTGTTGAAAAGTCTCACACGCCCTCCCGCTTCACCCAGAGCGGGAGAAGTCATTGGATGATTTCCACCAAAAAACAATTAACATGATAAGTATAACTGACAAACTTTGTTAGCAGTCTGGTTATGCGAAAATAAGAACAAGACAGTTAAATTCGATATAGAATTTGACAGAGGCATAAACAAATTTAACTTCCAAGAAATACTGCTTAAGTTAGACAACAGTTATACAATAGCAATAAATGCTTGCGCAACATCAATATAGCAAACAAATACATTATCTAGCAACCGTAGAATGTAATACAATATCTGTATCTTAGACTTTAGAGACGTGAGTAGTACTTATCTTGTCAATTATAAAGTAAAGACAGATTTGCAAAAGCCTTGGGTTTTATTAGCTGAAATGTCAAATGTTATATGCGTTATACAACCGGACTTGAGATAAGCAAATACGAATGCAAGGATGGTTTCAACATTGAAGATAAAGATGCAGACGATTTTATTATTAACAAAGATTGTTCCAATGCCAAATATATAGATCTAAGATGAGTTTGATGATAGATAACATATTAAAAAAGAATTATTAAGTGTTCACTAAGAAAACAAAACAGTAGTATGTAATAACAACGGAATAAACAGAGGGCTATGTCACCAACTTGCCTCAAATTTAACTAAGAGATCAAAGGATACGCACGCATATCATAAATCAATAATTGCGTCCTTATCAAACACGCACAATCTCTAGTTAGAGTCAACTTATATAGTACGCAGTACAACAATACATTTAAAAACAAATCTCATACGATACCAAGTTTATATTCAAAACAATAATTGTTTATACCAAGCATAAATTCGCGTCTATTTACTATCGAGGAATGTAGGAAAATCTTGTAACCTGTCATCCCACGCTTATAGTAAGAATCAATCGAGTAAAACTAGTTATTCTGGCACACGACTACGATGCACTGCAAGCTTGCTGCAAATTATTTACGCCAACACAAGACGGTAAATAAAAAGTGTCACTAATATTTCTTGGAAGAATGTTACACATTCTAGAAAATTTATCGATGTGACTTGTTCAAAGAATTTAGAAGTAGACGGTAAGTTTTCAATGAAAATGGGAAAAGATGATACAGAATAGTACAAGACTGAAGACAATGGAGTGATTATGAGAGAAGGTCGGCAACAAATAGTAGATTATAGTAGAAGGCAAGAGAATTCAAAACTGGAACTCTATAAGGATAATTCACGATTCTCATCGTTTCTTCTGAAATATTAAGAGCTTTGCAGAAGAGAGAACAGTTAATAAAGACGTGAGTGTGATGATACATCCGCCAAAGGCAAATCGTTACCATTAATTGTTCCAGGAACATTTAGCCGTCTCGCAGTCACGGTAATGATTACCGTGTCGCGTTGACACTAAATACTTTCCAACATGTCGCCCGTAATTACACTCATCCCGCAATGGACATAACAAGAAGACAGGTGTAATAACACCAGCAACGTACACTCATATCATTATATCTCGTTCCAACTTGTTGGTCCGTAAATACGCACTCTGTTAAGTAAACAAGAATTCGTCCTTATCATATAGGCTCGTTTTTATAATCATGCCTTTCGCTTTAATGGCCAGGAACTATGATAAAATGCGTTGATAAATTAATATAGCCACATATTTTCCGTAATGTTTTTATTTCGAAGACTGGAGGCCAGACCGTGGTAGGTCGGGATAATTGAAAAATTGAATTCTTGCGATCGTTATCTTTGTAGTAAATAAATAAGTAGTCATCATAATTATGTGTTTACTTCGTGGAAGAGCTCGAGTCGGTTTTTTTGCGGCGAAAACAGAGGAGAATATTGAAAAGTATAATAAGCCTATGGATAAAATCGCTTGAAAGCCTCACGAAATTGACAATCAAGGAAATGTTGGAGATTCTGGGGAAAGTTATGAGGATTACATGGGGTGAAATTAAAATTGTATATAATTTTGTGAAACGTACGTAATGGAAGCTTAGAAAATCGATTGAAGAATTTTATCGAATATTTAGTATAGACGAATAATATTTTTTTAAAGTAGGTTAGTGTAAGGTTGAAAATTGATGCAAATACTCGTAGCAACTGTCAGCCTATCTTGCTTATTGACTCTACAAGTCGAGAGTATCTTTCACATGAGATTGAAGAAGTATGACCTAAAATAGAATAGAATAGAATATACTTTATTGTACACCAAAGAAATAACACATATTATACAGCAACTTAATACTATGGGTACAAAGGCGGTCTTATCGCTGACAGCGATATCTACCAGACAACCTTTGGGTGGACTAAAGAACTTAAGATAAAAATAGGGGGTAGGGTGTACTGTTATATTAAAAAAAAAAAAAATATATATATATATTAATACATACAAATTATATAGCTATATAAAATACTATACACTAACTTACAAATATATATACATACATAATATTACATTTAAAAAATAATAATTAAAATATGCACAAACAAAGAAAAAGTCTCATGTAACGCGACACTAAATGCGGTTTAGTCAGTTATAATCTAAGTTTAACCCTAGCTCGCGTGACTCAACTGTCCAAAACGGAACGAGACGATTTGTTTAACAACAGCCGGGCTGCGTGTACGCATAAATGAGTAAATATCGTCTTCAAACCGACAACCAATAGTAAAGGAGTTTACGACGAAAATATAAATAAAGATGTTGAAGAGTTTGAAGAAGAATATTTTAAAATTTCGGATGAATTCATCTGTTTAGTTTCACGCACTAAAGTATAAGTGTTTGGTCTAAATATTTATTTATCTAGATTGTTGAACTCAAGATCTAGGCTGGCAAAACATGATCATTAGGAAGAAGATAATGCCAAAACCAAAGTGAAAATCCGTTTGGGCTCCATTATCCACACATATCTATTTTCTGTCATCATCATAATACATCATAAAACTATCAACCCATCGTTATTTTTTGCTTAGTAGTTCAAAATTCGTGTTTTGGTGCTCCCACATTGCCGTTATAAAATGTTTGTAAACATTTTATAACACCAAAAGATGGCATCTTAAGATCTTAAATGTTTGCTAACAAATGTTTACTAACGTTATTAAACATTTTCTAACGGCAATGTGGGAGCACCATTTAGCGATAAACGCAGATTAAAGAATAGCCGTTAAACAAATTGTGGCTGTGTTATTGACACTGCAAATCGTATTAAAATTGATTATGAAATATTCAAACGGATTAGTCACGGTTTACTTTTAAATGCCAGGAAATACCACCGATATGGAATAATATCGTGAGACCTGACCTCATAATTATCACGCCTTGTATCAAAGCTTGAAAGGAAACATTGGTTTCTGATTTTAATGTTTGATCAAAATTATTGTAACGGTTGTATCCTTGATCTAGTTCACATCCTTTGTCAGTTTTATATTTATTTTTATTGGATGCAACTTCCTGTATTTCTTAATTTGTCACCACTTTCACTTTAATTATATATTCAGGAGTTTTATTGTTATTTGTAACTGTATCTTCCTCTTTTTCATTTGTATTTTCATCATATTTTTCATTAAAACCTGACCCAATATAATCTGGTAGTAAGTTTACAATAAGCAGAACAAAGGCCGTAAATTTAACATCAAAGCTTAAATTAAATGACCAATCCATTTTAACTGCATTTTCAAACGGATTACCATCGCCATTATTTTCGTTTCAGCAAACGATTTAAATTAATACAATTGGAACGAAACCAATGGTTACACATTTGCTGACGACAACTACGAATCGCCGAGTATCAATATTTACAAAAAGATTCATTGCGAAGATTGAACTGCAATTATGTCTGTCAGTCTGACTACTAAACAAACTCTAGGAGGTCGTAGATTGACCCCGTTTTATTCAGAATTTAGCACACATGGATTACAGTAAATGTTGTGAAGTAACACGTTCTATAAATCTTTGGGGAGAAATAATTTGATATTGATCAATGTTGCTTTTGCTTTTTACTGGGTCAGTTTTGTTTCTAGTATTTTAACAGGATCTATATTTTCCATTTCAGCTTTTGCATTGATGCCATATTCATCTACAACGAAACCTCTATCTGTATTTCTACTGTTAGCTTATTTAGTTTCAGCTTAGTTAAAAACATTCAATTATGAGTCTGGCATTTGATTTTGCAATACTTAGATATTTTGCAGTAGCATTTCAAACACGCAATCCGCACACTTCAATTTTATGTGTGTCTAGGTTATCAACCAAGACCTAGGGCTGCATAACGTATAATTTTTATGGCATGTCTTGTTTTACAGGTTTGAACAACGTTATCTGACCTCTGGTGCATTCCTCCATATCGCTTTGCATTTTAACTTCAGAGGCTTGACAAAGTGTCAGTATATCAACGTAGTCAATTGTCGTAATGCCAAAAAATCGCTTGGCATTCCCATATATTTTTGACATTTTATCAATCGCTATCGCGTCGCCTTCATTGATAGAATGGGACTTGAATAGAGTCTCAGTATTCTCAATATAATCGACAGTTTGTACGTTTGTTGTACCAGATGGGTCGGTATATTCGGCATTGGTGCCGAGAGCTGGGTGGTCTCTGCTACTAATAGATCAAGTCGTCATTTCCTGCGTGTCTCAAGTGGGGCTTCAAACAAGAGGACAAGATTGATGGTATCTTGTCACAATTTGGTAAAGGTGACATTTGTTTGAACTCTTACAGAGGGTGAAATCTTTCATTGTTTATGAAAGTATTTATTTTGGTGGATTTAATGTTGGTACATATTACACATTGTTTAGTTTAAATTCAGGGATTGGTTCGTTTACACAATTTTTCATATCCGTGTCAATATCATCAAATGCTTTTATTTAATACTATTATTTTTTATTAGCCTAAGTTGTTCCACTGCAGGGAAAAGGCCGAACTACTGTTGCTGCTTTTCCATAAGATATATTAAAATGATTTTCAATCTGTTACTTTTTTGTAACAGTTAATCATCGATACTTAACAATATTGTAGAATTAAATCCACATTACTTACAGCGTAACCACCCAACATTTCACAACCATAAAGAACAGATGCAACAGATGTGTCCAAACGTTGAAAAGTCCAATAAAACGGAGAGTTCTAAATAAAAATGTTCGTGAAGGGTGACAGCGTCGTCTACAGCAGTTAAACTGTCTCGTTCATTCTATCTGTCGCATAAACATTGACACAAAGGACGACTGTTCCAAACGAATGGTGAAAATTGTGGAAATTGTTCGCTCACGTCGTTTTATTGGATTAGGTCTGTTGTGAGCTTTCACTACGTAATAGGTTCTTTATAGTTTTATGATGGAAACATTTTATCGTTAGAAATTTTCTTGACGTGAATTTCGTTAAATTATATTGAGAAAGCGTTGAGTTTTGTTGTCTTTATATTTTAGATAAAAGACAAACAGACTGTTCAGATAAAATTGCCACTTTATACCAATTAGACTTTTTATGTCAGCGTACATGGCTATTTGACTAGCATTCTTTAGTTATAAATCACATGCTTTAACAGGAAGGTAGAATTCACAAAAAACATCGACTTATAAGGCAATCCGTCTGAGGATCTAAAGCTCCGCAAAAAATAAACAAAATTAAAATAAAAACCTCTCATAAAATTCACAGTTCACACAAAACCACAGAACAATGGCACATCGAGAAACTTCGTTATATTTCGAAAATCAAACTCGCGGCAATACGCTATTTCAAATATCGAACGCGCGGTCCGCGCCGCGTGCGCAGCGGCCTGAGACTGGCTGGAGTCGGAGCACACCGATCGCATCATTCACCTTTGCCACCCGTCTCTCTCACACATACGGAGCTTTTGAAAGTTAGAGGAGGATGTGGAAAGCTAGTGGTTTTTCTCGAGATGACGCGGAGGCGTGATTTCGCAAGGCTCTATCGTCAAGGACGATTTACAAAACAGTATTGGAATTAATATAAATAAAATGTGAATTCTTTTTTGTGAAATGTCAGCTGGGTATGTGAATGGTCAGTCACAGAGGCATGTAGGCGCGCTCTTACTTTTATTTTAGGCCGTGTCGTACGCTGCTATTAACACAAGCTTTATGGACAAATTAACGTAAGTATTAAAAATAGACGGTTTATGTGACAACCATGGCGTATCCGATGAAAAGTGTGGACTAGTTGCATGAAAATAATATTGATAAAAATACCATAGCGTCGAGCAGAGATCAATTTTATTTGACCTGACCTCTATTAGCCAATTATGCAGGTCTAGAAACGAGCTTACAAGTTTTTTAGACAAATTGCTTATTTTTGGAAAACATATCAATATTCATTTAAAAACCGTTACGGATATTCGTTTAAAACTGTTAATTTTTTTAAATTTTGACAGTTTTATAAAAAAATATACAAAATAAAATCGCATTCGATTAAAACAGGTTAGTAAATATAAAATGGGTGCAACATTTTACTGCTTTTATTTAAGTCCATATAAAGTCAATACACTCTGCGATATGACATTAAAAGTAATTGCTGCGGGCTCAAGTTTTTGCACATATTGAGCAGAACCATTAACAAGATAGAAACAGAAGATCAACACAGAAAATTTCGAAACTCTCGATTTAATTAATGGAATTGATACGAAAAATTTATTTGTTGCGACAATTGCGCTTACCACGATCGTAGTTTATAAGCGTAGAGGAAGACCAAAGTCACGTTGAATGGATTGGACGGCACATAAAGATGAATGGAAGAAGAAGATAATAATATGCTGCGTCGACCTCAAATATTAGTATGTTAATTAGTTTGATTAGTAAGGTAAGGGCAGGAGGATGATGCCGAATGTCTTATCCAAGCTCAAAGGCAAAGTCACAATGCACCTTGAAAAGCACTGCCTTGGCCAAAACTATAACGTTGAATTACGCTTTATTCTATCGTCTGGCAAAAGGTACTAACGAGGGCGAGTGTTATATCAATAAAATGCAATTAATCCATCGTTAACCGCAGGTATGCGAGGTCTGAGCTCCGTAGTCAATATTTTAGATCATATCCACTTCCAATATATATTTATTTATTCATGAACTAGGTCTACCGTTCGTACGATATACGTGTCTTTTTTAAGGTTTTCTGTATTTGGTATCGACCAATAGAATGATTAAGCTGTTAATTCGATCTTAACAAGGTATTTTATTGACTTTACGGCAATTTGTGGTTTAGTGTTTATGGAGTGGAATTCAGTCCCAATTAGCACTTTGGCATTGGAATTTAATAAAGATGTTTGGTTAAAAGGGGAAGATTTGATCGAAGATATTAGAAAGTTGGACAATCATGTATGAAAGCAACTAAAGAAGGGGAGCAATGAGTTGATGATCAGGTAGATAGTTTGAAAAGCAGATTCCATCTAAAGAAGATGTTGATGGAAAATTAATGAAAACTAAAGCAAGAGATGATTTAGGTTATATTATTAAAGATCTTTAGCAAGCAAACTCACATTCAGCAGTGGAAGCAATAAGAAAGAATATTGACGATAAAGAAAAATTAAAACAAATAATAAAAATATAAACCAAAGTACCTAATGCTATGCGAGTATATCACATTATCATTTAGATACATACGCAGTCTGACACGGAACCGTTCGCGTCCGTCAACCTCACACCAAAGGCCGTTACTCAGCCGACTCAAATATATGAATTATGGATTATTATTAATGCACTAGCTTTGAGCTGTGGTTGCACTTGCTGGTATTTAGATAGGGCTGAAAAAGTTGTTTTAGATATGAATGAAGATTTATTTCTTAGTAGTAAGATGAGGTCTAAGAAAGACAAGCATGATGACACAGTTGCTATAATAGTGGAAGCAAAATCATAAGATGTTGAAACGCACCATTGCATTCTTAAAAACTTATTGGGTAACAGGAAGCATATTTTAAAATACTAGATGAATAAAGGCGATAAAATCGTCCAGATGTTCTATTTCAATAGTTCAAAAAATTCCTGAATGCCTACAAACTACTCAATCAAAGCATTAATCCATTTGCCTTTGGCACGTGAAATCATTTCTAAGCTAACAGAGATAGAAAAAGAAAGGTGCACATAGCACGTGAAGCAAACAAAAAACATACGATGTAGGTAGTTGTAAGCCAGTTAATGAGCAAACTGTAGACGAGCTCGTTTTTATAGCTAATTAAAAGCAAAGAAAGCTCCGACAAGAGAGGGGAAAAGCAACCAGTATGACAACGATAGACTAATTAGGATCCAATGTCGATATTCGAGACGTGATCTAGCCAATCGACTAAAATAATTATGTAGATACCATTGATGAAGACAATTCTGATAAAATATTGAGGTATAGTTATATTAGCAGCATTCATAGCTCAATCCTAGTAGATTAAAGAGGGAAAATACGTGACTGAATTATTTCAAGACACCGTAAGTTTATAATTAAGCTTGCGATTGCGAGATTATAAATTCTCGATAATTTGTGAACCACACATATTTTAATTACTATATATATCCTGATCACATTTCGATAGTTTAAAATATACCCGTGTCTTATCACGCGATTTGTTATAAACTTACGGTGTTTGCAATTATCCGGTGACATATACAAACAGTTGAAAGATAAATATGTGAATGATAGAGTGACGGTTAACAGAGGATGATGGAAGAAGAAAACGTGTTGCACCGACCCCGATTAACGTGACAAAAGGACAGGAAGATGATGATGACGATGATATCGAGCAATTAGATAAAATTACGATCAGCAGTGATAACATACAGCCTGATTATAAAGATGAACATACAAACAAAGAAACATCTGACGTTTACGATACCCCAAGTACAGCAATATTTCATAAATATGTGTACACTCGGCCTAGACGGGTAACAGTAAATGGTATAAGTAGATGACGGTACCTAATGACTCATGTAAACATTGCTATTGCGATCATGAGGAACGTTCACTTTTTACTTATGCGTGTGCGTATCGTGAGCTATGGGAGACGAAAGCTATACTTTATGATATCGAAAATGGAACACATGTTAGAAATCTGGATAAATTTTGGGCCCAACAAAAATCCGGCAAAATCGCGGTATAACCAGGCGAAGATGGCGGGACGACCTCGACACTTACAGACAGGAGAAGTCCACATTTGCAAAGAACCGGCAGAAATGGAAAGAAGAAAGCACGGCCTCTTCAGAAAAACTCATATTTACCTAAAAAAATCCGTCTATTTTACTTCATTATGTATTTAATATAGAGGAAAAAGCTGTTGACCGGCAAAGTTAACTTCAGCATTTAAAAAGCGACAATATGCATTATGTGTATTGACGTTAGCGGAAATATAATATTACGATAACGTTTCCCAGTTCTTTTTATTCAAAGTAAAGAGAAAGGCACTAGTTATAGTCTGAGAATTAGCCATGTTAATAGTCTTGACGCAATTATTGTTAAAAAGGCCAAACACATTAAGATTAAGTGTATTTGACCTTTTCAACGGTTATCATGCACCTACGGAAACTACGTGACAAGAATGACACATTTATGTTTTGCTTTTTGTCTTAATCCAAAAGTCGTTGACTTCCTATCTCAAGGTTTCCTTCTGGGTTTTCCTTTCGGCAGAGAAACTATTGTTTATCCAAATTGCCCGAAGATTGCCAATGTCTTTTTATCATTTTGTTTTTGGCATTTCAACATTATTTTACAAGTATGTTCAGTTATATCATCACTAATTTCAACTTTTGCACCCCTATATGGGGTATATTTGGGCTCTATTGTATCTCTTGTCCAGACAAGCACTACAAAAAGAATCCTTATTACTAAGAAATCAAAAATTTTAGTTCCCGTCACTGAATCCGGAGTATTTCGTTATCAGCAAACCGGACTACATTTCTTTCTTGAGTGAGCTCTTTCTTAGCTGGTCATCAATTAGCAAATTCTAAAACCCATCTAACAACCTTATAAACATCTTACTATAGCTTCGCTATATCTGCGACCACCGCTAATTCAAATCGTGCGTCCAGATCGTGACTACCTTTAAGCAGGCGATATCTACAAATGTACATTACATACATGTGTAAATTAATCGTTTTTTATTCCGCTTTGCAAGCCCGCGGCTGGGCTTTGACTTTCCATTTAATTATTTTCGACTTGTGATCTGGTTTTATGGGTTTTGTTTTGATATGTGACTGGTTGTATTTACGGCTTGGTTGGGCATCCATGGAGAGTTTGTAAGGTCTGTTATTTATCAGCCAATGGTTAATGATCTAATAGGTTTATTTTATATTAGGAATTTAGGTTTAAATAGCCTTATTTCTCATAAGAACATGATACGCCTTCGCCGGAATGCCCGCATACTTTCTATGCTTTATAATGTGCTTTTTAATCCTTTTACTCCTTTTTACGAGTATCTCAAAGAACGCTTTCAGTTCCTCTGTGACACCCATTCTAGGTTCTTGAGATCACCGGAAAATCTAAAATTAAGTATTCGTATGCATTCCACTTCCTTCTTTGACAAATCTTTCACGATTCAAGCAGCTCGGTTGTGGAATGCATTACGGAGCATTAAGTTTCACTATAATTTTCATTCTTCTCCTTTCTCTGTTATATTTGATATATATTAGTATATTTTGTATATTGTATGTTTGTATTTTATGTGTAAGTAGTGTATTATTTATGTTACTTTGTACAGTGACAGCCCTAAATTCTTCTCCTGTTGCTCAGTCCGTTTGCCTAGTGCGATAAGACCGCCCATTGTACACTTGTTATTGTGAACGTTTGTCCTGTACCTATGTTTTTTGTGGTGTACAATAAAGTATATAATAACAGTTCACTTAAATTAGATTAAAATGTTGGCCTAAATAAATCGTTGTCTAATGACGAGGCATGCAAAGGTCAAATTACAATAATCAATCACAAACAGCGACAAAGTGTACATCTAAAACAAGTTAACACAGCTGTCTAACTGGTCGTCACTAAGGTGCCCACATAATTTAATTTTTGTCCTAATACCTTACTGAAAGCTCGGCGAAAAGAAGTGGTGTTTGCCTGTTTTATAACTTCAAGCCGGGTTTCTTTATAAAACTCTACATAATACGGCACCCTTTATCATAAGACAAGAGGTCTGTTATAACTAAAACCAACTTGTAATTTTGAAATGATTTACTCATTCACCCAGGAAATTGAAAATACAAAAGGAAAAGTGACCAAAATGATTGTTAATGCCAAATTCCCCAAGATTTTACCTTCCGTCACCGTCAAACACCCTTTCCTTAATCTTAATATTTGCGGTACAAAGCGGTAACAAATCTTCGTTTATATTGGAAAACTTGGGTGATCGTTCTTCGGGTAGTCCGAACTTTACGGCCACTAAAACGCTCAGCTTATTTCGGACAGTTTCGGTTGTCCCGAAGTGCCGAAGTTTGGCGACCGCTGGTATTTATGGTATAGTCGTGGTTTATTGCTGTCTAAGAAACTTGAATAATATTAGGACCACAGTGTGCAGCTTGTGGTGGACTTCAGTGATATTGTCTGTGGGTATCTTGTGGTGTGGTGGCAAAGATGCAATGGCTTCTCAAGTCCTCACCTGTGTGACTAGATTCTAGTATTTGTATGACAGTGGAGGAGGAAACATACTTGGTCTCTTTATTACTTGTATTTGCAAACTTGATATTTGGCAGGATTCTTACATGATGCCACTATGATATTTTTGCCATCTTAAAACCCTTGTTTTATGTTACTTATTTCGGGGCAACACGTTTTCTTCTTTCATTCACTCCTGTCAACCGTGATGCTTACATTCACTCACTTTTCTTTCTTCAACTGATTGGAATTTAAATGGGTAGTGTTGATAGAGTGAAATATAAGTAGACCATGGTTGATAGCTTTGGAGTACTGAATATGACATCAAAATCAAAAATCATTTATTCGAAGAAATCCTATCTTAAAACATTTCATTTATAATTCCTCACACAATCCGTTTTCCAGTCAAGTTTCCATACCCTATGTGGGTTGAAAACTCTATACCTACAAGAGAAGTTATCGGAAAACACTTGAAAGGCAAATCCCAATACGGCAGCGTCCATTTAATTAACATAACGATATTCCCAGCATTATCTAATTAAAATGCACCCTCTTCTACACATTTCCAGTTTACCTGCTAAACTTAAGATTACCGATAAACGCAAATAACTGGAACGTCACTCGATGATGTCAAGTTGTACCAGATCGGGCACGCGTCATTGTATTTACTAAGTATAGTGTGCCTTATATGGGACACGTGGTGACTGTCTGCGGAGGCCTATTAAATCATATCATTTGCATGGCTAAGGCGAACTGATTGGAATGTAAATGTGTGTTGATAGAGTAAAATATAAGTAGAACATGGTTGATAGCTGTGGAGTACAAAAATAAAAATGAATAACAGAAATTCAAAAATATTTTACCGTCACATGGGCATGTTACAATTCCAAATAAAAAATCAAAATTAAGTGGCAGATCATTCAAATAAATCAAATAAAATAAGTCAATGAGAGGATAACAATAATGATGTCAATTAGAGTAAAAGTATGTGACATTAAAAAGCTAAAAACTGTATCAACGTGGTGTCGACTTTCAACTGAGCTAATTCCGTCATTCCCTACAGGCCAAACTTGTAGTCTAGACACACGTGAGTAAGTCTACCCCGACACCAGAGCCAACCAGAGCTTAGACACGTCATTCCTGGAAGCAGAAACTGACGATTAGTATTCTCATGACGTATCGGCGTCCCCTGTGCAAGGAAGTGAACATTCGGATGTAGTTATTGGAGAATGGAGGATCCAGAAAAATATGCTGCGTTTAGTTTGTCTGGAAGGTTGATGAGTGAAGATAGTTAACGAGTAAAACTGTTACATTTTAGTATGTTTACAAAATTTGTAAATACGGTAGAGTTTAGTTATGAAACAAAATATTTTCTTTGAAAATTTACATCTCTTAGTACTAACCGATAAGTTTCAAATCTGATGTTTCTTTTGACTGAATGTTTCGGATTTTTTTTAAGACTTAATGAATTTAAACAGGGCGTTCAAAATATTTCTGAATTTAAACAGGGCGTTCAACAGTCTTGAGTTTCTTAGTGTAGCTGAATTTTTTGATAAATATTTTATAAAAACCGGCCAAATTCGAGTCGGACTCGCGCACGAAGTGTTTCGTACCGTTGTCGCATAAAACGGCAAAAAAATCACTTTTGTTGTATGGAGCCCCACTTAAATATTTATTTTATTCTGTTTTTAGTATTTGTTCTTATAGCGGCAATAGAAATACATCATCTGTGAAAATTTCAACTGCCTAACTATCTGCTGTAACAGACAGACAGACGGACCGCGGCGTCTCAGTCATAGGGTCCCGTTGGGTCCCTTTGGGTACGAAACCCTAAAAAGGGCGTAATAGTCTTGAGTTTCTTAGTGTTCCTTAAGACGGTACCCTGACCAAAAAATCGGCATGAGATATGAGCATTCCTATTGGTCTAGCGGCACTGGTGGCGCATGAATTACAGTAGTAAATACGCCCAGATTTTAGAATAAAATCTTTATAAAATCGAATTATGGTCTTTAGAAAAAAAAAATACTACAAAAATTTTCGTTATTAAATTGTCTACCCATTAGTGTTAGTACAAAAAATTATTAATGAACACTTTACGAGGAGATGCATAATATCAATAATTATTTCTCATTTTTATGTTTTTTTGATAGGAGATTAGTGAAATATATACAACATTTAAAAAAAAAACTAAATCTACCATTTTAGAATCAATATTATGTAGAATTTTATTGTATCTTTATTAATTGATATTTCTTTTTAAATAACGAGTAGATCCTAAAAACAGCACAAAAAACGGCTTGCGCGGCGTTTTGCTCGGGGTACCGCCTTAATATTTTAGACAAATATTTTATAAAAACTTATAAAACATCAAATTGCAAGTTTTTGGACTCTGCTGAGTCAGTCCATCTGTCTATCTCCTTCTATCCTTACTATCAATGCAAATACATCAATTCAATTTACCACCTCGTTGATTACACTTGTGCAAACAAGTCAATACAACAAACGAACGGAATCGTTCCATTCATCTAAATCAGCTGTTGAATATGTATTGTTTTAATTATAACATCCTATGGAACTGTGACTGTGATGATTTTCCTTAGAGCTAGAGGAAAAGCGAGGAGTAATTATTCTGCAATTAACTAGAACAATGACTCTGTGAATGATAAACTTTATGTATAGTTTATTCAAGATTGTGGCAAAGTTTCCTATGACTTAAACAATGTATTGTGGTAGGTTATGCAGTGGTGAAAGGCTCCTGCAGTACTCAAAACAAATCCTGTTGCCACAAGTAAACTATACAAGTCAGACCCAGTAGTCTCTTTAGGGTATTTCTGTTGAAAATTATCAGCAGATGGAGTTCACTGCTTGAATCATAGCTTAGAACAGGGTTTCCCAAACTGTGCATCGCGACGCCCCAGGGCGTCGTGGTGCTCTCTCACGGGTATCGTAAACGACAAAGTACAGCTGTTGGTACTATGATATATACGTAATGCGAGCCAAAAACTGCAAAATACTACTCGATAAATATTAATTAGTAATGTAATGTATCCCAAGATTATCCAACTCTGAAGATAACTAGGACCACTTGATACCTACTTATTAAAAGCTTTTCTGCAGTTGCAGTAATTAAGTCGTAGTACAGATTACAAGCCGGACTGTTATAGGCTGATGATGATGATGACCAAATACATATCAATTGAGAAAATGAAAGGAGAGTAACTTTTTAAAACTTTAGCTTAGATTTAAAAAGTTATGCTCAAAAAGCGAGCTTATTGACTACTGTTTTACCTAATAATCAATATTTTTTCAAGCAACTAGAAGAACAAATGAGTTAATATCAACAAAAGTACAACGGCGTCGCAAATAAAAACAGTATATAAAGGGAGTCACAGTATAAAAAAGATTGGGAAGCCCTGGCTTTGAAGATACGACGGTAGTCTTGAATTTGATCACAGCACAGTCTTTTGGCAATACTTATAGAGAAAGATTCCAGGCGCCCCAGACGTTACTAAATAAATAAATAAATAAATTTATTGTTTTCTCTACACAAAGGTTGCCTTAAAATCTATGTCCTTAAAACTATATTATAAAATTTGCAAGAAGCTCCTGTGTGAGAGACTGGAGTCCGTACTAGGGAAGCCCTGTGTTACTGAAAGATTTCTACACAAAATGTGTTGCAGTAGATAACAAATAGGCTTTATCTTTTGAAGATATTGGAGAAAGAACCAATTGCACGCTAGTGATTCTACGGGTTTTATTTTATACTAGTTTATACTAGTATAAAATTAATTCACAAAGCACTGTCCTTCTTCGGGAAATACAAAATCCACAGACGTGTTGGTTTATACGATTTCTCGATTAATTAAATTGTCAAAACTTACGAGGAAATATCATTCGAATACCCCGATGATACGAGATTACGTTTGTATTGTAGGTATGTTAACCCCAAATTTTCCTCATTGAGTAATCGTTGAATACCGTGATTTGAGGAAAAAGTTTTGTATATGTATTCGATTATATTTACGTCATTATGAGATGATATTTAATTATCAAAGGTCGTATAATAATCACAACGGATCTTTGTGTCTCTGAATTGGCTGCAAGAGCCTGCGCAGTAGCTATTGTTGTGTCAATATTGAAAGGATAGCATTGTATAACTGTCTCTTTCACTCGCTTACGTTTGTCGCATCATTCTATCTCGCTTACTTTATGCATTAAACTGTTTCTTGCGCAATAGTTGACAGTACTAACTTCACAAACACAAAGATCTGCTGTGAATATTATAATGTGATGTTTTGCTTTACTATTTTTAAGCCCCGCCGGAAAAAGAGGGGTGTTATAAGTTTCTCGTGTGTTGCTGTGTATATGTGTATCTGTGTGTCTGTCTGTGGCATCATAGCGCCTAAACGGATGAACCGACTTCGATTTAGTTTTTTTTGTTTGAAAGGTAATTTTGTCGAGAGTGTTCTTAGCTATGTTTGAATAAAATCGGTTCAGCCGTTCAAAAGTTATGAGCGTTTTACTGTTTGAATCAGGGTGTTTTCGCAAGATAAATGTGTCGGGGGTTTTTAAATTTAAAAATTTTACTTGTAACTCAATGTTATTATTACAATCTCAGTGCAGTGACGCAGATAAAAATATGAACTATGTAAGACGATTAATGTTCCCCTAGTCGACGGCACGAACTATTTTGTGCGGGGGTTAAAATGCATGCAATCATATCCGACAACACGTGGGAAAGAGATAGATGCTGTGATGAGCAGTAAGAAGCTAGTTCGCGTACGAATTCACGCTTTTGCAAATTTGTAGCGAAATGGATGATGAAAACGAGCGCGCGAAATTTTATAAACAGACCTTTGAGAGTATGGATATCATGAAAAAACTACTAAATGTATTTTGTTCAAAATATAATTATTTGCATTGTTGAACTACTCTAATCTATCCCTGTATGGTGACTATTTTGCGATTTGCCTTCTTCTTATGGTATTTATTTGCGGCCAAAGATGCGTTAAAACTACTGTTAAAATATGGAACTTTCGACGCTCATAACTATAAAATATTTTTTTTTTTTACTTTTTTGTTTTCATACAGGTCTAGATAATGATGAGACAAATTGATATATTTTTTTTATTTTGAACATACACCGTCCAACAGTGGAGTAATCGCCAGACTACGTTTGTCTGGAAAAATGATCGACTAGGCAACCTTAAAAATCATTGGCTGATTCAACTTGCACCTGCTCGATCTCGTTGCATCGGAATGAAAACATTGTTCGGATAAAATTTATAGATCCGAGGTTTGCCTGACAAAGTAACGGAGGGACGAGGATGAAGAAGTAGAATCAGAATTTTATGGTTGTTAATTGGTCTGAATTTATTTTTCATGAAACTAGGATTACATTTGTTTTTACTGTTTAATGATGTTACAACTGTAAATGACATAAGTCATGACTGTTAGCTAAGATAGCTTTTACACAAGAACAAGCCTCCTCTACATAATAAATTATTCAATAAAAATCTTTTATTAAAACAAGCTTTTTTTGTATTCTTCTCAGCAAACCATTTCATTTGATACCCATACCATGGCAATGCACAAAAAATAACTAGTCCGCCATCTTGAGCCGTCCGCCATATTGGATTTAGAATGACGTCACTTAGCAAACCATGCATTGTCATCCAAACTAAACGTGTATGCAAAATTTCGTCTTAATCGGTGGAGGATAACTGCTTTAAAATTCAGTTGCAAGATTTGACTCGAACACACATACATACATTGCAAGATAGATAAAAGCTTGTAAAAACCGCCCAGAGATTATGCTAAACCCTGTTAATAACTCCGAGCTATAAATAGCCCCATAACTACCTATAGCGTGCACGAATACTTCCATATAGGGAAGCTATCGGAAACTGGAAGGTGATGCTGTTCACACGCTGACAAGGTCTACCGTGACCAGTTGACGGGGAAATGGCGGATATTCTCTGTAAATATAGAGTGTTTAGGTGATTTATTTATTTAAACTTCAAGTTCGAAGTGGTAGCTACATAGGCAGACTTAGGCTCGGCACAAATGGGCCACCGACCACAGCCACCACAGGCCAGCGACGGCGACTTAACACACTTTTTAATATATTTTGTATAGACGCGCCGCACACGTGTATCCGTTGGCGGCCACTCGCTATAGTAGTGTCCGCGACTCGTCACTAGTGGTCACTACGTGCCACACAAAACGCCAACACCCGCCACTGTCGCACTGCTCCACCCCAGGCGCAGTTAGATTTTAGGCATCCTACGCATCGCACACGTCACCGGAGCACGACAACGCCTCAATGGATATCGATACTTTCTTATCGGAAATCCAATTACATTCCGCTATTTGGGATTCACATTCTGATCTATACAGCAATAGAAAGGCTTCCGAACACCGGTAGCTGTCGTTCACTTCTGCCACTATTACAAATGTGGCGGCAGCGCGACAGCCACCGGTGGCTGTGGTCGGTGGCCCGTTTGCGCCGAGCCTTATTGCGACAAGGCTTTCTGTACAATCCAGGAGTTTCATTTTGGTAGGCACTAAGACAATTGTAATATCTGAATGCGTTATTATCACAGACATAAATCTAACTAGATAATGCAAGTCCATCTGTATGAAAACCAAGCAAATTTACTGCATGAATGAAAACGTTTCCAATGCCTCGTCCGACTTTTTCTATACATTCTTTACAGCTCAATATGGCATAAAAAGGCATTTTTCTAGATTTCGGTGGCTTTCCAGTGTCGATAATGCTAAATGAAAAGCTCAGAATACGATCATTGATCGTAACTTCACTCCGTTTTTTCGCACGCGAAGTACATACAATCGTGTCATCTAGTTAGATTTATGTCTGTGGTTCAGCCAGTCGAGTCAGTCAATCAATTGTTAAATCAATTAATTAGCTACAAATCAGCAGAGAATTAGCACTGTGATAAATTTATATCCAATTATTTAATTAAGATTTAGTGATTAATTTGCTAAATAGAATAACATATTGAGTATCTAACCAATGATTGAGTTTAGTAAGACCGAAGTGATCAAACATTTCTTGAACTCAAGCTTTCTGCTCTTCTGACTAAAACCATACCAAACCTGATTAAACTTATAACAAAATGTTGTTTTCGATATGAACTCTTATTTTATGTTTATCCATTGATTTTGGTTTTAAAACCTCTTATTGGAAAAAAAATTTTTTTGTTGGCTGAATGCCGTTAGCCCTTTTATTTGATATCCATATCATGGCAGTGCGCAAAAAATAACCAGTCCGTCATCTTCGACCGACCGCCATATTGGATTTAGAATGATGTCGCTTAGCTAACCATGCATTGACATCCAAATTAAAAGATTGCTTTAAAATTCAGTTTCAAGATTTGACCCGAACACACTTACATACATTGCAGGTTTAATAAAAGCTTCTAAAAAGGTTCTCCGACAATTCTCAAAAGTTTTTGCGCATTTATTTAACTATGACGATTTTCACAAAAAACCACCCACAAAAAGGGGACCTTTACAAAGGGAAGCCTTCGTCCTGTAGTGGGAAATAACAGGCTGAAAATTAAATAAAATCAATATTAGAAATATTAATCTATTGCTACAGACACGCACTCTACTGTAAATTGAAGACATACCTATACATCGAACTACATTTAATTCCTAATTAAATCAACAATTATAGGCCATACATATTTTCGTTCATAATTCAAACCATGAACGTTGTCAAAACAGAAATCAATACGGCATTGTTTAATAACTCTGCTATGTATTCAAATGCAAACTGCCTGGTTTCAATCAAATCAGAAGCGAATTAGAAATCGACGTCAAATATTGATGAATTGTTAGTATCAAAACATTTAGATGGTTTTGAAATTTAACTAATTATACTGTTTGTCTGTTAGTAGAGGAGCTCGTGGCTAAATAATAACAGCCGCACGGGTCGATCATCAAGGTTAAGCAACGCTTGACGAGGTCGGTCCGTGGATGGGTGACCATTTTCAACATACCGAGTTTCCTCCGTGCCTCGGAAAGCACGTTAAGCCGTTAGTCCCGGCTGTCATATTTTGAAGATCTTTGACAGTCGTTACGAGTAGTCAGAAGCTTTAGATCTGACACCAGTTTTGCCAAGGGGTACCGTGTTACCTAGTTACTGGGTTGTGGGGGTCAGATAGGCAGTCGCTCCATGTAAAACACTGGTACTCAGCTGAATCCGGTTAGACTAGAAGCTGACCCCAACATAGTTGGGAAAAAGCTAGGCAGATTTGATACTGTTTGTCTGTTTACTGAACTAATATTTTAAATGGGTTAAAATGTTTGTTTGTAGGATTTAATTTCGGGAAGTATGTGAATATTCATTCACTAATAATAAGCTTTATTAGCTTAGTTTTACAGGCTTTTTACAAGCTTTTATGCGCAATAATTTCTCTTCAATACAGATGGGTTAGAGTATTTGGTGGTGTTTTATAGAAATAAGTGCATTTGACAAACAACGAGCGATTAGCAAACGATTACGAGGACCTATAATAGCTGCACTGTAGGTAATGCCGACTTTTATGACATAAAGCGTTTGATCGCGCGATGATTGTATAGGACCTACCATACCTGCACTGTAGGTAATGCCGACTTTTATGACATAAAGCGTTTGATCGCGCGATGATTGTATAGGACCTACCATACCTGCACTGTAGGTAATGCCGACTTTTATGACATAAAGCGTTTGATCGCGCGATGATTGTATAGGACCTACCATACCTGCACTGTAGGTAATGCCGACTTTTATGACATAAAGCGTTTGATCGCGCGATGATTGTTTAGGACCTACCATACCTGCACTGTAGGTAATGCCGACTTTTATGACATAAAGCGTTTGATCGCGCGATGATTGCTGATAGCTGTTTCTTGCGTAATAAGCCTGCGGGTCAAATCTTGCAACAAAATTTTAAAGCAGTTATCAGCTGAATCCGGTAAGACTGGAAGCCGACCCCAATATAGTTGGGAAAAGGCTAGGCAGGTTGATTGAATATCCTCAACCGATTGAGATGAAATTTTGCATACACGTTTGGTTTGGTGACAATGCATGGTAAGGTAAAAATCTAGTTTTTAAAATAAAAATAATATCCGGTAATAGTGCACGTTCCTTTGGGATTTGCCACAGAAGAGTAAGTATGGAGTTTCTTGTGCGTTCTTCTCCATAACAAGCTACTTTAGCCTTTATCTCTTGACGGCTCGACCATCGATTACACTGAAACTGCTAAGAACCTTGGTGTCTTAATAGACAGTAATCTTTCATGGCGAGCTCAAGTAAATGAGGTAAGTCGTAAGGTGCACTTTTCCTTTCACTCGTTAAAATCCCTTCAAAGCTTCTTGCCCTTTAAAACTAAAATCTATCTAGCTCAAACTCTAATTCAGCCGATCATTGATTACGCTGATGCCTGCTATCTGGATGCCACGGAGGAGCTCTTAAATAAGCTTGAGCGCTTGCAAAACCTGTGCATCCGTTTTGTTTTTGGTCTGAGGAAATACGACCATGTCTCTCAGTTCCGCAAGGATCTCAAGTGGCTCCCCATCCGCCTTCGCAGGAACACTCGAGTATTATGTCTCCTCTTCAACATCCTGTTTAACCCTACTTATCCTAAATATCTGCGCGATCACTTTTCCTTCACTCGCCCAGCCGATGTCCCGTGTAGATCGCACCTTAAGTATCACCTAAACTTCCCATCCCATAGTACTAATTTCTATTCCCACTCCTTCTCTGTTCATGCAGTACGACTGTGGAACTCACTTCCACCTAAAATTCTTGATTCCCAAAATGTTTATCAATTCAAGAAACAAGTCAAAGATTACCTCTCCACCATATTGTAATTATTATATATTATTATGTATCTATTTTTATCTTCTAAATATTTAGTTAAGGTATATGTGTTATTTATAGATAATTAGTTAAGTTATATAGTTGTTAGTATATTTTAAGTTTCCTTATTTCCTTCTACACACTGTGTCTTCGTATATCTGCTGGAAGAAATTTCTTTTGAAATAAGCAGTACCTTTGTGCTCTTTTATCTGTATTATTTCTTTTCTCTGTTAAGTGTTTTGTGTGTACATAAATAAATAAATAAATACTTTCCGAATGCACGGTAGAATCAATTTTTATTCCTTGTAATTTTTAATAGTAACGTTCAAAAGTGCCGCTTGGTGGCCTAGTTGAAATAAAATATGTCTTTGTCTTTGAAGCGATGTAAGAAAAAACCAGTTCATCATAATCGTAAATATAATCCAGATTAAATCCAGACATTATTAAAATCTCTCTTACTACCTGATAAGTATGCAATGTTAATTGTTATAACTTAGCAATCAGTATTACCGATCTTCTTTGGACAAGCCACACCCCTTTTACGATCCTAATTACTGATAATGAGTAACACACTATCTTATCACTAAATATTAATCCTAGTATCAAATTAATGATAACGTCGATCTCCTAATCTAACAACCCGAGAAGCGACTAGCTATCCTCACCAATTAGCGATAATCGATTACTTGATTACGCGCCGAAGCATTGCGTTCGATGTATCGATAGTTAGATACGTCATACTAACAATAACAATAGATAATCTAAACAATCTACACATTATCGGAGCGACGCCATCTGATATTCTAGGCGGGGTCAATGGCCGGTGGGCAAAGAATAAAGAACTCCGCAGACGGGAACTTTAGTTGAAGCGACGGTCAAGGTTTTTTACTGCCGAAGGAGGGTTATGTGTTTATCAGTCTATGAATGTATGTATGTTTGTTCCTATGTGGCGTTCTAGAGACCAAACGCGTTGGCCGATTTTGACGATTCTTACGTCAATCGATTCGTCTTAACCCTGCGAGTGTCACTGGCTATATTAAAATTGGAAAAGAAAAAAATGGCGGCTTTTGGGCGCCATTATGTTGGGGGGGAAAAAAATCTTCTTCCGAACGTGTCGTGTGGGGTATCAAAATAAAGGGTTAAAGAGGTGGTTTCAAAAATATTTGACACTTATATGTTTAAATGTACCTAATTATTAAAAAAAAAACTAAAAGTTGTAAATAAAAAAGTTAATAAAAACAACAAAAAAAACCCTTAAAAGCGAACTAAAAAGACGTAAACAAGAAGAAAATCATACTGTGCAGTCGGAGGATACATATTCGCGAGCTGGCTGACCAAAACCAGATGTATCCTCCGGGATCAGGTTATATGATTTTTTAATTAATTTCTTTTAAATATCCGATAACACAAATTAAGGTTCCGTACCAATTTTTGGGGCGGGTAGCCGAAAAATCACAAAAATTACAGTCTTGAAAAAAAAATTGCAACGTTTCGCTCTAGCTTAGATTTTCTTTTCGAGCTCCTTTTCAGTCTCTTGGCGATCGATCCTGTCTGTCTACTTCGCAAAGAAAAATGTAAAGTTATGGTCGTAGAACATTGCGGATGATGTTGCGGGGGCCGAGGAGGCAGTAAAGTATCTAGAAGTATTGAGGTTGCCAGTTATGGCAACCAGCAACTTGACACTAGTGGTACAAAGTCAGAGGCTAGTTGCGGCAATTTGGAACCGAACAACACCGAAACTTGCAACTATGTTTCTGCAACCCCGCGGCTTCTGCAACTTATTCTGAAAAACGCCGTAATCAGATAGATGTGGGTTGCCAGTTGCCGAAACTCAGGGACCAAATTGCTCCCGTCTGTGAAGCGACTAAGTTCACAGATAAGATACTCGATTGTACCGGAGTGGAAGTAGTGGTCAGTACAAGTTTTCCAATTTTCTGTGAGGACTGAGGAACTGTTTCAATATAGCTGTAAGTGGTTTAGTTTCAGAGATATGGGTGAAGTTCGGCGTGTGGGTTGTATTTTATTAGGGTTTAGATGTAATTCTTTAAGAGGATTGTAATATTTATTTATTTATTTAATTCTTTATGGACACAAACGTACAGAGGCGGACTTTATGCCTTAGGCAATAAGAATAACACTGGTATTTTGCTGCATATTTAGAAAATATAAAAAGTTAAATGTTTTGCAGGTGGATTCTCATCATGTGATAGTCAAAGAAAATTGTCGTTTTCATTTAGCCCCTTTTAAGGAAAAGGCTGCTAGCTTAAAAACTTTTGTTGTAACAAACAAACTTTCATAAGAATAGAGATTCCATTTGTGTCAAAAATTTGGTTATATTTAAAATGATAAAATTGGCTGGAAATTATGTATAACGTAAAAAATAACGTATTCCCCTAAGACCCCTTTAACTATTAACTAAATGTAACACACTTATAAGTAGATAAATTATCTGCAATACTTGTCATGTACTTAATTACAAAGAAGTGTCCTCTCTCCGCTAACTAGCCCTGCCTACTCTATGGCCGGGGCAATTGCACGGCTGGCGCTATGCCAGAGACGGGCAATTTTATTAAAAACTCTTAGTATTGTTCACATCTGTTGCATTTATACACATGTGTTACTTTGGCATTACTTCATGTAGTCCCTTTTTTTTTGGAAGATGTGTAGTTTGGGTAACTATGTGTGGTCCCTCTTATTACCGTAGTTCTTTGAAATTGGAATGTGTAAAGCTATTTGGCAGATAGTGTAATTGGCAAGCGTTGGTGGCTTAATTAATGTTTAGGGATAAGGACTGGCTTGTTAAGTTGTTAATTATATATGATGAGTAGCGCCATTTTTTATTTTTTCTAGGCGCCAATATTTTAAGAGTGTATTGTTAATTTAGCAATTATTTTGCAAAATGATTTACTAGTTACTTTCAGTGGCTTCGCCCGTTTAAAACTAAAAAAATATCTTAAGGCTCTTACTCCGGTTTAGTGACGTAAAACGGTTACTTTTTAAAGTATATTCCTTATAACGACTAAGTTAAAAGATTTGAAAACAGATATAATTATTATTGATTCATATACATTGTTTTTAAAACATGGATTTTTCGTATGACTTATGTTTTAAAAAAAATATTAACATCCCGAAGTTTTTTCGCTTCTTTTGCGTACTCTAAAATGACTCAGAAAAAAAAATACACAGAAAACTGATGGTTAGAATTTCTTCTTAACCTACATAGGATATAAAAATCAAAAACTATTTTGCAAACAAAATTGTCCAAAAAATGGTCCAATATTCTGGCAATATTCTGGCGCACAGCCAGTACCGCGTCATACTGGGCAAATTTATGATCATTACGAAGGCATTTGACAACTAAAGATAATTAGAAAAAAATAATTGTTAAAGATTACTGGTGCTAACTAAAGATACCTAAATGTCTGAACCTATATAGAAACAAGCGACCTATGTATAAACACCAGTCAGTTCGCATACCTTCTGATGATAGCCGTGTGCGAAGACAATGCTCGCGTGGGTGGCCATCCTCAACCGTATTATTTGAATACGGCAAGACTACCGATTCTTTACGTCAATATCTACTGTATTGCAATGGTTGCACCCGTATTTTTATAAATATTACTTACTTAATGTGAGCTGAATTGTGTTTTTGAATTTGAATATTTTTGTACATATTCTTAATTCTTAATTCTTTATTGTACACCAAAAACAATATTCAATACAATGTGATAATAAAGTACATGTACAAAGGCGAGCTATATATAGTATTGTTTATCTTCTTAAAATAATTTTGAATGTCATTTTTGTTTGTTATAATTATTAGTGTTATTTCTTTCATTTTGATTTTATTTTCAATTATTTAATTTCAAATGTTATTGTTGTATAATTTTGCAATATTGTGCTGTGTCACGAAGAATATCAGCCTTTTCTGAAACCTGTGCCACCAAGATACAGGCTGTGCCTACTTTGTGGCCCACGGTCACTTCTATTGTGATAACTAGTTCATTTAGTCCATTATGCAAATTGTTTGTGTTTTTAACTTGTGTGTCAATAAATAAATAATAATTATTATTGTTTTGAATGTAAACTGAGGGTTTCGCCAAATACGGCTCTACATAAAACTAAATTTCCAACTTCCTCTTTACAAAATCTTCACGTATACAATATCTCCTTATTGAATATCAAAATTCTTCGCAAACGACCAGATACTGCCCCTTACGCATCGCACCCACGTATGTACTTATCTGTTTGATACATATACCTATGTAATCTATAACATATAAGTATGCAATATATGTACAGTCACCAGCATAAACACCTTACACTTACGCAAAATTATATATCAATTTTCTCGTCAAATAACGATTTATTTCATTACTAGCCTCTGACTTTGGGCTGCGTGAACTTCACCGGTGAAAAATATAAATTTAAAGTTGATAATAATTGATTCTACCGTCCATTCGAAATAGTTGTTTATTATGGAGAATAACGTACAAGAAACTCCATACTGTGCGCGATATCGCTTATGAACACAATGTTAATTGCGTCTCACGATGTAGACAATCCCTTATTAGTAGGATAGCTTGCTGGTAACACCCCATTGGATTTTGCGCAATGGCCACATATTTATTCTCATGACTGTGTCACTGTACAGTATAATGAAGTGTTGAACTGCACTGAACTCTTTAAACCAAGAAGCGCGTACTGTAGCGTGTTATGCGGCTTCCGGCTTAGTCTACGCTTTGTCTTGTTTCTAGGTGACTACCGACTGTGATTACCTATACTGTGGAAGTAATAATAATACCACCATGTTACAGTTCCACTGAAGGGCAAAGACCTCTACGCATAAGAAAGAAAGAAATCATTTATTTGCTGATAATGTAAGGTTGTTGTTTTTTAAACAAAACCTTTTCAGAGTTTCGTCATTAAAAAAGTATTTAATTGTAATATAATTGTATAATAACATTTCTATTTCATTTTTTTTCAAGAAAATTATGGTTAGTTCTTTTAAATCTTCAGGATATTTCATTATATATATACAGAGAAAACCCGAGAATAAATCACCATGGTCAACACGGGTTGGTGATTCCAAACTTATATTAAAATAGAAAGTGCTCTAGTATCAAATCAGAAACATGATCGATGGCATGTACCTTTCAAGCTTCCATAAAGGTGCTCGCTCACCTGGAGCATTCGCCTATAATGTAAAATTACAGAGTCGAGCATTACATCAGTGAGGAAGGAGAACCGAGCATTACAGTGCGCAACCCGGATTCGAGCATTACATTGGTGAGGGAAGAGAACAGAGCATTACAATGCACAACTTGATGATACGATGTGTAATATTTTGATACAACTTGTAATGAAAAAATCAAAATCGAATCTGAAATGTTACATTACAGGCGAATGCTCGTCAAGTCAGGGAGGCAGTACTGTAATGTAATGTTCAAAATCAAATTTGAAATGTTATATTACAGGCGAATGTTCCAGGTAAGGGAGCACCTTCAGAAGAATGTGTAAATCTTTTTGGCAGGAATGAAATAACGTCATCAACCGTTTTTGTCATTGGCATCGTTCTGTCAAGTATTCCAATTTTTCTAAACAATATGACAACTCTGCCATTGGCCTCATTCGGATCCGAAAAACCAGAGCCATATTTGTAAATTAGCAGACTTGGGCCCCATAGCTGCTTTGATCGTTATTTTTTAGGTCTTCATAAACAACTTTCAGCAGGTGTGATCGACATAGTAAACTTAAAAGACAAAAGACTGTCGCAAGAGGTAAACACGAGTATATAGGACATTTTTATAGCACGAGCCACCCAAAAGTGTTGCGCCGACATCGAGTTAAAACCCTCAATTTCACACCCGTTTGCATCATACGAAATGTTTTCAGCATGTGCACTTAAGGCACCGATTCCCTTGAGTAGCTGATTTTAAAATGAGAATCACGTCTAAACCGCTAGTCGTAATTTATTGGAAAAAATATATGTTATATTAGACCATTTTTTTTATAATTTCATCTGAGCAAATTTTGAGTTTTATTCGTATAACATAGTGTAATTAATTTGTAAAGTTATGTCTAAAACGGACAAAAACACGACAATCACAACAAAACCGCTGGACGTATTTTAATGAAATCGACACCATATCAAAGACAATTTAATTATCTACATTTTGATCTGAAGTTTTTTTTTAAGTCTTAGAATAATAAGGAAAGTACAAAAAAACTACTAATTTTTGGGTCGCGCGGGTGTGAAACTAGGGCGCGTTTTGTTCCCTCAAGGTCGTTGGCGTTAGTCGTCGTCTTAAAAGACAAAAGACTATCGCTCAGCAGAAGTAAAAAAAAATAATCACTACGTAAAGAGTATACAATATTTTGTAGCACAAACACTACGTTCCTAACGAGTATTTAGGGCATTTGCAGCACGTGCCACCCAAAAGTGTTGCGCCAACATCGGTAGTAAAAACCCTCAATTTCACGCCCGTTTGCATCACACGAAAATGCAGCAGACACAGTAAAACCTCTCTCGTTGAGAATCTGGCTCACATGTGCACTATTAACATCAATTCATGTTATACGAAGATGTTCAGTGCAATCATTGTGATTGTGAGTGGGATGCGATTACGTAATTTGCGTTTGTGATATGGTAGTTGATGAGTTTTGATTGATACTAGGGAATAAGGAATTGATAAGGAGGTTATATGCTAGAGTTGAGTTCAGTTCCTTGAAAGGTTGTGGACGTGTATTCAAGTTGTTGGTATAAACATGATCAGCCTTAATTGTTTCCAAAGCTTGGAGACATGCCTCCTTTCTGTGATGAGATTGGACTGTAATTTACCACGAGGGCCTAGTGCGGATTGGCGAATGTCGCATGTCTTCGAATTTTGGTTAGTGATCTAATCAAAGGGAAACGTAAAACTTCAACAGAGTATATAGCAAAATGTTGGTGATTGACATGTGTTTGATTGGGATTTATACCACTGATCACGTGCGGATTTTCGAGGGGGGGCGGGCACGGGTGCACGGGGGTACGTGCCTCCCCCAGACGGTATTTTGTGTACTGTGGAGATTCCATCACAGTATATACTTAGAAGCAAATCATATTATCAAAGTTGTTAAAATATATGAATAAAATAACAGAATGAACATGAGTGAAACTCTTTCCTTTATAAACCTTCCTCTAAATACATCAACTTGTAACTTGTTATTGTTTATTAGTTTCGCCCCTTGTGCCCCTCTCAATAAAAAATCCTAGGTCCGCCCTTGCCACTGAGTTCCATACAAGAATTCTTACTTCAACTTTACTTCGTTTAAAATAAGAGCCTACATTTTGCTTCCACTGTTTCACAGAAATTCAGCTCATTTTCTAAACGATTCACCTATTAAAGCCAGTAGAATTGCAGATTATCTCCACAACTGGATCAAAGCTTCAAAGGTGATCCAGTTCCTTTGTTTATCTCTTCAGTAGAGCACAGAGCGAGCCGTGTTCAGGGCAATATGATTACATTATGATCGAGCGTGGGCGTCGCTGCGAGATTATCGCCCGCCGTGACATTACGCAATCAATTGCTAGGGATGGGACACGAGTATCGATGTTCGTGTTAATTAATTGCTACATTATTAATTGGTTTGTTAAGCTGTGGAATTGGTGCAGCAAGGAGTGTTGTGTTTGTGATTGCTGGCGTGATTGAGTGTCTACATTTTGATACACTTGCAAATTACGGATTAGGGTTTTTTACGCATTATAAATTGTCATTGCAGTGAAATGGTACCTTCCTAGTTTATTCATAGAATTCTTACTAGAGAAGTCTATGTGAGAAAATGAAGAATATGATACATGTTTGAACGGAATCTTTACTAATATTATAAAGCTGAAGAGTTTGTTTGTTTGAACGCTTTAATGTGTTGTTTTTAAATTTGTGTTGGATAGTCCATTTATTGAGGAAGGTTATAGGCTATATAACATCACGCTACCACCAATAGGAGCGGAGCATAAATGAAAAATGTTGCAAAAACTTTTTTTTTTTCCTTTTTGTGAGCTTCCGTTGCGTGCGGTGCGTAAACGGTTTAAGTTACGCAACAATCATGTATGTCGGGTAGGGTAGGTATGGTAGCTGGGCAAGTAGGTAGATATATATATATATTAATTGAATTAATTAATATGTAGGTAATTTAGCAAAGAAAAATAATTTACTTGCATTGGCGTAAGTAAAGTATGATTAATTTTTGATTGATAAAAATTTAGTAGTTATTTATGTTTACACGACTGCACTACACAAGCTAGCTAGACATGTATTTTATTAATAAATACAAGTTAAAATGAATGTGTTTCCAAATCACCCATGCGTAACCCTAACGGTGCAAATAATGGATTAAGTTGGCACAGGTTCAAGTTACATAAATCGCATTGGGCTTAAAAATTGCAATAGTGCATGAATAGTAACACAGATACTGGGAAACAGTGACCCATTTTTGTTGGCGAAGTTTTAAAACGTGGACAGAAAGATAAGCAGACGGTTTAATGCAATATTCAATTGTATCTTGAGAGTAATTTTATGTCACGTTCGGTAAATAATTTAGATGGTAGGATTTTGTTGAGAAATAGGTGTTGTGTAAGTGTTTTAGGACTAGTAAAATTCATTTTTTGCAAAGTTACAAGGTAAGTTCGAGTTCAAAACTCGTCGTGCTAATAAATAAGGCTTCAAAAGGTAAACAGATTTATCGATAAAAGATTCTCACAATGACATAATTGCATGGCCTCAAGCGACATATCTCAATTCTCAATCGGTACGTTTTATCGACACATCGACAGTAACACACAGATTATCGACTTTTCGCCACCCTACGTTATGGTAATTGACAGTTCGTTGTTTACGACTGTTCAAAAAATGTTCGCTTGTGAAATATTCAGCTTTATGGTTTTTGGAGATATTTGGTAACGCCAAAAGTTATTTATTTTTTATGGTGCCATTGTGTTGCCTATGGTTATGCGGGTTTTAATATTTTTGGTTAAAATGTGCAAAAAATTATAAGTTTGTCTGCAGTGATTTGAATATTTTTTATGAACTGTTGGGTTTTCTCAGTCTATGTCCAAAGTCTTTGGAAATCTTGTCAGGGTTCTAACCATCTGAAGATTGATTTCTTATTAAATAAATCGAATATGCCAAGAAGCCCCGTATGAAAGTAGAATAAATTTGACCAGAGTAGAATTTAAATTCTCAGAATAATACTAAGGTCGCAAAAACTGTATCTATACTAATATTATAAAGAGGAAAGATTTGTATTTTTATATTTTTGTATGTAACGAATAAACTTAAAAACACCTGGACCTTCTTTCACCGTTGGGAAGCTACACTATCCCCGGGTGACATAGGCTACTTTTTATCCCTGTATTCCCACGGGAACAGGAACAACGCGGGTGAAATCGCAAGGCGTCCACTAGTTTCTAATAAGCTTAAGAACCCACACTTTCTTCGCGCCTAGCAACAGTCAAAGTTTTACCCCCTACAGAAAACAATGAAATAACAAATGAATTAACTCCGAAAGCAAACACAATAACCCGAGATACTATATTAAAACAAATGAGCGTAGCACCCAGTTAGTTATTAGAGGAATACGTGCAAAGGTCGGGGTGGAAATGCAATATCCGTGGTTACCCTAACGGCAGTGATTGCGAGAGGAATCAATACCGCTGTATATGTGTGTATGTAGGTAGTTGTACCTAAGTGCATGTAGTACGTAGTGCACCTATTAGTGCAGCTAGATTGCATTAATATTTCATGTGTTTGGGAGTGGGATGCATGTTTGTTAGTAGGGATGGTGTGGAGGTAGACTATGGATTGCTAAGTACATAGTATAGTATGAATTAAAATATTGTCGATATCATTGTTGAAATCCCTATAGGGCGAAAAAAATATATACAGGGTTATGGGGTCCCCACCCAGCGCTACGAAAAAATTGGTTCCAATAAATATCACTAGATGGCACGATATGCATCGATTTATTATTTAATTGTGTGTAAATTTAACATTTTCTAGAATTGATCATAAAAAATTATGTTCGTGTTTAACTAACACTCCTAAGAACAATTTTTAAAAAATGGACTCTGAAATCACATTTCAAAGATTATTCCGCAGTTTTAAATTTCTGTGGCATGCCACTCTTTAATTTTGCATTGTAACACACATTTTGGTACAATGAAACTGTAAAAACATGAAAAAAATAAACATAAAACAAATGATCACTGGATTTAAAGAAAGAAAAAAAGTTAGTCACGAACCGAGTAAACCCTTTTACTTGCAAGTCGGTGCTAACACCATCTATAGCCGTGGAACGGAACCGAACGCGATCGATAAATACTTAATCAATTTAATCAGACTAAAAACGCTAGTTATGTCGGCACAGTTTCTTTGTATGGGATGAGGCATCTGTATACTAGTATTATATTATATAGTCTGTGCCCATAGTGAATGAAGCAGGTAAACTCGGACCAGGAAACAGCAAAAGAGGCTTAATGAAAATGTTCAATCATAAACTACAATGAAGGCTTGTCAAAACATAATTCATGAACTGTCAAGAGTTATTTGAGTTACAAAATACTGGGAGCTGTTAACGTCAAACTGAATTAATAATACCTTAACAATGCGAGAAATAATTTAACAAAAGCCCTCAGTAACAAAACAATAGACGAAGGTTTAAACTTCCTAATAAGTGATGAAAGCATTCAAATCCTTGTTTAAGTCGTAACAAACGAGAAACAAAATTAAGACATAAAAGCAAAGTTCTGAGGCCCTAGCACGAGTTTCTGCGTAATTGGATCGACTACGTTAACGTATCGCCTCCGACAATTTTTGTATGCAAAATGAATCAGCGCCATGTGTCCGTATTTGGAACTAACAAATCGGTAGCACAAGTTTTTGACAATTGCCTTCGTATCGAGTTTACGTATTTACGTTGCGTTAACGCTCCAAATGTATGGGAATCGGTAGCACGAGTTTTCATTTTGACATGTAGTATCGAGTTTTACGCAAGGTGTGACGAAAGCACGTCGAAAACTATCTCACTGACATTTTCTTGGTGAGACATTTCACGTCAAATAATTTTCCGTATTTATTTGGGTATTTTTACAATATTATGCCATTTAATCATGAAGAATAGGGGAAGGCATGCTGTCTATTGATTATCTTAGTTCCTTTTTTAATAAATAGGCTAGGCGAAGATGTTAAACGAGGTAGGTAACATTTTCATTTTCTTTGTGAACAAACAGTAATAGTTTCTTATAATAAACCATTTCTATAAGTTATTGATGCTAACCACACATAGAGCGGCCTTCCTGCCGTGGTGGAGTATGATCTCTTGCGCGTTATTCGCCGCAACTCTACGTTTTTCTTGCGGTGCTCAATAATTATCATGACTCATTTGAAGATTCATGAATTGAAGAAAACGGCGATATGCTTTATAAATTAGAGATTATCCCAATACTAGTATGCACGTATGCCTATATAATAAGCAACCGGTTTATACCGGTATAAAAAGATAGTTTGGAAATATGGGTTAGAATTTGGGATATACAACATTGACAGCTAAAATGTTCTTGACTTCCCTATTAACAACAATACAATCCTAAAATGTATTAATATAACATCTTCTTCAGCAGATCTTGTGGCAATGGTTGCAGTTTGCAGTATTTTAAGTAGCAAAAACCGTAATGCGTTCTACAAGTCTAGCTAGTCTGTCGATGATAAACACAGACAGATGTACAACGAAAGAGAGAACTAGGACTAAAATGAAATAGAATCCCTTCGCAGCGTGACGAACGGTCTAGTATAAAGACCTTCCATCGTAATTGCCACCTGCCAGCCAATGTTCCAGAATCCAGAGTAATCCTTATGAGACGAGAAATCGCTGCAGAGAATGGACTATGATAGGACTCTCCTTCAAAACTATATAATCAAATCCTAAGTCATATCGTTCCGCACAGTCATTCGTACGCATAGTACATGGAAAGCCTTGTTGGCTCACTCAGCCTGTTTTTATTAAAAAAATCCTACTTCTTGTTGATATTTATTGAATTTATTATATTTCTAACATGTATATAAGTAGCCGTGAATTGACTAGGTAACTAACTAAGCTATAAATGTGATAATAAATACCTAAATAAACAGAAACTATATGTTTTTCCTAATTTTCCTAATCCAAACATACATAAACTAACGCTTTTTTTTGGATAGGGGTAAGTAGGTAGAAACTACAGAGTGCCACATGCTACGTAATATAGGTACACGTTTATACAGCTACACGCACGCTGGCCTTTCTGAAGAACATCACAATAAGATCTGTTGCGGACGGTACCTGGGCCGGGTGGTGTAAGTACCCACGGTTTCCGTGGGATAGTATCCCACTGTTGTTTGACGTGCTTTCCATGCTCTGAGTCCGGCGACTCTGCTTGTGGCACACGCCACCACGCACCCCTGAATGAGTGGTAGGTATTACGAGGACGACCCACATACAAGAGCCACGTTTTGACCAAAGAAATAAAACGCGGGCTTTTTCTTGAAAAATCTTGTTGCATGTGATTTAGGCCATTTTTTTGCGTTCGTCTTTACTTAGCTGAAATCTTTAGAGCCTTATTTAATAAACCTTTTAAACATACATTATTTAATACCTTTTAATTGATTGTTTACTTAGTATACACAACCCTTATTGACATCGACAATAATAATTACACATTTTATAACAATTAAAAAGTTCGTAGAATAATAACATCAAAAAGTAAAGTTTAAAAAAACCGACACATTTATCTTGCCTAAACACCCCGATTCAAGCAGTCAACGACCATAACTTGTAAACGGCTGAACCGATTTTATTCAAACATAGCTAAGAACACTGTTGGCGAAATCACCTATCAAACGAAAAAAAAAAAACAAAATCCGTTCATCCGTTTAGGCGCTATGATGCCACAGACAGACACACAGGTACACAGATATACAGATACACAGGTACACACCAACACAGCAACACACGTGAAACTTATAACACCCTTATTTTTCCGGCGGGGGTTAAAAATTCCGTTTTGGTACACTTTAATTACATTGAATGAGCGAATATCGCGTAAACGTGTGGACCGATTTACATTATTCAAACGGATAAAATGGTTTTACGTCTAGACCTTTCATTTGACACCAAAATCGTTGAAATATCCCTATAAACAAAAATCATGTTTTCAAGTTACGTAATTATACGACACTGAACACATCACAAAATTCTACTTCCTATTCTAAACATTTTTTTTTGCTATATTTGTACAAGGTAATCTCTGAAAGGAAACGCCTGCCGTTCCTACCGCTACGTGTAGCAGTAAAAACTTTATGGGCTGATCATGAATCTACATAATGCATTGATTAAATAAAATACAGATTTAATTAACAACTTTGTATTATATAATGTTCTTGTAACTTTGTTTTCATCATAATGAATTGGTAGAGCATGTAAGATTCCAACCATAGCTCATAGCTGCTCCAAACGCTTGAAATAGCATGAAGAGCATTTGTACCAAAACGGTTGTAAATATGTAGATACTTTTTAATGTAGTAAGTTATAAAATATTCCCCCAATTCCTTCGTTAGATGTCACTATTGCACAAAGAGACGTATAGTTTGCCTTGGGCTTTGAAGACATCACGGCTGCAGTCTTGTAGACGGTGGTGCAAGCGATCGGCATGGCTTGTCTTCTCTTAGTGGCAATGCTGGTTAATATTGTTGCGGTTTCTAGAAAGGCTTTTGGCTAGTATCAGGAATATTTTACTTGTCATCTCCTGTTGGTAAAAGAAGTTGATATAGAACAAAATACAAAGATTCTGAAACTAAATACAACATTGTTGGTCGTGCAGTGTTATAAAGGTCCACCTTTCCATTAGGAATTCCTTAGTGGCAACCCGGGAGTCTCACTCTGTGTGCTGTGTACGGCAAAAGACCCGCCTCTTACTACAGGAGACCTCATGGAATTGAGCGGATGAAGCGCATTTTGCATAATTGTATAAATCTGTGCAATAAACTTACTTGTTTGCTTCTTTATGAAGTTCACCATGATGATGAACCGAGTGAAACAAGTTCTTTTGGGATTTATTAATTCTAAAATCACAGAACCGTCGTACGTAACAGATTTAATCTAAAAGCTGGTAAATTAAAATAATTATTTGAAATGCATTTGAAATGACAATAAACAACAATAGACGTTTCCACCTTAGGGTCTGCTCACACCGAGAAGCAATGCGGTACTACACATAAACCGCGCGGCATTTAAAATTTAATAAAAAGTGATCAAATCCTCCAACCGATGAATACATTTTTGTAATCTATTTATTCATATATTAATTTAATTATATTTTTATACATAATATTATTATGCGTAAAATGTGAACGATTATGTAGAAAATCATGGTGAACAATAAGTTAGGTAGGTATATTTATTGTATCTAGCATTCTGGGCATGATTGAATTCAGCTGGAATACTGAAGCAATGATGGTTGCCTGTGTGTAATTGTTAAATCTTTGTTTGTTTAAATGTGTTACTAACTGATGTTATTGTGTTACTAATATAAGTATAAGTTTTTTTACATCGTTCTCACATATCTATGTATTTTTCTTGTAACCAAATATAATTGAACCTATATATAATTGAACTTTATTGATGGCAAAGAGTGTCCGTGGAGTTTCTTGCACGTTCTTCTCCATAGAGACCTACTGAGGCTTGCGAATGTGCAACTAGATTCATCTTTTGTTTGACTATTCAAAAATTTATTTAAATGGTTTAGTTGAAATAAAGTATTTTGATTTTGTTAAGTTTATATTGTTTGTAATACCTACTATGAATATAATATGTATTTAGGTTAAGTTAATCTATGAGCCCTGTTGCCATTAATAATTACGTATAATTAGATATTGAAAGTTTCGGTGTGGACGTGCAAAATACCTACTTTTACTAATAACTGAGTTCGCACGCCGCGTCGGGTGAATTTCGCATCTACACGCGTTTGCATCAGTGTGCTAACGGTTTTATATTTTTGTAATTTGAAGGAAACCGTCAAACATTAAGTGACAATTGTCAAACGTCATGTACGGGACCGTTCAAAACCGAACAATTTATCATAAATTAAAACGCCTATAAACTGAATTTTACAATAACTTATAAAAAAATTGAATAAATATTTTTTTAAAATATGTTTTAACATCTATTTATAACAATCATTTTTTCAGTTTTAGTCTCTAAATTATTTAAGACAAAGTTACCCGTTTTAGTCTTCTATTTTCAGAACGCACAATTCACTACAAATAAATCCAAACGCTATTGGATTCTCGGCCTTAATTAACCATAGTTCAATTTCTACATCCGAGTTGTCGCAAGACGTTTCTTTGAACTCGTGCTGCCAAATTAACTTGTCGCAGCATCGAGTACGTTTTCGTCTGGTAAAATGTCACGATGACGATACGAAAACGTCAGAAACTTGTGCTAGGGGCTCTGATAAACAGCACATCATACTGTAGATACCTAATTTATTCGACGACCCGTTTGAAGGAAAAGGAATCCTTAACTTTACAAAATACAGTTGCAATTCGATTATTTCAAATGCCATGTACGAAATAAGAATCTGTTTATGCGAAAAGGAATCTAAAACTTTGCGCAATAGAGTTGCAATTCTATCAATGTCAATGCCATATATGAAACAACAGCCTGTAAAGGAAAAGGTATCCTAAATTTTAGACAATAAAGTTGCAATTGCAAAAGTTTGAATGTTTATATGAAATACGTTAGGGTTGTCAAAAGTTGGTGCGTAGTCTGAAATGGTAATGCCTCTCTGAAATGTAGTGTCAGCAGACAGTTATGGTAGGGAAAAATGAAACAATATTTATGATAGCATTGTTTTTGAAATGGAATATTTAATGTGTCGCATATGACTTTAAAGTCTGAACTAGTATTATAAAGAGACAACATTTATTGATATGTTTATAATTTGTTCGTAAAAAACCGGCCGCCAACCATCGCGCACGAATGCCGATTTTTTTTTGCCGTTTTTTGCGATAATGGTACGGAACCCCCGTACCATTATCGCAAAAAAAACACGTTTGTTGTATGGGAGCCCACTTAAATATTTATTTTATTCTGATTTTAGTATTTGTTGTTATAGCGGCAATAGAAATAAGTACATCATCTGTGAAAATTTCAACTGTCTAGCTATCACGGTTCATGAGATACAGCCTGGTGATAGATGACAGATAGACAGACAGACAGACAGACGGATCGTGGAGTCTTAGTAATAGGGTCCCGTTTTTACCCTTTGGGTACGGAACCCTAAAAATCATTTACTGATAGAAAGCCAGAGGGCCGCTTAGCATAACAGGGTTTTTCAACAATCATTATCAACAGCTTTTGAATGTTCCCACAGTTTGACACAGGCCTCCTCTCTGTGATAGAGGGAATGGGTCTTAATCCACCACGCGGCCCTTCTTTAATCGGGGTACCGCCTTGAGGCGGTACCCCGAGCAAAACGCCGCGCATGACGTTTTTTGTGCTGTTTTAGGAGCTATCTACTCGTTATTTAAAAAGAAATATCAGCTAATAAAAATATGTTAAATTTCTACATATTTTTGATTCTAAAATGGTCGTATACCTTTTTTTTTTAAGAGCTATATGTTTCACTAATCTCCTTCCAACAAAACCAGAAAAATGAGAAATAATTATTGATAGCATACATCTCCTCGTAAAGGGTTCATAAATTATTTTTGTACTAACACTAATACTTTAATAACGAACATTTTTGTCGTACTTTTTTATACTTTTATTTTGACTAAAATTCGATTTTATAAAGATTTTTGTCTAAAATCTGGGCGTATTCACTACTGTAATTCATGCGCCACCAGTGCCGCTAGGCCAATAGGAATGCTCATATCTCATGCTGATTTTTTGGTCAGGGCACCGCCTTAATGCACATTGACCAAATGCAACTCAAACCTATTAATTCACCACTGCCATGTAACATAATCTAACAATTTCACTGTAAAATATACTTACAAGATTACAGAAATTAATTAATCGAGTCAAACCTATCGCGTTTCCTACGGTAACGAATAACAAGCCAACACGCTATTGTAATTATTATCCATCACCCTTACAAAGCCGTAAACACAACCCTTAATGTATTAACCACCATATACAACCAACACAAAACAACACCTTATCACGAAGGCACAAAGTCCAATTTACCCTGTGCAGGGATCAGTGGCGTACGGTTGGTGGGTCTAGTTAATCTCTAGAAATTGTCTACCAAATAGCAATGAGCTTTTCAGAGGTTAATACGAAGCACATTCATTCAGGTCCTAATACGGAATTTTGACGTAAATTCTGCATGTAAAATGTTTAGATAGGGGTAAAATATAGTCATTAGGTATCGTACAATCGAGGCAGTAATGGCAGTAACTTATGTAGCTAGTGGTGTCCGACCTTAGGCCGATTTCTGGACGAAACCGAATGCCCACTGTGGCCCACTTGCGCCAAAAACTTAACTCAGAGTTAATTGCCAACAGGAGGTTAAGTAACAAATATGACATACATAGGCAGTGTTAGCTATAAACTCGGAGTTAGTAAGATAACAAATGGTGACAAGCAGGCCTAGAGGTTTATAGCCGATTTCTGAATTGTGTATTTGGAGTTAAGAAAGTGTCAAACCATATTAAATTGCTTTTTGACAGGATTTCAGGCTTGGCTCAGCGCAGACAGAACGGAGCGCAGCGGAGAGGATTTTTTTAACGCACTTGAAAATAAACTTTAAAATTATCAAAATAAAGTGCATAAATCCTTGAACATTACAAAAAATGCTCGCGCGTCCTCGAAGATACGCGGGAATCGTACGCGATCCGTAAAGAAACTGCCCGAGACCGCGCGGCGATTATTCCTCTCTGCGTCTGCGCTGACCCTTAAGTTGATAAATATTCAACTTCACATAGTAAAATCAGAAATCGCGGGTAAGTTCAAGATTGGCAACGTTTTGTTATTTTTTTTTTATGTGGCTATTTTCTGGATCGCGCTCTCTCGCATTCGTAACATTTCGGCACTTCCTAGAAACTTACGTTTTCAGCCAAAACTTCGGCTCATTTTGGCCGAAGAAATAGGTTTAGCCGAAGGTGGTATATTCGACCGAAAACAGCCGAATCCGAAACCGAAGGTTCGATCGGACACGAGTAGCCAGTGACTAACTTGTAGAGTGTGTTTAACAATAAACTTGCCTAATAGTGGCTTAAATAGATTGAAATTATGGGTGGTTTAGTTGAAAACAAGATTACGATAAAAGTATCTCGCATTTGTGACATTTAGTTCTATTTCGGCACATCCTAGAAACATACGTTTTCAGCCAAAACTTCGGGTCATCTTGGCCGAAGCCGTAGGTTTAGCCGAAGGTGGTATTTTCGTCCGAAGACAGCCGAAGCCGAAACCGAAAGTTCAGTCGGATACTATAGTAGCCAGTGCCTATCTGGTAGAGTGTATTTAACACTAAACTTGCTTAATAATAGTGGCACACGGCACACCCCTGGCCGTATCTAGATTAAAATTATGGGTGGTTTAGTTGAAAACAAGATTACGATAAAGTTAAATACTTTAATGTGTTACTATAACAGTGTTACAAGGCAAGTTTGATAAGTTATTAAATAGATTATCGAGAGTCGGATTAATGCCAGAATTTTCGTTTTAACTATAACGAACTGCACATAATGTAGTAATATAAAGCTGTTTTTAACCCCCGCCGGAAAAAGAGGGGTGTTATAAGTTTCACGTGTGTTGCTGTGTATCTGTGTATATGTGTGTCCGTCTGTGACATCATAGCGCCTAAACGGATGAACCGATTTCGATTTAGTTTTTTTTGTTTGAAAGGTAATTTTGTCGAGAGTGTTCTTAGCTATGTTTGAATAAAATCGGTTCAGCCGTTCAAAAGTTATGAGCGTTTTACTGTTTTAATCAGGGTGTTCTCGCAAGATAAATGTGTCGGGGGATTTTAAATTTTAAAATTTTACTTGCTATCGTAAAATCTTTTGTTAAATACAGGGGGTTGTGAGTCTTGCAGTCACTGGATTTCCAGTTCAAAAACGTTCAGGCTGCTGGACGGAAATCCTAGTGCATGGACTAGTATAATAGCTTTTACACGTACCGGCAGAATTCACACGGTTTATCTGTACGCTGAATGCAGGGAGCCTGAACGTGAGAACAGCGGCCGTAGTATACCGTGTTAACGCCATCACGATTGCGATGTGAAAAAAGGATAGTGCTCTTCGTCCTGTAGGATAGCTCCGTCTCTCTCTCATAGTGGAACCATGTCAGAGTACAGGCTTTGCCACACTGGATGCGTTCTGCGGCCTGCGGTCTGGTCAACTCGAACATAGGGTGCGGAAAGTGTTCGAGTGACAGAAATACCACTGGCGTTATAATCATTTGGCCATATAAAAAGCCACATAATTTAAAAAACAAAGAACATAAAGCCAAATTCTAAGTCATTTCCTCCACTCGACTCAGCCACCCTCAATGAAATTGACAGTAATGGCTTGTTATTTTTTGACATTAACGTCCTCTATAGTCCCCGGCATGTAAGTTGGCAAGGTTTTGGCGTAGTGGAAATAAGTTCGCGTATATTGCGCGAACTGACCAACCACCACATAGAGCAAACGGAACGTGGACGCGACGCGATTGGTCAGTCGATTCTTGTGTCAACTGACCTACCAATCGCGAGCTCGGAACGGTGCTACACGTTCCCCGCGCCCCGCTTCACTACCAAAGAGACCTAAAAAATGACTTCTGCGCATCTAACGACTTTTGCTAACTTACGTGCCGGTGATTATACTCGAAGTTTTTCTCGTGTGTTGCTGTGTATCTGTGTGTCTGTCTGTGGCATCATAGCGCCTAAATGGATTTTGATTTAGTTTTTTTTTTGTTTGAAAGGTGATTTTGTCGAGAGTGTTCTTAGCTATGTTTGAATAAAATCGGTTCAGCGGTCCAAAGTTATGGGCCATTTTACCGTTTTAATCGGGGTGTTTTCGCAAGATAAATGTGTCGGTGTTTTTTTAAAATTTTGAAATGTTACTTGTTATCCGTTGACGTGGCGACTGAGCCGTGTGAGTGGAGGAAGTTTCCTTCAAAATGACTTAGAATAAGGTTGTAAACCTTTCCCACCACCACGGCACAAGACGGCACATGTATGTAGTCCATGTTCATCTTACCGCGGAAGGCAGAATGTCACTCGTTTACTTAGCATTTAGCTTGCCATGCACCTAACTACGGTACGACGGGTCAGGTGCTTACCTGGAAACAAAGAGAAAGATTTTATTAGAAAGGTGTACAAAATAAAGAAAATGTTAAACAGACATCCCTAGTAAGTCAAATCTAAAAAAAAACCGATGAAAAAAAAATCGCGTTTTATTAAAAACCGGCCAAGTGCGAGTCGGACTCGCGCACGAAGGGTTTCGTACCATTATCGTCAAAAACGGTAAAAAAATCAAGTTTGTTGTATGTGAGCCCCACTTAAATATAATAATATAATATTTATTTTATTCTGTTTGTTGTTATAGCGGCAACAGAAATACATCATCTGTGAAAATTTCAACTGTCTAGCTATCACGTTCATGAGATACAGCCTGGTGACAGACAGTCAGACAGACGGACAGTGGAGTCTCTAAATAGGGTCCCGTTTTCACCCTTCGGGTACGGAACCCTAAAAAAGGCCTTTGGAAAAAACAGTCAGTTAAAATAAAATAATCTGTATGAAATATTATTACTCAATTCTAATAATTATCGCAGAAAATAATGCACAGACATACATGTACCTAGACAGTAACAAATTACGTGGGACACTCAGAAAGTTTTGCGAAACTAAAAAAAATTGTTCTATACGTACATATATTTTTATTAAATCTTTTCAAAGTACTTTCCACCAGCCTCTATACAAAGATTCATGCGCCTAAACCAGTTTTCAAAACACTTTTTCCAGTCCGCCGCAGACACCTCGTTTACAGCCTGCTCGAACGCAGCCAGCGCATCTTCCGGCGACGAAAATTGTATCCCTTTGAGCTGATTTTTTATTTTTGGGAATAAAAAGAAGTCACACGGTGCTAGATCAGGGCTGTAAGGAGGGTGACCCAGGAGTTTGACTGGCGTGCTGTCCAGGAAGTCCCTCGTTTTGAGTGCGGTGTGCGCAGGTGCATTGTCGTGGTGGAGCAGTAGCCCGCGGAGCCCTGTGTTTGGTCGCTTGTTGCTTATAACAGAGAAAACTTCTGGCAAACATTTGGTAGTATACCATTCGGCATTAATGCTTCTTTGATCCCGTAAGGGAATTGATACCAAGTGGCCAGTCAAATTAAAAAAGCTAGCGATCAAAATCTTACCCCCGCTTCTAGATCGCTTCACTTTGGTAGGCGTTGGCTCATTTTGAAACACCCAAACAGTCGACTGGCGCTTGGTTTCTGGGTCGTATTGTTAAATCCAGGACTCATCACCTGTAACGATGTCGTAAACACGCCGAGACGAGCCTGCTTCAAATTTGTTAAGCATATCACGGCACCATTCCACCCGGGCCTGCTTCTGAGCATCGGTGAGGTTGTGCGGCACCCAGCGTGATACTATCCTCCTCACGCGAAGATGGCTGTGTAGAATCTCGTGAACGCTTCCCGATCCAATCTTCAATATGTGTTGAATCTCCTGATATGTAATTCGCCTATTGTCTTGGATTAAATTTTTCACTGCTAGCACGTTTTCTTCGGTAACAGCCGTCAAAGGGCGACCGCTTCTTTCGTCATCCCCCAAAGTTGGTCGACCGCGCTTGAATTCGTTATACCAACGATACACGGTTGCCTTGGAAGGACCTTCATCCATGAATGCCATTTGAAGTCTATCGTACGATTCATCCGGTTTCAGGCGACACTTGAAATCGTATAAAATCATAGCTCTAAAATGTTCCCGGCGCAGATCCATATTTCAGTGAGACACAATACTTTGAATTAACTCGCAAAAAATGTGGAGGGAAATTTTGAAATTGGAACTTACTTATTTTTACTTATAAATAATCATATTTTCGAAAAACATTATAACTGGCCAGTCTCCCATATATAAAAACTTTTTTTCGCAATACTTTCTGAGGGGCCTGGTATTGTATAATTTTTCAAAAAAAAATATTATTCAAAATAAATATTGAAGCATTTTTGTCATTTAAAAAAAAACAACACTTCAGCTCTATTTGGCTTGTTTTGATGAGCATTATGTATTAAATCCTCAATTTCCCATTTTTCTTTTCTCATTTTCCAATTCATCGAGTATTTTATATTTCAGCGTTCGTTCGTTACGGCGGCGCTGATGCTCTCCTGAGGGAGATGACCTGGTTTTGATGCGACATAAATATATTGCGGCTTTAAATTAAACCTGAAAGCTTTTGTTTTAGCGATGTTAGTAAATAGCGGACGTAATTCCTGTTCCCTCGGGATTAAAGGGATAAAAAGTAGCCTATGTCACCCGGGGATAGTGTAGCTTCCCAACGGTGAAATAATTTTTGAATCCGGTCCAGTCGTTTTTAAGTTTATTCGTTACATACAAAAATACAAATCTTTCCTCTTTATAATATTAGTATAGACTAGCTATTTAGCAACAGGATCCGTTTTTGGGATAAAAAAAATTGCCTATGTCACTCTGGAATAATGTAGCTTTCCATAGGTGGAATAATTTATAAAATCGGTTGAAATTTTAGAGTTCCATTACAAAAAAAACAAATCTTTCCTCTTTATAATATGTCTAACAGGAAATAACTTCTATGACGAGAAATTAAACTAATGATGTTTTGATCAGTGAAACCCGTTTTAGAGCTTTCTATACCCAGTTACTGGGTTGTGCCGGTCAGATATGTAGTCCTTCCCTCCATAACCAAATACTAGTAGTATCCCTGCAATCGGTTACACTAGTTGTCGACCAAAATATAGTTGGAAAAATGATTGTCAATTGATTGAAGCCCCCAATTGCGAATTGGACTAATTGCGAATTGGACCAACTGCGAATTGGACCAACCGCGATTTGGACATATTTTTGAACATTGGACCAATCGCGCCTAAAGGTTTCTACCGACTATCAAATACTTTCACTATGGTATGAGATATTCCCACACACTACGTGCCTATAACCAAAGAAAAAAACATAAAGTCTATTATGTTCAAAAGTCCCAAAAAACCTTTCCACGTCGTTTAAGTTACCTCTACGTAAATTAACCTGTCACCCACCAAAAGCTATCTAAAACAAGTATCGTAAACTCAGTACCAACAAAGAAAAACAACCAAAAACTCTTTCAAAGAACAAACAAGGTTTCAGTTGGCACACGTTAACTGAAACAAAAGAGGCTTTACTCAAAAGAGTTGCCAAGTAAAATAATAAATGGAATTTGTCGCGCGAAAAAAAAAGAAAAAGGTAAACAGTTTTCGTCCAGGGGCGAAACGCTGGCAGTGGCTTAGTGGATGAAAGGTAAGCACAGTTTTTCGGTACCATGTAGAATATTCCATATCTTTTTAATTACAAGAGTGAAGGTATTTTTAATATTAACACAATTGGTCGTTGAGTTGTATTACTTGTATATAGGTGGGCCAAACGAAACTGGGCGATATTTGGGGCTATTTGATATTGGGGTAACATAGAAAAAAAAAAATTTTTTTTTTTCTCCTAATTTCTTCAACTATCGCCGTTTCGTTTTAGCCACGATTTTTTGCTCACCCTGTATATACTTAATGCATGTGTCGATATCAAATTACTTAGGCATTCCGTTTAAAACAAGAATTAAATCATATCCTACGAGTTCTAAATAGTCTTGATGTATTTTCCCGTGTTACTAAATAAGAAATTTTACATTAAATTTTGCTGTATAAAACATCTACCTACATAATGGTGAACAACTAAAGTTTTTATTAATTACGACCTTAAATTATTTCAGCACACTAAGGGCCGATTTCACCAAGGAAACTAATCGCGATTAGTTCAACTAAACTCAGTTTATGCAAATAAAACTTTTTGTTTGGTTGAGACCGCTGAGAAACTACCAAACAAAATGCTTAAACTTTTAAATTGGCCCTAAGGTCTTCGTAATTACCAAGGTATATTTCTGGGATTGAAAACGTCAAAAAGTTACCAAACCACCCTTGAAATTGTCCTAAACGTCTTCGAAGTTTGCCGACGATATTCACAAACTTGCGTAATGAGTAGAAATGTAGGTGACAAAGAGACTGCCAGGCTTCCCCAAGTTGTGAGAACATTTTGGAGATTATACGCTGGAATAATTCTAGATTTTCACAAGTGTAGGACTTAAGAATAAATGTGGTTTAATGTGGCATGCAGAAGGTAGAGTCAGGTGAAAAGTATTTATCTAAATCTTTTGTAAGACATTTGCTGTCGAAAGAATTTAACAAACTCTATAAATTTTTATAGTTACGAGATTTGATCAGAAAGTTTCATAAGTTAAGTCGCATTATCATCTCGGCGAAAATCAATGTCAAAACCTTGCTATACGGAAACTATAGATATTTTAAGCACCATCCATACTTACAATATAAATGCGGCAGTAACTATGTATGTCTGTCTATCTGTTACCTTCTCACGCTTAATCCGCTGAACCGATTTAAATGAAATTTGGTATGGAGATATTTTGAGCCCCGTGGAAGGACATAGGATAGTTTTTATCTCGAAAATCATACGTAAGGGGGTGTAAAGTGGGGATAGAAGTTTGCATGGAGAATAAATAATTTCTCAAGTAATGCGGCCCATACACATACAATATTTTTGCTCGATATACAAAATTGGCTATTCGAAGTCCTAATGCTACGCAGACGAAATCGCGGGCAACAGCTAGTGTCGCTCTATTTTGATTTTGACAAATTGAGACTGAGATTCCATGCGAAAGTTCCTTTATAATGCAGGAAATACTCCTCTGTACACCTAAAAAATTAATGCGATAGGTATATACAAAAATGTTGCAAACTTATCACGTATTTTAACGTTTGTTCTGTACTACTTTATATGTGCATGTTATGTCCTTAACACAACCCACAATTTTCGACAACGCACTGAAAAATTACACCTTACACAGCAAGCACAAAAAAAAAATACAGCCCCGTGCTCATAAAAGGTGCTTAAAAACTTCTCCGTCACAAGCGAGTGTGAACACCGTTCGGTAGTGTTCGGCGAATATTTCTCGCTTTTATACTGCCAGTGAAAAGCGAGGGAAAAAAATGGAAGGCAAACACCCTCAGGGTACGGAACATTCTCGAAAGACAGCACTTATGACGATAGATGGCGCGCTAGCTCATTAATCGTGCGTTCTACGTGGAAAAATTGTGGAAGTTCCTCGGTGAACTAAAAGTTGGGTTGTAAAGGGTAGTAAAGACACATTGGTTAAAGACTTGGAGCGAGGCGTTGCCTTTTAAGTTGGGGTCGAAATGCGCTGTGATAGAGTAATTTTAGCTTTTGTCTGTATTATTTTCCCGAAATGTTAAGGAACGTAGGCATTTTAATTTCAGGAATTAGAAGTGCCAAAAAAACTTCTAGTTTCCGAACATTTCGACAAGTTATTAAAATGTTGCCAAGTTATGATATACGACTCCCTCTTAAAGGCCCTTACTCCGCTTTTGTGCTGTAAAAATGTTACTTTCTAAAGCACACTCCTTAGTATCGGCTAGAATAAATGTTTTTTTTTTTTTCATGTAACTATGTACTTTCATTATTTGTGAAACACGGTTTTTTCGTATGACTAATATTTTTGCTTTAAAAAATAACTAACAACACGATATTTTTTCGCTTCTTTTGTATAGTACTCCAAAACAACTTGGATGTCTAAAAATATTGTTACATAGAAAAATTAATGGTTAGAATATCTTCCTTACCTACAAATCAAAAAATATTTTGCAAAAAAAGCTGACCAAAATGAGGTCCAATAAAATTCTGCCACCGAGCGGGCGCACGGCCAGTACCGCTTTAACATTGCGGAATATAAAGCGCTGTCCACACATTTCCGGGTTCCCGTCCCTGACGGAATACTTACATACGATTTATATGATGGATCCGGATCCCCCTGATACGGAGACGCGTGAACAAGTTCGTACAAATCGTATGTAACTGATTCCTGCCGTGTTCCGTCAGGGACGGGCACCCGGACATGTGTGTACAGCGCTTAATACTGGCGCAAAATTGTAGAAGATCGGGGAAAGTTGAAGGAGGGAGGAGGCCTTTTCTTACAGTTGGACAGTAAAGGCTGATATTTTTTTTTTTAGTTTATCGCCTAACGAAAAAAAAACAATTGTACAATAACCCTGTGAAACAAATTTTGTAAAGGTAATCATCAATTTTATGATTATTGTACACTTTAAGGATTCCAATCTGGTGATAACGAGGTGCACAATCACCATAACTTAACTCACTAATAAGTAAACAAGATGTTTGTTATTGCCTGTCAAAGTTATCTTTATGATAATTGATTTAATTTTATTTACTTGAAATGTGTAATTTAACACGTTAATGTGAAAATAATCAACGAAATATCTTTTTTATCACATTGCTATAAAGGTAATGAATGATTAGTTTTCGCATTATTTATAAAATAATAAGAATGGATCATCATTTTGTTCACATAATTATAAAAATAATGAGCAAATCATAATTTGGATTAAAGCAATTTCACAAGTGTTTAAAATTTAACACAATTTAATTTTGTCATAGTTTTTTTTTACTGTAAGGAGTTCCAATTATTCTTCAACACCTTTCGTTGTGCTGCATCCTTATTACTATAGGTCTACCAGAATCTCATGGCAAAAGGGGAAATAAAAATTTGTTGTGTGCAATACTGGGGAAATTGGATTAAACGATCTTGATAATGTTTAATTTTTATTTATGTCTTTAGTATTAATGAACATGAGGTACCTATATTATAGTAGTCACAGCGGCTCTTTGTGTCTTTGAACTTGGTCCTGCCAACCATTGCGTAAGAAACATTTTGTCATCGAGTATACTGCATAGAGTAAGCGAGATAGGACGATGACAAAAAAGACAAAAGATATTTATTTCAACTGGGCCACCAGGCGGCACTTTTGAATGTCACAATTTAAATTTACATGGAATAAAAGTTGATTCTACCGTGCATTCGGAAAGTAGCTTGTTATGGAGAAGAATGCACAAGAAACTCCGTAAGCTTATGTGACATACATCAGCGAGTGAAAGAGACAGTTATACAATGCTATCTTCACCTTCAACATTGAAGCAAAAATAGCTACTGCGCGGGGTCTTGCAACAAATTCAGAGATACAAAGATCCACTGTGAGTATTATAGGTATGTGTTAGTGTATGAATAATGTTGTTATACATCGGGTTCTTAACATAGGAAAAATAAATCAATTGAATATAAATTTAAGTACTAATTTATTATATATCATTTAAATCATACTAATAACTTAAAACCTCATTCAGAACTAGAAAACTAGAATACGATTCCATGAACTCCACTGGCATTTCAAAAACTTGTATCTTTGTAGTTTTATGTCATCTCTCTCCATCAAAATGGTTCTTTTTCATTGGCATTTAACATATTCAAAATCAATCTCTTGATGTATAAAGTCTGTAAACAATAATAAAATGTATCATGTTACTTATAGTCATTCATCATCATCAGTCTATATATACTATTTTTGTATGTAAGTTTTATGGCCTGGTTGCTAGGACCTAGGCTGGTTGTTAGCCACGTCTTTGGAAAGAGTTTTGGATCTTATATTTATTCTTTAGTATGCATTAGAATGCGGATGTAACAGAGTCTAATGTTTTTCCAGTAAGCTTTGCAGAGGCAGTCAATACTACAATAAAATACTCCGCTTCACTATCCCGAGATCGCTTCTGTCAATGATTTTACAAATTGTCCAGTTGCGGAGACAGTTGAGACACAAAACTACACCAATAATATATCACAATATCCACTAGGAATCAATTTGCAAATAATATTAACAGCCACTGAACTTCACTCGACAAAATCCCGCCAAAAACTCCCGTCTATATACACGTCCCACTGCAGGGCGCGGATTATTACTTAATATTTTTCTTACGTCAAAGATTCTCAATCTCCGTTAAAATCAATATCTTGTCGAAGAATTGGTAACAGTTACATACATTACTGTTGCCATTTCCTTCCGGCCATCATTCGATGTGCCCTGACCTACGATTTACCATATAATAGTAATGGAAAGAAATTAAAATTAAGTAAGAAAAATATAAATTAAACTAAAAGTATCAAAACAAGTTAGTCCAACTTACCGGTCCACTCTACGACGCACTTTAAAATCAAAGATTGAGTTTGATTTACGCCTTCTTCTTCCCTTATTTTATGATACACATTGAAAACACAATGTCTCGCTTGAGATCGAAGTGGGTTTTTCGACATTTTCACAAAAATAACAAACTTTCAAGATAATATCAAAAAATTTCAGCAGCGGTTGACACATCAAGTACTTTGATTTGGCAGGTGACAATTGACATTGCCATATGAAAATCACAATTTAAAAAAAATAAAAAATGCCATGAGATTCTGGTACACCTATATTCTATGTTTTAAGTCAACGCCAACAGGCTAGTTTTTTTCTAAGACTGCCTTTTGTTTTATACAAACAAATGACTTGAAAATAATGGCTCATTATATCAGGTGGCACTGTTCCTTTTCTTCTCTGGTGTCGCCAAGAACTATTTGAGAATAAGCCATTCCGCTATAAAAGCATACGCCAATGAATAAAGTGATAAAGAGGCTGATTTTTTTGTTCTCAGAGTGCACTAAACTCATTCGTGAACCGCAAAAAGGCGGTTTTACTAAGAAAAAGAATAAGTTATCTCGTAAACTCGTTCAAAACGCTCAAAATCCTTCCAACACCACTAATTAAACACACAAAAAAAGAGGCCTAAACCTTAATTACAGAAATTAGCAGAACAACCATTAAAGAAAAAACAGCCCTTACACGAAAAGTACTTAAAGAAAGCTGAGCGAATCCGCCAAATGAAGCAAGATTTTATGCGAAAAACCTGGCTGAGCTCCCGTTGTAGAGTGCAGGCAAATTGGCCACTTGAGGGGCTCCAGCGCAAGTGGCTACATCAGTGTGAGTGGCTACATCGTTGCAGTCTACCGTGGCTCGTGGCTATCTCGTCGCTTCAGCTCTTGGAAGCTGGAGTTATTGTCGAGAGGTTGGCAATGGTGATTTTTTTCTTGGAAGATCTCTTTGGAGAGGATGGGTACCTATTATTTTACGGTTTTTTGTTTGGTTTTGCTACTTGAGAATGTTGTAGTCAATTTTATATGCTGGCAACGGTTTTTGTTGTTGTCTAGTCTACTTAGCTGCTACTTAGATATCTTTCTAGTTTTGGTTCTTGACAAAATTTGTTACAACAAACGATTCATACTGACATACCTAAAATTTACCAGGTACACATAATTTAAAGACGGGCATGTCATTGAATGGAGTAGTTTTTGTTTCCCCTCAAAATACATTTTCTATTACAAATACAAATAATTTTTGATAAATATGTTGGATTAGTACCTCCAGTCTAGTTTAAACACTGTTATTTATCAAGATCAAAAAACATGCAAATTATATTTATTCAATCCAAAGCCGTAAATCAATACGATCCCCATTGTGCTAATGGTTCATCGGATCCCCACATACAAACATGCATACGCACATCAAAGCTCCGTGCTATTCAACCAACGCCGCGGGATTAACTATAGCGTGTTTGTTTACACTTTTTACGCCAGTACCGTGATGAAACACTGTGATATCGAATCCTATTTGTAAATACAATTCGATTAAACTGGGACGAAAAAAATCAGAAAATTAAAGTCTGAATTTTCATAGCTAACTTTTGTCTGAGAAATAAATATTGCTATTTGACAGGTTTGTACAGAATATAGTTATGGAAAAATTTCATATATATTCGTCAGACATTAGTTATTAGACTGTTCCAAATTGAACCCTAAGGTCAGATTTTTCAATCGTAAGACAACTTTTATCCGAAGATCAAAAATGACAGATTGACAACGTTACGCACAGAAAATATGTCAAACTGCCACATTTATTCGTCAGATAAAAAATCAACTCTTGACAGCTATTCATTTTGTCCAGGTGTAAAGGACAACAAGAAGTTGGTTAAAAATAACTTTAACCTATAATTAGGACTTTCCAGACTTTTCATTCTAAACAACCATACAATTAATGCTCACTTCAAAAACAATCCAACTTCGCCAGACATTCATAACTAGTTTAAAATTCAATATACAAAGGAAAACTGACCTTAACAACAGACCAGTCCGGACTCCGATAAAATGAGAAAATTGCAATAAAACAAAAGGTATGCGACAAATTGAGCGACCATCACGACGGAAATTGGCAACACTGGGTAGTATTTTATTGAGCAACACTGGGCTGTCAAGTGTCAATTCAATTAGCTGCTCGAAAGACGGTATCCCTTTGTTACGAGCTGTCAAAAACGTCTGACAATTTCCATACACTATGCAGATATTTCACTCAACATTTTTCAAGTAAATCCGTAGTCCGTATATTTTATTTTTTTATCGAGGCCGTTAATTTGCTATTTCAATAGAGTCAGTTAGATAACCTAAAAATATGTATATAATGGACACGTATTTTTTCTTTTTCCACGCAAACAAAAAATTACGACGATACAGTGCGTTGTAATATCGTGTGACGTCACGGTGTGCTACACTTTATAATGACAAAGTGACGTCACAAGCCCCCACTCCTAAACTTTGATACACTTTATCTTTGTCATTTTTAGGGTTCCGTAGCCAAATGGCAAAAAACGGAACCCTTAAAGATTCGTCTTGTCTGTCTGTCTGTCTGTCCGTCCGTATGTCACAGCCACTTATTGCCGAAACTATAAGAACTATGCTGTTGAAACTTGGTGAGTAGATGTATTCTGTGAACCGCATTAAGATTTTCACTCAAAAATAGAAAAAAAAACAATAAATTTTGGTGGTCCCCATACTTGAAACTGAAACTATTTTTTTTTTCCATCGAACTCATACGTGTGGGATTCGTGTATCTATGGATAGGTCTTTTACAAATGATATTGAGGTTTCTATTTTTTTTTTTTTCTAAACTGAATAGTTTGCGCGAGAGACACTTCCAAAGTGGTAAAATGTGTTACCATGTAAACTACCAGCGAAAATTGGTTTGAACGAGATCTAGTAAGTAGTTTTTTTTTAATACCTCATAAATCGTAAACCGCAATTTACCAAGAACGGAACCCTTCGTGCGCGAGTCCGACTCGCACTTGTTATTTATTTGATAAAGCAAAAAATACGTGTCCAATGTTATTCGATAATCTCACTGACGGACTAAATATAATTATCATTTTCTACTCAGGATACATCCCTATTGTAAATGAGCGAAAAGAATTTGTGTGTATGATACTATAAGTCCTGACGGCATTGGTTTGGTCTCAGGAGATGTCAGAAAGATATTTATAAACTTAACCCCCGAGTTTCTCAGCTCAAAATTATCGCAGAATTAATGTGACAAATTGTCAAGCGCGCGTTATCTGCTCTGGTTGCCGTTGAAAATTCATTCAACCAATCACAGCAGCTATTTTACTATACTTTAATCTAAAAAAAACATCCCAAAAGATAATCCAACCAACTTATACCACAAAGTTCCTTACCCCCATCTTAATTTAATAGCATACAAAATTCAAAGAGCCATACAAAAGGACCAGAAAATCTACATTACATTCCCGATATCAGATCGTCAATCATGAAACTTGACATTCACCGATCACGTAAGTAATCACAATTTGTCACTCACTACAAAGTAATTGGCTGGCAGAAATAGCTGCAAAGTGATTAATGAAGAATGTATACAGCTACTGCCCATATGTGCAGTGAGGAAGACCAGTCTGGTTTGAATAAAAAGCTGGTAACAATTGACTGGGTCTTATTTTTTACCCGATTGCCGAAGGAGGATAATGTGTTTACATCAGTCTATGAATGTATGTATGTTTGTTCCTATGTGGTGTTCTAGAGACCAAACGCGTTGGCCGGTTTTGAGTGCCGGAGCCGCAGTGTCACTGGTTACATTAAGATTGGAAAATAGGTTTTTTTTTTTACTTTCAAACTCATCGTGTGGAGTATCAAAATAAATGGTTTTAAGAGGTTATTTCAAAAATATATAACACTTATATTATTATGTTTAAATGTACCTATATCGGAAAAAAATAACTAAAAAGTTATAAACAAAAGAAGTTAATTCTATAAATCTACAAACCCGACTGCTTAAGAAGCAAACTAAAAAGACGTTAACAAGAAGAAAATCATGCTGTGCAGTTAGAGGTAACATTTGGTTTTTTGGTCTTTGTTCACCCAGCGCGCTCATTTCGTACGAATTTCTGAGGATGGTCGGCGCTGCCGAGGCCAGACCAGAACGAGGTGGTGATACGACCTAGACGCCCACTGCAGATATTGGTCCGAGGTGACTGAGGAAAAGAATACTTGGAAGGCTTCAGGGGAGGCCTTTGCCCGTCAAGTGTACTGTCCGTATAGGCTAATATAAAAAATCAGAGTAAATTACATACAAAAGTTGAGCATATACATGAGTACCCTCTGAAATTATGCTAGTAAATAAGATACAACTAAGAATAAAAGCAGCATGAATATGTGTTCGCAAATTCTAACCAGAAAATATTCACCCAACACAACAAATTAACCAGAATGCAGTAAAAAATTAAACAGTCAGTGCTGACGCATATAAAATAAACCCTGATGAGTTTTATAATTTATCTGTCACTGTTCCGGCCTTTGTTCGTGTCGCAATCACTGATACTATTGTTGTTTACAACCATTTAACGGGAACATCCCGATAAATAGGTAAAATTACTCATTTAAATTCGATGTTTTCATGGGAAAAACTAAGGAGACAATTTTCTACACTTGCAAAATAAAATAAGTATGTATTGCTTGAGGAGTTACTACTGAGATGTCGACTAATCTAGAAGTCCATCTTTTGTCACTCCGAGAGAGCAACTGCCTCCTGCACACGAAATGCAGTGGCCATCTGGCAATCCCTAAACCGATTGCGGACCCAGGTTGGTTACTGTAGATAAAACCTGGCCGGATGCAGTATCATAGTCCCAATGTGGAGATCCTTCGCAGAATAGGACCTATCCGAGTAGCTGCATACTGGTCGGATAAAATCTGAATGGTTGAGACTATATTTTGAGTCACGAAAGAAGAATTTGGAAGTGTAGAAGAAGATATTTTGTGCCGACCCTAATATAATCGGGATAACAGCAAAATAATGATGAAGTACGTGGGACACTCAGAAAGTTTTGCGAAACTAAAAAAAATTGTTCTATACGTACATATATTTTTATTAAATCTTTTCAAAGTACTTTCCACCAGCCTCTATACAAAGATTCATGCGCCTAAACCAGTTTTCAAAACACTTTTTCCAGTCCGCCGCAGACACCTCGTTTACAGCCTGCTCGAACGCAGCCAGCGCATCTTCCGGCGACGAAAATTGTATCCCTTTGAGCTGATTTTTTATTTTTGGGAATAAAAAGAAGTCACACGGTGCTAGATCAGGGCTGTAAGGAGGGTGACCCAGGAGTTTGACTGGCGTGCTGTCCAGGAAGTCCCTCGTTTTGAGTGCGGTGTGCGCAGGTGCATTGTCGTGGTGGAGCAGTAGCCCGCGGAGCCCTGTGTTTGGTCGCTTGTTGCTTATAACAGAGAAAACTTCTGGCAAACATTTGGTAGTATACCATTCGGCATTAATGCTTCTTTGATCCCGTAAGGGAATTGATACCAAGTGGCCAGTCAAATTAAAAAAGCTAGCGATCAAAATCTTACCCCCGCTTCTAGATCGCTTCACTTTGGTAGGCGTTGGCTCATTTTGAAACACCCAAACAGTCGACTGGCGCTTGGTTTCTGGGTCGTATTGATAAATCCAGGACTCATCACCTGTAACGATGTCGTAAACACGCCGAGACGAGCCTGCTTCAAATTTGTTAAGCATATCACGGCACCATTCCACCCGGGCCTGCTTCTGAGCATCGGTGAGGTTGTGCGGCACCCAGCGTGATACTATCCTCCTCACGCGAAGATGGCTGTGTAGAATCTCGTGAACGCTTCCCGATCCAATCTTCAATATGTGTTGAATCTCCTGATATGTAATTCGCCTATTGTCTTGGATTAAATTTTTCACTGCTAGCACGTTTTCTTCGGTAACAGCCGTCAAAGGGCGACCGCTTCTTTCGTCATCCCCCAAAGTTGGTCGACCGCGCTTGAATTCGTTATACCAACGATACACGGTTGCCTTGGAAGGGCCTTCATCCATGAATGCCATTTGAAGTCTATCGTACGATTCATCCGGTTTCAGGCGACACTTGAAATCGTATAAAATCATAGCTCTAAAATGTTCCCGGCGCAGATCCATATTTCAGTGAGACACAATACTTTGAATTAACTCGCAAAAAATGTGGAGGGAAATTTTGAAATTGGAACTTACTTATTTTTACTTATAAATAATCATATTTTCGAAAAACATTATAACTGGCCAGTCTCCCATATATAAAAACTTTTTTTCGCAATACTTTCTGAGGGGCCTGGTACTGGACTGTGATGAACCTAATTTAACCAATACTATTTATTATGGCATTGATTGTTAGTGAGAAGAAAGAACATGAAAACAATGGCACAAACAAACATGTGTGACATAACGAACTAAAACAAAACACAAACATTTAACCTTATGCCCAAAGTAACAATTCACAGCGATTTATTTGCCAACAAGCGATCCACCAGCTAACCGAATAGTTAAAAAGTTCGTCCACATATACAAAACGGTTGGTAACGGGTATAAAGACCGCAGTTTTGGTTGACAAAAAGCAAAGCATTGTGCACCAGTTAGAGGTGGCGGTCACAATGGAACTGGGAACTGCTTCGTTTGAGCAAGCAAGGTACAAATATGTAGATTTTGCTTTTGTAGTAGATAATGTTTAGTGTTTCTTTTGACGTTTTACCACGTATTTATTTTGATAAAATTTAGATGGATAAGATAGGATGGATAGATTTCCTTATGATGGTGCTGTGAAAGATTGGATTGGAAGGCGAAGGACTGGACTGATTGAAGCGCAACTTGATAAAGACCATGTCCAGCAGTAACTTCTTTATGATATGCTAAATAGATTGAGCAGAACTAATCAGATGGTTGAGAAAGCAAAACCTTTCTCAGCTTTCTTTGTCATGTCTTTTGTGATAGTTAAACAATGTTTCTTTCTTTTCTATCTCATCTTTTTTCTTTCTTTTCTTTCTTTTCTATCTCATCTTTTTTCTTTCTTTTCTTTATTTACTTCCTTTTCTTTATTTACTTCTGTTTCTTTATTTTCTTTCTTTTCTTTCTTTTCTTTCTTTTCATTCTTTCTTTTCTTTCTTTTCTTTCTTTTCTTTCTTTTCTTTCTTTTCTTTCTTTTCTTTCTTTTCTTTCTTTTCTTTCTTTTCTTTCTTTTCTTTCTTTTCTTTCTTTTCTTTCTTTTCTTTCTTTTATTTCTTTTCTTTATTTACTTCCTTTTCTTTCATTTCTTTTCTTTCAAATCATCACAATCGCATATCAGTTAATTATGTGCTAAAAGAGCCTAAACATAGGTAATGGAGTGTATACTAACCTTCTACAAGTTGTCCAAGCTCAAATATAGATTCGAAACGACGCATAAAACAGCGGATAAAAGCTATAAGCTAGAATATGGACATCAGATATGACTCATAAACACAAGAAGTAATGGAGAATGTTTTGATGCAACTTCAGTATTTTACGCAATTTACAGCACACAGCTATGTTGCAATTTCTCATGAGATATGAATACAAAACGGGTATATTAATAAGTAAATAGAAAGCGTATACTGTGTAGAATAACAGCAAAAAAAACTGTAACCCGACTGAGGTTTTTTTTGCCTCTTTTGGATCTTATTTATCAAAATTGGATGAAAAAATGTAGGCTTTACGGAGGAACATATGTAAATACAAACATACATAGACTGATAAAATCATAACCCTTCCTTTTGGCTACGCTTTAGTCGGGTAAAAAGAAGAGGTAGAGTGTAAGAGGTTCTAGACACTGACGATGGCACAAAAATCAAATTTACAATCTGACATTTTGGTAGCGCATGTTAATCCCATACATTTTGCAATGATATAATTTCACTTTGTACAGAGCCTAAGATTCATAAATCTCTGTAAGAAATAAAAAAAAAACGAAGTGAGTTTTAAGCAAATAATATATTTCATGCTATCACTCTGATTGAACATGATATTAAGAAGACAGTTATTTGACAGCACTCTGATAAACGTGTTGAACTTTCGCTTGAAAGGCTAAATAATTACTAAAAGGATTGCTTCTTCCGACAAAGAACTTTTGAAAGACTATACAAGGATTACACTTAAACACCCATATCATGACCTTGGTAAACAGGAAATCAATCTGCCTAGCATTTTCCCCCAACAATTTATTTATATTTACTTTATTGTACACCGTCGCATCGTAAAAATCTATGACAATCTCATATATTTTTACGATGCGGCGGTGTACTGTTGCTTGTTGTTGCTTAGCTGTTTTGAGCGTTGCGAATTCGCAGTTTCGTGTTTGGGCCCTATAAGTTACACATATAGGCAACTTCAAAATAAATATAAAGCCGTACAATTGCCGGCCTTATCGCATACGAAGATCTCTTCCAGGCAGCCTGGAATTTGCCTGGACTCGAATTGGGGTTTCACTTGGTGCAATTATGAAGTACAATAATTATCAACTGTGTTGTGGTCGGGTGCCAGTCTAATCGGATTCAGCTGAGTACCAGTATTGTACATGGGACGACTGCTATTCAAACCTACACAACCCAGTAACTGGGTAATAACGATACGTCTTGGAAAGACTGGTGTCTGATTTTCTGGCTTCAGGCGATCGCGACCAAATCGTTTCATCTACAAATGAAAACCGGGAACAATGGTTTATCGTGCTTTCCGAGACGACCACTGAAAATCAGCGCCGTGCTGTGGGACCCCCACGGCACAGCATTATGCTGAGTGGAAGCCTTCTTGCCACAATCATGACATGCATCTGCCTGACATGTTATTTACCCTATTTCTTTTCTGTTTTATACAAAATGTAGGTAGTATTTGTTATCATTGTTTTATTTATCGTTTTATTCCTTGTTATATTGTTTTTTTCCGTCTTTGATAACTTAATTTAAGTACTACTAATACTATTGTTAAGGGTTTAGCATAAGCATGTACATATTGCATGTCGTTTTGTGACAATTAAACACTCTTTTCTTTCTTTCTTCCAATAGATGGTCACCCATCCTCGCACGGACATTCTTTTGATATTACTTGGCTGCTCCTCATTGCGTGGTAAACAGGAACTAGATGTAAAAATTAAATTTAAAAACAACGACTAATGGAAAGAGAATTAACTTCAAAATAAATGAAAAGTACTCAAAAACGTAGGAAACGAAACATCAATCTGTTATCCAAGGGTAAGAAAGTAATTTATCATTATCGTTGGCTCAGAAAGTAATGGATTTGTAAAAACAAAGGAACTGTGATGAGTTCGTTCGTTTCTTCGAATCAGTTGAAGGTTCCAGTAAAAAGGTTTGATGATAAACGAAATTATTGTTTTGGCAGTTTGATTTGGCGGGAGAATTGGAAGAGCCGTATTGATTGTAAAAAAAATAACAATTTACTAGCGCCACCGCGTGGAATTATTATTTATACTACACCTGCTCGGAAAGTACCTTGATACTTTATCAAATTTACGGTAGAAAGTACGTCATTGCATATCGAACAAATATGCGGCGAGAAAACGCATCTGAGCGGGAGAGAAAAGTGTATGAAAATCCATTTCTTACGTGGTTTTTCTTTTTTAATTTTGGGTAAGACTATGCGCTGGTAACCTAAATATCAAAAAGTTTTTACAGTGAGTTTTTATCTCCAAGTTCGCAAAATGACACTGGCCACTAGCTGTGTGTTAGATGGTGTCAAACAATTTGAAAAAAGAACATGTGAAAATTGCAGACGCCATTGGCGCCATTTTCAACTTGTGTGTTGTTTGAGGATTCAGTTTTAATTAGTAAAGATTTAGTTTTTTATTTTCCTCGTAGGTGTAGTATAAAGCACTATGTATCACTCGAGAGAAAGTGCGATTCCCGATCTCGGGTGTTTTAAAGCCCTCGCCTACGGCTCGGGCTTCAAACGACACCCTCTACGGTAATCGGTCACTTTCTCCTCTCGGTAAACAATGTACTATTCCCTCGTTGTGTCAATATTGCACAATATATTTATAAATTCCTTTCCATTATTCATAAGTAACAGCTATTTTAAAGCTTCGTCAAAATCCATTCAGCAGTTGTTATATGAGAGAGTAACAAAAATCCATCCAGTCATTCATCCTCACAAACTTTTGCTTTTATAATAGTAGTAGGATGTTACAGGCGGTAATATTCCAAACGACAATCTCGAAAAAAATATGCAAGACTTTTGACGTCCGGTTTACTAGAAAAAAGGTTACGATTTTTCCAAAAATAATACGAGTCAGTCAAACAAGACCACACTCTTTCGATAGAAAAACATGAATATTTCAGTTTCCAGCATTGCAAATGCATAGTTACTGCTTGTAAAAAGTCCGTCTGCTGGATGCTATCTTCCATATTTTCTCCCTGTATCCTTTGAGCCTTTTTCTCAGCAGCTTGCGAATGCAGACGGTATCAATTCTAATCAGACTGCCGCTAGATATCAGAAGCATCCTATGTTTTTACTGTCAACATTCCCACTTCTCATCTCTCGATCGGTCATGAAATAAATCTGCAATCTCAGTTGTGTTTGTTAGGAATATGTTTTAGTGCACACTGAAGGCTGGCTGTGTCAATATGTTTGATTTTCATTCCGTTTTCTTTGAGTATTCATTTGCGACAATTGTTATTTGAGCAGCGAATTTCTTGTCTCTTGTATGATGTTTGGTTTTAAAATATAAAAGACTGTGTTTACCGATAGACCTAGCCCTAGCTTGTTCGATATATAAAATATAATTTGGCTGTTAAAGGATGAACTAATAAGCATTAATCGAGGCCATTTTTCAATATTGGTAAAACCCTATCAGGAAACGGGAAAAGCCTGATTTGGGAACCCTTATTAAATTGAGTACTTCGCATCGAGTTTTAAATAGATTGGTAAATCCTCTTGGGACCTCCCACGATGATTTACCCATCTATTTTAAACGTTATGCCTTCATATACCTACTCGTAGTTTTCTACTATGTGGACACAGATATGTCATGTTTAAATCTTTTCAAGAACTCTGGAAAAAAAAACGGTTTTCACAAAAAATAAACCGACTTGAAAAGCAATACACTAAAAAGTGCAAAATAACTTTCGTTTCGGAAACCGGTGTCTTTAGCACTTCTTTTTTATCATCTTTTGACACCGACTTCCGAATGGTCACGATCCTATAAGTAGTTTCGGCGAAATTCGTGGGAAGACATACAAACAAACATACCTACACTTATGAAATTAGGCAAACATGTTTAGAAGCCCAATTAGAGTAACTTAAATGAATATTGGGCAATTCCAACAATATTACATAGTATACATACATGTCGAATTGATTACCTCCTTTTTTTTAAGTCGGTAAAAACAACAATAAAACGGCCTTTTCAAATTCAGTTACAGAGTCTCTCAAATGCATTAAAATCCTCCAATGATCGCTTCACAGACCAAGAGTAAAAAATAGAGAATAAAAATCCGTCCTCTGAAAGTTGCCAGTGCTCAATATAAAAGTTGACTGAATAGGCCGAAGAGTCAACGGACACAGCTTAACTTTGTGCCCCGAGGACTTTACAGTGTACTGATCAGCTTGGAGTTGCTCTGCAGCTTGGAGGATTAATGCTGTAAATAAAATGGAGCCTTTTTAATAAGGAAATTTTAAATGGTTGTGGTTTTTAAGCGTCGTTTTGTGTTTTGATACACACTTTTCTTTCGGATGAGTTATAAGTGAAACAGAATGCATAACTACAGAAAATCTGACAAATTAAAAGAAAATAATATTACTTGGAGACACTAGAAATAAGCAAAAACAAGAAAAAGACAAAAAAAAATCGTGCGGTACCAAAAAGGCATAGGAACCAACCAGTTACCTAATCCGGCTGAAGCTATAAAGGGTTTTACAATGCATGTCCTCGAAAAGAGCGGTTTTCCAAGCAGCCAAACTGTGCGGAAAGTGTCACTTTTTTTCACTAGTGCTTTTTACTTTCCTGTACTTTTTTAATTTTTAACTCCAACGTCAGCCCGACGCATAGAGTTTTTATTATTTGAGAAAAGTTTTAAAAATTAGTTATGTACAGATTTTCATTCATATAAAAGGTAAAATAAAACTAATACGACATTTTAGGCGTTTTTAATTACTCTAGATTTAGATTTTGATCAATAAATTAATTTTAAATATTCATTAAATATGTTTGGCAGAACGTATATTTTGCTCGTGCCTTATTGTGTTACGATGTGACAGCTATTCGCACATGCGCAGTAGATATGCCCGAGGAACTCTTAGTTAATCTGTGGATATGCTGAACGCGCTTGAATAAGCCCGCCATTTTATTAATTTCATTTTATTAATTTATTTATTTTCTCGCACAATGCATAGTAAAATGTTATATGATACACGTACGTAAGATGATTTCCGACTTGTGTCGATTTATCCACTCACTCGCTTCGCTCGCTCGTGAATAAAAATGCCACTCATCGGAAATCACCTACCTTCCGCACTTGTAGCATAAATAACTATTGTCATTCACCTATCTAAAAAGCTGTTACGTTTTGTTATGAGATGACATCTAGCTAGGCTTTTTACCCGACTGCCGAAGGAGGGTAATGTGTTTAACAGTCTATGTATGTATGTATGTATGTATGTAAGTATGTATGTATGTATGTATGTTTGTTCCTATATGGCGTTCCAGAGACCAAACGCGTTGGCCAATTTCGATGATTCATACGTCAATCGATTCGTCTTAACCCTGCGAGTGTCATAGGCTACATTAAAATTGGACAATAGAAAAATGGCGGCTTTTGGGTGCCAAATTGTGGGGGCCCAAATTTTTTTTTCTTCCAAACGTATCGTGTGGGGTAACGAAATAAGGTGTTTTCAAAAATATATAACACTTATATGTTTAAATGTATCTAATTCGAAAAAAACTAACTAAAAAGTTATAAATAAAAAAACTTAATTCAAAAAATCAAAAAACCCGACTGCTTCAAAAGCGAACTAAAAAGTCGTAAACAAGGCAAAAATCATGCTGTGCAGGCGGAGGATACACCAGATTTTGGTCAGCCAGCCCGCGAATATGTATCCTCCGACTGCACAGCATGATTTTTGCCTTGTTTACGACTTTTTAGTTCGCTTTTGAAGCAGTCGGGTTTTTTGATTTTTTGAATTAAGTTTTTTTATTTCAAATATGTTGGCTTCAGCTTCCAGTCTAGCCGGATTCATATGCCGCGAATTGACAAAACCACCATTGGAGCGAACGGAACGTGAACGCGACACGATAGGTCAGTCGATCCTTGTCTGAACTGACAAACCAATCGCGCTCTCGGAACGGTCCTAAACGTTCCCCGCGCCCCGATTTTCTACCAAAGATACCTAAAAAACGACTTCCGCGCATAAACTTAAGAACTTTAAAATCCAGTAACTGGTTAACACGAGAAAGAGTAACGTGATTGTCTGTTTTTGGGTTTTACTGGTACAGCCCGTAACGACTGTAAAAGATCTATGTATAACAGCCGGGACCAAGTATTAAACATCTATCATTATTGTCTTTAAGTCAAGAGTGAATAGGTTTCTTCTAGGCAAGCGTGTGCTACATCGTCGACCACACATCATCGCTTACCATCGGGTGAGATAGTGGTCAGGCGCGAGCCTATAAATAATAATAATAAAAAAGTACAGGGCATGATTAAATAATACAAACAGCTCCCTTACTTCAGAGTAAACCACTTAAATGTTAAAACTTCCGGCTAATAAAAGCTGCAATGTAAACAGAGGTATTAATTTGAAGACATTTATTGAAAGTAAATTAGCGCGAGTACAAACAAGATGAAATTAGATAAGTTGGACGTGTCTTTACAAAGCATCTCTTTCTACGAAGCTACCAAGTTTTTAATTACGTTCATTCAACCGTGAAGATTTTTCAGAAGGACCAAATAATGATAGAAGGGATTTTCTCAAGATGGCCGATACCTCAAAAGCGAGGGAAATTCAAATATGGAATCGCTTTACACTGTTGTTTCTTTTTTGCTTTTTGAAAATTTAAATATTGAAATCAATTCTTTGATTGTTCATACGATTTACCAGTGTGGTTTGGGCAATGATAATCAAATAAACAGATATGATATAAGCGCGCGCATTGTGAAGACTCGAATAGGACACAATTGTGAACTTTAGTCTTTAGTTTATGTCACGCATGGCGAATAGCGATAGGCTTTGTTGAAACAAAAACAAAATAAAAAAATGCCATCGTGTGTGTTTAGAAAGTGTACCAATTATGATACCAAAGTAAATACAGAAGGGATCTCATACCATAATGTAAGTACGCAATACACCTCAATTTACATTTTTTATATATATTTTTTTCCTAATATTCTGCTATTTGGAGGATAGAAAAAGAAAAAACATTGGTGGTCAGAATAATGTTTGTTTACATTTACACGCAAGTGACAAACACTAGCTGTCTCTTTTTTCTTGTTGGTTTTATCAATTGTTTAATTAAAAATTGTGTATGTGTGCTGCCGCTGCTGCGCGGATCACTTCTTTTCAATTGTTTTGTGAGCGTATAACGTATCTGTTTATTTGAATATCATTGGGTTTGGGTAATTGAAATGTCATTCAATAATTACAGCATTTCCCTCGTGATGGAGAATATTTTGTTTTCCTAGTTTAGGGTAGAGGAAACTAAAGATGGATGGATTGTATGTAAGATAATAGTAATGGTTAGAAATAAGTTTACTATTCCGATGATGTATCGAAGAAGATCAAATAAATTGGGATAAGGTCAATATTATAATTCGATATTATAACTGATCCTTCTGTCTCATTTGTCTATGTATTTGGTGGACCGCAAGGAATACCACAGATGTACTTTATTACTACACAATTTGAGAACAAATTAAAACTAAGATAAAGTTATAGACGGAATAGCTGATCAAGCCGCGAACTTGGCGAGTCCGCAAGTTTGTAGCCAGCCCGGCTTCGGATGATTTACAATGTTTTCCAACTTTCGTGTTATTACGAAATCTTTTAGTTTAAAAACGAGGCTAGCGTTATATTTTGCGTGGTCGAAAATGTTCTGATAAACTTTTTAAGTTAATTATAATAAAAAGGAAACAAACAAAGTAGTTTTACGTAAGAAAACTTATCAACACCGCATGAATATAGCAAAAGAATAAGTGTCCACGTTTTCGATGTAATCACCCCAATTTTTCGCAACGCAACACAAAGCTCACGACTATACTACAATCGAGAAACATCCCAATGAGAAAACATCTTTCTAACACAAAACTGGCATTTTCATCTCACGAGGACGATAGCAATTTTTCTTATTTATTTATTTATTACATACATTACAATAACATACAACAGTCGGCCTTATCGCGATCTGCGATCTCTTCCAGGCAACCCTGAATGGAGAGAGATAGCCTGGACACGACATGGGGTTGCACTTGGTGCAATTTAAGTTACAAACAGAAGCACTAAATATAAAATACTAAAATAGATACATAAATACAATACAGCTCCAACAAGAACATGATCACAGTGACAGGTAGTGCTCCTTTACCAGTCTATTAAAGATCGGTAGTGATTGCGCGCGTTTTATTGTCACAGGCAATGCATTCCATAGACGAGCGGCCTGAACAGTAAAAATTTGTCTAGGAAGATAGTGGAAGTTCTTATGTATCAGGTAAAACCCAACTAAGGGATGAATCAATAGTTCATAGCCTATTTAGCGATTAGCCAGATAAGCCATGCTTGAACGGTGAAGCATGCTTGCCTAGAAGTAACCTATTCACTCTTGACTTAAAGAGCCCAAAGTTGTAGCTATCAGGAAAAAAGACAAATGAAACAAAGACTCCGGCAGGGAATTCCACTCCTTAGCTGTGCGTACAATGAAAGTATTCGCAAAACGCTTTGTACGTATGGGTGATCCCACCCATACCGTCCACCATGTACCGGTGGCGCATTGCCGTACGTCTTGTTGTCCGGTGATGGAAAGGGCTAGGTGGAATCAAATTGTGCAGTTCCATCGCACACTCCCCGAAATGTAAACGATAAAAAACCGACAGACTGACCACTTGGCGTCGATGTATGCCTCGCTAGGAGCTTAAAATTCTGCAAACAATGTTTAAATAAAGTGAAATTTCTCTTCCAAGTTTGATTAACATTCCAACAACTACAGGAAAAACAAAACACACATTTCTTTCACCAACTTCCTTAATTCTTCCTCCATATCACAACTTAGAAGTCAGATTGCATGCCATCCTACTATTACGGTGAACAGACAGAAAGATGACAAGGGAAAATCCTCGAATTAGCATAGAACCTATTGTTTCTGATTAGTAACCTTATCGTGTGCATATGATCTAATATGTAGCGTTACCTATTTGTAAAGGGAAAACGGATACGGGGCAATTGTACTAAGTATTTATTCATTTTGTAAATTGCATTTATCATACTAAGCGAGGAGCTCGTGACTAAATAATAACAGCCGCATGGTTAAGCAACGCTTGACGAGGTCGGTCCGTGGATGGGTGACCATTTTAACATACCGGGTTGCCTCCGTGCCTCGGAAAGCACGTTAAGCCGTTGGTCCCGGCTGTCATTTGAAGATCTTTGACAGTCGTTACGGGTAGTCAGAATCTTGACATCTGACAACAGTCTTGCCAAGGGGTATCGTGTTACCCAGTTACTGGGTTGTGGAGGTCATATAGGCAGTCGCTCCATGTAAAGCACTGGTACTCAGCTGAATCCGGTAAGACTGGAAGCCGACCCCAACAACAATTGGGAAAAGGCTAGGCAACATACGTGACGCTTTACTTTGTGTAAATTACATCACCACTGCTCTGAAAACGGTGAAGGAAAACATCGTGAGGAAACCGGCATGTCAAAGAACCAAAAATTCGAAGACACATGACATCCAACAACCCGCACTGGACCCGCGTGGAGGTAGCCCGTGTCCACATTGCAGCAGTGGCAATATTAGATAATAGGCTGATGATGATGTTGATTCGTTATAATTACTTTTATTCAGAAGCCTAGAAAATTGATATACTATTTGCGCTGTAGAATGGTGCGGGTGACAGTTTCAATAACATTTTTTACACATATACGTATACGCATTTTTGTAGTTTAACATCATACAGGCAACTATAGTATATCTATGGTATGACGTTAAACTACAAAAATGCGTAGGTATACGTATATGCGTAAAAAATGTTATTGAATCTGTCACACGCGCCATGCTACAGCGCAAAGAGTGTAGGTGCTGGTCTAACCTGTAGATAGATACTTATTAGATATCTCATTCACATAACATTACCCCGAAGTATCCCCGAAGGGGATGGTTGAGGTATAGCAAAAGAAGAAGGCTTACGTGGGACACTCAGAAAGTTTTGCGAAACTAAAAAAAATTGTTCTATACGTACATATATTTTTATTAAATCTTTTCAAAGTACTTTCCACCAGCCTCTATACAAAGATTCATGCGCCTAAACCAGTTTTCAAAACACTTTTTCCAGTCCGCCGCAGACACCTCGTTTACAGCCTGCTCGAACGCAGCCAGCGCATCTTCCGGCGACGAAAATTGTATCCCTTTGAGCTGATTTTTTATTTTTGGGAATAAAAAGAAGTCACACGGTGCTAGATCAGGGCTGTAAGGAGGGTGACCCAGGAGTTTGACTGGCGTGCTGTCCAGGAAGTCCCTCGTTTTGAGTGCGGTGTGCGCAGGTGCATTGTCGTGGTGGAGCAGTAGCCCGCGGAGCCCTGTGTTTGGTCGCTTGTTGCTTATAACAGAGAAAACTTCTGGCAAACATTTGGTAGTATACCATTCGGCATTAATGCTTCTTTGATCCCGTAAGGGAATTGATACCAAGTGGCCAGTCAAATTAAAAAAGCTAGCGATCAAAATCTTACCCCCGCTTCTAGATCGCTTCACTTTGGTAGGCGTTGGCTCATTTTGAAACACCCAAACAGTCGACTGGCGCTTGGTTTCTGGGTCGTATTGATAAATCCAGGACTCATCACCTGTAACGATGTCGTAAACACGCCGAGACGAGCCTGCTTCAAATTTGTTAAGCATATCACGGCACCATTCCACCCGGGCCTGCTTCTGAGCATCGGTGAGGTTGTGCGGCACCCAGCGTGATACTATCCTCCTCACGCGAAGATGGCTGTGTAGAATCTCGTGAACGCTTCCCGATCCAATCTTCAATATGTGTTGAATCTCCTGATATGTAATTCGCCTATTGTCTTGGATTAAATTTTTCACTGCTAGCACGTTTTCTTCGGTAACAGCCGTCAAAGGGCGACCGCTTCTTTCGTCATCCCCCAAAGTTGGTCGACCGCGCTTGAATTCGTTATACCAACGATACACGGTTGCCTTGGAAGGGCCTTCATCCATGAATGCCATTTGAAGTCTATCGTACGATTCATCCGGTTTCAGGCGACACTTGAAATCGTATAAAATCATAGCTCTAAAATGTTCCCGGCGCAGATCCATATTTCAGTGAGACACAATACTTTGAATTAACTCGCAAAAAATGTGGAGGGAAATTTTGAAATTGGAACTTACTTATTTTTACTTATAAATAATCATATTTTCGAAAAACATTATAACTGGCCAGTCTCCCATATATAAAAACTTTTTTTCGCAATACTTTCTGAGGGGCCTGGTATATTTCGGAAAAACGGCTTACGGAATCTGTGTGCTGCTGATAACAGCTACAGTACAGGCGCGACGCGACATTGCAGAAATAATTCGACAACACGTTTTCATAGAAATTGTTCAACAGATAAAAGAATTTCTATGAAAACTGTCGCATTGTCGCGTCGCGCCTGTCTGCAGGACTCTGACAGCGGTCATCAACATCACTGATATAAAACTTGATAAACTTTTACCAGCAAACAAATGCTTCTATAAAAATAGCAGTATTTTATAACCACTCAGAAAAATAACACTTTTATGTTTGTTTACAAAAAGAAATGCAGAAAGTTTTCAAAGCAGTCTGCATACAAACAACTCCACATTAAGTGACAGTGTTTTCACAAACAGTCGGTGAGTTCCCGAGTTTATCTGTGACATTTAAGCGTATAGTTTAGTAGCGAGTTAAAACAATGGCTGCCGGCGAACAGCGGACGACGCGCATGTTATCCAGTTACGTTATAACAAGCTAACTAACCGAGCCCGTTGTAAATGTAAGTTTAAAAAATGTACAGGATATAAACACAGGAGGAATTCCTGCAAAAATTACGTTTGGGTTTTCATTGGTAACTAGCAATATCGTTATATCTAATTCCAACTTAGTTCTACAGAATTCAGTAAATCTAATGCACCCTGTGAACTAACTAAGCAGGAATAATGAGGGTTAAAAGACTCCTAAAATACCAGGAGAACAGAATAATAAAGAAATATTTCCGAGGATGAAATCATGAGCGGTAAAGACTCACAAACTACCAGGAAACCAGAATCATGAAGAATTATACCAGGGTCTGGGTTCATGAGCGGAGAGGAGGCCAGAATCATGAAAAACTATTCCAAGATCTGAAATTATGATCGGAAAGGACTCACAAAGTACCAGGAGACTAGAATCAGCAGCGAAGGCGGGCGTGTTATCCGGTTACGTTATAACGAGCTAACTAAGCGTGCGAGAAGTAAATTTAAAAATATACAGGATATAAAGACAGGAGGCAGTCCTGCCAAAGTACACAACATTGTCAGGAAAATAAAAGGACAAAATGAAATATAGGAACTATTTTAAGTTTAGGGTTGCAAAATGCGAACCGGTGGGATTGAAACCTGGACCCTATTATAAAGTCTCAGCTCTTTCAGGTCGTCCATCTGTCTTTCACAGGGCCCGCTGTATCTTCGGAACTGTAATAGATAGACAAATACTTTTTTCTTTGGTTACTTCTTATGTGTGTTGCAATTATCGATGTGTATTTTCTGCTTAACTACATACGCTTATGGTACCTAACTACTACTCATGGACCTACTTTCAGGATATCACAGGATAGGTCAGTACTTCCAATCGCTCCCTGAGGATTTACCCTTGAAGGGGTTTGTTAGATACGTAAATTTATAGGGCAACGGAGCTTCGATACGTCTAGAAATGTGAGTCTAGAAATCATCACACATCTGAGGGTAATGTGTTTAGTGTTTGTTTATGTATGTGTGTTTGTTTATGTATGTATGTTCGTATGTGGCGTTCTAGAGACAATACGCGTTGGCCGATTTTGATGATTCTTACGTCAATCGATTCTTCTTATCCTTGCGAGTGTCACTAGTTACTGCTGCTGCTGGCTGGTATTAAAATTGACGCCATATTGTGGGTGCCCAATTTTCTTTTTCTTCCAAATCCATCGTGTGTGTTATCAAAATAAAGGGTTTTAAGAGGTGATTTCAAAAATAATAACACTTGTATGTATAAATGTACCTAATGAGAAAATAAATAAATATATAATAGCTAAAAACTGATAAATAAAAAAAGTTGAGCAGTCGGAGGATATGAATATATTCGCGAGCTGGCTGACCATAACCAGATGTATCCGCCGACTGCACAGCATGATTTTTTTACGTCTTTTTAGTACGCTTCTTAAGGGGTTTTTTCATTTTTGAATTATCTTTTTTTTTTTTAAATGGTATTTATTGACTCAGAACTGAAAAAAGTTGAAGGAATGTTCATGTTTGCATACTTTTAAATGACTTTACATTTATTTTCTATTGGCTGTGATAACGTGGTTCCAAAATCACGTCTCCAGGAAGGAGACAAGGCCATTTATTATACATTAGCACCCTTTTTCACCCTCCGCCGAGTTCAGCTCCGGCTCGTGTCAGGCATTTTTAAATAAATGTTAGCAGCTGTTACTGCAGCGCGTTTTACGCTGTTTATCATTGTTAGTTGTCGATTCCATTAAGGCGAAGATTTCAGAGAAATATTATTATTCAAAAATAAAAGTGGTCGGAAATCTTGCAAGTCTTTTATAGAAATTCTCATATTTTCGTCGGACAACATTCTAAGATACCCTAGGGAAACCTATTTTCTGATAAGACTTTTGATGCCTGATGATTTAGACCTATGGCACCTCTAAATATTCTTAGACCTTCCACAAATCCCTGTATAACAAACGATCCAGCGGCAGCAGGACTGGCCAAGTGTTACAGACGCAGTATAAAGTTATGAGCACATTGGTGTCTCCAGTGCTCGTTTCCTTAATTTAGTCCCTAAGGCCGGTTGTACATTGCCGGGCTAACAGTCCAATGGCCGCGGGGTAAGATACAGCGCTTATTTTTTTAAATTAAATATCTAGCCTCAGATGTAGTGAGCATCACGTTAAGGTATATTTGAAATAAGAACTAGAGAAAAAAAACTAATTTTGGAATAACAAACTCATTGGAACAACAAAGTTCAAATTCAATCAAAAAAAAACTAAATCAAAATCGGTTCATCCGTTTAGGCGCTATGATGCCACAGACAGACACACAGATACACAGCAACACACGTCAAACTTATAACACCCCTCTTTTTCCGGCGGGGGTTAAAAATCGGTTCAGCCGTTCAAAAGTTATGGGCGTTTTACTGTTTGAATCGGGGTGTTTTCGCAAAATATCGTGTCATAATTACGTGTTCAATAGATTGCCGATCGAAGCGTATCTACTATGGACTAGAGATATTATGTAGCATGAATAAAAATGTGTCGGGGGTTTTTTAAATTTTGAAATTTTACTTGTCGCAAGATAAATTTGTCGGGTATTTTTTTAATTTTGAAATTTTTCTTGTATTGCATGAAATCAGTATTTTGAAGGCCAGTATTGGACTGTGGATGTATTTCTCCTTGATTGAGGCCTCTTCTGTTTCTGAAATCTCTTCAGTTAATCTGCCGTAAATCCATAAGAATATAGTGATTTCTTTCTTTTAGTTATTCATAATAGGGCTTTCATGAGATTTTCAGCAATCTACTGATCATTTACTTTATCAGGCATTCCACAATATAAGCAGGTACCCATAAAATATGCAAATGCATTCAACCCATAGATAACTTTTTTCGCAACAAAAATAACGCACAATATATTCGATAAAGCTCATATCTGGCGGATGCAGGACGCTACATAAAGGGAATGTTATCATCGCCCGGGTTGCCAGCCAAAAAAACCGGATAAAATGTCGCATAAATACGGTTCTACGGCTCTACGGTTCCATGGTATGGACATAACTGCGTTAAAGTCAACCAGAAACACTGGCTACAGTTAAACATTGGATTTTATTAAATACCTGTGCATTTGGCCTGAAAATTGTCACAGTTTTTCCATTGCATTAAAAAGTTGTCGAGGCGAATGTTCCGGTTCATCATCATCATCATGAGCCTATTAATGTTCCCACTGCTGGGACACTGGCCTCCTCTGTATGAGAGGGAAAAAAAAATGTTCCGGTTAAAGCATAGAAATATAAAATACAGTAAAATACAATAAAATACTTGTTTATTATATCTATGGGTTAAAGTAAGCGACCTTCCTAATGGATTGACGCGATGATTCGATATATAATCACAATTTTTACCGACTTCAAAAAACGGAGGTAATCAATTCGACACGTATGTATGTAATACAAGTGCGAGTCGGACTCGCACACGAAGGGTTCCGTACCATTATCGCAAAAAATGGCAAAAATATCACGTTTTTTGTAAGCCCCCCTTAAATATAAATTTTATTCTGCTTTTAGTATTTGTTGTTATAGCGGCAACAGAAATACATCATCTGTGGAAATTTCAACTGTCTAGCTATCACGGTTCATGAGATACAGCCTGGTGACAGACAGACAGACGGACCGCGGAGTCTTAGTAATAGGGTCCCGTTTTTACCCTTTGGGTACGGAACCCTAATATAGTTGGAACTGCACAATATTCACATATGTTACTATATGTGGGCTTCTAATCTAAACACGTGTGCGAAATTTCATAAGTGTATTTTTGTATGTATGTTAGTCCACGCATTTCTCCATAACTACTTATAGGATTGTGACCATTTTTTTATTTATTTTTATTTTTAAATAAAAACTTTGCCCCACACTAGGAATTTCTTCCTGTATCGTGGGTGCGTTTACAGACATATAAACTCACATACACAAACACCCAGAGAATTTAGATTAGGTATCTCTCAACCGGTAAAGTAAACTGGTAGTCAAGAGCAGTGGTGGCTCAGTGGTTACGGTCCCGACTTACGAGTTGTATGTCGTGGGTTCAAACCCGAGCAGGCACTTTACTTTGTGTAATTTATTTCATCACCACTGCTCTCAAAACGGTGAAGGAAAACATCGTGAGGAAACCGGCATGTCCTAGAACCAAAAATTCAAAGACATGTGACATCCACCAACCCGCACTGGGCCCGCGTGGTGGATTATAGCCCACTCCCTCTATGAGAGGAGGCCTGAGTCCCAGCAGTGGGCACATTAAAAGGCTTGATGATGATAATGATGATGATCTCTCAACTTAGGGAATAGTGCAAGTTTCATCAAAATCGGTCCACCAGTTTTCAAGATATGGAGCATAAAACCGACCTCCTTAGCGACACACAACAGCACGAATGTGTAAATAGGGTCATTATGTGTATTTTTCAATACTTTAGGTACCTTACTACAGAACTTGATTTTTTTGATGATTTTTAGTGATGGTGTACTAAAACTAAAAAGAGAGAAATAAAAATCGTTTTTTTTTTTTGTGAAAAAATTTTTTACTAAGCCAAATTGCAAGTACGTTCACATGAGACGCATTGCGATGCAATTCGAACGATTTGCACTTGAAATTTTCTTAGAAAATAAGTGCACGATATCGAATATCGATACAATTTAAATTGCGTCCCGCTATCAGGAAGGTCCTTAAAGTTGTTGAGATTGTGACCAAAAAAACGTTTGTGTATAAAAGTTATCGAAGCGATTTAGCCGGTTTATTTGGAATGAAGTGGTGTTTCAAATTGATAAGTTTAGACGAGAATTCTTGGAAAGACTGTGTCTCCCGAGACAGGCTTACGGGGTAACTCAGGAGACGCATCGTTGTGGTTCACCGAAGATACCAGAATAAACCTCCTGAACTTATTTTTATTCCTCTCTATGTTTCCCTATAGTATAAGTATGAAGAAGTTAGCTTTAATACCTAAAGATTTCTTCATTATGAACTACTTTTGATGTCCACGAAAAAGAAATTGAAGTAATTTTTCACTTTTTAGTGATTTTATTTGGACGTCGCGTCGATTGTATTTTTTTGTAAAAACCTTTTATTTGAATCGAATTTCGAATGTTAATAATAAACAGTAATCTTAGAATATCACTTTTTCTAGGACCTGAGGCCTTTTTTGGGACATCGAAAGTTGTAAAGTTTTTATTTTTCACTTTTTAGTTGTGGTACGTATCTATATTATAATGCCCACAGTTATGCTAGAATAGATTACCCGAATAACATGAAACTTGAACACAACCGGCGAAATTATAGTGTACCAGGGTGAACTGTATACATCTGCGTACCCCTGTAGAGCGTACCGGCGCGGCGTGATGTTATGTTATAAAATGGTGTATACAATAAACAGACATGCGATTGCAGCTATCCCGAGAGATTCGCCGTCATTTAGTGAAGAGTTATGTTGTATATCTCCGAAGTTCTTCATCAGATCATCAACAAAGTTAAATGGGACCTCATGAGAACAGCTTTCAAATTAAAAATATAATCAAACTCGGTTCAACTATACTCTTTGCGCTGTAGAATGGTGCGGGTGACAGTTTCAATAACATTTTTTACGCATATATGTATACGTATTTTTTTGTAGTTTAACGTCATACAGGCAACTATGGTATATGGTATCAGAATCAGAAACAATTTATTTGCAATGAATGTAGGTAACAAAACATAGTTTTTATGGTGTAAAAAAGAAAAACAATTGGATCCAGTACATTCTACCGTATGGCATGCAACATTAAGCACTATAATAATACCATCATATGCACTGCAAATCTATATTAATCAAAAATTGACAGGTAATCAGTATTTTTCATATTGTGATATTGTCAGGTATAACTATGGTATGACATTAAACTACAAAAAATGCGTATACGTATATGCGTAAAATATGTTATTGAAACTGTCACCAGCACCATGCTACAGCGCAAAGAGTGTAGTAAAAAGTTCTGAGATTTGACTTTATTGAAGTTTTTTACTTGCAAGGTTAAGACGAATTGATTGACGTAAGAATCATCAAAATCGGCCAACGCATTTGGTCTCTAGAACGCCACATTCTTAGAAATAAACATACATACATACATACACTGATAAAAGTACCTACAAGATGTTAAGACCTTTTACCGGTAACACGTGATATTGAATTGTAGCAAAATCAGATTTTCACTGCGAGGAATTGGCTCTAAGAGGCGGGACGCTGTGCAGTAAATTTTTAACGACCCTTCTTAGCTCTTATCAGAAAAGTAGGTTTGGATAAAGGCTTCTAGATCCTGATTTGAATAATGGAAGCTGCTTGATAACGTCCTCATAACGCAGAGTAGTCAGTTAAGTCCAAGGAAAAATGGAAATCATCTAAGTAGTCTAAATTGATTAAAATAAAATTATTAATTTAAAAAATCTTTTTTTTAATGCAAGCTTTTCTCGTACTCGTCTCAGCAAACTCTTTCATTTGAGACCCATAGTGCAACAAAATAACTAGTCCGCCGTCTTGGGCCGTCCGCCATATTGGATTTAGAATGACGTCACTTAGCTAACCATGCATTGTCATCCAAACTAAACGAGTATGCAAAATTTCATCTTAATCGGTGTAGGATAACTGCTTTAAAATTCAATTGCAAGATTTGACCCGAACACACTAACATACATAATCGTACCTCATGCATACATACATTGCGAGTTAAATAAAAGATTGTAAAATGGACGGGTAAGAGTTGTGTTTAAACCAATTTACAAAACAAGCTTATTGTAAAACATAATTTTACATAGAAAAATATTCTATACCTAGTCACGAAAAACAAACGTGTTTGCAAAATGTCATCTCAATAAAACATCGGGCAGTTGGTTAAATTTCAAACACTGAGATAGGTAAAAACCAAAGATTGGAATGATAAGCTTAAGAAAAAAGAGAGAGGTATCTTATGGAAACCCGGTTGAAACGGAATCATTAAATTTACAGTCTTTCAGTTTAGGTTTAGTAAAATATGACGAAACTAAAATAACAACAACACAGCTGATGATCAGTGTAAACACACAATAGCGGCTGGTAGCGTAGGTACTGTATGTGTCTAGTCAGCGCGTGCTCGTACGTCTTCGGTTTTCTACGTGCGCCTCCGGCTCTATATAAATCAGAACTATAACGTGCGATAAGGAACTCCGTTCCAAAAAAACACAGTGTATTTAAATTGGCATCATATGATACCACATACCTCTACGTAACAAAGAATCGCCCGTATGCACTGCCCAAATGGCTCAAAAATACAGGAGACCGTCCACACCAGGACACTAACCCGCGGCTGGACGTTTTTCATTAATTCCAGAATAAACAAAACGAAAAAGAACCCGGTAATAGGAGCAACTGCCGGGGACGTTCCACCCCCACATCGATTTACATGAAGGGGGTGAACCACCCCCAGTCGAGATACGACGCGAAATATTTAAATGGTCTCGGCTTTAAACACTTTCGTCTCCTCCATACGCTTGCGGGTTTGTTTCTAAAGATTTTAATTAACCCGTTCATACCAATTCGCGAAACATATTTACTCCCGACTCATATTTCGACTACTGTTCAAAATAATCCGCTGAGAAATTAACTTTAAACATGATACAAATCCGTTCGCATCAGTTGCGGAAATGTCGGGGGAGCTCAGTCGGAAATTTGTATAACCTAGTCCGTAATCTCGAATTACCGCCCGAGACCGCCGTAGGAAATAATGATCGAAAGTCTCGAACGAATCGCTGGCTGAATGCGTTAATATCATAGCCTTTACTGTTCGAAATTCGAATCAAACTCGAGATGAAGGTCGATTGGTGTTCGTTTATTCGCTAATGGAGTTTGAAGTGGTATCGATTACAATTCGGTAGCGCTGGAGACTATTTTAAACTTGTTTGATTTACACTCGTTAAACAGATAGGTGTTGATTGTCGGAGTGAGTTTGGCACGGTTCAACGGTTCCGAATCACTGGGTTTGTAAGAACATGGTTCGGTACATTTGTTCTCATGTGAAGGACTTGGTTTTGTATTAAAACTACTGAAATTTGCACCAATTTTCGCCAATGTTTTTGGTGTTATTTGTTGTTTACGCTGACTTCAAAAATCTTTGATGTTGATACTTGTTTTTTCCTCTTGAATCTTTTGCTTATTTAGCATTCTTAGAATTCTAGCAGATTTTCCTTTGGTTCGAAAGATAATATCGGTGTTTCGTGTCGACAGCATTTTGTTAGGTATCCATACGATGGATACAGTTTCATGTTATCATGAGAAACTGCTAGCTTCCCACGTTCTTCGTATTTTGTATTCGAAACGAAATAGAACCTCAATGGCGGATGTTTGCAAACTATGACATGTCATATAAAATTATACGAACGTGTTTCATTTCCGCGCATGCATGGTACTACAAATATACCTCGTCGTATAAATTCAAACGCAGCGACAAGTCAGCATTTGAATGGGATGTGGAAAAATTTTATGTAAGCGTACGCAGGTAAAAACTGAATGTATTTGAAAGCGATGAAAGGCTTTCTATGCAAAAGTCGTTAGGGAAAGGGTAAAGAAAAATCCATTTTTTGATGTTACATGCTACAAATGTAAAGTTAGCGTTAAAAATAAGGGCAGAGCATGTTCAATAGTCTGGCATTTTTCATCAATTATTTTTTACCGCACTCACTTTGGTTCTTAGACACAAGTACATATACAAGCTAACAATAATTATATTCAAGCACAAGCATGTATAAAAAGGAGGGTAGAACTCATTAGGCATCAACAAATTCGTACACATCACTGTAAATGAGAAAATCCACGTTCGGTATATGATAGTTCAACTCATCTGTGCGCGCGGCGCCATATGTGCGTGCGCTTGTAATTATACATTATGCATTTGTGTGGCAGTGACGCGGCAGTCGTCGTCCGAGTAAACGAGCACCCACACATAGCGGCGCGCGCAATGGTGAGTTAAACCATCTATACCTATGTTGTCAAACTGTTTTTGGAGAGCTTCTCCTAAAAAGTGTCATATTCGCTGTCCATTTCAAGTACGGACATAGTTGCTATCCACTTTCATTGCAGTGTAGTTTTATTTGCTCCGAGCGTGTTTCGATGACACTCAAAACTTTGACAAAATGGAGCTAAAAGGGATGACAGAAAAGACTGACACCCGGTTTTTCGTTTCGTTCAAATTCTGGAATTCCTAAAAAACTAGTAAAATTCAGCATGACAGAGCCTACGAATGCGTCGCATTTTTTTAGACAACACAACATCAAGCAAGATATATGCATGTTTTGGCATTATTACTATAAAGGAAGAGACTAGAGCTTTTACTTGGTAACGAAACATGGAGGATTCGCCGTTTTTAACTGCACTTCGAACACGAATTACCGACTAAACTTCAAAGTCAAAGTTCGCGAACACATTCGCAAGAAGTTGGCAGCAGTATCATCACAGCGCTAATTGTCTATTTCTGCTAGTTTAGGTATATTCCTATAATTCATTTATTATTTATTGTATAAATTATATTGTATTTATTTATTATTTCTAGCTTTGCATGTATTGTCATATATATTTAAATCCATTCAATATCGTGATTGCACTATTTATCTCTGCATCACCCAAAGGTTGACTGGTAGAAAATGTCTAAGGCATTAAGTCCGCCTCTGTACATTTGTGTGCTTATAGTATTAAATAAATCAATAAAATAACGGCAAATGCTTGATGTTTCGTTATAAGTAAATGCTCTAGTCTATACTCACCTTTATTAATAACAGTATCGATTGGCGAAACTGAAAAATCTTCAGGCAATGTTTCTTGGGAAGTATTTAAACGCAAATCAAAAAATATCCTTTTTCTACGCAATAAGATTCCGAATTCCCATCAAAATTACTGATTGCATAGCAAAATATTCAACTCAAAATATCAATAAACACACTACAATTTATTTTCGCAGCGTACAGCGATTTTTCGAATAAGTCGACGTAGCCCCGCTGCGCGGGGCTCCTATTTCTGTCTGCAGGGTCAAAAGTAACCTAACACGAACGAGATGACGGGAGCTGAGTTCGCTCGCTTTGCTCGCTCACTTCAGCTCCCGTCATCTCGTTCGAACCTAACCTGTCCGTGTCGGGGTGCCCTAAGTTCCCGAGCTCGCTTCGCTCGCTCTTGGACTGATTCTTTGACCATAATTTATTCGTAGATCAACTAAAATAGACTATGAAATATGGAAAATTTGCTGTGCAGTCAGTATTTATGCTATGTATGTAGTATTTTTGTACAAAAATAAATTTAACAGTATTGCATTATGAGGAAAAATGTAATGTTATATTGATGTATAATTTCGTTTTATCTGCAGTTTGAGTTTTGTTAAACATTTAGTTTATTTGTTTTGAAGTAAGTTATTAGATGTAAATAAGAATATAAATGATGAGTATGTATTGATAGGCGATTATTTATTTGATATGCAATTTATAATATCCCATGTTTCTTATATCATCCAGTAATCTCCATTATGCTTTAAGTCCGAATATAATATCTATACCTATCTATGGTTTAATAATCTCTCATTATACCGAGCATGCGGACACAAGGATCCACCACGAAATTAATAACGTACTGGACAGCTAATCTGTCGACCAAACATGTTGTTTGTGGTTATTACCCGGTTTATAGAGCGTGTCATATTTCCCAGCGATTTTCAGACTGAATAAAGCGATTATTATTAATTAAATAATTGGTAGTAGGTACTGGGCTACTTTCAAAGACATGTGACATCCACCAACCCGAATTGGGTCATCGTGATGTATTACGGCCCATTTCCTCCTCACAGAGAGGAGGTCTGTGTCCCAGCAGTGGGAAAATTAAAAGGCTGATGATGATGATAATGTCTGGGCTACTATAATGTCAACAGCCTTTTCTCGACTATGTTGGAGTCGACGGATACAGCTGAATATCTGTTTTACATAGACAATGTACCACCCTAAGTAAAAAATGTTTAAGCAAATCTAACACTAGCGGACGCCTCGCGGTTTTACCCGCGTAGTTCCCGTTCCCGTGGGAATACAGGGATATAAAGTAAGTTAATTAAAAAAATCAAAAAACTCAAAAAATCAAAGAGTCGGGTTTTTTAATTAACTTTTTTTATTGACAACTTTTCAGTTTTTTTTTTTAGAATTAGATTCATTTAAACATTTAAGTATTTTATATTTTTGAAATCACCTCTTAAATAAAAGCCCTTGATTTTGATAACCCACACGATGGGTTTGGAAGGAAAAAAAAAAATTCCCCCTCAAAATGGTGCCCAAAATCCGCCATTTTTTTCTTTTACAATTTTAATTTAGCTTGTGACACTCGCAGGGTTAAGACGAATCGATTGACGTAAGAATCATCAAAATCGGCCTACACGTTTGGTCTCTAGAACGCCATATAGGAACAAACATACATACATACATAGACTGATAAACACATTACCCTCCTTCGGCAGTCGGGTAAAAGTAGCCTATGTCACCCGGGGATAGTGTAGCTTCCCAACGGTGAAAGAATTTTTGAAATCGGTCCAGTAGTTTTTATGTTTATGCGTTACATACAAAACAAACAAATCTTTCCTCTTTATATTCCTACTATTTTTTTTTTATATAATATTAGGATAGATATAGATAAAAGTATACCATGTATTTATCATTTACCTACTTCGTGTCATGTAAGTATTTTTACACCTTTTCAAACAAATATGACAGGATAATCCATAGCCTGCCCGTATTTCTTTCTTATAGAAAAGGAAAATCTTTTCTTTATTTATACATACACGCACCAAATATTACAAAGAGATAAAAATATGTTCATTTCAAACACACAATAGAAGGCATTATTACTATCTGAGAAAACAAGCACCAGAAAATAAACACACTAATAATATAAAGGCGAAAGTTTGTGAGTGTGTTTGTATGTTTGTTACCTTTTCACGCAAAAACTACTGAACGGATCTGGATGAAATTTGACACAGAGATAGATTATAGTCTGGAATAGCACATAGGCTACTGCTAATGTTCCCTTGGGATGATAAAACACTTTTCACGCGGGCAAAGCCGCTGGCAGAAGCTAGTTTTATCATATTCAACAAAAACTGTCTCGTTGGTCTAGCAGTCGCAAGGGCTACTACTGAGTATGAGGTCCTTTTTTTGTTCGCTCCGGGTGAAGCGCGAGGGCATGTCAGGCTTTTTTAACCCCCGCCGGAAAAAGAGGGGTGTTATTTAACCCCCGCCGGAAAAAGAGGGGTGTTATAAGTTTCACGTGTGTTGCTGTGAATCTGTGTGTCTGTCTGTGGCATCATAGCGCCTAAACGGATGAACCGATTTTTATTTAGTTTTTTTTTGTTTTAAAGGTGATTTTGTCGAGAGTGTTCTTAGCTTTGTTAAAATAAAATCGGTTCAGCCGTTCAAAAGTTATGGGTGTTTTACTGTTTGAATCGGGGTGTTTTCGCAAGATAAATGTGTCAGGGGTTTTTAAATTTTGAAATTTTACTTGTTACTGACTAAAACCCACCCGTGTTCCTTCAGTTGCTTGAGCCAGGGCCGCGGTAACTCTCTGTCAAATGTATTCGCGACCCAGACAGGCATCAGCCCTACTTTTGCTGACATCTCTTTGAGGCGCCCGTGGAACACTACGCGCCGTAAACTCGGGCCTGGTCCTTATAAGACGGCGAGCTAGAGCTACCCATTACTTGCCGTCCGAAAGCCCGCGCCTACGGTGGCCGGGAATCGGCTTGCGACTCCCGACACCCGGGGTGTCTCCTGCTGTGGCTAGGGTGAGTATGAGGTCCTAGGTTCAATCCCCGGGTCGGGTAATGTGTTATTGGGTTTTTCCATTTGGAATTTCTTTGTAGTAGCGTGAGTCTGGACTCGTGCCTGGTTGAAGGCAATTAGGCTTGGCCCCTTTTACATGGGATTTAAGGAACTGGTGAAATGTCGGTGTGCTGTAGGTGGTCTTTTAAAAGGTAAGGTGATGATGGTGATCACCGAGGTGGTTTTCCCGAGGTAAAAATCTCACAGTCCCTCGTCTCTTTCCCAGGTTCCTTTTGAAGTTCCCCCCACAAAAAATGCCAGTTATAGAAACGAAAAATACTTTTTAGAAAAAAATACTGGGTGGCGCAAAAGTAAAGACCCTATTTGGTTCAGCTATAACATTTTTTCTAAATTAGAAAACTAGATTTAGATTTTTTTAAATGTATATTTGTGCCATTAAATTTCGTACCATTAGGATTTAAAGATGATGTCTTTTAAATGGTGACCTCCAGAGTTGATACACATTTGAGCCCTATTTATGACGTTTTGCATAACTTGCCGTAACACTTCCTGCGATATGTTCGTTATTTCTTGACGAATGTTTTCTTTTAGAGCTGCGAGAGTCTGTGGCTTGTTCACATACACCCGAGATTTCAAAAAACCCCAAAGAAAGAAGTCTGGACTGGTCAGATCGGGTGATCTTGCAGGCCAAGGCAAATCGCCAAAACGAGAGATAACTCGGCCTGGAAAAGCGTCCCTCACTAAGTCCATAGTGTCGCGCGCTGTGTGTGCCGTAGCGCCGTCTTGTTGAAACCAGATGTGCTCCAGCCCCAATTCGTCCAAACTGGGTATCAAAAACTCACGTAACATGGTTCTGTAGCGTTCTCCAGTGACAGTTATGGCATTGCCTCCAGCGTCTTCGAAAAAATAGGGTCCGATCACTCTGTCAACACAGATGCCACACCATACAGTAACTTTTAGTGGGTGTAGAGGTGTTTCTTGAATAATGCGCGGATTATCAGTGCCCCAGAACCGAGTATTCTGCTTATTGACATGCCCTGAGAGATGGAAATGCGCTTCGTCACTCATAACCAATTTTGAAGGAAAATCATCCTCTTCAAGGTTGAGGTTTATGACGCGCTGGCAGTAATCTAGACGAGCTCGGTGGTCAGCAGGCAGCAGCTGATGAGTCATTTGAGTTTTATACGGGAACATCTTTAAGTCTTTCACCAAAATACGCTGCAGGGTCCGTCTGGAAATGCCCAATTGCGTGGCACGTCGCCTCGTTGATGTTTCTGGACACTCTTCCACATCTTCGCGCACAGCATCGATATTTTCAGCTGAACGGCCTGTTCTTGGTCTCCCAGACTTAGGTCTATCCAATGTTGAGCCAGTTGCTTCAAGGCGTGTGGCAAAGCGTCGAATTGTGCGACCAATCGGTGCCGGACGGTGGGGAAATCGTCGACGAAATTCACGTTGTGTTCTTATCACTGATGAATTATTCCGTAAGAACATTGACACAATTATTCCACGTTCTTGGGGAGTAAAACGGTCCATGTTTATTTTCAGTGTATTTTACATTTGTTCACTACACAATTTTCAACAACAGAATGACAGAAAATGTCATATAAAAAAAAAAAAAGTATTTTCTTTAGTGCCAGTACTTTTGCGCCACCCAGTACAACTGACATCCAAAAAATGTGTGTGTGTGCTTATAACACTACAAAGTGAAAAATTACTTCGATTTTGGTAGTCGGTGTTCCTGTTTTCGTTTCATCGTTTTTTGACAACGACACCCAGTAAACAATAAACAGACCTACGATTGCAGCAATCCCGAGAGATTAGCCGTCTTTTATTGAAGAGTTCTGTTGTATATCTCCTAAGTTCTTCATCAGATCCTTTAAACCAAATTTAAATGGGACCATTTCGAAATAAACTTCTTTCGAACAAAAAAATAATTTAGCAAATCCGTTTATTTAAGACGGAGATATGTCCGAACATATAAAAAAAAATTGAATAACTGGCCGCTAAGCACATAATAATTTTAATGACGCAACACGTGACATTAGCATATCGATGTCGCGAATCCATAAGTTTTGCCCCTACCAAAAATCTTCAAAGTATACAGGCATGATATAATCAAAAAAAAAAAAACAAAACCAGCCCAAAAAAAAAACTATTTATGTACAAGAAACTTCTAGCCCACATTATTACGCCCTATATCTCGTTTACCCACCCCGTTGAGCACTACCCAGCCAGTGAGTACCTAAACAACTAACAGGATAATTATCCAAAACATACCCAAAAAAATAGGCTGCAATGGAGTCTGCCGACAGAAGTGAAAACACAACTTATCAAAAATGGCTCAATGCGGCCAAAGAAGTTTTCACTCCAATAATATTTAAGTAGAATGTGTAAAATATATTAGCCCATTCTATTAGGTACCTAGCACTCTATGTTTCGGGTATCCACTACCCACCCCGTTGAGCACTAACACCCAGTGAACACCTAAACAACTAACAGGCTAGCTGCATAGTCGCTCACTGAGCCGTGTCTAACTCGCTTGTTCATCGCATCCTTTACACGAACCACTTTGCGGAATAACAGAACTAGCCTGGCTATAAGTTGGGAGGTAATATTGGCAGAGATTTAACGTTGGCAACACGGAAGTGTTTAATTTAGAAATAGCAACATCGTTCTTATTTGGATCCCAAGGTTTTGAATAGCTACTAGTTTCAAAAATAGAACAGACAACAGCTTTTAGATAATAACGAATTCATTTGCTTCTTATGGAATACGTATTCAAGTTCATTGCATGGATTTAGTAAGTACTACTTACATATTATGGTGTAGTGTTTGATATACTTTTTTATTACCAATACAAGCGTACAATTATTATCCGTAGGTACCTCAGAAGGTACACGAAAAACATATGCCTCATACACGAAAAACATATTATGCCTCATACACAAAAAATCTCTTAATGTTGCTCACCGCGGTAAGTAAAACGATAAAATAAAATCATAAAAATGGCTCCTAGCCACAATAGTCACTTGAGGAAGTAAGCATTGGTACGGAACCGGAAGAGACACGCTTTACCGTTTGGAAACCCTCCAACAATGCCTGAAGACTACCGAATACGGGTCAACTGTGAGATTCAGACACTGCTGAAGACTTTGGCATTGTTAGGTTAAACTTGCTGACACACAGCTTAGGTGACATAAATGGTTGTATTTCTTGATGAGGTATTGGCAGACTTACACACAAAATTTGGTTGCCAATTGCGTTGTTAGTACATACAGTAGAATCCGTTTATTATGACTCCGCTTATATTGACCAACCAATTATTATGACGTAATTACAGTACGAAGTTTGGTTTTCATATAAAATTCTTTATAAAAAAGTCGGATACAATGACTTCCCTTGATGATATGTCGCTTATTATGACCCATTTTATCATAAGAAACAAAGGAATACCTGTCAGCGGCCCTATGCTACATGAAAAGGCAAATGTTTTTGCCGCGCGTTTTGTTATTCTCGACTTCAATTGTTCTGCAAGCTGGATCAGTCGTTTTAAAGTTCGACAAAACATTGTGGCGGGAAAATTTGTAAATACTTAAGTACATATTTACATAAAAAAGTGTCTTTTTCACAAAACGCTTTGTATGACGTCCGCATATTATGACGTGTTTGTCAATTCCTTTCGATGTCATAATAAACGGACTCTACTGTACTTAGTTTGTAGCAAGGCTCATTTTTAACCCTCGACGGAAATAGAGGGGTGTTATATATAAGTTTGACGGTGTACATTTGTGTATATATTTATTTGTGTATCTGTAATTTTTCTCACGCAAACCCCGTCCACTTCAATCACTAGAACACCAACAAGAATCCAAGATGCGCTCGGACCGCAGAACCCAGGAGGCAAACTAGTTATTACAATAAATCTTTGAGCCACAATCTGTTCAAGTATACCTTGCAGCTATTATCTGGTATGCTGTTATTAAGGGCAGTTGCACACGAACTCTTGCGTGAGACCCGCCAATCACTCGTCGGCAGAGAGCTCGTCTGACAGTTTCCAGTCTATGGGACGGCTTTTTTTTTTCTTGAGCATAGACACGATTTGTGGCTTTGAAGAATAGGTGCTTGTCGTAAGTTTGAAAGCCATTTTGTCTATTGGGGTTTTAGTTATTGCTCTTGTCATTCGAGCTCACAGATCAAATAATAGAGTGCGCGCAAGTTAAGTCTGCGCGCGGCCAAAAACGGAACTAATCGTTTGTCATTTATGTCAGGTGTCAAGAGAGTGTGTTGTAGTCCGTGTTTTTATTCGTTTCCGCAGTAAATAATCGCCATCATTATGCTAAAAGTAATTTAAAGTGATGGCAGGGATTCAAATTCAAATTCAAATTAAATTTATTGCATCCATAATGTACACACAGGTGGTAAATATAAGTTACAGAAACAATTATGGACCCTGTCGGGCACAGCAACATTCTAGATACAGTCAGTGTCTAGGAGAGAGGAATAGCGCTTAATATTATTACAAATAAAAATATTTTCCTTATCTATTAACATTTTAGCTATCTATTCCCTTTCTATTTGTTTTGTTTAATGTACTAATACGTATTTTTTTTTATTTTCATGTCAAATTAAATATTAATCTTAAATATTAATTATTCGTTTAAGTTTTTATATTACAATAAGTATATTTGATTTAGATAGATTATATTGAATAAAATTAATACATAATAAAATTTAAAATGTCCATATTATATTTTAAGTCAATTATTTATTAATGTCATTTTAAAATTTTTTAGTTAACTGTTGTCATTATTTTTACTTTAATTTGTCTGTCAGATATTCGTCAATTGTGTAATAGCTTTTACTAATTAAGAATTGTTTTAATTTATTAATAAAAATATTGGTTTTGCTTACTTGTTTTATATATGCCGGTAATTTGTTATATATTTTTATCGACATAGCATACGGACTAGAAGAGTGTAATTTGAGGCGGGAGGAGGGTAGATCTAGTCTGTTTTTATGGCGCAATGAATAATTTTTTTGTATGTCTTCCCGTGTGCTGTAAGACTCTGGGTATTTGCGGACTAGTTTACATAATTCTAATATATAAATATTAACTAAGGTGAGGATTTTATGTTTCTTAAAGTAAGGTTTGCAACTATCTGTTTGTTCTATGTTAGTTATTAGATGTTTTCTTCAAGTGCACAAGACAATAACGGGCCTGAGGTACCGTTTTACAATGATAGAACCCGCGTTGCTTATTTGACAGGTTACTTTTAGGGATACCACAATACTAACATTTCCCTAAATTTTCGTACTTTATGGGTGGTATATAAATATACCGGCGGGACAGGACCGGCATCATGTAATTTAATGCATCATCGTTATTTTGTTTTAGGCGTTTCTGAACGCACCGTCACCCAAATAACTCAAGAGGGTTATGTGGCAGCAGCTTCTTCAAAAATTGTTGAAGAAGAAATTAAAAAAGAATTGAAATTGAAGGTATTAGCCACTGCAGGACCATTGTTAGACCAAATATAACAGTAGGTACTACTAAGTATTCAATAAAAGATTTACAATCATTTCATGAAGCTTCTTTCATCATATTCTATGCAAGTAGAAAAAGCTAGTAATTATTTATGCTTAACTTAAATTACTTTTAAGTTTCGAGAGAAAAATGACTATTGATTAAATGTAGGAAAAAATATCAGTTATGCTGGCAACATTAAGCACGCCACCCGTCGCGCGCAGACTTATCATGCGAGCACTCTATAGCTCAACACTCCAATGCACTTCAAGATAAACTCCCTCAGCTCCAGAACTGCATGGAAATCTATTTAATCTAGGACTAAGACAAATTTGAGTAGCCATATTTTACTTCATAATGACCTGTAAACTGTTAACTGTCTTCACAAAATCTTAGAAGTGACGAAAATCGTTCTTTTCAACAAAATTCAGTAACCAAAATAAGAATACCTTCAAATACCTACAGCCTCTGAATTTCGCATTCAGCAAAAAAATATAGAGCAGGAGATAAATAAATTGGTTTCGCAATGGCGTCTAATATTTCAGAAATGCCAACTTGAATTCTAAAGCAGAACAATTTCGCTGAACAGCTGTTAAGAATTTCTTTCAAATTGGATGAATTCCAATGGATATTAATTTTTAATTGCTAAGTTTTTTGGCAGCTTCGCAAGTTGTATTATTTCTGTTTTATTAAACAATTTGGTATTTTCCAGCTTTAGAGCTATTTAAAGTAACCATGCATAATCTGATATCCGGGCTTTGTTTCGTTTTTTAGCCTATACTGTCGAATTTAGGCATAGGCCTCCCGCAAATCCTTTCAGGTATTCTTTTCCTGAGCTACCTCACCTTGCAGTAGGCGTCAAGGTCGTCTCGCCACCTCTTCCTACACTAGCCTTGGTGGCTCGGTCCATCCTCAGGCACCCATGGACTCTATTGAACCTAAGTTGACAATTGCAGACCCACTTCATGTCCAGCCCGGCGAGCATGGCAAACCCAAGACGTTTGTGACAAGACATGATAAAATTTGTCCATGTCTTACAATTTGTCATTTATGCTAGCACGGGTCAACCATGTGACATATTTTAAAGGCGCGACATGCCTTTTTTGTTGCTTCCCGGCGAGCACGGCCTACTGTACCATGGCTTGAGTCACACATTTCAACGCAATTTGGACGATAAAGTCATTTTGACTGAAATACTAGTACCGGCGGCGTGAGAAAATTTCGTGACGTTTATTTGGGACTCATCGGGTCTTAATTGCTAATACGGGCGCACCCATTTTGTCACAAATGTCACATTTCGACAGATGATTTAGAAAAAATTATCACTTTCGTTCGGAGGTGGTGATAAAATTTTATAGTTGAAAAAAATATATATTTGCCTTCTAATTACTGCACCAAATGGCATTAAATACATTTTGTGTGCATGGTGATCAATGCTTATTAATTAATTGAAATGTTACAGGATTATTAATTAATTTTATATTATTACTTTTTTATAATTGTAATTTTTTTTATTCTTGTTCTTATTTTTATATATATTTTTTTATACCATATTCTTCTTACTTTCTACATTTTTAAATGTTTCTTAAATAAAATCCCCAAAAACATTTAAAATATAAAAAAAAATAGGGGCCCAGCGGTCCAAGCTATTATATTTTTTTAGTAATTAATAAAATTTTCACAATTATTCTAATATGTTATCAAACAAACAAAGAAAAATAAAGTGTGCATATGTCTATGGTCGTGTGTCAAATATTAATTTATTCCCAACAAAATTAAAAAGTTATTTAGCTGTATGAACGGCATACTTTTTTACGTATTATTTTATTTGGTCGTCTATTCAAATTATGTCGTACTTTGAAGTCAACAACAAGAAAAGCAAGTCGCGCCTGTAAACTATGTCACATGGTTGTCCCGTGCTAGCATATAAGACAAATTGTAAGACATGACATATTTTATCATAACTTGTCATGACCGTAGTTCAAGTCGAAAATCAAGAAATGTAAAAAAAAAAAAACTTATAATTCATGTTGGGATGCTGCTAACATGGGGGTAGCAAAGGGGGGGGTGAAATTTTGGTTATTTTTTGGCTAGGACATACCGTTTTCGAGATATCATTTTGGAAATATAGAGCGTTTTAAGCAAAATAAAATAAGATACGGAGGCCCATAATTCGGAAACAGTGCGTCGTAGGGCTATGCTTCTCCGAACATAAATAGTTTTTATGGCCAAGGTTAAACCGAAACTGCTATAAAATTAGCAAATTTCCGAAAATGAAAAAAATAAACGTCAAGAAGTTATGCCACAAGTCAAGAAAATATCTCACGCCGCCGTGCTAGCATTTAAGACAAAATGAGTTTATCGCCCAAACTGTGATTAAAAGTGTGACTTAAGCGATGTCACAGTAGGCCATGCTCGCCGGGCAGGCAATTACTGTCCAGTTACCAGCAGGCTTATTACGTATCTTGCAAGAGCAAAACGATAGCAATTTTTGCGCAATAATTGCTCATCATTAAAGAAATTTTAGAAATTTTGGCGGTGTTCTTAGACATAAGTGTACTTGACAAACAACGAGCGATTAGCAAACGATTGTATAGGACCTACCATACCTGCACCGTAGGTATGCCGACTTTTATGACATAAAGCGTTTGATCGCGCGATGATTGCTGATTGTTGTTTCTTACGTAATAAGCCTGCCGATTGCCTGAAACAGATCGAGGAATGCGATAAGGCCGTTCATTGTTTGTGTTTTTGTTTCAAAGTTTCCTTTTGAATGTATGCTAAGGTGTAGGTACATTAAAGTATATACTTATAATAAATAAATAAGTTTTAAACCAGTAACACAAACGAAAAACAGCACATTTGACATTACTGCCTTACCAAACAAATACTGCCAATAATATTCGGTATCAATAAAAACCGCAACAACGGATAATTGCACTGTTATCATTGAGGCATTAATGAGGCCTTTTATTTTAAATTTTCCCCTTGTGCTCATTTTAATATCAGCGAAAAGTTGGTCATGAAATTCATTAAATTATGTTATCTGTATAAAAATACAAGTTGCGATAAAAATGAGGTTCTTAAGAATTATTATTAAATGTCGAGGAAGAACCGGAACTGAATTGGGTTTTGTAAACACAGAGAAACAAGAGCTTGGATAACACTGAGTTACGTAGTATTAGCTGACATTTCATAAAAGAGCCAGCATCTCATGCTATGATATCGCCAACACACACTGAAGGAATTTGATCCAACGAGAAGCGAGAAGCGAGTAGAGCTAAAAACTAGAGACGAGTTGGCGAGAAGCGAGTGTATAGTTCTTAAAGTTTTGTGGCTCGGCTATAAGCGAGTATTCTTTTACGACGAGCCATTACTCGCAGCACCCGCTCGGAGCGGCCGCACTGTTGTTTGTGGCAATAACCGCTGGTCTCTCAGCGTGAGTTCTGACCACCAAGCGAGCAAGCTAGTATCGCTGAGCGAGTGTAATTTTGATAGCACTTGTCACTGCGACAAACTAGTGGTGAGATAGTTCTCGCCGGCTAATGTGAACAGCAAGCGATCAACTATTATATATATGTGTCTCTTTTGTTGACACGGGATATTATATCTTTTGTTTCATTTCTTCAGCGAGAAAATTATCGATAGTTAATCGCTTACTAGTCGGCGGTGGGACAATAACAAGCGTGGTGGAAAATGCTTTGTTTTTTTACATTATAAAAAAAAATACTTTCCAGACAAGACGACTATAGACTGAGTAATACTGGGTATACACATAATCCGGGTAAAAATCGAATTGAAATACGAATTTCGATACGAAGACCCATACTAGTATACTAGAGACTCCATTTGCCGCAGTTGCCATTCGGCCGTTGTGTGTGGTGTTAATACCCTTGTCCCATCCATAATTCTTAACAACAATAAACCACAAACTACCAACAAATTCATTTCCAAAATCCCAGCTCTCCTCATTTCCCCCACGATTAATATTTATTGCTTAAACTCCACATACAACAGTTTAGACAAAGTTGGACAACACTGGCAAAAAGCGTTCCCAACTGTTGAAATTTAAACAGATTTGATGCAACTTCGAGCATGCACGACAAGTTGGATTATTGTTTAATTATTTATGACAGAATTAGTTGAGGATATATTAAAAGTTGGAGTGACGGTTATTGGTGAGTTACCTATTTAGTCCCACCTATATAGCTACTCGGATAGCTCTGTCATTTGCTAAGTTCAAATCCCGTAAGGGGCAGGTGGTCGGGCATGAAGGGCAGACAAGGAGGTGGGCCTTATCTTGAGAAAGGGCCCCACACTGGCACTGTATTTTGGATGAGTCTATGATATTCCATTTGGCCAGGTTGTTTTTACAGCGGCCAAACTGGGTCCGCAATCGGTTTAGGGATTTCGTGATTGGCCACTGCGGTTCGTTTCCAGGGGATGCACCACGATGACTCAAACTTTGTTATCCTTGAATCAGCTTCTCAGTATGATACCGAAAAAACTAACAAAGAAAAATCTCGACTACCAATTTCTTTTCCCTCAACTAACTAGTCAAAAAATTAATATTTACTATGCGCATTTATTTGACAGATATATACTGAGATTAGGAATCCACCATTTATAAAAATACAGGTGTTGTCCCTAAATTCATAGTCAAAATATTCATTCAATCTTCACAAAACGTCGTGCGGGAATTTTAACAAATATATTTAGACCCGAAATTTATCAACATTATTGAGTGTTGTAGATGGTAGTATGGTGGTACCAAATTTTATGTGAAATATTAAGACAGGTAAAGATACAACCAAGCTGCTTAAGACAACGACACTAAAGTAAACTTAACTTAAAAGCTGGAAAACAAAACATCTAAAAGAAGATACACATAAGCCGTCTCCCATTAAGACTCCAAAATATAGTTACTGAACTTGTAAAAGCACTCCCATTTGCGGTAGCCACAAGACTGCTCACTTGGCCCTCGTCTGGCTACCTCGGCCTCCACTGGGGCACTGGGCACGATGCCAGCTGTTAAGTCAATAATACCAGTGCCGTTATAGAATTGAGAGATACTTTACTGATTAAATTGTTTAAGAACATTGGCACTGGTGTCACTGGTGGTGCTCATTTGTTTTGTAACAAGACGTGAGGGCTAAACGTGATAAAATCTTGTTGTTTAAACTTTAGGGATTACAATTTTCTCTCTATAACGATAAGTCCACCACACTATTCCCAACCACTGCAATTCTTGAAAGCCAGAACCACACTATTGGCAAACACGAATAGCTCTATAATATGGTGGACATCCCACCCATACGCACAAAACGTTTTGGAAACACTTTCATTTAGCGTACAGCTAAGGATTCCCTGCCGGAGTCTGTGTTTCCCGACAGCCACAATCTAGGGGGTCTTTAAGTCAAGAGTGAATAGGTTATTTCTAGGTAAGCGTTTCTTACCGTCGACCACATCATCGCTTACCAATAGGTGAGCTTTTGGTCAAGCGCGGCCGCGAGCCTATAATATATATATAAAAAAATAACAACAGTTATTTTTGTCATATTTTGGAAAACAATCTAGCTTCGCCTATTGACATTTGCAATACCAGGAATTTCACGGGTTGCTAGATCTTTTCGAAGAGGACTATTTTTGTTAAGACGCTATCCATGTCAGGCCAGTATTTTTGAAACAGTCTTTTAGCGTTAAAAAACCTGAATCTAATGAACGGAACGGAAGAACGGATAAGCAAATATCACATTCACGATATCAAGTCTATTAACCTTAGTTTCCATTTCACCAAACCTAAACCAACCAATATCGGTACACCAAGCCAGACTGGCAGCAAACGTTTGATCGCCAATCAAAGACATTTCCTACACTTTAATGGAAATACCGCAACCCGAGGAAGGCTTTGAAAGCGATACTAACTACCTCCTCGATGGTACGAGTAAGCTTTTGGCAATCTTGAGCAATCTGCCGTATCTTGGCGGTCGGTTACTGTAGGATGAAGGGATTAGATGGCATTTACACGTGATATAGATGGCGGATATGTCTTGTGTTTGATAGTGGAATATTGTGTGATTTGTACGCCATATTATGGCAGGATATGCTGGAACCAATATTGTAACATCTATTTTACCATATTCGAACAAATAAACATATTTGATTTGAATAGATATAGAGATTCGAGGTTGACAATACTAAGGATCTGGGTACAATTGGCTATTTCGCATAAAATGCATATTAGTTGTTGAGTATTCTATGATTGAATTACTATGAATGTTCTGTGACTTGGTGGTTAGGTTCGGTAGGATGAAGGTGGCATATATCCATACTAATATTATAAATTCGAAAGCAACTCAGTCTGTCTGTCTGTTATTTTTTCACGCCTAAACCACTGAACGGAATTCAATGAAATTTGGAAAGGAGATAGTTGGCATCCTGAGGCAAGACATAGGCTAACTGAGGCAAGAAAAATAAAAATTGATAGTGTAGGGTGGGGTAGGGTAGTGTAGGTAGGTTGGTAGGTAGGTTAGGTAGGGTAGGTAAGTCGGTAGGGTAGGGTAGAGAGGTATGTAGGTAGGAAAGGGAGGTAGCTAGCCAGTTGACTGGAGTGAAGCCGCAGGGGACAGCTAGCAATACTTATTATGTATATAATATGGTTTTCTTGTGTTTGATAGAGAATATAGTAATAGAGATTTGTGGATAACAATAATAATGATAAGGTAAGATCTAGGTCGAATTGGTTATATCGCATTCAAGGCGTAATTTATTGAGTTTACTGCGTCAGAATTACCACTTAATATTGGAAATTGTTTAAGTCGATTTTCTATCAATAGGGCCTTGACAATATGGCACTCCATCATCATAACAATTGGCATAAAATCCCTCTGTATTGTGGTTGAAGGGTGCCATCTAAAAACGAGCAAATGGTGAGTTGCTAACCCTTTCAGTTTGGGCGCGCTCAGCGCAATTTTTTATTGTTGTGCTGTGTCTATGTCAAATAAATGTTTTCTATTCTTTTTATTCTAATCATAATGAATAATAGGTTTGATATGCACTACCGAAGAATCGCGTGGCCAATCCCAATAATTTTGATTTTTGACAATCCTTATCACTAATAGAATATCACTTCACCGGGTCTTGAATTCAAGGGTTAACACTGATTGAGCTGTATTCGAAAAGCAGTTTAATTTACCTTTAAACAAAATTATTCTTGAAATGATCATGTTCAACTTCGGATTATTGCAACTTCTGCAACATTAATTCCCTTAGCTGCAATCTTTACACAACATCGTAATCCGCTTTACAAGCCAGCAATATGTTACGAAACTACTATTACGCAGGCATATAAAACTGTCTCCGAACTTTAGCACACAAATATTATAAGAACCTAAGCTTAAACTTCGAAACATGCAGAATTTCTTCGCGTTTGCAAACTACCGATTCTGGGATAAGTTTGTCTATCGAACATTCCCGAAGTTTGCCGAATAAAAGATTCCCGCCTTATCGTAGACACGGGTAGTTTGGCAAGTGTCACCTTGCTATGTGAACTTTTTAAGGGACCTTCTTTATGGTAAAGAATTTGGGTTTAGGAGTTTACAGTAAGAGATAATTTGAAACTAAACTATCCACAAACTACAAACTTATCGAAGTACCTACATATTCTTCTTTTTGACCTGATTTGCTAATTACAACACATATTTCATTAAAAGTGTTGGGTTTGTTGCCGAAGCCAATCGTTGAATCAGTGGGGCCCTTCAGGTCCTCAAAGTGCAGATGCATGGACATTTCAGACGCATTCGCACTGGGTGTCGGTTGGGTCTATAATATTCCATCAATCGTTGAATCAGTGGGGCCCTTCAGGTCCTCAAAGTGCAGATGCATGGACATTTCAGACGCATTCGCACTGGGTGTCGGTTGGGTCTATAATATTCCATCAATCGTCGAATCAGTGGATCCCTTCAGGTCCTCAAAGTGCAGATGCATGGACATATCAGACGCATTCGCACTGAGTGCCGTTTGGGTCTATAATATTCCATCAATCGTTGAATCAGTGGGGCCCTTCAGGTCCTCAAAGTGCAGATGCATGGACATATCAGACGCATTCGCACTGAGTGACGTTTGGGTCTATAATGTTCCATCAATCGTTGAATCAGTGGGGCCCTTCAGGTCCTCAAAGTGCAGATGCATGGACATTTCAGACGCATTATCACTGGATATCGAATTGAGTCTATAATACTCCATAAAAATGCATTGCCATCAAACGACGCAAAGATAAACAAGAAATATTACTCCATCACTGAATTCGATTAGTAGCTGCACTGTTTTTCCAAATTAACTTCAGCGACTACCTTCTAAATGGAAAAAGGAATCGAGACATCGGAACTTTTAAGACATTCCCCAAGTTTTAAGTCGCAAACGAAATGAGTTGGAAAGTACCAGCTAGATAGCAAGCGTTCTTTAGCGATTAAGACTTAATCTAAATGTTGGAGGAAATTACATTAAAAGCTGGAACAGCTTAAGGAAGGCTTGTTTGCTGTAGCAATCTAAACTACTATTTTAAAGAGGAAAGTTTTTTATATGTATAATGTTTGTAAAGAGTAATCTGTGGAAGTATTGATCCAATAGGGTAGTTTAGTGAAAATTAGTTTTTGTCCGTCAGGTAGATTAATAAAATATATTGAATACGTATTTTTTTTTTTTACGTAAACATAAAGTGACGACGATATAATGCGTTGAAATATTATGACACGTCACGCCGCTAGTACACTTTATACTGCCTTAGTGACGTCACAAGCCCACTCCTGAACTTTGATGCGCTTTAACTTTGTATTTTTTTATTGATTTGGTAAAGCAAAAATTCGTGTCCAATATTATTTGATAAACTCACTGACGGAATAAATAGAATTATTATTTTCTACCCAGAAAAGTTTTATTATTGATAGCAAGCTACACTGTAGTATATGCCCCATAGGATTTTTAATACCGAAAAAAAATACGAATTATGCGAAACAGGCTACAGGAACTAAAAAGCTTAAGTCGTTTATTTGAGGGATAAATATAAATAAGTAGGGCTTTTCGGAGAGTTTTAAAATTTTATTGTATGTAAAAAAAATAGACAGATATACAAAATAACAACAAATAATCTTTTGCCGTCCAATAAATACTTCTTAAGTCCACAAACTTGAAGTGCAAGCAAGTAATAAAGCCTACTATTGAATCCCGAAGAAAGTATTACTGGACTTATCAAAAATACTTTCAAAAGAATCTTAAGTCTCTCTCTCTAATCTCAAAATAACGTTCAGTTCTATCTCGACTAAAAAGAAAAATCCAGAATATCTCATATTACAGGACACACTGGCTAGCGAACACTATAAAACCTGATTGTTCTCGTCAAATCAGGCGTCCAAGGAGCCCATAACTCCTCATCATGTTACGCAAACTGCATCATGAATGGCAAAGGGTTTATACGCTTCACTTCCTACCATAAAGTAGACTTTTTTGCGTCGGACATTGTTGCCAACCAATCTGGCCAACCCTCTATGGTCTTTATAAAAAGGAATATAAGCTGAAGGTTCTTACAGTCGACATTATTAGATAGATAGAATTTATACTTTAATAGCAGTTGCCCGCGACACAGTCCGCGTGGAAAAAAAAATCCGATCGCCACCAAACTTTACAGGATTATCTTTATCAGATCATCGGTGGGACAATCTAAAGATTGTCTGAAAATATCATTAAAATTGGTCCAGCCGTTTCGGAGTCTACAAGAATCATACATTGTTACGAACGCATCGTTAGTTCATTCTTTCATAATTTTGTTATCTGTTAGCTGTCACCGATTTGACAGCGGGTGAGTGAACTTGACGTTTGACACGGAACTTGAAAAACTCTGGTCGGACGCGTGCGTACGATTTGGAAGGGTTTTTGTTGGATTAATTGTAATTCCTAACTAATTCACCCATCCGAGATATAATCACTTATAGACATTCGCGATTGGTGTAGTGTATCGCCCGTGCAGTTGTATTTGTGCATATTTCGCGAGCCAAGTTGCTTTTGCGGGGTATTGTGCCTGCAGCCAGCCGGAATCTCGGAACACGCTTGTTATCCCATCCTATCATTGTCCCTTATTATATATATCTTATCCCTACATCCTCGACCAGGCACCGGCTTGAGCAAGTACAAAAGGATCGCCACGGATAACTCAGGTAAGAGCTCAGCCACAAACAACGAACCCCTAGCTACCGCTGCTGCGCGTACAGCAGTTTCGCGGGTATAGGTCCTGCAGGTCCAAGAATCGCATGACTGCTATGGGCCCCAGTCTTCGGGCCTTGGTTGTGATCCGCAGGCCTGTATTTAACATACATACTTTCATCATATCAGCCGAAAGACGTCCACTGCTGGACATAGGCCTCCCCCAAGCGTCGCCACATTGACCGGTCCCGTGCGTCTCGCAACCAGCGGATCCCCGCAACATTCACGAGGTCATCGGTCCACCTGGTGGGAGGCCTTCCAACGCAACGTCTTCCGGTTCGCGGTCGCCACTCCAGAACCTTTCTGCCCCATCGGCCATCCGTTCTGCGAGCAATGTGCCCTGCCCACTGCCACATACATACTTTATCTTTTATATATTCTTAATTCTATGGGAACGATGGCGGTCTTGTCGCTGACAGCGATATATGCCAAACACCATTTGGAAGGACTGAAAGAACTCATATTTTTGGTGTTTTTTTTTGGTTTATCCAATGCAAGACCATACATCAGTTTAGAAATTTGGGCAATTTTAGTGACACAAACATTAACAATCACTCCCCATTCCTCCCCCTAAATGCCACCCCAGCCATTACCGTAAAATTAATTAAAAATATTTCAATATATCGACACTACGCTCTCCAATACAATTTGACCCGTAACCGAACGCTTGGCTGTATAATATGACCCTATACAGGATGTAACAAAAAGGTAGTCATATTTTACAAACTGCTTCTGAACATGCAAATTAACAACCTTCTCCAAAGAAGTCTTACGCAATTTCCAAAACAAAATGGATTTTCTTTACGAAGTTTTCGTCAGCTGACAAAAATTTGTATGGGTGTTTTTTTTTGAGAATTCACTATGACTTCACCCTGTATAATATGACTCTGTAGAATAAACATAAATCATGCGTGAAATCATACACGTGTGGGCCACCCCTGCTTTTACCCCGTAGGGGTGTGCGCGCATTATTCGTTAGACCAGGGTTGCTCAACATTTTGTAAGCACGCTCTTGATTTGTGGTGCTTGCAATCCTTTTTAAGTTCTGCGAGCAACGGGTATTATTTTTAACAAGGATTGTATTTCCGTTTCGAGTACAAATGGCGGTGGTTATAGGTACAGACGAATAAAGTGTTGTGGGTAAAAATGCATAAACCGTGACGAAGTATCGGTGAATGTGAGGAAATTTTTAAGGATTCTTTTAAGGATGGGTGGACGCAGGGTAAAACGGCGAAATACCCTATTACTGCCTACGATCTTACAAGCTAAAAGGATTGCTTGTTGGAAGTGGAAATAGATTAACAAAACATGAGTAGGACCAGACAAAATGTTTTAAAAATAATATTTACGTTTGGGATAAACTAGACTCGTTCTTGACTAATTAGCCAAAAAAGGCAGCAAACGAAGTTAAATCGAAAAGCATAGAACCAACCTTTACCTTTACTCATCAGTGAGAGAGTACCTATACTCTTAAACACAATGTTAATAATTGTATCTTGACTTCATTGTCCGTTAACACCATGGAACTTTTTATGCCTCTCACTTTGAAATAAAAAAGGGCATTTTTTTTTGATAACTGCTGTTGTACAAGAAAACACTTTTAAACACTATTTAGCGTTAAAACGGAAAAAAGTGTTTACGATGCACTCTGTCACCTAATGTCAGATTTAACTTAATAATGCAATGCATACGCGAGTCCCAGCATTATGCTGAACGATGACCGTTTTGCGTGGCGTATTTGTATTTAAGCTTTCTTTTGTTTTTTTATGGTATGCGTCGTGCCTGGCGCAAATAAACATTTTTTCTTTCTTTCTTTCAATACTTGATCAATCAATCAACCACATGTTGAGAACCTCAGGCTAAGTATTCAATGGGCTTGCACCGCGTCAACCAATAGAAATAATAGACTAAACCATACATCATACATGAAACATAATGGCACACAATGCTCTTAATTAATTAAATAAGTTCGCGTGATGGCGCCCCTTGTCGTGCGAAACTAAAATAAATATGACTAACATATGGCCCGGTGTATAAAATGATTAGAGTTCATATGAAAATTATGTTAGAGTGTAATTATTTGAGTGCAGGTCAAGGATTTAGTGAAATAGAAATGTAATGTTATACAAGCTTATGGAACCTTATTTTTAGGGTTCCTCACCCAAATGGTAACAAGTAAAATTTCAAAATTTAGAAAACCACCGACACATTTATCTTGCGGAAACACCCCGATTTAAACAGTAAAACGCCCATAACTTTTGAACGGCTGAACCGATTTAATTCAAACATATCTAAGAACATTTTCGACATAATCACCTTTCAAACAAAAACTAAATCAAAATCGGTTCATCCGTTTAAGCGCTATGATGCCACAGACAGACACACAGATACACCGATACACAGCAACACACGTGAAACTTATAACACCCCTCTTTTTCCCGGCGGGGGTTAAAAACGAGACCCTATTACTAAGATTCCACTGTCCGTCTGTCTGTCACCAGGCTGTATCTCATGAACCGTGATAGCTAGACAGTTAAAATTTTCATAGATTATATTTTTATATTTTGTGTTGCCGCTATAATAACAAAGCTAAAAAAAGAATAAAATAAATATTTAAGGGGGCAAAAAAAAACACGTTTGTTGTATGGGAGCCCCATACAACAAACGTGTTTTTTTTTGCCGTTTTTGCAAAATGGTACGGGTCCCTTCATGCGCAAGTCCGACTCCCACTCGGCTGGTTTTTTTAAGTGTTTTATTCTTCAATCTCGTGTATGATTACTATCTCGCCTGATGGTAAGCGATGATGTGGTCGACGCATGCCTAAAAGTAATTCTATTCACTCTTGACTTAAGACACTGGTTTCTTTCAAAAATCTGGTTAAAAACCATTTCCTTTCTCTGTAACGCTTTTCTATTTAGATCTAATCTCTGTCAATTTAACCCTTTTTCTTTTTTGTTTCTCTCTCTTTCTATTAGTTTCATGTCATATTATGTATGTATGTTTGTATATAGGTTTATGCATTTATTATAGTAATATAATCTTGCATATATTTATGTTTTATTCTAATAGCAGTACACCGACTACCCTCTTTTTATTCTAAGTTTTCTTTTTTTTCAGTCCATCCAAAGGTTGTCTGGTAGATATCGCTGTCAGCGATAAGACCGCCTTTGTACCCATTTATAGAAGTTTTTTTTTTGTAAATGTCTATAATTTTATGGTGTATAATAAAGTATATTCTATTCTATTTATATTCTATACCCCCAGGTTGTAGCTATCAGGAAACATGTTCACGGTGCCCATTTTAGATTAATATTAAAGTTAATTAGGGTTTCTCACCATGTTTCTTTTCATCGTAAATGCTCAACAACATACTAAATCCTTTAGGGCAAATTTTTCGACTGTCAGATTTTTAAAAGACAAATAAAAAAGGCTATTTGACATATTTATTAATCATGTAACAGTTACCTGACTATTGAAAAATCGCAAACTTGCAGTAAAAATTGACCACGCAAATAATGTCATAATGTTCTATCTAAGCTCCCTGTATCAGTTAAAATTAGAACTACCTACATCTTAATATCACAGTTACGTTATTAGCATGTGTTAAGTAAGTACCTAGGCACTAAACTTACGAGTATCTCACGAATTTCATAAGATTTACTAAGCAACTACACTTAGATTACATTTCAACTACTTACTCGTGTGATTTACAAGTTATTAAACTCAAAGGATTTACGTTACATTTGAAATGTGGCTTCTAAATATAAAGTGACGTAAGTAGAGCAATATTACTACTTAATCGTTAGATACTATTACATAATATTATGTGAACCAAAATAGAAATATATTTCTGAACTAAATTAAGCCCTTACTCAACGTAACATGTACTTAATCTTAAAGGTATTACCTTTAAACGAGCAATTCTTGTATATATATAATCTGAATCTCGGAAACGGCTCCAACGATTTTCATGACATTTAGTATTCGGGGGGTTTCGGGGGCGATAGGTTCTATGTTCGACTTCTTGTATGTTTTTTTTTTTTTCTCTAATGCACCGGTTATGTTCAAGTTTCATGTTATTCGGGTAATCTATTCTGGCGATTCTCTAATCATACGAGTAGGTGCCTCTTTTAAGTAGGTACAACTAAAAAGGGAAAACTAAAAAACTTTTTAGCAAAAAAATACTACCAACTTCCAAATAAAAAACTAGAAAGTATTTTATTGCTAAAAAGTTTTTTTTTACAAATAACAATAAGGGAATATTGCCAAATATTATCCAGCACCATACCAAATGTATCCCAAAACTTTTGCACCTACCTACAATCAATATCAATTATAAAACCACTCTCTGCTCCGTGTTGTATCTACCCGCAAATAATAAGATTCGTATACCGAGGGTAGTTCGCACTCGGCAGGGTGGCGATCGATTATGCGTCTCGTCGTAAATTCTGCTAAAGGACCTGAACTACTTAAGTACATGTCGCTTTGGAAAGAATTGGTCTGCGATGCTGAAATATTTTCAGCAATGTATATGGATATGGAGTCTTGTGAAAAGTTATGAATCACAAGTAATATCATCGTAGCTACATCTATAAAGACGGAAACACACTTACGTGTCGTGGCGTGGCGTGGCGCGGTATCCACCAATCAAACGACTCTGTTCCAGCCTACGTCATAACACGAGTTTTGTAGCCAATCAACTGCGCCAAAAGGCGCCACGCCACGCCACGACACGGTAGTGTGGTTCCGCCTTAATGTGGCTGTGCCCGACAGAGATCATAATTGTTTCTGTAATTTATATTTACTACCTGTATGTACATTATGGATGCAATAAATTTAATTAGAATTTTATAAATATTAGTAGTGTGTGCGCAGTACCCATAACCGGCGTGTGTTTATGACTAGATGTATGAATGTGTGTGAAGCAAAAGAAGTATGTAAGGATCGTAGCAGGTGGCGTTCTGTAGTTTCTGCCTACCCCCAAGGAAAAAAGACGTGATTTTATGTATGTATGTAAATATTATTGTGATCACCCTACTTTCAACACTATGATGGAAGAGCCACCTAATGTTCTTCTTCTTCTTCTTCTTCACAGCGGCAGCGTATAATTAGGAATCGGGATAGGAACCAAAAACCCAATCCCTCGATTTCTGATTTACGAATTCAAAATTGAGATTTTATCAATCTTCACTTTAGCCTCAACGTCTGCCAAACTTTGACATTAGAGTAGGGTTTGACACATTCTAAACACCGAATTCTCAATTCAAAAAACGGCTCGTTGCTCAATATAAAATCCGTTTTGATCAATAGCAGATTGCTAAAAATCTATGCATAAAAGCCACCGAACGAAAAAAAACTTAATATACACTAATTCAAATTCCTTTTTTGAGGATCATTCATGTAGGAGCTCGTGTCTAAATAATTTCAGCCGCACGGGTTGATCTTCAAGGTTAAGCAACGTTTAACGAGGTCGGTCCGTGGATGGGTGACCATTTCAACATACCGAGTTTCCTCCGTGCCTCGGAAAGCACGTTAAGCCGTTGGTCATTTAAAGATCCTTGACAGTCGTTACGAGTAGTCAGAAGCTTGAGATCTGACACCAGTCTTGCCAAGGGGTACCCGTGTTACCAGTTACTGGGTTGTGGAGGTCAGATAGGCAGTCGCTCCATGTTAAACACTGGTACTCAGCTGAATCCGGTTAGACTGGAAGCCGACCCCAATATAGTTGGGAAAAGGCTAGGCAGATTGATTCATTTCGATTAACCTATAACTATAGAAAGACGTTTCCCCCTATTATTTCAAATATTAATATAGAAAGAATTATCCCCTACGAAACACGCAATATGACATTGATACAATCTGTCGAATCTTAAGGTCAATTCAGCAATTTAAATAACTATACATCTACTACAAAGCTTCGAGTGCTGTGACCCGGAAATCTGTACTAAACGAGCGATAGATTGGCTGATAACAGGCCGAATCTATTGTCAGATAATTAGCTATCAATTATACTAAACCGGTCAAGTGCCAGTTGGCTCATATCAAGACCATTCCGTGTTTATTAGAACGTACAATTGGCATTTAATTTGAATCCAACTGCGTGTTAAAAAATGCCAATAATTGAAAAAGGGAAATTATATGTGCGGCAACAAAAGTTTTCTTTAGCACCTGCAACCTAGCGTCTTTTTTTATATGTGGGCGACGAGTTAATAGAACAGCTTCAATTATATTAATTCATCATCTTTACTACTCCAACAGAATATCAAAAAACCAGCGTCAATTTACGAGCGTAAATTAATATGACTCCGAGCTACCGATAAATATATTTACTTCTGATTTGATAACTCAGCGACTAATGTTGTAAGTGAGCTACTTTATATATTTTAGAGATTCAACATCTGTCTGCTAATAAAATCAAATTCCAGCCTCAAAATTAGCAATCAAAGTTTTTCATTCAACAACTAAATTAATAAATCATATTCTTTTTTCGTGAAAGTTTGCAACACAAGCGCGGGAGTGTAGGTACCTGACGCTCGTTGGGAATCAGAGGGGCGCGACCGGCCATTTGCACCAATGAGCGAGCTCTATTCGGTGCGTGCAGCAACGAGTTCACGTGCATTTGTTTACATTAATGACACGATTAGAACGAGAACGAGAAAACGACGACAAGAGGTTATGATACGGATTTGTATCAAAGTATTTATTAAGCATGTTGTCTAATAATGAAGTCCGGGAGCTTAGGGCACCCCGACACGGATAGGTTAGGTTCGAAGGAGATGACGGGAGCTGAAGTGAGCGAGCAAAGCGAGCGAACTCAGCTCCCGTCATCTCCTTCATGTTAGGTTACTTTAGACCCTGCAGACAGAAATAGGAGCCCTGCGCAGCGGGGCTCCGTCGACTTTGTTTCGTTTCCCCCCCTCCCTTAAAACTTAAATATTTTGTTGCACTCGAAGAATTATTAGATTTACTTTTAGTTAACAGATAGTTATTCAGTAAAACAGTTAAGCTTTAAAGATCTAGCAGTATAGTAAAAAAGGGGAATTACAGTTAAAGTATTAAATACCACCCTATTTTTTGTATGTTCATTTGGGTAGGTATAATAGTCAATTACTTATGGTAACATTATAAATAGATAGGCGAATACATGAAATTATAGCTTTTATTGACCATTATTTGATGACAATAATAAGGAAATTTTATGTTCAAATATAGTAGATTCACTCATCAATTACTTATGCTAAAGTATAAAAATAAAGGTGACTCTATGAAATTAGAGTACGTTGATATTATTTTATAGATGAAGTTGATACACTTATTAGAAGCTAGCAATGAGTAGACATATCACAAATTTAGTTGCTTAAGAATTATCACCATGTTGCGTCATATTAACAGTAGCTTGTTTTACAATATATGGTCGCTTATAAACCATTTATTAGACGCTAAAAGTTTGTCGCTGACCTATTAATTAATTAGACAACTAAATATATTTGCAGACGAGAATGACATTTTAAAGAAGCTGCCTTAATTAGCACCCATTGAAAAATAACTTCAAATTCGGAAATTGGTGTCTAAAAAAATACAGTCGAATTGAGAACCTCCGCCTTTTTGAAGTTCATTAAAAACCTGACGACATCGAAATGTCACTCATTATTAATAATAATAATACCAGTCTGTAACTGTCCCACTGGTGGGCAAAGGCCTGTTTTGATTCAGAGAACGCACGAGCATTAACCACCAAACTTGCCCAAGGCGGGTTGGCGATTTCAGACTTAACATTAACTATAAGTTCAGGGACCCCCCTGACCTGACCTGACCATAAGCTCAGCTTTGAGTGTGTGTAAGGGACAGATGTATATGAATTGTATAAATCTGTCCCTCACGCACACTCAAAATAACCCTACTCTAAAAACTTGTGCTCACCCCCCAGGTTTCCTCACACGATGTTTTCCTTCACCGTTGTCAGCGATGTCCAAGATAAACAAACTTCGAAAGTTATTGATAATTATTTAATAAACACTTATTAAAGTACGCAATTGTCTCTTTTTAAACCATTCAATATTTTCGCCAAGCCCCGTTCCACGTTCCACTCATTAAACGCTCATGAAAGAGAAAAATATTAAAAGGAAGCAATAAATAAAATCTTTTCGAGATAATTTTCATGAAAGCTAATTAGAGACGGAGTTTTAACGTCCATTAACGAAATTACTGGAACTCCCCTCCTTGAATCCTTTAAAAATGTTTGCGTTTCCGAAGCAGGGGTGCAAGGCGAGCGTCCCCTTTCGTATTTTATTCCACTTTTTATGGCGTTTTGTGCACTATAAGCGTATGTGATTTTAACGGTAGCGGGTAGGGGAGATGACACAGATAATTTTGGCTCGCTTTTTTGGTGTAGCTCCGAAATTGGGTAAGTAATGAGTTGCAAACAGAAGTGATGTCCGTTTTTGATGTCAAGGATTTGGTTTCCGCATTTAATCCTTCAGATGGACCATTATGCGTGGGCCATGGCGGCCGTTTAGTGGTTATTCCAACCAGCCCACCTCCCTCCAGAAGTTAATTAAAGATTCCAGATTAGAACACAAACCCTCGGGACACCCAGATCTTACACAGATGTTCTAAGCAAACAAGGTGGTTTGCTTAGAACATCTGTGTAAGATCTGGGTGTCCCGAGGGTTTGTGTTCTAATCTGGGTGACGCCTGTGCATTTAAAGAGCACGTGCGCAACGGTTTCCTCAACCTCCATGCACGCCCTGCACAGAGGACTGTCCGTTATGCCTATTGTGTGGAAATGTTTGTTTAGCGAGCAGTGTCCCGTGATGGTCCCTGTCACCAGTCCCAGGCCGTTCCTACAACTGTTCTCCGCATTCTAAACGCGTGTGTGATAAATTTACTATTGGATTGAACTTAGTTTAATTTGTTTTAGGTAAGGTTCTTAGAAGCTTTACATAATTAAGTAAATGTAATCTAAATTAAAAGCTAAGCGAAAAAAAAACAAAGCTAAGCGAGATTGTAGACCGCAGCCTTATTACGTATCTTGCAAGAGCAAAACGATAGCGATTTTTGCGCAATAATTGCTCTTGAATAATTGTTCTTGAATTTTAGAGTATTTTTTGAGTATTTTTTTTTCTAAATAAATTGAATTTGACAAACAGCGACGATTGCTGATTTCTGTTTCTTACATAATAAGCCTGCCGATTTGTTTCAGTATCCAAAAAGCTTACGTTGCTTTTGGGCAATGTAACAACATTATGGCTTTGATTTTATCAAAACTATCTTACTAAAGTATGGCGTAGTCTCGTCCCCTATACTGTAACATAGGGTTTTAACCAAAATGATGAAAAATATATCGCACACCTAGATAAAGAGTAGCACAACTCAAAATAGTTTAGTAAATAGTTTATAGTTTTAGTTTCAAATAGTTTTCGGCGCTGATTCCGATAATTGCAATAACTCAATTTTGGATTATTTTGAGTTGTGCTACCCTTCATCTAGGTGTGCGATATGTAATGAGCAGGCAAAACTTCGCAATATACTATATGCTACAATGCCTGCATAACTTGAGTGTGTTGGCCTTATTGGTCTCGCACGGGGTCCGTTTTTATTTTTGTTTTAATTGTTTTTAATTTTATGTAATTAATGTACAGCTAAGGGTTAGAAGTGCAGTCACACTCTCCCGAAACATTTTTGTTGTCACGGTTAGTAAGTATAATCTATAGTTTAATTTATATACAGCATATTAAATCAGTTGTGGATGATTTAACTTCTTCTACAAAAACTAGCCATTTGAGTTTAGGGAGAGTATGACTGCACTTTTGACCCTTGACTGTACATACAGAAGAATACATAGAGAAAATACAACAAGACATAGAGTACAAAGATACTGCCGTTTTCTTAAGATTATTAAATTTCTTTTTCTCACGTTTCTCCTTTGCGAGTCACTTAAAGCATTTTTCCTTCTTGATATCTTTCTTTTCATACTCTGTCTATTAAGAGAAATACGAGTATCATTTAATTTTGGTCTTACCTAGTTTGAGTGAAAGCTTGGCAGCTATTCGATTACATTTACTTAAGCAGTGAGTTCCTGAAATAATATCCTGAGATGCACTTAGGAGATAAAATATTAATACTTTCAAAACCTTGGTACCTTTCACTTATAAATCTGAAACGGGCTAAGTGAAAGGGCACTTCGACCGCTTCAGGTTTAGAGTGAGGCCAAACGAAAATCGCGTAAAATGAGTCTCGGAATTTACGTTCAACTGAAATTCGGTTAGGCTGCCAGACGGACGGATGTAATTTCAGTTGCTATTCTAGGTTTTTAGACTTAACACGCATTGCGATTTTTTAACCGACTTACCAAAAAGGAGGAGGTTATATGTTCGACTTCTTGTATGTTTTTTTTTTTATGTATGTTCACCGATATCTCCGTCAATTGTGGACCGATTTTTTAAATTATTTTTTGTTTGATAGAGTATGTTTCGAAATTGGTCCCATTTTAATTTGGTGAAGATCTGATGAAGAACTCCGGAGATATACAACAGAACTCTTCAATAAATAACGGCAAATCATTCGGGATTGCTGCAATCGCATGTCTGTTTATTGTTTATACCATTTCATAACATAACATCACGCCAGTACGCTCTAAAGGGGTATGCAGATCTCTTATTTCACTGGTTATGTTCAAGTTTCATGTTATTCGGGTAATCTATTCTGGCGTTATAAGTGCCTATTTTAGGTAGGTACAACTAAAAAGAGAAAAATAAAAAAACTTTTTTGCAAAAAAATACTACCGACTACCAAATATAAAAATACAAAGTGAAAAATAACTTTATTTTTGGAAGTCGGTGTCCCAAAATAAAGTTATTTTTCACTTTGTAGTTTTATATTTGGTAGTCGGTAGTATTTTTTTGCAAAAAAGTTTTTTTTTATAGAATTATTTCCGCGCGATTTTTTACCGCAGCTTCATACTATACAGCTTCCATAGGTCGCAGAATGGGCGGAAAAATTCGCGCCAATAAAAATCGCAGTGCGTGCTAAGCCTTACTGGGCGCTGACACTTGCCTCGCTCCCCTCCCTCACCTCGAGCGCAATTCGGTTGAAATAATGTGCGTGAGTTCAGCAGACAATTCATTTTGCGTCGCCGTGTAGCACAAACAGCAGCCGTACTGCGTTAGTGTGCAAAGAGTTTAAACTCGACCAAATCGGCCAATCACACAAAACGGAAATCCACATCGCGTCATTCATCTCGCATGTGATTGGTCGGTTGGATAGAGTTTAAACCCTTTGCGCACTTACGCAGTACGGCTGCAGGACTAGTATGAAACCGAATGCAGCGCAAATTCCGCGACGCATTTTACGCGACTCACTAATCACAAAATTACGTTCGTTTGGCCTCACCTTAAAACGTCTGTATGTGCTGTTTTGCTCAAAGATAAGTAGAAGGTACCTGGCGCAAATATAATATATTTTTATCTTTCTTTCTTCCTGAGTACGGAAGGAATGTAGTGAAGTTCGCTTTTGATTGTCAGACTTTTCATCGCATTAAGCTTTTTAGTACTGCATGAAATCAAGGCGTTTAATACTGATAAGTGTGTTTGTGTGTGTTCGGGTCAAATCTTGCAACTGAATTTTAAAGCAAGTATCCTCCACCGAATAAGATGAAATTTTTCACACAAGTTTAGTTTGGATGAAAAATTATAGCTAAGTGACGTCATTCTAAATCCAATATGGCGGACGGCCCAAGATGGCGGACTAGTTATTTTTTGGGCACTTCCATGATATGGGTATCAAATAAAAGGGTTTGCTGAGAAGAATACAAAAAAACATGTTTTAAAGAAATATTTTTAATTAATAATTTTATTTCATCCAAGTTTACGAATCAACATAGCCTTCGCCAATTTAAAATCAAAACAGCCGACAACAGTCCCTCATTTTCTTTTGTTTATGGTCCATTCATTTGTCTACTATTCGAATTTATACAACTCACACAGTGACTCATTTCAATCTAGCCTTAAACTACTTAGACACAAAGTTAGGTACAAAACTAAAGTAGCAAGGTAGGAATTAATTTTCGCAATAGAAGCCTATCAGATATCTTAGGACACCGAATGCTGCTGACAATCTATTTGATACGGTCTAGATATTATAACGCACAGACATGAGAACTTTGAGACAGGTATCAAATAGATATGAGTAGTTGAATTATTGAACAATAAGCTAAGGAACTTGATATTATGTAGTGCATGCAGTGTTATCTATTATGAAGGACAGCTAATTATAAAACCGTTTACTTCATATTACGTGTTAAATCTGTGATAACGTTATTCTGACCAACAATTTTCAAAATTTGAATTTGATTGTAACGTAAAGGATTCGCATGGTACAATTTTATAACCTCAAATTTTGCTGACGATTCGATGCGACTTTTTGAAAATGATGCACATGCAAAAGCCGGGGTTATTAAGTTATTTTTTACGGATATGTTATTATACAATTCTCAATACCCCAATTAAATTTTCCGGTTAGTCCCGCTATGCTCGACTCGAAAAATACCCACTAAAAAGTTCCGCTAAATATACACGAAATTCTTCGATTCTACGTAAACAATGGAAGGTACAGTTGGTGAGAAAAAAGTTTGAATTTAATTAAATTGAGTATGAAGCTGGAAAATATTGAAATTAAACTTAAAACATCAAAATCTTAAATCAAAATATTTCTAGGTTGAGATTCTCTTTTACGAAAAGGCGTTTAGTTTTTCACAGTTAAGTGGCGGTGAGGCGAATGTGCGTTCGCATGATGCAACAGATCATTTATTAAGTTTTTTTCGCGAAAGTAACAGAATTTAGACACTTAGGTTTTCTTAATTTATTTTAAATAGTTAAATAAAATATTACACTGTAACACTTTTCTTCGTCACTGCCCGCGAATGCGTTTTCGTGCATTGCGAAACTTTTTAGTAGGTATTTTTGGAGTCGAGCATAGCGGAACTAGAACATAGCGAGACAAATCGAAATTATCTATAAAACCCCGTATCGTTGTGCCGTCGGGTCTATGGAAGTCTTAAAAACTTTTAAAACTTCACCTTTTTACCTAACTGAAAATCTTAGCATCCATAACCTATCCCAACATATTCCACATTATACCTCCAACGCACCATAATCTTCGAAAAATGCCAAGCTTATCCTAAATTAAACAATCAATAACCAAGATCATCAACACACGGCTACAGAACAATTCCGAGACATATCATTAAATTTTATAGCCCCATTACGAGCAACTACACAAACGTACCCAGTGGCGTAGCTACCGAAGGGCAAGACACGGAGGGGCCCTCGGACCCGGACCAGTAAACCACAAATTTAACCAGCGAAAAATTCCCCCTCCTTCGGAATTTAATTAAAATATGTTGCAATACGATTTTAATCATGGTAACTCATTTAAAAGAATAAATTTTCTCTGTTGTTTGTGCAGTGTTGCCGACTTGACAGATCCGCTGGCAAAACATAAAAAATATTCGTTGAATAAAACTTTATTGCAACAAAAACCTTATGAACAAAACTTTAATTTTAATATATTATTTTAATTAATTTTAAATAAATTGTAGCAATTTTAGGATCCCATACCTAACTACGCCTCTGAACGTACCGTTCTATAAAAAGTTCCAAAACACACTATACTGCACTTAAAACACTTAGCTTCCCCTTTTAGAAGCGCTATATTTAAAATGAGTTAGGAAAACATTCCACCCTTTGCTTTGGTGTTTAAAAAAGTGTTTTCGTCTCGGGACTGATTAAAATCGGGGTTCTGTATACTGACTACTTATTGTGATAGAATCTTAATCGTCAAACAACAGTCAAAAGTTATCCCCCAAACAAAACGAAAACCATATTGATATTGCGCCAAATGGGGATGCCGAAAAAGTGTCATTCTAACGGCAATTGCCGAGATGCCAAAATGTTATGTTAATGGATTTCACGTGACATTTGATACGTTAAGCACACATGTCAATCTCATACATATTTTACTTTCGACTATCATTATCACTACTAAAACGTCACTTAGTCTAGACTAGTCTAGAGGCTTCAGAGCATTTTCAGAAAAGCCTGCAGCCTTGTTTTATTTTAAATCAAAAACACGGCAACCTATCTGAGCTAAGTAATACATTTTTATTTTTGATACGACGGTCTCGGTTAAGGATGCTCGTTTTTCTAAAGTAACCCTAAAAATACAATGTTTGGACCATTAATAACGTTCAAATTTAACGCTAGACTAAACTCTACGTATGAAAGGAGCGATTTTCGTAATACTTTAGACCCAAAACAATGTCGTCCTATCTTGCCAAACTTCAGAGGTCAAGTACCTTTTGAGAATGATAAAGCTGTTTTCCACTTAAGAGGCCCTTCATGGAGACACAAATTCTGGATGGCCTTTTTGAGCTCACTCTGGGATGGGACTTAACATAATGTATTATGAGGATCATGAGATTGGATTCGTTAGCAGCTTTGGTTCTAGAGGTATTTGTATATTCTATGGAAGTAGCAAAGTTCTGGACCGGAAAAAAAATAATCACTGTCGTGCCAGTGACACAAAGAAGAAGTTTATTTAGGTTATGAATTTACAAGCTTTTACAGATATATAAAAATAAAAAAACCGAAAGGGATGTTGACAAAATTATCTATTTAGTCAATCAGTTAGATAACCCAAAAATATTGGACACGTATTTTTGCCTTTGACACGTAAACAACAAATTACGACGATACAGTGCGTTAAAATATCGTGTGACGTCACGGTGTGCTACTAGTTCGCGTACGAATTAGCACTTTTGCAAATTTGTAGCGAAATGGATGGAAATGGATAATGATTTAGGACGAAAACGAGTGCGCGAAATTTTATAAACAGACCTTTGCGAGTGAAAAAAACGACTTAATGTATATTTTCAAAATAACATTATTTGCATTGTTGAACTACTAATCTATCCCTGTATGGTGACTGTTTTGCAATTTTCCTTCTTCTTAAGGTATTTATTTCCGCCCAAAGATGCGTAAAAATTAGTGTTAAAATATGGAACTTTAACGCTCATAACTTTCAAATACATTTTAATTTTACTTTTTTGTTTCCATACATAGCTAAGATACAGATGAGACAAATTGATATCATTTTTTATTTTGAACGTACACCGTCCAACAGTGGCGTAATTGCCATTCTACGTTTGTATGGCAGAACGATCTACTAGGGCAACCTTAAACATAATAGCGAAATGTGGGTGTACTAAATGTGCACCCCTGCCTAACCCTTTAGAAAATACAGCCGTGATGTTATTTTATTCCAGAACTAAACATATTAATTCTCAATATTTTTAAACCGTAGTTGTTGAAGGTAACACAGAAGTCTGCTTCACAACTCCCAATGCAGTTATAAACAACAATTATATATCACAAACAGAGGCTGCAAACATTTTGTAGATATTAAATGCAGAGAACTTGAAAATTAAAGGCGGGTCAGTAGTAACAGGGTAGGTATTCATGCCGGTTCGTACGTTAGTGAAATATCGTGGTTTTATGTAAATTCGGACGTCTTGCTCCAACTCACACCGGTCCGTTCGCTGTTTATGGAAAATTTATTCAAAACGTACGCCGCTGCATGAAAACGTATTTATTTTTTATTACAAGGCACGTGGTCGTGTTAATTTACAAATTCTTGTGGATAGGAAGAGTTTTGTGAAAGCGTAGAATGTGCTGAATGATACTTGAAAGCAAAATTCAAGTCAAAAGATGATCGAATCATATCTCTTTAACGTATTTGCGTAGCAAACCATTCATAAAAAACCGGCCAAGTGCGAGTTGGACTTGCGTACGAAGGGTTCCGATTATTGCAAAAAAGCCAAAAAAAAAGACGTTTGTTATATGGGATCCCCACTTAAAATAATTGTTGTTATAACGGCAACAGAAAACATCATCTGTGAAAATTTCAACTGTCTAGCTATTACGGGTCATGCGATACAGCCTGATGACAGACAGACAGACGGAGAGTGGCGTCTTAGTAATAGGGTCCCGTTTTTACCCTTTGGGTACGGAACCCTAAAATAATATTCTATGGTAGGTTTTTTCGGCAGTAGCATGAATGTGTAGACAATACTCTACACTTTTATATTGGTTTAAATAACTTATATTCTCCGATATTATCAGTGAGTATCCCCATCCGGTGGTCAAAGCCATATCAAGGGTATACCAGTGTGTGGGTCGACAACTGTATTGTGTCCTCGCGAATATCTTCCAACGCTTCAATGGCGTTTACCTTGTCGATATCGGGACCAGAATCTATTGAAATCGAGAATGACTTGGACACTGTAGAAATGGCTCGTGTTTTCTTGTTCGAGTAACGTTAAGATGAGTACATCCTGCACAAAAATATTTGAAAAATATCTTTGAATTATTCAGTTACGCTTGAAGGAGGTGGTAGATGTGGCTTTATGCCTAACGAACTGCGACGGTTATATTATTTTCAAATATGGACCTCATATGAAAACAAATTGGTGACCCCTGAACAAAAACTCGTAACAACACTTCAAGCGTCGTGTTTGAATTGCGGTTAAAAACCGCGAATGATCGGTGTTACAATTAAATGATTTAATCTACACTCACCTAGGTTTAATATCTAAGTTTATGTGTCTACCTTCGTCTTCTTAGTTTGTCGATGATAAACTTTTAGCTAAATCCCTTGCATGGCCCTTATGCGTCAAAAGACCGTGTTATAAGTTTGACGTATTCGTTTGTGTATCTGTCTGCAGGTCCTAAACGGATGAACCGATTTTGATTTAGTTTTTTTTTGTTTGAATGGTGACGTTATCGGGAGTGTTCTTAGCCGTTCAAAAGATATGGGCGTTTTACTGTTTGAGTCGGGCTATTTGCGCAAGATATCGTCGGAGGTTTTTTTTAAATTTTTTTTTTTTTTTTTGTTGCTTGGTGGTTTTTGTTACTGGATATAAGATGGTAGAATATTTCAGTTTTGTGCTGCTTTCAAGAATATTATAAGGTGGGATAATTGCGTAAACCAATTAATGGCATTCATTTTGAAAATTCTACAACATTAATTGAGTTATTCACGTTGTAGAGGTAGCAATTTCTTTCAAAGTCTTTTGGATTGAAAATGTGTAACCCTATATACCCCCGTTGCAGTCCGAGAGCTAAGCTATGTTAGTTTGATTTAGGCCCAGTTCCTTGATCCGTAATTAACTCAAGAAACAGTTAAATATGCTATCCAATAATTGCAAATTTCCACATTTCGGTGAAGAAAAATGTTCTTCAGTTGTTAGCCTCACAAATGAGGAGCATCTGTTCAAAAGGTCGTATTTCTATGATAAACAAACTTTACAAAAACAGAAAAAAACATCTAATTCCTATTATAAAAATTCTAAAATTAAATTAAATTTAGATCATTGTGAAGATTAAGACTACAATATTACATGCATTTAAAAAAATAAAAAAAATACACCATAACTTTTTTTTTATTTAATTTTAGTTCAGAAATAAGACTTATTGATCGGAAAAATCAGAAACACGACCTTTTGATTTGTCACTTCTAGAAATATGCCCTTTTGATTTGACAAAGATACATAGAAAAAGTAAATTAATTAGATAAAATCTAACTAAGAGAATAGGATATTGAACTAAGTACCTACCGTTATTTACTCGAACGAAACGATTTTTATTAAAGTTGTTATGTGTGGAAAAAAATATGACCTTTTGAACAGAAAAATAAATAAAAGATGCTATTTGTAGAAGAAATATGCCTGTTTTGTTTAAAACAATCCAAGGGAACATTTTAATGCAGAAATACATCCGTTTTGATTGGAATCCAAGTTTTTTGGATTTTATTATATGGGAAATACGCTCCTTTTGAACAAGTTTTTACGCTCATTCGATGGAGTTTTCTGCTATGAGTTCAAAAAAAATATAAAAAAAATAAAAGTTGAAAAGTGAAATACGACCTTTTGAACAGACGCTCCTCAAATGGTCAAATAAGTTGGAGACTAAAAAAATTATGTATAAACGCGTTTTAGCGAAATTTTAAACCATTTGTTAGCATAATATTTAACCATTGGTTGAATTAACTACGGATCAAACAATAACTGGGCCTTGGTTTGCATAGCAGAGATATTTTTACTAACTTGTTACTTAATTCGCAGTCTGCAAACAATAAAATTTATGCAAAACTACCTCATCTATGCGAGCTAACTTAAATTACCTTATTAGCTCTTGGTCTGCAACTGGCTTTAGGATGGTCTTTTTTACAAGCTTTTATATAACTTGCAATGTATGTATGTAAGTGTGTTCGGGTCAAAACTTGCAACTGAATTTTAAAGTAGTTATCCATATATAGCCACCGATTAAGATAAAATTTTGCATACACGTTTTTTTGGATGTCAATGCATGTTTAGCTAAGTGACGTCATTCCAAATCCAATATGGTGGCCGGCCCAAGATGGCGGACTAGTTATTTTTTGTGCAATGCCATGATATAGGTATCAAATGAAAGGGTTTTCTGAGAAAACTACGAAAAAGTTTGTTTAAAAAAATATATTTTATAAATATTTTTTATTCTTTATTTTCTGGCTTTAATCATCTTTCTTTAATTGAATTAGCCATTTATTAAGCCAACAATATAATATCATCAACAAATATCGAAAGAAATCCCACCAACATTAAGACATATCCAATGCAATATGCTACGTCAAAACTAACACCCCTTCTAAATACCATATCAATTTCTGGCTACAGACCCTTTCTAACTCCTTCCCAATTAAATTCAACTGTAACATAATCAATTTAGGATTCAAATTTGAGTGTCTGTGTTAATGATCGATAGGACGATCGGGAAGGATTAAATTCAACTCTAGCATTATCAATTTAGGATTCAAATCTGAGTGGCTGTGCTATTGATTGATTGGGGTTTGGAGGAGAGTGGCTCATCAAACATGTAAGTCTGTCTACCGGAATGTTCGCGGCTATTCGCTAAAATGTCTCAATCTGGGGAGCCATGAGCCACTTAATAGATGATGTTCGAGCCACTGAATATGTTGCGGCATTTGCGGCTTCTTCATTATGAGATATTGAGGTCTAACGTTGTAGGGAGGCGAACTTTGTGTTCATTGTGAGGGATATGGTAGGTACCTGGCAGTTTTTTGTTTTATGTGAGCTAGGCTTTTTATACTCTTTTAAGAACAGGGACTGAATTACCCAAAAATTAAGGTACCTTTAAATTTCGGTATGACGTCATACCGTTAAATAAGGGTTAACGAAATATTTTGATATCGTAATTTTTTTCAGTAGCGGCATTTTGAGGTTGGAAATGCATACCGGTATATTTCGGTAGCAATACCTTAACCTTTACAAATGTATCGGTACCAGTACCTAAACCTTAATAAATAGAGGTTTTCTTTGACGCACCGCTCGCCACTCGGTGTCGTGTTATTGTAACTTAGTCGGTATTGGTTTTTATTTCCGATCGGAAGGACACGACTGTGGCCGGACTAAGCCGAGTGCCTACCTAAGGTTTTCTTACGTTTTCTGCTTTCTTTCGTTTCGTTTCTTTGCGATTTCCCAAATGCATATTAGTTAAAAACCTACACTACCTACTTCACTCTAATATGTTCATTTAGCAACATTACAATATTGGCAAACATGATAGGGCAAAAATACACATGCCTGTAACTTGTATATAAGTGTGCTAATAGCTTGCATGCCATAATAACCTCTGATTGTTTAATGTCATATTGGCATGCAAGCTACATGCACATATTTATGCCAGAAACAGGCATATGTATTTTGGGTTAGTTCCGCTATACCTACCTATATCAACCTATATAAATACCTTCTAAAAAGTCACGCTATGCATGAAATTACATTCGCGGGCAGTGATGAAGAAAAGTGTCATAGTGAAATATTTTATTTATCCATTTAAAAAGTAAATTAAGAAAACCCAGTAGGTAAATTCCGTTACTTTCGCGAAAAAAAAATTAATAAACGTTCCGTTTCAGTACACGCCAAGCTGGGCGTAGCTGGATGCGCAACCGATTGAGTGCTGCTCTATGGGTGCGAAACGTGGAAGGTCACAAAGGATACAAAACAAAACATCTAACGCCAATTCAAAGTTTTCGTCAACCACTGTCTGCGTCGCATGGTCGCATTCTCGGAATTTACTGGCCCGCGACTATCTCCAACGTAGAGCTTTTGGAGAAATGCCACGAGAACCCGATCGACCGCTAGATCAAGCGTCGCAAGTGGAGATAGATTGGCCACAAGCTCCAAAGTGGTCTCGATCACATACCCAAACAAATTGGGACTGACATACCCAAGAGAAAAGAAAGCGTGGCCGTCCCCGTCAAACCTGGCGTCGCACCATGTTGGCAAAAGCGACGACCATTGGAATTACGTGGAGCGAGAGTATTATCACATGTATTTAATGTTGTTTTTTGGTGTACAATAAATAATCAAGAAGCGTGCAGCTCAAGATCAATCGCAATGGTGGATATTTGTGGACCCCTCTGCCCCTTCTTTTTTTGTCACACATTTGTGAGAGACTGAAAGAGCGTCTCCCCTGAGCCTCGCTGTGCACGGCAGCACGTGGTCACTGTGCCACCGTCTTTCCTGGATCACTTGGTGGGTGGACAGAGTACCCAGTCTGAGCACGCGCGACCCAGGAGTCCCGCCTGCTTATAATGCGGGGAGGTTTTCGACGCTGTAGGCATCGGGGCGATTGGCTCCCCGACGCCTTCTTTGCCGAGTGGTATCGGCCCTCTCAGGATCCCGCTCGGCGGCCTCCTTCTGGACCATCAATGTCTCATAGAAGGAGGCCAAATCCCTTCAGTTTTTTGTCTCTGCCAGCATGGCCTTCACAAGCACAACTGCTGAATAAGACAGGTCTCGCCCGATCTTGGTGACTAATAACTGCCGCTTAGAGGCCGACACTGGGCACTTCTCGAGTGTGTTCTGTGCAGAGTCAAGGTCGCTTCTGCACCGAAGCAACCGTGCCCGGTCAGTACGTTTTTGGTTTAGGGTCTGTCAGACTCTTACTGACTAAAAACCACCCCTGTGTTCCATCTCACTTCTGCGACCCCCGGCTAGTGCCGGCCAACCTCTGCGGGCCACGACCTCGGGTTGTGGGGGGAGTGAGGTGTTGGATTCCCCCCGCGACGTCTAAGCGGGGCGCGGAACACTACGCACCACTACATCGGGTCCTGATGTGTGGGGGGCGACGGACGTCCCCGATTCCATAGCCCCTGGACTCATTTAGGGGGCTGGAAGAGGGTGTTGTCCACCCTCTGCACACGGCACACTCTGCCAGCGTATGCCACGCCGTGTCCTCCCGGCAGTCGACGCAGTGGTGACACCGGGTGTCCGGCTCCCTGTTTATGATGTTTTCCCGAAGCAACCATGCCCCGAGAGCACCTGCGTCACCCGAAACGTCATGAGCCGTGCCTCCTCCTGAGCCAGCGCTCGAGCACAGGCCGGACCACCTCGATGGTAACGAGGCCGGCAGTAGGGTGTGTAAGCCTGTCCCTGGCGGAATTCTACCACCAGGACCTCGCAAAGCTGAGACCGACGCAACTCCATATGTAACTGCATTGGCCCTTCGCCCCGCGCCCGCGCTTGCTGTGTGCCACCGATACAGTGACGCGAGTACCTTCGCCTCCAGATCCCAAGGCGGGAATTCAGAATTTAGTACACAAGCCGCCTCGTAGGAGATCGTGCGATACCCCCTGATGACTCTGTCGGCTCTGACTCTGCGGCTTCCGCAAAACAGCAATGCTGCCGGCTGTCAGGTCAGTCGCCCAGATCGGGGCCCCATACAGGGAATCAATTGCACGATACGGCAACGTATGCGGCTCACCAATTATGAGACCACAGCCGTCGCCAGCAACGCTGCCTCCCTGTACGAACTCCCTCGGCAGTGACCAGCGTATTGTCAGGTCCACGCCCGGTTGGAGTTTGCCCCTCAGCACCCAGTCGTATCCGATGTTTCACAGAGGCGGGCTCAAGACGGATTCTTGTGGAGCACCGCACGACATGCGGTGCTGGTTTCCGACGCCATCACATCCCACGTAGGTGAAACACCTCTCCGCCAAATAAGCCCCGACGATGGAGCGGAGGTAAGGAGGCACCCGATGATACCGCAGTGCCTTCCGAACACAATACAAAAGGGCAGGGTGTTGTAGGCGTTGGGAATGTCCAAGGACGCCGCCAACATCATCCCATCCCAGGACACCGCTTCCTCCGCCAGGACTCTCCCCTACGATATTTCGTGGATGGTGGAGCACCCATGCCGAAAGCCAAACTGGCTTTCGTCCAAATCCGGCCTCTCTCTTTACAAGTGGCTGACGCGGCGGGCCGCGAAAATCCGCTCGAACAGCTTACCCAGCTCGTCTAGCAGCACTATGGCCCGATACGCGGACGGCCAGTCCGCAGGGCGCCCCGCTTTCCTGAGCAGGACCAGACGACCAGATTACCACAAAGTAGGAAACTGGCCCCGCTCAAGGGCCCGCCTAGTACCTGAATGAGCCTGTAGGTCATGCGCTCTTATCTTTTCAGCCATGCTTTGAAGTGCGGCAGGACGGCTTTGACAATGCGCTTGTGTTAAAATTGCGGCTGCTGTAGCCGCTCGCACCACCGCTCGAGCGCGTGTCGCCGTTCCTGCCGCTTCTGCCTGAACACAGCGATTTCTGGAAAGCTATCACCATTCTGGTGGATGACGCGAATTTGGTTGTATACCCTCGCTTTCATATCCGCTAGAATATCTAACAGAGGAAAGCGTGCCAGGAGTGTTGCCGCCTCAAAGGATATCGTTCCGTAACCTCGTGCGATACGAATGACCATTTTCCGCTGCAGGCTTTTTAGTCCTGCAGCGTCGGACGCCTGATAGTCTGCTTGACCAAACAGGCGACCCATTAAGGACCATCGATCACACTACACCGCGTAGAGGCGGCGATCTTCTTCCCATGGTTCCACCAAGTTGAGTAGCAGTCTATTCAAAACACCCACTGCCTTTTCACCGCGACGGACTTGCAGGCGCTCGAAATGCTCTACTCTCTCTCGACGCAAATAAAACGCTCGAAAGCGAGTACTCAGATGATGAAATGAATGAGTATGTATGTAAAAATATTACTGGCCACTTATATAGCATGGAACAGTTTCTTGATCTTAAGTGTTTGTGACTTTTAAGGTCAATAAAAAACAAAAACACTGCAGCCACCAAAGACCTTATACGTATTTCGTAGTAAGAAGTATAAGGTCTTTGGCAGCCACAACCGCTCTATTTGACATTTTGAAATGAATTACATTTAACGAGATCGTATTCGAATGCTCCAAGCTCGCAAGGGAATGTTTGACTCGAACGTTCATAGTTTTGCTCGAACGCGAATGCTAAGCTCGCTGGGAAGCATTTGTTGCTCGCCTACGACTGCTTGTTTACAAATGCTCACGAACAAATGCTCCCAGTGAGTACGCTCCTTTAGACTGTCCACTCCGGTCCACTGCCGGACATAGGCTCCCCCAAGCGTTTCTGCCACATTGACCGGTTCCGTACATCTGGCATTCAGTGGACAGATCAGATCGGTGGTCAGATGCCAGATAATCTGACACCAGTCTTGATATAAGGGTATCGTATTCCCCATGCAGTTACTGGGTTGTGGATGTCAGATAGGCAGCCCTTTCATGTTAAGTACTGGTACTCAGCTGTATCCAGTTAGACTGAAAGAAGATCCCAACATTTAGTTGGGAACAAGGCTAGGCAGATTAATTGATTTCATGTCAGTAAAGTGTGTACCTACTCATAAGTAAATAATAATTCAATTTAACTCACATAGCCTCCAATAATTATTACATTCACCCCTATTTTTTGCCTTTGCCTAGTGTAGGCCGCAGTTTAAAAAAAGTCCCGGTATTTTTAGGGGCCCAGTCCGACGCTGATTTACGTTGATGAACTATCAAAGTATCAGCGGTCGACAAAATAAAAATGTAATCGCGCGGTACACAGTCGGCAACGAACAAAGAGTTGAGTAAAAGAGTAGGTTCAGCAAACATTGTAGGTACACAGTTCTAACGTGTTCGCACCCGCGCCCCACCGTCTCGCATGTTTTTCGGTACCTAAATCGTTTAAAGGTTAAATAACAATTTTACCCAACCTTTATTTATAAAGGTATCGGTATAGCTCAACCTTTATTTCAAACCGGTACCGATATTTTTTTGAGGTATCTTAACCTTTAACCGTAACCGCTTTCAGTCCCTGTTTAAGAATGTTGTGTAAAGCGAAAAAACTTTTTTCGCTTTACACTACATTATATCTGGTTATTTCAGAGTTACATTAACTATATAAGTCCAGGTTTCCTCACGATGTTTTCCTTCACCGTTGCCTGTGATGTCCAAGATGAACTTAAAAAAATAAAAAAAACTTTGTATATGTTGTGTGTAGCTTGTGAAAAATCTGTGTTTTCTTTCTTTCTTTCTTTCTCTCACTGGATCCTAGATTAGCATTGGCACATACAAATAGTAAAACAAATTAATTCTTTCGGTATTACTTTCCTGGTACCGTCAATTGCACATCAGTTCATCAGTGATAACTATTTGACACTGAGGGCAACAATAAGGACGATTTCAGTATGCAAGCAAATCTTACCATTAATTTTGTAAGTTTTTTATACAGAAGACAATTCTGTTTTGATCTCCACCATATTGCCGCTAATCTAAGTCCCTACATTATTGACTTCTAATTTTAGAATTCTTAACCCACAAAAAGATTTTTTACTCCCAAAACTTACCTGGAAATCGCAAGGCCACCGTGAGGTTCTTAATATTATCATCAATTGGATCTGCCCTTTACAAAGTATACTTTTTAGTTTCGTTTGGCAAATTTTGCAAACCGAATATCAAAGTCAGGAAAGGTCAAATAATACGTTTTGAAATCTTAACGAGAACTTCTTGGCAATTAACGTTTAGGACGTTTAATTTTAATGATTTGAAGGATCGTGTTTGAATTCATGATACCCGGAGCTTTAAGGTAACGAAATTTATCTTGGGATCGCTAATTATGAAAGCGAAAATGAGGTCATTTCATCATTTATAGGCGTACCGGAATTCTTAGCGTACATCAAGGTCATTCATCAATTTGATGTAGTGTTTGTTTGTTAGAGCGCGGATTCACGGAACCATCGAGAGCTATTTAGCTAGTTCTCCCAACTTTCGAGCTAGTGAACTATTGGGTAAACTATTATATTGCCATTTCTAACTAAGCAATAGCAGTGTAGCTCTTCAGGAACTACACGTTAATAGCTCTCAATCATGGTAGAACAAGACAAAAAATATTACACCGCCTTTTATACTGCTGTTTTTACAGTTTACGAAACAATTAACAATTTTTCTTGTGTATCTTTCAAAGTTCACGGGTTCATCACAAATGTTTGGAAGCCACAGTATTTTTCTCACCGAGCGAAACATCGCTATAGGTGGGAGTGACACGACAATAGCGATGAAATGGCTAGTTGTCAGTATGACACTTGTCAATTCGATGTGTTGCCACTGTGTGTTATTGAAATACCCGAGCAAAATGCATTTTTATCTTAACAAAGCAATTATGAACTAATAATTCAAAATATAAATTAATTTAACACTAAATATACATGACATAGATGAACATAGATGAATCACATGAGTTACTAAATAGTTAAGCTAGTTAGTAATTTATTTTATTTACATTAACTACATGAGAAAGTACCTAAATTTTCTAAAAAGGACAATCAATGGTAACACTTATCGTGACGTAGGCTTAGGCCATCCTGTGAAGAACATACCAGGCGAAGTATACGGAGTATGTTATTATACCATGCTCTCAATGAAACCGCGCCTTTAGCTTTCGGTAGCCATTTGAACTGTTGCGTTGGTGTTTTTGTCTTTCAACACAAACGAATTCCCGAAAGATCTTTAAACAGTACTCCAAACAATAGCAGCTGTTGTTTCTAAATCTACAAAAGGATGTGTACTTACGTTTCCAAATACTGGAAGACCCTGTACACCGGCTTTCTGTAGACCAGGAATCCATCGCACCGCTCCATGGTCAACACTTTCTAGAACTTTCCCACTGTTTAACACCACCTCACGTTATCACGAGACCACCACAGACCAAACTCTACCACATTTACCATTCTACAAAGATTCGTTGATGTCGTACAAAAAGATCCGGTAAAAAAGGTCTCTTCACACTGTTATGTATTTACACTTACACTAGAATCTCGTAAAAATTTTAAGGCGTTCGTCAACTATTAAAAAGTTTACAAAATTCTTTTGGTCCTTTCAGGTGACTGCGTTCTATAATTAAGGCTGATTTATTGGTTACAGGGTATAAATATTTGGTAAATAAGCACTTAATTTAACACTAGAACTAATAATTTAACGCCTAAAAGGCGATCACAGTCCACTTTTGATTGAATTCTCAATGAATTGGCAGAATAGTATAAAACTGCTGTCTGAAAAAAAAACAGAAAATTGTTTCGAATAAAGTTTTGCGCAAAGGTTTGTACGCAAACATTTAGTTTACGACAATAAATTTTTATTTCCCCGTGTATCTGAAGGTTGAGCAAATCGGTATCAGGAGTTGTGCCAACAAAAGGCTTCAGGACCATGTTTTCCGACGTTTTCGTAAAAGACTCCTTTCTCGGATACCCTTGTCATTATCGAGATGTCAATATCGTTCGCTCGCGCGCTTTCCAAGTTCCAAAACGTCATTTCCACGCCATTGACATGAACACTCGGAAGAGGCATGAAAACTTATGACTTTTAGAACTCTATTAACATTCGATATCTTACAGTTTCACTCGTAATACTTGCGGGGATTTTTATCCCAATGAATCATTCTATAAAATACATGTGTCTAATGATAAAGTCGTTCTTATAGATAGATACCTATAAAGTTATGGAAAAAAACATTGTGCAAATACTAAAAATACAGTGGTAGTCACTGGCATACATTATCATTTAGCCGTTGGGTCTGTCAGCAGCATCCGGCGGCGGACTATTGTTCCGGCAGAGATAACAAACGCGACATACATACAAAACACTGGCCATACCATTCAGGGGCCTAACTAAATATTACATCCCAAACAATAAATACAAACTGCCGCTAACTTTTAATAAAAACGAGCCCCAAAAATATGCTACCCATAAATAAAATTTCACTTGAATCGCAACTCCTTTTAAAATTTTTACTTATTTGCAGACATCGACGAATATGGAACCTTGTTTCGAAAGCATGCGAGACCGGCGCCCTGCATGCCATGCGTACGCATCGAGTGTCCAGACACGACTGACCAATAAAGCGTCCGCGACATGCATTCTGTATCCCAAATATGCGTACGCGCATCGCCGGAAGCAGGTGTCACGCGCGCCACCTGTTCCCGTCGCGAATACCAAAAAGCGTGCTGACTTAAACAGTCAGTTGGAACAATGACCTGTCTGTACAACGGACTGCCCACTCATGGCTAATTAGGACTTATTTCGGTATCGATACAGGCGCAAGCGGCTATCGACTGTCATCTGTAATCTATACAACGTGGCATACATACTGTATTGATGATTTTAACATGTACAGTTAGACGGTTACCCTTTGTTGTGGCCGCAGTACCGGTCAAACGAGTTAATAAATATTTGATGGATTGCAGCACCTTTAAGTGGTGTTAACATATTCATTAACATACTGGAGAATGAAGGTAAATAATCGTGTTCAACTTTCGAAGAAAATGTTAAGATATAATAGTTTAATAATGCTGAGCGCGCAATAGTTTAAGTTTATTTCAATACGAAACAAAACCATTTTGGAGGTATGCGGAACAGGGTGTAAAGTCCCGCAAACACTAGCTCTGCACGAAGGCTGCGCTGATGTTCATGTTCGAGGGTCAGGAATGCGCGTCCGCTGCATGCTGGTGGTCAGGATATCCCCGTAGATGCCGTGGGTACTGGCTGGCTGTGTAAACCGCTGCTCGAAAGCTTGAGGAAGTGATGATGACGTCACGATGAAGTAGCTCTGCACGAAGGCTGCGCTGATGTTCATGTTCGAGTTTGGAGGTATGCGGAACAGGGTGGTAAAGTCCCGCAAACCTCCATAGAAAAGGGAGGATCCGCCGACCAGACGGGTGTTGTGTCTGGTCCGGGCAATTGCCCAACGGTTATAGTCGGACTGTTGTACGTGTTCAAATCGAGGCGAAAAATTTGCTTGCTCGATTCAGGATTTGTGTGACGTCATGTCATTGGTTCGTAAGTGGCGGCGTCGGTGCCACTACACCATGCTCAAATAGAATAGCGAAGCGCCTACTGCTTCTTGCCGATGCAATAGCATGATATGATGTTTATAATTTCACTAAGAGCATACAAAATTACACTCCGAGAGCCCAAAATCTCAGAAGTTACATCTCAACCACTTTAATATTTCATCTGAAGTCCTGCATAAAAGCGGAGACGCGAGCTGGAAAGCTTACTCAGATGCTACACGAGCTTTTAAGAAAACAGGTCACGGATATCGTCCAAAAATATGAAACTTAATAAAGTCTGGAAGAGATTTATTCGCGCGAACGCATCCAGTTTGTGACAGAGTGAATCTACGTGCAAACAAGTTTGGAAGTTACCAGCTGACGTTCAGGGCTGATGTAAGTCCGAATTAAGCAGTAGTGTTAAAGTTACGGGACTTATTAGTGTCTTGAACCGATTGAGATTCTGTAGTCTGAGAACTTAGCTTGAATTTCAGTGCAACTTTGCCGAATTTTGTAATTTTGTTGGTACTGAACACGCGGTCACCAGCTGAGTATTCAAAATAGGGAAACGTATTCCCTAAGTATTTTGTGTTGTAAGCTTGAGGCCTTATCTTAAATCTTGTTCGCAGTTCGTACTGGTGTATACGGATGCAGAAGGAGTCCCTTCAGACAGACAGTCGTAATGACAGTGACAGCTGTCAATGTCACAATATCAGATCTTATTGCGTTTCCAGTGCTTACTGAACTAAGAGCATATTGTTTTGTTTTTATGTAATTCTTCATGTTCTACTTAGAATTTAAATCTTCAATACCACACCGTAACAGGAGCCTTGTAAAGCGACAAAACAAAGTTGAAATTCGTTACGAAATTTTATTCAAGTGTTAATACTGGGCATTATCACGCAATTTGTGATTTACTCGGGCAGTAAAGTTTTCATATCCAGACGGGTAATCAGCCAAACTTTTCCAAATTGGAGTTAAGCACGCCATCTTTTACCCCTCAGAACTTATTAGGCTAATTTTAAATAACAAAGCGTTGTTTGACAATCTTGTAACTATTTTAATTTATGAGGTAAAGCAAAAAAACAAAGGATTGTTCAGCCTGAAGATGAAATAAGAGCAAATTTACTCTGCTACACATTTGTTAAAAAAACAGCAACAGATAATTTCAAACGAAACTCAATTTAGGTCTTGTTTTTCTTGCCGTTTCAAACCTTGATACTCCCCGTTCCTAATTAAAACGTGCTACCAACATCAAAGAAACGAAAATCAAGCGTACCCATTGAACTTCTATACCCCCACTCAAGTCCGCTCATGTGGACACAGACTAACTAACCCTAAAATAAAACCTTCAAAATTTGAAAGCCTTTTAAAAAACAACATTCGAAATTGGAACCTCTGACGTTGACTGTCTGCTTTTTAAAATAATTCAAAATTGGAACCTGTGACATCAGACTGTCTGCTTTTAGCTTTTCGCCGATTTGTTAATGGCATTAGCCGCCATGAATAAAGTATTTACAAGAGTGCACTAATAAATGTCGTCTGACAGTCTAGCGATCCTATCGAGTGCAATGAACTGAACTGAATCAAGGAGAAGTTAGAAATGGAGGTATTAGAATATGTGGACAAATCAACATTAAGTTTTTGTCATTTACGAGTCAGCTTATTTTACAAAATCTTCGGTGATAACCGAATTTGAAGTTTATTATTAAGTATATTTTACTAACGAATACCAAATACATTGTTTTTCCCTAATTTTTCCAATTCAACCAAATTGATTTTGCGGTTTGGTACGGAACCCTAAAATTGCGAAGTCCGACACGCACTTAGCCAATTTTTTTATAAAATAAAAGTGACGCACGTTCTTAATTTATTAACCACCAGCTTTCGCTGCTGAATCGTTACTAATTACTCGGTAGCTTTAACTAATAACTAACTATAAAATCGCTACTTGTTAGTCCATTTACAGAATTGGATAGACGAGCCGCACCGTCTCGTATTTTTGTGCTGGTTTGATGCGAAATACCATGTATTAATTGGAGCTTGAGATTTAAATGCAACGTCTTTAACTTCTGATCGTGTTGAAGTTATTTTCAGGGAAGTATTTTCAAGGAAGTTTTAAGGGAACAGTCAACATGTTACCAATTTTAGCTGTCTCGTTGCAAAATGTATAGTTTTTGACTAGGTAGTCGGTTAAAAATGGCAAAGAGTGAGGCTTGGATCCGGTTTCTAAATAACCGGTTATTAAGTGTTATAATCGTTTTTATCCTTTTTTTTTTGTTCGGAGTCTATACGATAAAAGAGCGTTATTGAAAATCCTAATTAACCGGTCTAGGCCGGCCGCGCACCTAAAACTGAATCACTTTGTACTTCAGCACAGTTGCGCATTGAAGGTAGGCAACAGAAATCTTTTATAACCGGTTAATTACACGAAACCTATTTACGAACTTTTTTCACATAAAATCGTTTAATTGTGGTTTAAGGTAGAACAAAACCGAAAGAAAACGTTCCCTATGTTCTTAGGCGTTAACCGGTTCGTAATTATTTCCGGTTTCCAAGTCTTGGTAAAGAGCAGGTTGCAGTCTATCTACTTATGGCAATGCAGACATCTATAAAATTGTACGTTTGTTTATATGTTTGTAAAAAAAGTAGGTACGGATCCTATTACGACAATTATTGCAATGATAGAAAACTTCACTATTTATTAGCGTGTCATAGGATACGTTTTGTCCCCGAAAAGCCACAGGAGCAAAGTCGCTGAAGCAACACTAGTTACAAATCAAATGGTTAAGAGATGTGGTATACTCTTAAATAAACATAGTCAGCACTTTAACGGTTACGTCTATTCATTATTAGATTGCACCAGCGGTGTTTGGACGTCCCATTCAGTGCTATCTACTTACTGATAAATCTGGTTGTTTTCTTATAAAATCCAAACCATAATCAGTGTTACTAGTGAACGGTGAACACCACATTTAACCATTCACTGAAACACTAAGGATTAATTTTATTATGCCTATTGACTTACTAGAATGCCTAATAAAACAGCCGCGAAAAGGCGACAAAAAAAAAAAAAACATCCATTTAAAAGGGTGTGCACGCCGTTCTCATAAATTGTTCTACACTATTAAGCAGGACACTGGGCCATTACCGGGAGACATAAAACCCTGTTAAATTACAGCAAAATAATCAACCGAGCCTTGAATTACGAGATTTGGAGGGATAAATAATGCTACCAATAATTATTGTCAATCCGAAATATTGGATGTTAAAACAACGACATGATTGTAAATATATCGTCGACCACAACATCGCTTTACGCCTATTAATATTAAAACACAAAGAAAAACATTAATATCATAAAAACATAAGAAAATAGTAAAGCACTGTAATTTTCAGATTTCATTAACAGTCTTAATAGTTAGAAAATGCGAAAGTTAAAAATATATCATATTATCTTTTTTTTTTTTTATCTTTATTTTAAGGGACTTTTGAACTCAGTTCCCGTCAGTCCCATCATAAACTAATCTTAAGTTAACTAACAAAAATAAAAAAAATAAACAAAAACAGTGTTTTAGATACTGACTAATGAATAAATCATTTTAGCCTCACGGGACAGAGGCCGAGCCAAAAAATAACAAAATATACCCAAGTCTAACCTATTTATATTTAATTCTTTAATAATTATATTTCTCTCAGATTCGTTCCTGACGCACTCGGCTAAAAGATGTTGCACATCTTCTCTTTTAGATTCTCAATTTCAATGCGATAGAAAGCATAAACCAATAAAAATATATCATTTAAAGTTTTCTCAGAAATAAAATTATTAATCCCATAGGCTACATAAGTGCTTTTTCATAATGGAAAACCGTGCAAGCAAAACGAACACGCAAACAGACAAGCAAAAGATACGCCACGATCTCTTTCAGCGGCTGCAAATATATTTTCTATCTTTCTTTACTAAAGAATTTTCCACAACAAACTCCTTCAGAGACCCTTCAGATTTTTCTTTAGAATTCTCGTCATGCGACGTTGGATGTCGTATCTTCGTCCCGCGAGAGTCTACCCGATAATATAATAATACCTACCTACATTCCTCACTCCTCTGCGAAGACCACAGAGTACAAAATTTGAAAGCCTTTTAAAAAACAACATTCGAAATTGGAACCTCTGACGTTGACTGTCTGCTTTTTAAAATAATTCAAAATTGGAACCTGTGACATCAGACTGTCTGCTTTTAGCTTTTCGCCGATTTGTTAATGGCATTAGCCGCCATGAATAAAGTATTTACAAGAGTGCACTAATAAATGTCGTCTGACAGTCTAGCGATCCTATCGAGTGCAATGAACTGAACTGAATCAAGGAGAAGTTAGAAATGGAGGTATTAGAATATGTGGACAAATCAACATTAAGTTTTTGTCATTTACGAGTCAGCTTATTTTACAAAATCTTCGGTGATAACCGAATTTGAAGTTTATTATTAAGTATATTTTACTAACGAATACCAAATACATTGTTTTTCCCTAATTTTTCCAATTCAACCAAATTGATTTTGCGGTTTGGTACGGAACCCTAAAATTGCGAAGTCCGACACGCACTTAGCCAATTTTTTTATAAAATAAAAGTGACGCACGTTCTTAATTTATTAACCACCAGCTTTCGCTGCTGAATCGTTACTAATTACTCGGTAGCTTTAACTAATAACTAACTATAAAATCGCTACTTGTTAGTCCATTTACAGAATTGGATAGACGAGCCGCACCGTCTCGTATTTTTGTGCTGGTTTGATGCGAAATACCATGTATTAATTGGAGCTTGAGATTTAAATGCAACGTCTTTAACTTCTGATCGTGTTGAAGTTATTTTCAGGGAAGTATTTTCAAGGAAGTTTTAAGGGAACAGTCAACATGTTACCAATTTTAGCTGTCTCGTTGCAAAATGTATAGTTTTTGACTAGGTAGTCGGTTAAAAATGGCAAAGAGTGAGGCTTGGATCCGGTTTCTAAATAACCGGTTATTAAGTGTTATAATCGTTTTTATCCTTTTTTTTTTGTTCGGAGTCTATACGATAAAAGAGCGTTATTGAAAATCCTAATTAACCGGTCTAGGCCGGCCGCGCACCTAAAACTGAATCACTTTGTACTTCAGCACAGTTGCGCATTGAAGGTAGGCAACAGAAATCTTTTATAACCGGTTAATTACACGAAACCTATTTACGAACTTTTTTCACATAAAATCGTTTAATTGTGGTTTAAGGTAGAACAAAACCGAAAGAAAACGTTCCCTATGTTCTTAGGCGTTAACCGGTTCGTAATTATTTCCGGTTTCCAAGTCTTGGTAAAGAGCAGGTTGCAGTCTATCTACTTATGGCAATGCAGACATCTATAAAATTGTACGTTTGTTTATATGTTTGTAAAAAAAGTAGGTACGGATCCTATTACGACAATTATTGCAATGATAGAAAACTTCACTATTTATTAGCGTGTCATAGGATACGTTTTGTCCCCGAAAAGCCACAGGAGCAAAGTCGCTGAAGCAACACTAGTTACAAATCAAATGGTTAAGAGATGTGGTATACTCTTAAATAAACATAGTCAGCACTTTAACGGTTACGTCTATTCATTATTAGATTGCACCAGCGGTGTTTGGACGTCCCATTCAGTGCTATCTACTTACTGATAAATCTGGTTGTTTTCTTATAAAATCCAAACCATAATCAGTGTTACTAGTGAACGGTGAACACCACATTTAACCATTCACTGAAACACTAAGGATTAATTTTATTATGCCTATTGACTTACTAGAATGCCTAATAAAACAGCCGCGAAAAGGCGACAAAAAAAAAAAAAACATCCATTTAAAAGGGTGTGCACGCCGTTCTCATAAATTGTTCTACACTATTAAGCAGGACACTGGGCCATTACCGGGAGACATAAAACCCTGTTAAATTACAGCAAAATAATCAACCGAGCCTTGAATTACGAGATTTGGAGGGATAAATAATGCTACCAATAATTATTGTCAATCCGAAATATTGGATGTTAAAACAACGACATGATTGTAAATATATCGTCGACCACAACATCGCTTTACGCCTATTAATATTAAAACACAAAGAAAAACATTAATATCATAAAAACATAAGAAAATAGTAAAGCACTGTAATTTTCAGATTTCATTAACAGTCTTAATAGTTAGAAAATGCGAAAGTTAAAAATATATCATATTATCTTTTTTTTTTTTTATCTTTATTTTAAGGGACTTTTGAACTCAGTTCCCGTCAGTCCCATCATAAACTAATCTTAAGTTAACTAACAAAAATAAAAAAAATAAACAAAAACAGTGTTTTAGATACTGACTAATGAATAAATCATTTTAGCCTCACGGGACAGAGGCCGAGCCAAAAAATAACAAAATATACCCAAGTCTAACCTATTTATATTTAATTCTTTAATAATTATATTTCTCTCAGATTCGTTCCTGACGCACTCGGCTAAAAGATGTTGCACATCTTCTCTTTTAGATTCTCAATTTCAATGCGATAGAAAGCATAAACCAATAAAAATATATCATTTAAAGTTTTCTCAGAAATAAAATTATTAATCCCATAGGCTACATAAGTGCTTTTTCATAATGGAAAACCGTGCAAGCAAAACGAACACGCAAACAGACAAGCAAAAGATACGCCACGATCTCTTTCAGCGGCTGCAAATATATTTTCTATCTTTCTTTACTAAAGAATTTTCCACAACAAACTCCTTCAGAGACCCTTCAGATTTTTCTTTAGAATTCTCGTCATGCGACGTTGGATGTCGTATCTTCGTCCCGCGAGAGTCTACCCGATAATATAATAATACCTACCTACATTCCTCACTCCTCTGCGAAGACCACAGAGTACGGAAACGGCGCGCCTGGCAGTGACTAGACGTCACTTTAGTTGGTGGCAATTAATTGAAATTATTTTGAATTCTGTATTCAAATAATGTAGGTATAAAGACGGGTTAACAGCCGGGTTAAACCCCATCTCATGCTTGTCCGTCTATATTAGGTTAAACCCCATTGTTGGGTTTAAATTTAAACCCCATCCATTTTGGTAGATTAATAAACTAATATTCGCGAACGAACAATTTGCACTGAGTACCAGTATTTGGGTCGCAGGCGACCCAAATACTGGTACTCAGGTCTAGCAGAAAGTTTCTAGGAGTAAACGGTGACACAAATAACAATACATTGTTTTTCTCTCATTTTTTTTATTACAACCAAATTGATTTTGCGGTTTGGTACGGAGCTCATAATGTGCGCAATCCGATACGCACTTGGCCAATTTTTTTATAAAATAAAAGTGACGCCCGTTGTTAATTTATTATCCACTAGCTTTCCATTTACTAATTACTCGGTAGCTTTAACTAATTACTAACTATAAAATCGCTACTTGTTACTCCATTTACAGAATTGGATAGACGAGCCGCACCGTCGCGTATTTTTGTGCTGGTGTGATGCGAAATACCATTTATTAATTGGAGATTTAAATGCAACGTCAACGTCAACGAATAAATACTTTGACTTTGACACTCATGGTTGGTGCGAAACGTTTTGACAGTGCCGTATGTATGGCCAGTGGCCACCGAATAGAGATGGTCAACCATGTTGAAGTCGGCTTCCAAGCCGAATCAGCTGAGTATACATACTTTACATGGAGCGACTGCATATCTATGGGTTTAAAACCAAAATGACGGTTTTTAAACCTTGTTTTCCGTTTATAGATAGGCATAATTGCTGCTATCGCGGGGAAAACCTGGATGAGGTTGCCGCAGAAGCGTGGGTATTGGCACAGGAAAAGAGAAGCCTATGCTCAGCAGTGGGCGAAGTCGGACTGCGGATGATGAAGAGTTGATTGCCCAACTGTGGAGTTCTGTGGAGATGCCCGAGATGAACAATGGTCTCAAAGTCTCAATAATGGGTGTGCTCTATATATCATATATCATTTGTGAGAACTCGTTCCGTTGATATAATCAAATTGATGATGGCATAGCAAATATTTTTTGGATAATTGTTTGTGAATAAATTTGAAATTAACTGTTCAAAATATATTGATATAATCTTGCAAGATTTATTTACAAACTTACGGTGTTGCCAGGAATCCGATGACAAAATTTGTATGACAGTTGACAGTTTTGACAGTGTGCCTCCTGTAGTGCCCGCCAATAAGTTTCACTGCTCTGTGGAGAGGCCCAAGATGAACAATGGTCTCGATAATGGGAATGCTCTACACTCCACAGTGATAATATCATTAGTGAGAACTCGTTTGTTGATATATATATTGATGACGGGCACGGCAAATATTTGTGGGTAATTGTTCGTAAATAAGGATGGTGAGTGAAAAAATGTTGTTGTCAACACGATTTTGGGTAGTTTTATTTTTCCTGTGAGCTATTTTTGTTTATTGTTGGGTATTTAGCGTATTTGTCATATAAATATATTCACATTTGACCCTCAATTTAGTCTTTCCGCAACCATATTATTAGAGTCGGCTTCCAGTCTCACTCGATGCAGTTTTATTTAGTAATTGCGGACGCCTCGCGGTTTCACCCGCGTAGTTCCCGTTCACCTGGGAATACAGGGATAAAAAGTAGCCTATGTCACCCGGGGATAGTTTCTATCAGAATCGGTCCGGTAGTTTTTAAGTTTATTCGTTACATACGAAAATACAAATCTTTCCTCTTTATAATATTAGTATAGATTTTTCAATGGAGCGACCGCCAATCTGACCTCCAAAACCCAGAAACTAATAATACCTACTAATACGATACCTCTTGGTAAGATTGAATCTTGTAAGTAGGGATCGAAGACTTGAAGAAATAAAAAAACTAAAATACTGGAAATTTTCCAGGTCAATAAAAACATGTAAAAGCTTAAAAAATCGTGACACAATCCCATCAGACTTTCCACCATTAAGTCCTAATCACTTTTACAGCAATACGCCGTCTCTTTTCTAATTGTTCAATATCCTCGAGTGTGAAAAGGATAGCGACACATATTCACAGTCAAACGACGTTAAAGAAGACATTTGTGGGCATATCATAAAAACTTACGATGTCATTGTTTCCATGGCGACATAGAATGCCATTGACTCCGGAGCTACAACACGAGCCTATGTCTAGCCGAGCTTATTTGTAATGGAAATAAGGTTAGAAAGTTCATTCTTATTGCAACAAGGCAAAAAGGGAACGAAAAAATTAATAAAATGACAGTTAATTTAAGGAAACTAGGAAAAAATATCTATACCAATATTATAAAGAGGATTTTTTTTTTGTTTGTACCGAATAGTCTCCGAAACTACTGGACCGATTTAAAAAATATTTCACCTGTGGAAAGCTACATTATTCCCGAGTAACAATAGGCTATAATTTTGACGGGAGCGAATCCACGGGGATCAGCTAGTTCGTTATAAACTAATTTTAATTCAAGTAATTTTTTTAGTTATTTCATTTACATAATTTAAGTTGTAAGTTATGTTGTGCAGTGATACAGTGACTAAGCATAAGTAGTCAGTTTTACTACACTATTTCCAATTGTTATCAAGGACTTTAAAAAGTCAAGTCATGGCTTACGCGTAGGACGAAAAAAAAAATTGATAATTATTTTGTCTATTGCAAGTTTTTTGACGTAGAAGAAACAAAAAAAAAAACGAAATTATAAATACATATTTTGTCTATGCCAAGTTTACAACGACAGATGTCAAATCGAATCAAAGTGCAGTGCCCTTTCGGCCCTTTAACAAATGATGAAAGAAAGGTGTGAACACACTAAATATCTATCAAAACACGTACCCAATCAATATTCAATTGGTTTCATATGCATACGATATAATTAGCGGCATTCAGATTCCCGTCATACCTTTCTACTTGAACTGATTAAGGTATGAGAAACGGTATTTAGAAAATTCATTATTCAAGCCCTTTGGTTCATTATGACGCAATAATAAGCGTTTTCTACCGTTATTTATTGATTATTAAGAAATATCTAGGTTCTTAATGTGTGTACTTAAATTTTAAGTTTGATTTGTTATATATAGATGGCCTAATAGACGGTGGACTGATGACATAACTGAAAGAGCAGGAAAAGACTGGTTAATCCTAAGCCAAGAGAGAGAGTCGTGGGAGAAGATGGGGAGACCTTCACCCAAGGAGGGGTCCATGTCCCAAATCCAAATCATAACAAAAATTACTAATCACAAGCAAATTACTAATAAACACTAACAACATTTGAAATGCACAAAAACCGGCCAAGTGCGAGTCGGACTCGCGCACGAAGGTTTTCGTACCATTATCGCAAAATACGGCAAAAAAATCACGTTTGTTGTATGGGAGCCTTACTTAAATATTTATTTTATTCTGTTTTTAGTATTTGTTGTTATAGCGGCAATAAAAATACATTATCTGTGAAAATTTCAACTGTCTAGCTATCACGGTTCATAAGATACAGCTTGGTGACAGACAGACAGACAGACGGACCGCGGAGTCTTAGTAATAGGGTCCCGTTTTTACCCTTTGGGTACGGAACCCTAAAAATAGGATATGGAAATAAAAGGTTTTTATAATTTATCTAGTCTCTTCCCTAATATTAAATTATATTGCCTTTTAAGTTAAACACATATGAATATTATGACTGTATTTATCTATTATATACTTTATTGTACACCACAAAAATACATGCAGGACAAACATTTACCATAACAACTTTACCTACTGCACAAACGAAATGCTTGAATCGTAAAATATTTGTCAAAGAATGAAATGGAATATTCAATTTTACGTTCTATAATAAATATTTCTAGCAAACCAATTGTATGTTAAAGCAATAAAATAAATCAATTTAACCTAACTTACCCAAGGCAAAAGAAATACATTATTATCCTTTACCTGTATCTCTTTACTTCCGAACAATAATCCCTCCATTGAGGCTGGCATCTCGCAACATTTTTTATAACACCAAACAGATCACACAAATTCATTATTTTTATATTAAACCATCAACATTAAACCAAGAATTGGTCAAAACTGTCCACGAATATAAATCACTTATTTCTTCAGTCTCGAAGAAAAACACTGTAAAATGAACTGCGGTTGAATAGCGACTGACTGCATATCAGAAATTACGGAAACTCCTGCCATTGTTGTTTGTTATTATTTAAAAATAAAATATGGAATATGTCCTCCAATGAGGTCGCAAGGAAAAACACATCAATAGGTACTTAAAGTTAAACAATCCTCGTGTATTGTTTAGTTATATCTATGGTTAATTTCATATTTTGTTATGAAATTAACCTAAGAAAAAGTCATAATTTAAGGTTTGGTTCTCGCCTGTTTCGTCCTCCAATATTGGACCAATATAAAAGATTATAATCCATAAGCTGAAAAAGAAAGACATTACTGTGCCCATATATTTTCCTTTTTTCATTTATAGTTGTCAAATTTGTACACACATCACACACATCATCAGCCTATTAATGTTCCCACTGCTGGGACACAGGCCTCCTCTCTGTGAGAGGGAATGGGCCGAAACCCACCACGCTGGCCCAGTGCGGGTTGGTGGATGTCACATGTCTTCGAATTTTTGGTTCTAGACAATGCCGGTTTCCTCACGATGTTTTCCTTCACCATTTTGAGAGCAGTGGTGAAGAAGTAATTTACACAAAGTAAAGCGCCTGCCTGGGCTCGAACCCACGACCTACAACTTGTAAGTCGCGGCCGACACCACTGGGCCACCACTGCTCAAATTTGTACACTAGGCCTCTATTGACAGCGCAATTTTGAGCATCTTTTAAGGGTTCTAGTGCTTCTAAAGATAACGTATCATCGAAAACATAAGTACACAGGCACAGTATATATCTTTATTTTTCAGTTCATTGAATATCTTTTAAATTGGGCCAATATTGGAGGAGGAATTAAGAGCGAGCCAAACCTCGAATTATGACTTTTTACTTCGGCAATTCAGTCGGATGACCGCGACCGTTTTTCCTCTTAGCGTTCTTAGGCCTGAAGCCATAACTTCTCGGTCATCATAATCATTCGCTTACTCTTATCCCTAATCCCAGTTTATTTAAGGACTGCAGCAGGTTTTCTTCTACCGTACTTCTCTACTAATCGTCAAGTTAGTATTCAGCTATCCTTATCATCTTTCACTCAGTACATCTAGCAATTCTTTGGCCTGTCCTACATTTTTAACTCCATCCATAGTCAAAACTTTACTAGCAACATTTTCATTTCTATAGCTTCTAAAGTGCAGTCTAGGGATAAGAAACATACCTACCTAGTACTGCTAAAAATGGCGATTCTTAAAAGGCACTAGGTAACTGAAGTTATCTTTTAACATTTGCCTTAAGGTAAATCCAATGCTGAGCAATTTAAATGCATACTTTAATGCAAGAGTACTATTCCATTTTAAAATGGAATATCCTTTGTCTTGTTAAACAAAGACCACTGAAAAAATAATTATGGAAAAGTGAATTAGGATTGAGCTAAAACAGAAGCAATGAAAATTTTTTCTTAATGCCATGCACTTTTAATTCCGAAAGGTCCAAATATCCCGCCAACATTTAAATTTGGAATCTGATACAAAATAATAAGCAGCAAATTTTCTGTTTGTTTAATCCCAAGGCTTGCAGCGCTAACGAACACAGCACAAACTGTGTCGGTCCCTGACTGCTCGGCAAAGAGAGGAAACGACACGGAAAATACCCATATATGATACTAGGGTTTTGCACGGATAATTTACTTCATACGTCTCATCTATGTTTTATTTTAATAGCTAGCTCTTCAAAGGAATATGATCATGTCGAGTCTTTACTTCTGTGGGTGAAAATGATGGCTTTAGCACAGTACAGATTAGATATCTATACTGTACTTTAGGGTTACTATTTTAATACAGGTAAAATTCAGGTAGCTACTACATCTAAAACCGTCCCGTACCGTCGTCGCCGAGTTGCCAGCCTGTGGGTTTTTTATCGGTTACATTTCGGGGAGTGTGCGATGGAATTGCACGATATAATTCCACCTAGCCCGTTTCATCATCGGACTACCAGACGTACGGCGATGCGCCATCGATACATGGTAGACATCCCACCCATACGCACAAAACGTTTTGGGAACACTTTTATTATGCGTACAGCTAAGGAGTGGAATTCCCTGCCGGAGTCTGTGTTTCCCGATAGCTACAATCTAGGGGTCTTTAAGTCAAGAGTGAATAGGTTTTTCTAGGCAAGCGTGTTTCACCGTCGACCACATCATCGCTTACCATCAGGTGAGATTGTGGTCAAGCGCGAGCCTATAGGGTATAAAAAAAAAACCTCTATGGTTTTCGATTTTGTGGCAACCTCCTTGGATAAATAAGAAGTGAATGCCATTCTATGTAGATTTACTAATTCGTAATCAGATGAATAAAAGTTGCAGCCGTTGGCTGGCAGACATTTTTGTATGATGTAAGAATAGCCCATAACAGGAATAAGTCTTATTATTATAATATTGAAATACATATATTGTCCACAATCGGTACCTCTAGAGCCTTAGTAGGTACTGTACCAAGGAAGGAAAATCAGTTTCAAAACAAAAGACGACACCGATACAACTATATATTTAAAATTGCCATATCATGGAAAAGGTAGTTATTAGCTTAGCAATATTAATTTTCTCTCCTATTAAACTAGCAATATTTGTATATACCAATATAATATATGCAATCACATTCGTTCTCGAAAACGGCTCAAACGGTTTCGATAAAATTTGCAATATTGGGGTTTTCGGGGGCGAAAAATCGATCTAGCTAAGTCTCATATCTGGGAACATTCGTTTTCTCCGTATTTTCACCCGAGCAGAGTCGCCCAGGTACTTAGTTTAATAGCCAGTAAGATGGTAGTATCCTGCTGTCAAAGCAATTTTTGCTGTCACAGCCACAGCCAGATTCCCGGGGCCGTCACTTTTTATGCAATTGTATGTCTCACCGTCCAAATAACCTTAAATTATAACCGTAAGTATGAAATAGATTTCCAAAACAGAAAGAAAACTTCCTAATACCAAAGGCGTTCCTAAAGTAATAGCTTCCTAAACAATAACTTATTATTTAAAAGTTCTACCTCTAAACGCCGAGGTCCGGGGAGAGCTGACCCAATAAATACCAGTTACGTTGGAACGGAAGAAAAACGAATAACAATAACATCGGCCACCTTTTCCCATCTCGGCAAAGTTATATAAATGTTACAAGTAATAGAGGGAGATAGAATAATGGATGATCTTGGTGAAGTAATGAGTTAGAAATTCGGTTTTATGGAAGAAGGAAACTGCCAAAGAAAACGGATGGAACGGATTTGGATAAAACTTCTCATACAGGTAGAACATGAGCAGAGGCTCTTGTCAAATAAAATTCTATTAACAAAAGCGACGTCATAGCGATTGAAGACGTCATACCGGCCAAGTGCGTGTCGGACTTCGCACATTTAGTGTTCCGTACCAAACCGGAAAATAATGTTGTTTGTAATAGGAAAAATGAAAGAAATTTCAATGAAAAATTAGATTTATCAATATATTGGTATTTGTTAAGGGGCGTCTAAACGGGCTATATTTTACGACAATTTGTGGCTGCAATACTGTGGCCGGCAACATTGCTAGCAATACCAGCCACACTATGCAATATTTTAAGGATGGCCCGGCATTATAGCCACATATTTTTTGGTATGTCAAAATGTTTTTATGTGTAGCCGGTGTGTGGCCGAACGATCGCCTCGCAATCGAAAATACTGCAATATATCTGGGCCATCTATATTGTTGTTCTGTTTTACTGTATATGCGCGTCCCTTTCTCCCTACGACGTGAAGTACTTTGCGTTTCAATTTTCATTTTTTCATTCTTGTAATTTTTTTAAATAATTATTTATCCAGCATTAATTCCTTGTTTACGGAATCTAAAGTGTCACGCCTACTTAGGTAGGGTCGAATCCACATTCGTGTCCTTTTTTTTCGTTTTTCTGCCAAAACAATGTAAGCGGCTGCGATGAGCGTCATTTCGGCTCATTAAAGGGTTCTGAATCAAAGGCCATACTATTGCAGCCATATTGCAACATGTTGCCTGCAATTGATTACTCAGCCATAAAATGCACTAAAATGTTTTTTTGATGGCTGGCCAATGTTTGCCAATAATTGCAGCCACAAATTGTCGTAAAATATGGCCCGTTTAGATGCCCCTTTAGTAAAATATACGTAAAAATAAACACTATCACCAAATTTCAAGTTCAAAACAAAGTTTATATTATCAGACGTTAAAAAGCATAAGTTTAAAAATTTAGGCAGGCTTCAAATTGAATGCATTCAACTCGTAACAATTTTCGCTACACTTAATCCAGCTATATGTACAGGCTGAAAGCCTTACGAGAAACCGTGTAGCGAAGTAAATAAAAACGCAATATGATCAAGAAAATTTAATATGTCAAGATGTTCTCCCAACTTGGTGTCGGCACCCGAGGCGATTAGAGCCACAATTGCTTCCATATTTGTGGCGGCACGTCATACTAACAAGCTGTTATTAAACGAGAGAGTTCTAGCGATAGTAACATCTATGTTTATAAATAATAAACACAGTAGATTTATCTGTGGTTGAGTAGATAGTGTCAACTAGTCCAATGGGTTTAGTGTGTTTTTATCTTAGATTGATTTTGACTTAAAATGAGCTTGATTGATCGAGCGAGATCGCTAATTGGTAGCCCCATGTAAATAATAAGCACAAAATATTATTTTTTGTCTTTGTCACCATGGCCGGCTTTTGTTGTTTGTCAAACGCTAATATAATGGCAGGTTTGACAAACTAACTCGGTCGTGTTTGATTTTTTTGTGATTTTGCGGGATTAAATGTTTATTGAGACAAGGAATTGGGTTATTTATAGATAATAAGTGTCAGTGCGATGGTGGGTTGAAGTGTTCTAGGCTGTAAAAGCCAAAGTGTTATTGTTATTGTTGTTTCATGTGCGGCCACGCCATGGCTCCATCTATAGGTACTTTATCTAAGGTTTTTATACTCACTCGATCGTTCGATTATGTCAATTTGAATATTTCGGAGATAATAAAAGCGGAGGTTTGACAAAATCCCAAAGGCGGAGGTTTGACAAAATCCCAAAGGGTAGATGATCAATTCATAGAAGATGTTAAAATAAAAACCCGGTGGGAAGATTGTCCTAAAGAAAGTTAGTGATTTGATCAAATCCCTTAATATTGTTTAGATATTAGGGTAAGTGTAGGGTATTTATTTAATAAACCATAGACAAAACAATTTCAACACAAATTGACATTTTCGTTAAGATCGAATGCTTTTAAAACTCGCACTAAGGCCACTGGTTCTATTTCGGTTTCTGAAAGCCTACAATAATTTCAAATCACTTTTATTTGCTGGCCACAGACGATCAATCGCTCAAAAGCGTGACTTATCGCCTAGTAGCCAGCTGGTTAAAAGATCAACGATATGCAAACAGATTACCTACGCCTTCACTAGTTAAACAAAGTTATTAGTAGCAGCATGCCGGGTGCGTTCGTACTTCCAAAGTCTCAATAAACTCGACCGCATACTGCAAGCACAGCTGCCACGCATACTCTTTAGACAGCTGCTACCAAACTTGAAGACATGAAAATTCAATTGAATGCTAACATAACTTTATTGGAGCCTAAATAGAATATGAACTCTACAGAAGACGATATTATGAAATGCAACCTACATTCCGAAAGTGGGGGAGCAATCAGTAAATGTAACAACGACGTCGTGAAACCTCGTGAAGTAGACACAAAATATGTAGCATATATGGGTGAAAAGCTGGCTGGGATATAGTTTGCGATATGGCACGTTTGCTACGAAAAATATGGGTTTAATCCGGTAGAAGACTGCACGCTATATACGCAGAGTTGTGGTGAATTTATGAAGCTTGGCCCGCTAGCTATCATGTTGTACTCGTTGGCATTTGTAAAGACGACTAAATTTATGAGACCATCGTAGGGCTTCTTTATTTATGGGGAATTTTTAACTGCACCTCTATTTAGAAATTTAAGCAAACAAAATATCTCCACTAATAACCTACTGCAAACCAATATTACTCACCGTAAAACAAAAATACTGATTTGCACACAAATTATTCAATTAAATATAAAATAAATGTGAATTAGTCCAAGAGCGAGCGAAGCGAGCTCGGGAGCTTAGGGCACCCCGACACGGATAGGTTAGGTTCGAAGGAGATGACGGGAGCTGAAGTGAGCGAGCAAAGCGAGCGAACTCAGCTCCCGTCATCTCCTTCATGTTAGGTTACTTTAGACCCTGCAGACAGAAATAGGAGCCCTGCGCAGCGGGGCTCCGTCGACTTTGTTTCGTTTCCCCCCCTCCCTTAAAACTTAAATATTTTGTTGCACTCGAAGAATTATTAGATTTACTTTTAGTTAACAGATAGTTATTCAGTAAAACAGTTAAGCTTTAAAGATCTAGCAGTATAGTATAATTCATTTATTTGATGAGCAAATTTAGTGTGCAATTCAGTATTTTTGGTAGTAATTTCGAATATTTTGATTGAAAAAAGGGGAATTACAGTTAAAGTATTAAATACCACCCTTTATTTATTAACAGAGTATTTTCTATTATCCTACCTTACTTCGTACTAATCACTACATATATTATAACTCTTTTAGTCACTAGGTCACTGATGTGCCCTAACAGGCGTTGCACAGAGGGGGCTCCAGAGTGGTCTTTTGAGAGGGCAATCCCAATGCCAAAGTTGCCGATTGCTTCTACCGCTATTGGAAAGCGCTCTCATAAAAAGCTAAAAATAGGTCTGAAAAAGTCGATGGTGGAGAACGTAACGTATTACAGAAATGTATATGTAATTGGCATTGTTACCACAAATTTTGATCCCTGAAGCTATCTTTGCTATTCAAGAATCTGAAGAATATTCGCATTCAGTGACTATTTCTCAAAGCAATGAATGGGATTAATTACTAATACATTTAGTTGCTACAAAGAAGTATTCAGAACGAATAACCCAGATAAATATATAAAAATTGACATGAAATCAAATTTCAGTTCTGGAATGTGTGCACCTACGTTTCGATAAATTTCATTTTTGTTACTTGTTTTATTAATAAGTTTTACAGATATAGGTATATCGAGTTCACTGTACTTCTGCCGTAAAGCGAATCTGTCATAAAGCGAATCTGTCTTAAAGAGAATCTGTCTTAAAGCGAATCTGTCCTAATGCGAACAAAGGCACGGGACCTCTTCTACGTGCTGGTGATCACCGGGGTGGTTTTAATCAAAATCCCACACTCCCTGGCCGTTTCCCCAAAACAGGAGCCTTTTGAAAGTTTCCTCCCGTAAAAAATAAGGTCACTAGTTTTACAATAAATGTTACAATCTGTTTGTTGATCAATCAAGGCCCAATGGCAGAACGAATTTAGATGCAATATAGAAGACAGGTAGATAGAGCTTGGTCTGGATAAGAACATGGACACTTTTTATCACAGTAGCACGTCGGGTTAATTTCAATTTTATAAAAATGCAAATACTTTTATGAGACCAAGACAAATGACTCGCACGGAACAACAGCTGACGTTGATACAAATCTCTGATTCTTTTCAGACAATGACACCCCTATGTTCCTCCTTCATTAAACAAAAGTTGTAAGTATTAAGTTTATGGTCAACATTAAACAGGAAGTATCCAATTGATTTGATTTGATGAGGGCCTGTTGGATAGGCAACATAAAAGCGGCAATAAATTGGAAACATTGCCAGAATTACCATGAATTGTACTTTCCTGGACCAACTTACTAAGAGACGAGCATTCGTTTATCTATTCACTTCAAGATAGAAAGCCTGTACACCAGCTGTGGAAACCTTAACGTATGGTTAACAATAATTTTAGAACAACTGAAGTAACACGTATAGAGGCCATTTCAAAACATACTGCATACATTTTAAATCAAAAGGCAAACTTTTCAATGATCATAATTATCGCTATACAAGCCGCTAAAGTTATAATTGATGTCCGTAAGGATTGAGGAGCCATTTTTTGTATCTTAATTAAATTAATATACTTATTTAGTAGTAAGTTTAAAAATTTTGTAGGTTCAATCCTCGATTTTGTAGTATAATGCTTCAAAAGTTATATGGGCATAAAGGTGGCTCCTCAATCTAAATGTTTGGATTGAGGAGCCACGTCAGAACTAGGAACATCATGGATTAATATTTATCATAATTAGGTATGATTTTGTAGTATTTGAGAGTATTTTGTAGACAAAATCTGAGCTCGGTTGCATTAAAATTAAAAAAAAACTTATCATACATTATATGTGGCTCCTCAGACCATACATACGACACGTCAGTATTTTAGAAGCAGTAGTTCAATTAATGCGCAATTTCTCCGTCGTTTAGTAGTAAGTATATTAGATTTGTAGGACAAGAATCAGTAATTAAAAATGAGTGCATTGGGAGATATGGCACATTTTAACTGGCTCCTCAATCCTGACGTTAGTGTACCTACCTGAGATCACAACGTTACTGTACCTTCCTGATATTACAACGGAATCAAAAACTAGAGACACTAACATTTAGTATGAATGTCTACTTAATACTTAAGTAGACATTCATATCAACATTGTATATATTCGGTATCTGAAAAACAAATTACTTTTCGATATTTCTTAAGAATTCGCTATTAAGGGTGACCATGTTATATGAATGAAACCAGGATGACAAGTTTTTTAAATTAATTTTTTAACAAATCGACAGTATAGAAATATAGGTAGGTATGTACAGATATTCTTCATATGTTTTAGGTATTTAAATGAATTTCTACATAAGTTAAAGAATGGATTAATATTGGTTGGTCGCTGCTTTTAAGAATTTGACAGTGAGAATCATAGCCGTCGTAACAAAACATCTCATCCTTCATTGGGTAGTGACATTTATAGTGGCCTATGCCAGCTTCGCTAATTAATTCTGTAACGCCCATTAATGTATATGATCTACTTGTAATCATTATAGATTCTGGTACCTCGTTTACTCGAAACTTCGTACAAACATTTAGTTAAGATTCATTTCGAGCGTAAACATTATTAAATTAAAAAAAACCGGCCAAGTGCGAGTCGGACTCACGCACGAAGGGTTCCGTACTTGGTAAATTGCAGTTTACGATTTATGACGTATTAAAAAAAAAACTACTTACTAGATCTCGTTCAAACCAATTTTCGGTGGGTAGTTTACATGGTAATGTACATCATATATATTTTTTAGTTTTATCATTCTCTTATTTTAGAAGTTACAGGGGGGGGACACACATTTTACCACCTGTGTCTCTCGCGCAAAATATTCAGTTTAGAAAAAAAATATATTAGAAACCTTAATATCATTTTTGAAGACCTATCCATAGATACCCCACACGTATGGGTTTGATGGGAAAAAAATAATTTAGTTTCAGTTTCAAGTATGGGGGCCCCCAAAATTTTATTTTATTTTTTCTATTTTTGAGTGAAAATCTTAATGCAGTTCACAGAATACATCTACTTACCAAGTTTCAACAGGATAGTTCTTATAGTTTCGGAAAAAAGTGGCTGTGACATACGGACGGACAGACAGACAGACATGACGAATCTATAAGGGTTCCGTTTTTTGCCATTTGGCTACGGAACCCTAAAAACAATATTACTAAGGATGTTATGATTTTTTATTGTATATTTTTACGAGTACATGGTTCAGAAAAATTACTTGTTAAAGTTGAAAAATTAAAAATTATTAATGTCTTTTGACCAAAATTTTTGCTTTTCCAAGTTCATTTTATAAGATTGTTTGACTGTTATTCGTAAAGTTGTAAAGCCTACTTTCCTTTTAATTCCGTTATACATACTTCAGCTATGATTTTTTTCACATATCAAAAAGCAATCATTTAGCTGGCAGGGGGGACACTTGACTCTAACAAAAATTAGCAATTTAAAGCTTAATTTTACGCAAACAGATCCCTGAATAGAAAAATGGTTTTAAAAGAACCGTAATATTTTTAAAGGCCTATTCATCGATATCCCACTTAAGGGAAAGATGAGAAAAAAAAATCCTTTTGTCGGAGTGATTAATATATATATCCATTCCAAATTATAGCTTTTTAGTACTAAAAATCTCAGAACTAAGCTGCGGACGGACAGACGGACACAGCGAAACTATAAGGGTTCCTTGTTTTCATAATACACATTGAATTGGTGACCGTAATTTATTTTTAATATTTTATATCTAGTGAGAATGGAGCCCCTAATTTGTAAATGGAATAGACAGGCAAAGAAATAATATACAATCTGTTGGACCGTCAAGGATTTCAATAATGAGTTGAAATAAAATTTTAAAACACACAGATTTCTATTTGTATTTTTATAAGCCAGGAAACGATAAAAAATATGTACTCTATTCATGGACACCCTACAAAAGAATATGATTGGAAATTTAAAGGATTGCTAATAACTTCGTAGATATTTACTTTTTTATGGCAGGATTGTACGTACATTTAGTATCAATTTATACAGAATAAGATGGTTTTTTTATCAAATTTCGGCACAAGTATCATTATATTAGAGGAAAATCTATTAACCGAAGCATCTCAATTGAGGAGCCAGTTAAAATGTGCCATATCTCCCAATGCACTCATTTTTAATTACTGATTCTTGTCCTACAAATCTAATATACTTACTACTAAACGACGGAGAAATTGCGCATTAATTGAACTACTGCTTCTTTGAAAAATGACGAGTCGTATGTATGGTCTGAGGAGCCACATATAATGTATGATAACTTTTTTAATTAAAATGCAACCGAGCTCAGATTTTGTCTACTAAATACGCTCAAATACTACAAAATCATACCTAATTATGATAAATATTAATCCATGATGTTCCTAGTTCTGACGTGGCTCCTCAATCCAAACATTTAGATTGAGGAGCCACCTTTATGCCCATATAACCTTTGAAGTATTATACTACAAAATCGAGGATTGAACCTACAACATTTTTAAACTTACTACTAAATAAGTAAATAAATTTGATTAAGATACAAAAAGTGGCTCCTCAATCCTTACGGACATTATAATTGGCCAGCATGAAAGTGCCAATTCATCAATCAAAAACATGGCGTCGGAAAAATAAAACCGTTCCTTTTTCAAACCAACTTTCACGCCTTCCATGCACTGCAAACAATCCTCATTTTGTTATCGAACCGCCATAAATTGAACATCGCTGAACAAACATTAGTTGAAACATTTTTCATTCACAATCCTCATGGATGGGCTTGGAAAAGTTGGCCGGCCACTCCACCAACAATACCAATGTACCGTGTTAATTTGCGCCGAGTCCAAGTGCTATTGTTGGCACTAATTGGTGCTTTCATCAAGTTCATCGAGTGTTTCGTTCAATTTGTTTATTATATCTTCTCCAATATATGAGTTATGATCAGATGATGAGGGCTGTTTACTTTTGAGATTTGCTGTATTGTTTGAATTTGAATCAATGATTGATTGAATAATTGCTACCGAACGGTGGCTGGCATGCTCGTTTTCAGCATTCGTTTTATTCATGACTTTCCATCACAGGTACGAGTACATCAGATTTTCTGCCATTAAAATTATGTTTAAGCTCAAAAGAAACGTGCTCACTAACTGATGTTCTTCAGACAAGCTCAATAGGGAATTTTATAAAAAAGCTAAAACATAGAAAGATAATTTAATTTCTGTAACAGCGTGCAAAACGGGAGACAAACCCATTTAAAATGTGATACCATTCCGCAAACAAATAAAGAAATCAAGCAGAGATTTCATTAGGACCCAGAGAGTCCCAACGCGGCATAATCGGTAGACTGCCGGCGCACAATGGTAGCAATTTGCCGTAATTACTCGTACCACAGTGGAGACCGCGCTTAACTTACCTGAGCGAACCATAGACGAAAGACGAACGCTGGCAGTAATTCACTATGAAAAGAAAACTTTCCCCAGGGACCTGATTGCTCTGTTTGTAAATAGGCAACTATATTTTATTATCATTTTCGCAGTCTTTCGTATAAATATTTATTTCCTTTTTAGTTGATGAAATATTTGTTAAACCATTTCGGTAACGTCAAATTAATCAGACAAAGTTGTTTATGGTTGAAGTTTCAAACTTGGAAGTCCTTTCAAGATTCGATACGAAAGCAAAAAGGTTTTCCTAGAATGCTCGAGACGTTTTGTTCGCATCCTCAACTCGATTTGAAGTAGAGAATCGTTTGAGTTCCTTCTTAAATTCATTTCCTGGATGACTCGGGGAAGCGGGCGTTTCGATAGATCGAATACCAACCGTGCCTGGCCCGTGCCAGTGTTCCCAACGACCAAAAAGTAAGACAAAAGTCTGTAATAGGTTTAGTGAACTCCATTTTAGACGTGTACTAACATTTTAGACTTTGGAGCGAACGGTGAGTCTTGTGTTTGGCTTACGTGGTTATTTTCTTCAATGAAGGGAAGCCATTTTCTTGATTAATTTTCTTTATGCGAATTTTAGTAGATATTTACTACCCAGAATATAAATTTAAGCATTCTTCATCATTCATTCAACTATCTTATTAGTAACAAGCTAATTTTCTCTTTGATGAAAACACGGCCAATTCACTGCAAATTTTTGAAACGACAATCTAGAAAACACGTTAATTCCCCACCGGATTAAGTAATTACAGACTTCGCACATAAATAACATTTCCAGACTACCTACAGCAAAAACTAATTAGTTTCCCTACAAATAGACAATAACAGTTCTAACTAGAGCATCTAACCATACTTCCTATAGCCTACCATGCGTACGTCCGGGGCACGTGATGGCAAAATGGCGACGTGAATGATAACACAGAGTACCAACATAACAAAACAATGATTAATAAAGCTGCGAACAGACCATTTCTCTCTATTTGGTTCGCACGTGCCTGATCTACGGTATGATTCAACGACCTGGGTAAAGGTGCTTCAGAGGCCCTAGCACGAGTTTCTGCGTAATTGGATCGACTACGTTAACGTATCGCCTCCGACAATTTTTGTATGCAAAATGAATCAGCGCCATGTGTCCGTATTTGGAACTAACAAATCGGTAGCACAAGTTTTTGACAATTGCCTTCGTATCGAGTTTACGTATTTACGTAGCGTTAACGCTCCAAATGTATGGGAATCGGTAGCACAAGTTTTCATTTTGACATGTAGTATCGAGTTTTACGCAAGGTGTGACGAAAGCACGTCGAAAACTATCTCACTGACATTTTCTTGGTGAGACATTTCACGTCAAATAATTTTCCGTATTTATTTCGGTATTTTTACAATATTATGCCTGATTATGCCATTTAATCATGAAGAAAAGGGGAAGGCATGCTGTCTATTGATTATCTTACGTCCTTTTTTTAATAAATAGGCTAGGAGAAGATGTTAAACGAGGTAGGTAACATTTTCATTTTCTTTGTGAACAAACAGTAATAGTTTCTTATAATAAACCACTTCTATATGTTAGTGATGCTAACCACACATAGAGCAGCCTTCCTGCCGTGGTGGAGTATGATCTCTTGCGCGTTAATCGCCGCAACTGTACGTTTTTCTTCCGGTGCTCAATAATTATCATGACTCATTTGAAGATTCATGAATTGAAGAAAACGGCGATATACTTTATAAATTAGAGATTATCCCAATACTAGTATGCACGTATGCCTATATGTATATTATGCAACCGGTTTATACCGGTATAAAAAGATAGTTTGGGAATATGGGTTAGAATTTGGGATATACAACATTGACAGGTAAAATGTTCTTGACTTCCCTATTAACAACAATACAATCCTAAAATGTATTAATATAACATCTTCCTCAGCAGATCTTGTGGCAATGGTTGCAGTTTGCAGTATTTTATGTAGCAAAAACCGTAATGCGTTCTACAAGTCTAGCTAGTCTGTCGATGATAAACACAGACAGATGTACAACGAAAGAGAGAACTAGGACTAAAATGAAATAGAATCCCTTCGCAGCGTGACGAACGGTCTAGTATAAAGACCTTACATCGTAATTGCCACCTGCCAGCCAATGTTCCAGAATCCAGAGTAATCCTTATGAGACGAGAAATCGATGCAGAGAATGGACTATGATAGGACTCTCCTTCAAATTTATATAATCAAATCCTAAGTCATATCGTTCCGCACAGTCATTCGTACGCATAGTACATGGAAAGCCTTGTTGGCTCACTCAGCCTGTTTTTATTAAAAAAATCCTACTTCTTGTTGATATTTTAGAATTTATTATATTTCTAACATGTATATAAGTAGCCGTGAATTGACTAGGTAACTAACTAAGCTATAAATGTGATAATAAATACCTAAATAAACAGAAACTATATGTTTTTCCTAATTTTCCTAATCCAAACATACATAAACTAACGCTTTTTCGGATAGGGGTAAGTAGGTAGAAACTACAGAATGCCACATGCTACGTAATATACACGTTTATACAGCTACACGCACGCTGGCCTTTCTGAAGAACATCACAATAAGATCTGTTGCGGACGGTACCTGGGCCGGGTGGTGTAAGTACCCACGGTTTCCGTGGGATAGTATCCCACTGTTGTTTGACGTGCTTTTCATGCTCTGAGTCCGGCGACTCTGCTTGTGGCACACGCCACCACGCACCCCTGAATGAGTGGTAGGTATTACGAGGACGACCCACATACAAGAGCCACGTTTTGACCAAAGAAATAAAACGCGGGCTTTTTCTTGAAAAATCTTGTTGCATGTGATTTAGGCCATTTTTTTGCGTTCGTCTTTACTTAGCTGAAATCTTTAGAGCCTTATTTAATAAACCTTTTAAACATACATTATTTAATACCTTTTAATTGATTGTTTACTTAGTATACACAACCCTTATTGACATCGACAATAATAATTACACATTTTATAACAATTAAAAAGTTCGTAGAATAATAACATCAACAAGTAAAATTTAAAAAAAACCCGACATATTTATCTTGCCTAAGCACCCCGATTCAAGCAGTCAACGACCATAACTTGTAAACGGCTGAACCGATTTTATTCAAACATAGCTAAGAACACTCTTGGCGAAATCACCTATCAAACGAAAAAAAAAAACAAAATCCGTTCATCCGTTTAGGCGCTATGATGCCACAGACAGACACACAGATATACAGATACACAGGTACACACCAACACAGCAACACACGTGAAACTTATAACACCCTTATTTTTCCGGCGGGGTTAAAAATTCCGGTTTGGTACACTTTAATTACATTGAATGAGCGAATATCGCGTAAACGTGTGGACCGATTTACATTATTCAAACGGATAAAATGGTTCTACGTCTAGACCTTTCATTTGACACCAAAATCGTTGAAATATTCCTATAAACAAAAATCATGTTTTCAAGTTACGTACTTATACGACACTGAACATATCACAAAATTTCTTTAAAAACTGGCCTAGTGCGAGTCGGACTCGCGCACGAAGGTTTCCGTACCATTATCGCAAAAAATAGCAAAAATGTCGCGTTTGTTGTACGGGAGCCCTACTTAAATATTTATTTTATTCTGTTTTTAGTATGTGTTGGTATAGCGGCAACAGAAATTCATCATCTGTAAAAATTGCAGCTGTCTAGCTATCACGGTTCATGAGATACAGCCTGGTGACAGACAGACACGGATCGTGAAGTCTTAGTAATAGGGTCCCGTTTTTACCCTTTGGGTACGAAACTCTAAATACTATCTTTATCTCTATCTAACTCTCTCTATTTATCTTCTCAAGATGGTCAAACCATCTCAGCATACCTACGATTTTCAGTTAATATATCTTTGTTTAACCACAACGTTGTCTTATTACATCTTCTCTATCTCATCATCGTTCTTCAATCTCTAATTCAAAATTACATAACACATAGGTACTTCCTATTCTAAACATTTTTTTTTTGCTATATTTGTACAAGGTAATCTCTGAAAGGAAACGCCTGCCGTTCCTACCGCTACGTTTAGCAGTAAAAACTTTATGGGCTGATCATGAATCTACATAATGCATTGATTAAATAAAATACAGATTTAATTAACAACTTTGTATTATATAATGTTCCTGTAACTTTGTTTTCATCATAATGAATTGGTAGAGCATGTAAGATTCCAACCATAGCTCATAGCTGCTCCAAACGCTTGAAATAGCATGAAGAGCATTTGTACCAAAACGGTTGTAAATATGTAGATACTTTTTAATGTAGTAAGTTATAAAATATTCCCCCAATTCCTTCGTTGGATGTCACTATTGCACAAAGAGACGTATAGTTTGCCGTGGGCTTTGAAGACATCACGGCTGCAGTCTTGTAGACGGTGGTGCAAGCGATCGGCATGGCTTGGTCTTCTCTTAGTGGCAATGCTGGCTTATATTGTTGCGGTTTCGAGAAAGGCTTTTGGCTAGTACCAGTTACTCGTCATCTCCTGTTGGTAAAAGAAGTTGATATAGAACAAAATACAAAGATTCTGTAACTAAATACAACATTGTCGGTCGTGCAGTGTTATTGGACCTTTCCATTAGGAATTTCTTAGTGGCAACACGGAGTCTCACTCTGTGTGCTGTGCACGGCAATAGGCCCGCCTCTTACTACAGGAGAACTCATGGGATTGAGCGGTTGAAGCACAATTTACATAATTGTATTAATCTGTGCAATAAACTTACTTGTTTGCTTCTTTATGAAGTTCACCATGATGATGAACCGAGTGAAACAAGTTCTTTGGGATTTGTTAATTCTAAAATCACAGAACCGTCGTACGTAACAGATTTAATCTAAAAGCTGGTAAATTAAAATAATTATTTGAAATGACAATAAACAACAATAGACGTTTACACCTTAGGGTCTGCTCACACCGATAAGCAATGCGGTACTACACATACTCGTAAACCGCGCGGCATTTAAAATTTAATAAAAAGTGATCAAATCTTCCAACCGATGAATACATTTTTGTAATCTATTTATTCATATATTAATTTAATTATATTTTTATACAAATTATATTATTATGCGTAAAATGTGAACGATTATGTAGAAAATCATGGTGAACAATAAGTTAGGTAGGTATATTTATTATATCTAGCATTCTGGGCATGATTGCTGACAGGCTGTTTTGTATTGAATTCAGCTGGAATACTGAAGCAATGATGGCTGCCTGTGTGTAATTGTTAAATGTTTGTTTGTTTAAATGTGTTACTAACTGTTGTTATTGTGTTACTAGCATATGTTTAAGCTTTTTTACATCGTTCTCACATTTCTATGTATTTTTCCTGTAACCAAATACCAACTTATAATTGAACTTTATTGATGGCAAAGAGTGTCCGTGGAGTTTCTTGCACGTTTTTCTCCATAGAGAAAAACGTGCAACTTGCGAATGTGCAACTAGATTCATCTTTTGTTTGACTATTCAAAAATGTTTTTAAATGGTTTAAGAGAATAAAGTATTATGATTTTGTTAAGTTTATATTGTTTGTAATACTATGCATAACTATGCATATATTTTAAAAGAGTAACCATGGAGTTTCTTGCCGGTTCTTCTCCATAGGAAACGACCAACCCGAACCGTGCACATTGTCGACGTTTTATAAGTGCCCATGTAGGCCTATATGAAATAAAAAAATTGGTTTTTATTTTGAAATATGTATTTAGGTTAAGTTATTCTATGGGCCCTGTTGCCATTAATAATTACGTATAATTAGGTATTGAAAGTTTCGGTGTGGACGTGCAAAATACCTACTTTTACTAATAACTGAGTTCGCACGTCGCGTCGGGTGAATTTCGCATCTACACGCGTTTGCATCAGTGTGCTAACGGTTTTATATTTTTGTAATTTGAAGGAAACCGTCAAACATTAAGTGACAATTGTCAAACGTCATGTACGGGACCGTTCAAAACCGAACAATTTATCATAAATTAAAACGCCAATAATCTGAAATTTTCAATGACTTATTAAAAAATAGAATTAATAAAAATGTTTAATATGTTGTAACATGTATATATAACAAACATTTTCTCAGTTTTAGTCTCTAAATTATTTAAGACAAAGTTACCCGTTTTTGTCTTTTATTTTAAGAACGCACCATTCACTACAAGCCAATCCAAACGCTATTGGATTCTCGGCCTTAATTAACCATAGTTCAATTTCTACATCCGAGTTGTCGCAAGACGTTTCTTTGAACTCGTGCTGCCAAAATAACTTGTCGCAGCATCGAGTACGTTTTCGTCTGGTAAAATGTCACGATGACGATACGAAAACGTCAGAAACTTGTGCTAGGGGCTCAGATCACAAGTGTAGTATTGGGTCGAGTGTGTTTGTGGTAAGGTTGATTTAAAAACGCTGGAAAACATTTGACGTTGGTTTTGTGTTTAGAAAATCGTCATAGAAGATTATTAATGTCTATCCTAATCTAATAATGAAATTTCAATCCCAGCCCCCTAGCCAAGTTACATACGTTTCGTATCGAATCTCTTTCTACATTCGTTAACGCCTTCTAATCGTCTGACCACGTGACGTAACGTTCAAATGTGTCATTCTCATACATTAATTCGTTTTCTACTAGCGTTGTCGACTTTTTTTTTCAAATCAAAATTTGTTTATTTTTATTATAGATGGTCAACTTAGCTAAAGGTGCGGTTATAACATTATTTCTAGGATAGAAACTCCACGAAGGCTAAACTGCACACAGTATGTACAAGCCTCATCTGCCCGTGTCAGAATGAGTGGTCTCTATGGATCTTTCTTTCAAAAAAAGAAAAACTGGAAACTACATTGTTTTCTCTCGGTTCCTTTTTTCTTCCATCAAACACCGCTACGATTTTTCACTCTATCTCAAACCTCTACAAAACTGCAATTTCTTGAAGAATTTCCGATACTAACTTTTACACGTCCCGTACTGTGAAAGCACCTCATCCCAGCTTCGGTTTGCGCTGACCGAACCAACACTTGACAGACCGTAGCATCGAAATTGGCGGTGGACGTGTTCTGCAATTTTGTTCGACGTCGGTAAAAATACGGGGGACAACGAATTTCCATACGTAATGCCAGGATTTGTCAGCAATATCTGGAGTTTCTTGTTTGTGGTATAATGGGGAGTGATCTTTTGTTTGCTTGCGAGTTAGGGGCTTATTAAGGCACTTATAAACTGGTTTCAATAGTTTGTAATGTGGGGTTATAGAGCCTGAGGTGGTTTATGGAAAGTAGATCCATTGCACTAAGGTCTCAATCATTTTAGATTTCTGAAAATCCTATGGTTTCTGAATAGTTCCTGTTGTTGTTATTGGTTAACTGCAATCAAATGACACTAATATTATAAAGGCGAAAGTTTGTGAGTGTGTGGTGTGTGATTGTATGTTTGCTACTCTTTCACGCAAAAACTACAGAACGGATCTGGATGAAATTTGGCACCGAGATAGATTATAGACTTGAATAGAATAGAACATACTTTATTTTACACTAAAAAAATAAATTACACAAATATTTTACAGCATTTTAATACTATGGGTACAAAGGCGGTCTTACCTCCTTTATCAGACAACCTTTAGATAGACTAAAGAACTAGAGATAAAACAGGGGGTATCCTACGGTGTACTGCTTCATTAAAAAATATTAATACATAAAACATATATAGCTATATAAAATACTATACTTACACAAACTTACAAATAAAATACATACAATACATAATATTACATTTAACAAAATTTAAATAGCGCATAGGATACTTTTTATCCCGGGAATATGTGCCCTTGGGATAATTTTGGACAATGGCGCGAGCGAAGCCGCTGACAGAAACTAGTCAGACCTAAGATTTGACAACTTCAGTAGCTAGAATAACTCCAGAGGCTCAAGACAAAGTGTCCTTCTATCAGTAATGCAGATTGTTGTAATGCCAAAATGTCAGGTATTGATCTCGTGACATACATTTTTTACATTTTGGCATTTGGCACGCTTCGCTTTCGTTGAAAGATTGTCACTTGTCTAGGAACTCAAAATTTTGTCTAAGCTAACTAATAATTTAGGCCCGATTTCACCAATGAAACTAAACGCGATTAGTTCAACTAAATTCAGTTTATGCATATGCAGCGTTCTGATTGGTAGTTTCTCAGCGGTAAACTGAGTTTAGCTGGACTAATCGCGATTAGTTTCATAGGTGAAATCGGCCCTCAGAATATATTTTTATTTGTGCTTACGTCGTCACTATGGGTAAGTTTTCTTTGAACAAACCAATTTTAACGCTTTTCAAACTAGACTGGCGCTATCTTCGGTAGCCAACCATTATCTGTAATTACATTGCGTAGTCTAGCAACTTTGTTCAAGAAATCTTGTAGTAAACGCTCTCTTTGATGAAGCCAAAGGAAACATTGATTGGTTCGTAGTTCTTTTCTTTGTTTCTTAACTTCTTGTTAGTAAACTGCGGTTTGTTTTTTATCATCACTAATTGGTAAGTGTTCGATTTCTTCGATAATACCTATTTGAAACAAATGCTCGACTATAGAGATACAATCAAAGGCCCAGAATCAATACGATAACCTTTTTCAAATAAAATTTTACCTACAAACAGAACTCCCGAATCACGGTCAATTTACTGAGATAAATCAAAAGCGAAACACTTGGGACGTCCGTACGTACACCCACGTCAAAAAATCAGACAAGCTATCTAAAAAGGTTGAACTTACCGCCATATTTACCGATCATTTCGCGCTTAACGGTTATTGAAACTGCCAACTTTCAATAACAAAAAAAAAAACAATTCGAAAATCGAACCTCAAGGCATGTTTAGTAATGAAAGGGAACCAAGCTATCTAAATGCAAAATAGAATTTATTTGAAAAATATCCACACGTCGTTGGCTTCGTCAAAAGTGGCCGCTTTTGGCGCCTGCAACGTGCAGATGCAAAGCTATTTCAATATTCATCCGAATACGTTGAAAAATTCATCTACGAAATGCATCTTTTACTTTTCCACTTTGAGACGTCGAATTGCAAAGCTGCCAGCATATTTCACTGCAAGATTGCATTAAACTTGCTAGAAATGTGGGCATAATAAGACCAGATGTTCAAGTCGAAGGTACGTGGGAATGGAGAGCTGCACAATTGGTACAGATGGTATCGTCTGAAGGCCAGCCAATGGCTAGATTTACGTACAGCCCTAATACCGTTATTTCGCTCGTTAGGACTGCACGATTATCAATGTGGACAGATATTAAAAGACGATAGACCTTTCCTGGAACATCGGTTCTGTACGATAGCTTTAGTCTCAACAGCAGTGAAAGTAGGAAGCTAAAGGGCAATTTTGCAAGCGACAGGATAATTAGCAAATTACAAAGAGCGGACGTGAACACGAATGCTCATTACGACTATAGAATTAAGGGCAGGAAACAAAGCGGTAGTAGGTGCCTTTGTCACGGCGGAAACGAGCTTAATTCTCACCTGCGTAAAGAACGAAACGGCGGCGTTCATTCCAGAAATGTTTTAATACTGTAAGTGCCACAATTACGTAGACATTCGAATGTTTAAGATGAACATCAGAACTGCTAACAAAAAAAGTAAACCACGCCACTGGCGGAGGAAACAGACCATTTGGCTAAATGAAGATAAAATGCCAGGAGACTTCTCTGACATACTTTTAAGTGTACATTGTAACAAAAAGGGAAATTGCATATTCAATAGAACATATTGGGCATGGCTGTCTGTCACGCCTGTACAACGAAAGCGTGCCGTTCTATCCAATCCGATGACTGTACATGCAAATTCGTGTCGGCAATAGATACAGATAACGAAAGGTCATAGGGGATCGGCAAACGACAAATACCTATATTATCAAGACTAGCCGGCTTATCGTCGGCGACAGAACTGATTTACAGATAGCTCGGCATTTAGCGGTTCGTAGGCGACCGAGAGTTTATCCGAGCTGACTAATAAGGATGTTTCCTGGGCAGAATTTTTTTAATTCTATTTAGTCCGTCAGTGAGATTATTAAATAATATTGGACCTGTATTTTTTGCTTTATTCAATAAATTAAAATTTACAAAAATAAAGCACATCAAAGTTCAGGATCGGGGGCTTGTGACGTCACTTTGACAGTATAAAGTGTAACACACCGTGACGTCACACGATATTTCAACGCACTGTATCGTCGTAATTTTTGTTTACTTGGCAAAGAAAAAATACTTGTCCAATATTATAGGTTATCTAACTGACGGACAAATTGATATTTTTGTCAACTACCCTATTTTGAATATACGTTTTTATCGTTCAACTAAAAGGCGATTAAGTCAGAAAGTGGAGCAGACAAGAGGCTCTAGCTAGACTAAGTGATATTCTATTTGCAAAACGATTATAGCAAAATTAAAAAATGTATGCGATTTGCATGCGCTACCAAAATGTTCCGTAGACAATCAGAAACATTTTGGCAATTCGAGAATCCGTATTGATGATAGAATTTTACTTTGCCTAGAGCCCAAGATAAATTAATCACAAAATATATCGTTTAAGTAAAATTTTATTCCACAAATTCCCACAGCAACAGTTAACAAAGAAGTTTCCGTAAAAAGTTCACAAGGAGAAAATCTTCAGAGAATTCTACCTTGTTTCCGCAACACAGAGAAATCCTGCGGATTACAAGCCCGATCAAACTTTAATCCACAAAAGAACTCCACGAACGGTGAGCCAGAAAACTTCAACGGGATTGTAAATATTTTGAAATAATAGCGATGTTTCCTGGGACGAAAAATGATAATTCTAATTAGTCCGTCAGTGAGAGTATTTTTTGCTTTATCAAATCAATAAAAATTGATAAAGATAAAGCGCATCAAAGTTCAGGAGTGTGGGAACTTGTGACGTCACTATGTTAGTATAAATTGTACTAACGGCGTGACGTCACACGATATTTTAACGCGTTATATCGTCGTCAATACTAGATAAAGAGTAGCACAACTCAAAATAGTTTAGTAAATAGTTTATAGTTTTAGTTTCAAATAGTTTTCGGCGCTGATTCCGATAATTGCAATAACTCAATTTTGGATTATTTTGAGTTGTGCTACCCTTCATCTAGGTGTGCGAATGCTTGTGTCAAATAAAAATACGTGTCCACTATTTTTATTAATCTATCTGACGGATAAAAAAGATCTTTTTCAGTTGTCGCATTTTTCCTCAGTTCTAGAAGTGACAGAAGGAAAACATTAGCTGTATGCGACCTTAGTGGGAAAGTATGATTGATCGAGTAGATAAGGGGTCGGCTGTCTGTCACTAAAAGCTTCACCTTCTTATCTAGACTGGGCACGAACTATTTTATAAGCACAGATTAAGCTTGGGGAAAAAAACCCAGTCTGAAACGTTAGTAGATGGACTGAGGGCATAAAACAGCGCAGAAAATACGAAAAAGTTGGTATCGGCGCTGGTTTTCTTCTTATTTATTACTAGCTGTTCCCCGCGGCTTCGCTCCCGTGGACCACCCCACAGGACCCATTTTCGGGATAAAAAAATACCCTATGTCACTCTGGCATAATATAGCTTTCTATTGGTGAAAGAATTTTTAAAATCGGTCCAGTAGTTTCGGAGCCTATTCGGTACAAACAAACAAACAAAAAAATGTTTTCTCTTTATAATATTGGTATAGATGTATTTAATACAATTGCTCTCTGCACTTACAGTTTGAACTAACAGATGCACAGAGTCAATAACAACCAACCTCAAAAACCACAACAGCCTTGTTACAACCTTGCTAAAACAATGAGTATCATTCTCGTATTATGCGTGTACATGCATAATACGAGAACATATAAATAAATAAATAAAGTTAATTTAGCTTAAAAAGACGTAAAGAAGAAAAAATCATGCTGTGCAGTCGAAGGATACATCTGGTTTTGGTCAACCAGCTCGTGAATATGTATCCTCCGACTGCACGGCATGATTTTTTTCTTGTTTACGTCTTTTTAAGCAGTCGGGTTTTTTTTTTTTTTTTATTTACTTTTTTATTTACAACTTTTTAGTTTTTTTTTTAATTAGGTACATTTAAACATATAAATGTTATATATTTGTAAAACCACCTCTTAAAACACTTTATTTTGATACCCTACACGACAGGTTCGGATGAAGATTCTTTTTTTCCCCAACATAATGGCGCCCAAAAGCCGCCATTTTTTTCTTTTCCAATTTATTGTAATGTAGCCAGTGATACTCGCCGGGTTAAGACGAATCGATTGACGTAAGAGTCATCAAAATCGGCCAACGCGTTTGGTCTCAAGAACGCCATATAGTAACAAACATACATAGACTGATAAACACATTACCCTCCTTTGGCAGTCGGGTAAAAATAAGAAGCGATATGACACAATATTCCGTTGCCGTTTCAACGTAAATAACTGCATTTCTGACATCAATTCCGATGATGTCACGCTACCCGCGCGACCGGAGGCTAAAAATGGCTGTAGTCTTGTTTGTGAGGGCTAAGGACGAAGGCCGAATTTCAATTTGGACGTACAGACACAGTTGAATGGGCTCGCCGAACCGACGACCGTTGTCATGCAAATGTGGCACCGCAATGTTTATTGCCAGCCAGTTAGTACGTAACGACTTTATTCAAATTTCGAATTTGGAATGGAATTGAGAATAATTTGGTATCGATTTTGTTTTTTTTAATGGCAAAGGTAAGCTAGAGCCTGCTCTTTTCTCTAGGACTTAATCGTTTTTTATTTTGAACCAGCAAAATAAGATCTAATTTTTAACGGTTTCGTCACATTTACGAAAATAACAAAAGCCTTAGAAGGTACGGCTTTATGTACTCAATTTGTTTCGGGCTTATGAACTAAATACCGAACATAATATAATTATTATGGCCGATACCGCAGGTAGGTATGTGACTTCAATTATGTACAGAGTTGACTTTCTCTTTCACTTATAAAGCAAATATAAAAATAATGTTAGCAGAAATGTAGCAATTGTTTTGATATAACATTGTGTAGAACGCTGAACATGTAAAAACAAAGTGATTTATGATATCTGATTAGCTGTCTAGGTCATTAATTTAAATCTATTTTTAGTACGAATGCGAACCGAATTTATTGAGGATAGGATAGTGAAGATAAAATATTCGTAATAAGAACGCCTCAAAATGCATATGTAGGAAATAGCATTTTGGTTAAACATCAATGTATTTTAAGTTTCGAACCCTCTTTTAAAAAAAATCGCAGGCACTTTATTCTTTCTTACTTATTTGTTTTTTTTTCATGAATAGTCGTTCCATCACTACCTCCTATACTCCGGTCACTCCGGTGTAGAAAGACTGCAATTTGCCAGATAACACCTCAAAAGTAAACACAGTGCGTAAATAAATGGGTAGATACGGTATCTACAGTAAGTGAATGATTGACGAAAATCATCCTGTGAAGAGTTAATTCAGAGTCCGTGACTCAATTATGTTAGATCATCGGTCATTTCATCTCCATCGTTCTATGAAGGGAAGACAAGAATAATGTTCATAAATTTTTGTTAGAGAATCGGTATGGTTATGAGCAGAGTCCGGATGATTATATGCATTTGCATATGAAATTGCATATTTACCCCATTCACAGCGGAAATTGCATATTATATCTAATATCTAGTAATGATGCTGGTGTATGTTTCAGTAGTTACCCTATTGATAAGTATAATAATAAACTCTTTAATCAAAATTTCGCCATATATGCTTACAATATCCACTTATAAAAATATTTTGATTGATTGAAGACTATAAATTTAGAACATCTACCTGATTGTTTACGCATAAAAAATTGTTAAATAATTTTTCGTTTTAGTGCTTTATTATCGTCTACAAAGTTGTACATTTTGGTATTGAATAATTCACTAATTGTATGCTGATTTAGAAATAAAAAAAATAAAACTTACCACTTTTTTTTCGTTTTCTAGAACTTTAATGTTGTATGTTTTACAAATTTTCATGCATATTTTACGCATTTTTCATGCATATTTCAAGCTTTTTACGTTGCATATAATCCGGTCTTTAGTTAGGAGAGTCATGGGTTTCCAGTCCACACTTTCCAGTGATCTGTTGCTCGTCCAATCGTTTGTCAAGAGTAGACCAAGACAATCCTTCATACAGCCTATATTTAGCAACAAAAGTAACAACCTTAGGTAAACATCTACATAACTCACCAGACTTTACAAATCAAACATGCTCCAAAAATCATAACTGACTACAATTCTCATTAAAGTTTTCAAGTACATAGATATATGTACATAGCAACATAAACAATCCAAGTACACAAAATATGGTGTTATTATAACAAGCCGTTATTAATACAACCGCCATTTTGTGACGGAAAATTGAAAACAAAATCCATAGACATCACAACACACTAATAATATTATTTAAGCGAAATTTTGTGAGTGTGTATGTTTGTTATTTTTTCATGATCAAACGGCTGGACGGATCTGGATTAAATTTGAAACAGATAATCAGTCAGGAAGTCAGGAATAGCTCATAGGATACTTTTATTCCAGGAATATGTTCCCTCGGGTAAAATTTTCGACATTCACGCGGGCAAAGCCGCTGTCAGAAGCTAGTAATATTATAAATGCGAAAGTAACTCTGTCTGTTTGTTTGTTACCTTTCCACATCATAAAGGCATTTTGATAAAAACTTGGCACACGGGTAGACCATGTCCTGGACGTACCAGGCCCCTCAGAAAGTATTGCGAAAAAAAGTTTTTATATATGGGAGACTGGCCAGTTATAATGTTTTTCGAAAATATGATTATTTATAAGTAAAAATAAGTAAGTTCCAATTTCAAAATTTCCCTCCACATTTTTTGCGAGTTAATTCAAAGTATTGTGTCTCACTGAAATATGGATCTGCGCCGGGAACATTTTAGAGCTATGATTTTATACGATTTCAAGTGTCGCCTGAAACCGGATGAATCGTACGATAGACTTCAAATGGCATTCATGGATGAAGGCCCTTCCAAGGCAACCGTGTATCGTTGGTATAACGAATTCAAGCGCGGTCGACCAACTTTGGGGGATGACGAAAGAAGCGGTCGCCCTTTGACGGCTGTTACCGAAGAAAACGTGCTAGCAGTGAAAAATTTAATCCAAGACAATAGGCGAATTACATATCAGGAGATTCAACACATATTGAAGATTGGATCGGGAAGCGTTCACGAGATTCTACACAGCCATCTTCGCGTGAGGAGGATAGTATCACGCTGGGTGCCGCACAACCTCACCGATGCTCAGAAGCAGGCCCGGGTGGAATGGTGCCGTGATATGCTTAACAAATTTGAAGCAGGCTCGTCTCGGCGTGTTTACGACATCGTTACAGGTGATGAGTCCTGGATTTATCAATACGACCCAGAAACCAAGCGCCAGTCGACTGTTTGGGTGTTTCAAAATGAGCCAACGCCTACCAAAGTGAAGCGATCTAGAAGCGGGGGTAAGATTTTGATCGCTAGCTTTTTTAATTTGACTGGCCACTTGGTATCAATTCCCTTACGGGATCAAAGAAGCATTAATGCCGAATGGTATACTACCAAATGTTTGCCAGAAGTTTTCTCTGTTATAAGCAACAAGCGACCAAACACAGGGCTCCGCGGGCTACTGCTCCACCACGACAATGCACCTGCGCACACCGCACTCAAAACGAGGGACTTCCTGGACAGCACGCCAGTCAAACTCCTGGGTCACCCTCCTTACAGCCCTGATCTAGCACCGTGTGACTTCTTTTTATTCCCAAAAATAAAAAATCAGCTCAAAGGGATACAATTTTCGTCGCCGGAAGATGCGCTGGCTGCGTTCGAGCAGGCTGTAAACGAGGTGTCTGCGGCGGACTGGAAAAAGTGTTTTGAAAACTGGTTTAGGCGCATGAATCTTTGTATAGAGGCTGGTGGAAAGTACTTTGAAAAGATTTAATAAAAATATATGTACGTATAGAACAATTTTTTCTAGTTTCGCAAAACTTTCTGAGTGTCCCACGTATATAATACGTACCTTTAATCCTGGAAGTATGTTTCTTTGAAATATTTTTCATTTTCACGCGGGTAAAGCGCTGGGGAAGCTAGTATTATAAATGTCAAAGTAACTCCGTATGACTTTTTGTGGTTAATTTATAACCACGTAAAATTTGATTAATTATTTTATACAGATAGATAGGATACTTTTAATCCCAAAAGTACGGTCCCTTGAAATAATTACCGACATTCACGCAAACGAAGCCGCTGTCTAGCTAGTGTTTTATATAATCTGTGGAAGGTTGTGCCCGCGCCCACGGGCTGTCTAGTATAAACCATGCTTTAGAAATAAGAGCTACAATCATGAATGATTCATCAGAGTATATTAGCTAATAATAAACATAGGCCGGGAGATGGCATGCGGAATTAGTACCAACCCTTTAACCGCGCGTGTCGCATATATGCGACAAATATTTCCGTGTCCCTACCGCGCGTGTCGTATTTCTGCGACAGAGAACATGCATGATTTTTTCGTTCTATTTTCGTCCTATTAATTGCGTGGTACAACTAAAACTATTATTAAATAGAGCTATTATTTACAACAATTACTTAAAATTATGTGTCATAACTCTAAGCATTCAAAAAACTTAAACAAAAATAAGTAATTGGCAGCTTGAAATTTTCTTCGGCGTCTATCGCGCGCGTCGCATAAATATGACCATAGGGATGGGATACAATGCAATGCGCATTTTAAAAACGAAATAACAAACAGTTAAATAATCAGGTATAATGCATCATTCAGCATAAAATAAACGGTGTCATACCAAATAAAGTTAAATTTAACATATTGCCTTGTGTTATTAATTCTTTTCCTTATTATTCATAAGAAAAATATCCCTCACGATCTTTGTATAATGCCAACATTTGACGTTAGTTCCCATCCCTTGACTCCTATGCTTGCAACATATTTCTCTAGTTAGTCTAGCGCGGCTGTCACATTAATACGACCACTGCCTACGTCACAAGCGGATCAAACGAATGGAAAGTTCCATTAATGTTGTTCGTTGGAAAAGGAAAAAGTCGAATAATAAGAGATTATTTTGATGTAAGTAATTAAAATTTAGATAATAAGATTAAACAATTGTGATACAAAGATTTAGCCATTGCTGTTGTAGGTAGATTTATAAGAAAAGAAAAAAAGTACCTAGTCGATTAATAAGAGATTATTGTGATGTAAACAATTCGAATTTAGTAAGGTTAAACAATTAGTAACTGTTAAAAACATTTACTTATTAGCTTAAAGATGAACGATTGTGATACGAAGAAAGTGATTAGGGTGGTTAATTTAAAGGTCCTACAAACAGGCGCGACACGCGACACAAAAACATGAGCGGTTTCTTTGTGTCGCGCCTGTTTGTAGAAGCCATAAGGCTGATTTAAAATAAAAACATAAAAAATTCTTTGACTTTTTTTTATCGATACAACGATTGCCCCTCCTTATTTATTGTAGGTATTATTTTGTCGATTTGTAGGCTCGCGCTAGGGGCACGACAATTGATATTTAGCCAAGCGGTTAAAGGGTTAAGTTATGATTTTGTGGTATTGTTTTCTATAGACGTAATTGTGAACTTGAAGATGATAAAATTAATGGTGAATTGTATGAAAAAAATCCTCTTGATTTACCTTTTAAAGATAAATTTCAAGAGGAACTTACCTAAGTCTCGATTCTTAGGAATTTCGATCTCCATCTCATAACTTTATGAAGCCATTGGTTCCCAACCTGTGGTCAATAAGAGGTAAAATATGGTCTGCGAAATGTTACAAATTTTCCAACTGAAAAATAAAATTGATGCAAAATGATTTTAAGTTTCTATCAGAAATATTGTGTTTTTTATGCCTACTTTACTTTTGATTAAAAAAGACAAGTACACTACAAGTTTTGAATTTGTAATATTTATATTTCAAATAATTATTTAATTTATTTTTAAATTAACGAAGTTATATTTTCTTCTGGACGTCTGGTGCCTGCTAACCACAAATAAATTAAAGTGGCCCCAGGTCAACAAAGTTTGGTAACCACTGCTCTATACAAAGTTATATTTTATCAGCCACGGCGATTTTCGAAATGCCACATGTAAGGTTGATTGATCACGTGAATTTTCGAAAGCGCTTAGCCATCCCATATCTACATATTTGAAATTTTACCCATCGCTATCGCAACGCTTTATAGAATGTCTTGTCTAGATCATAAGGAGACTGATCCTTTGACACTTATGAATTCCAAAGACAAAATTAAATTACTAACTCAGACGTAGGTACTAAACTTCTTATTTAAAATGACTTTATGACAGGACACATAGCGAAAAGAAATAAAAATGATTGCAATAAAAAAAAACTTAATTCAAAAAATCAAAAAACCCGACTGCTTCAAAAGCGAACTAAAAAGTCGTAAACAAGGTAAAAATCATGCTGTGCATTCGGAGGATATATATTCGCGGGCTGGCTGACCAAAATCTGGTGTATCCTCCGCCTGCACAGCATGATTTTTTCCTTGTTTACGACTTTTTAGTTCGCTTTTGAAGCAGTCGGGTTTTTTGATTTTTTGAAAAGTTTTTTTATTTATAACTTTTTAGTTTGTTTTTTTTTTCGAATTAGATACATTTAAACATTTAAGTGCTATATATTTTTGAAATCACCTCTTAATACCCCACACGATGGGCTTCCACTATATGGCACCCAAAACCCGCCATTTTTCTATTGTCCAATTTTAATGTAGCCTATGACACTCGCAGGGTTAAGACGACTCGATTGACATATGAATCATCAAAATCGGCCAACGCGTTTGGTCTCTGGAACGCCATATAGGAACAAACAAACATACATACATAGACTGATAAACACATTACCCTCCTTCGGCAGTCGGGTAAAAATACGGGCCTACCATGTACTTTATTATGGCCTAAATTACCAATATCAAGCCTGGTCAAGGCTCACAAGGGTTACACTAGTGCCTGAAGCAGTCATAAAAACTCGTTTATTGCAATTTGGAGTTAGGTAACTGTCATGCGAATATTATTTGACCTACTATGCAATTAATAATTATTTTAAACTAGCTGAGCCCCGCGGCTTCGATCCCGTGGCTGGCTATCTATCTACCTACCCTACCTAACCCTCAACAAACAAACAAACAAACTCTTCAGCTTTATAATATTAATATAGATATTAATAAAACTCCTTCACAAATGAACAAATTTGATTACCATAAAAAAGGTTATAAGTGAGTTAATCTTAAAAGATAAAAATATGCTGCCGCGGACTTTTTTTTTATAAATTTGAAAAACGAACAATTCCATCATACATGATATTTCCGTAACTTAAACCGTTTACGCAGCGCACGCAACGGAAGCTCTCAAAAATAAATATTTTGCCCGTTTTTGCAACATTATTGCTCCACATTTATACTCCGCTCCTATTGGTATTAGCGTGATGTTATATAGCCTATAACCTTCCTCGATAAATGGAAAATCCAAAACAAAAATATTTTTTCAATTCTAACCAGTAGTTCCTGAGATTAGCGCATTCAAACAAACAAACAAACTCTTCAGCTTTATAATATTAGTATAGATAGAACAGTTTTAGCAGCGTTTACAAAATAATCAGCTATCACCATCATCATGGGTTCTTGTAATATGGACATAACATTCAGCCGACTTGAGAATCTTCTCTTTTTTTAAGTCAATATTAAAGCGCCTTTTAAAGAGTCAATAAAAATGATTTGACTTTCCCTGTTTTGTAGTCAAAGATTGTATGAAAAAGTCAACAAGCTGTAATATTGGAGACTTTTGTTTAGCCACTGACGTTAATCATTCAAAATTCTCCGAGTAATTTTCATGAGTGACTACAAAAGATGTCTGCCTCCGGGACTAGAATACAATTTAGTAATGGCAGAGATTGTCAGTCAACAACACTGTAGGCTGTAAAAGTTTATTGTTGGAATATTAATACTGTTTTCGCATGTTGATTAATGAACGAAAGAATAAAGAGTAATTTAGTACGAGTGCTTGTTGTTTCCAGCCTGTAATAAAATTTTGTGTTAGAAGTATCTTTTGCGAGTTTTTGGCGGGATTTTTTCGAGTGAAGTTCAGCGGCTGTTAATATTATTTGCAAATTGATTCCTAGTGGATATTGTGATATAAAATTGGTGTAGTTTTGTGTCTCAACTGTCTACGCAACTGGACAATATGTGAAATCATTGACAGAAGCGATCTCAGGATAGTGGAGCGGAGAATTTTATTGTAGTATTGACTAACTCCGCAAAGCTTACTGGGAAGGCTGACTCGATACAATTTGCTGTCAAATACTCCAAAAACCATTAGAATCTGGTACACCCGTATTCTAATGCATACTAAAGAATGTTAAAATTGCACTGAAGTCGAGGCGGTATGGTCCAAGACCTTAGCCTGCCCGAAAAGGGCGAACAAAAAAAAAAAAAAGTATCTTTTGCGTTTGAATGATGGCATTCTCGTAGGGGAACTGATGGTAAACATTGATGAGATTGTCTATGGAACTACTATAGAAAAAAAGGAGTTTTTGGCGGGCTTTTTTCGAGTGAAGTTCAGCGGTTGTTAATATTATTTGCAAATTGATTCCTAGTGGATATTGTGATATAAAATTGGTGTAGTTTTGTGTCTCAACTGTCTACGCAACTGGAAAATATATGAAATCATTGACCGAAGCGATTTCAGGATAGTGGAGCGGAGAATTTTATTGTAGTATTGACTACCTCCGCAAAGCTTACTGGGAAGGCTGACTCGATACAATTTGCTGCCAAATACTCCAAAAACTATTAGAATCTGTTGCACCCGTATTCTAATGCATACTAAAGAATGTTAAAATTGCACTGAAGATTAGGCGGTATGGTCCAAGACCTTAGCCTGCCCGAGAAGGGAGAACCAAAAAAAATAAAAAGATGGCGGTGCTAATTCCTATTTTGAAAATTCCTTGTACGGCTATTACAAGAGAAGTAATGATAATTTGATGTCGGATTGGTCTTTGATTTATTAACGAATCATTCATCAATACATTTAATAAATCTGTAGAAGTCGTTTTTGTACATCGAAAATATTTCCAAAAAAAATAGCCATGGTGTTAAAGGATAACCAACAGAACCCATTTCCAGCATTGTTTTTATTTTTTTCTGTTTAGATCTGCACGCATCACGTCAAATGTACGAAACCAATGTGGATAACTTTTAGTATTATTAGCGTAACTTGAAGTATTACTTAGTTTTTGTTTCCTCGCAATCTGTTGTCTCTATCCAAATATTTTGAATTTAAAGTGTCCAAGAGGTATAATATCACATGACACGCAATTCAGATAATCGATAGAGATGGCGTTGTGCATTTCACGTCATTTTCTGATGTGCAGTTTTAAGATTCTCCGCGGAAGAATAACCTTAGAAAAAAATTGAAGGTAGGTAGGGTAGGGTAGATATATAGGGGTTGTACCTTAATTATGTTGATGTAATTAATTTGACAGAGACAGAATGTATAGTCGATTAGGTACTTGTACTTAAAATTAAATTACTAACTACTAATTGTTGTACTAACATCAAAACTTAATAAGCTACTGAAACAGCATGAAATTAAAGCGTAAAATTACTTCTTCCATGAATAAAAATAGCCTGAAATAATAAAAGCTGTAACCTAGGTACTAAGCCGCGATATTGTATCATAAGCCGAGGTCAATGACCCGCTGCGGGAGTTAGATACGCGGTCTACTGAAAACCATTATGACTTCATGATTTATTATGTACCTACTTATTTAAGCAAATAATCGTTTTTTTTATAGAGGACATTTTGTTGTTAAATTGTAAGTAGGAACCTAGGAACCTAATTTATTTAAACCGAAACATGTTTTTTTTCTTTTGACACGTAAACATAAAGTGACGACGATATAATGCGTTGAAATATCGTGTGACGTCACGCCGCTAGTACACTTTATACTGCCGTAATGACGTCATAAGCCTCCACTCCTGAACTTTGATGCGCTTTCACTTTGTAATTTTTTATTGATTTGGTAAAGTAAAGTATACGTGTCCAATATTATTTGATAATCTCTCTGACGGACTAAATAGAATTATCATTTTTCTACCCAGGAAACATCCCTATTAGATAATTGTATAAGTCAGTTTTAGTAAGAGGACATTCTTAAAATTACATACTAGTATTTCAGACACATGGTTGTATGAAATTTGTGAGAAGTATGGAAAAGAACATGTATCGTCCACCCAAAATAAATTGGGATAAACGCAAGACAATGCTGAGATTTCAGCCTCTTGCATCTAGATTTTGATTACCTAGGAATCTTTATCTGTATATCAGTTCCAACTCAATCCATATAAAAATTAAATTAACAACAAACATGAACAATGGACATTGGACTGCATTATCGCTAACAGCGATATCTTTAGGTACGTTTTTATAAAAATCGCGCGCTCCATTTATGTTGTGTGTGTAAATGTATTGTTTTGGTGTACAATAGAGAATTAAGAATATGTTTACAAGTTTACGATGTACACAATTACATATTTTTGGTGTAGACATACCTAACTGAGACCGTTCCAGTAGCAAGAGAGATTTTGACACCCATCAGCGAACTATCGACTGACACTACACCCGCGCATAAGCCCTCCTACGTACTTTTATTTTGTATTAAGATTTAATAAATAAATAAATACTCCCCATTACCGTCGGTCCCCTTGTACCGCGCTGCTACTTCAGAATGGTACCTATCAGTTAAGACGGCAATGGTCGCCAACGACCTTGAGGGAACAAAAAGCGTACTCGTTTCACACCCGCGCGACCCAAAATTTAATAGTTTTTTGTACTTTTCTTATTATTCTATGACTTTAAAAAAAAAGGCTCTGATCAAAATGTAGATGATTAAATTGTCTTTGCGACGGTGTCGATTTCATTAAAGCCCGGCGTTTTTGGTGCGATTGTCGTTTTTTGACCGTGATAGACATAACTTTACAAATTAATTAGACTATGTTATACGAATAAAACTCAAAATTTTCGGAGATCAAATTATAAGGAAAATGGTCTTCTATAACACATATTTTTCCAAAAATTACGACCAGCCGTTTAGACGTGATTCTCATTTTAAAAGCAGCTACTGAGAGTATCTGCGCTTTAAGCGGTCGGTCTATATAACAATATTGTTGAACGGATTAGATTCCATCCGAAATTAATTGTTTATCACCATTTTGCCATACAACAGGACCTATTTGTCTATGTTAAATTGTTACAACATTAGTGAATTTACAATTAATATATTTTTATACTTAGATAATGCCCTTAAAAAGTCAGGAAAATTATTATCTATTATTATTTCAAGAAGCTCTTGGCAGACAGTCGCAGAAAGGCTTCTAACAACGTATCCATAGACTATACAGAGTTCACACCCTGTTTGAAGAAGTATGAGATCACTATTCAATCACTTAACGTAAAAAGCTACAATTAGGTCATCGCCAATAAGGTGACTAAAGCCAAGTTACTAGGTAGACATTACTTAGGGTTGGCACGATGTTAAATCATTTTAATTTAAATCATGATTTAAATCACGATTTAAATCAAATGATTTTTTCAATAAAAATCAATGATTTATTGGAATGTGTTTAATTTTTACTTTCTTTCATAGAAATCAACATAAAAACACATTTAGAGATTTACATCTGAGAAATCAATATCATTATTATAATGCTTAAACAAAAAGAAAAACTAGTTTTAAAGGCTTTTCAATTCCCAGTCGGTTTCTTAATTTACTATGAACAATTCCAACGGTGGAACATATTATTTCCACAGCAGCTGAAGAAGCTATCGCCCCAAACAATTGCTTAACCACTGGGAAAATCTAAAAATAGACTTACATTGTATGATAAAATGATGAATCTAAAAAATCATGATCAATTAGGATTTTTTTTTTAAATCGTATTTTTTTAAAATCGTAATTTTTTCCAACCCTGACTTGATAATGTAAAATTGTTTAATTAATCGGTGAACGAACGAATGTTTTGTTTTTCATTCACCGGTAGGAAAGGATAACAATAACTTAGATAGGTAGGTAGGTAGGTAAGTCAGTCGTCACCCAATGAGCTCAATAATTAAACTCATACCCATGCAGTTAGGTAAGGCACAGTTATATTATTATATCACTAATTGCTTCTATTTTAAGATCGACCCACTATTTGGTAAAGGTATTTACAGATTTGCAGTGTATTCGGCGAATTGTAGGAAAAATTAAAAAAAAACATACTATAGTGGCTGTGTTGCCAATGCGAATATGTTACCCTAAAAATACTGTTTAACAAAAACAATTAAACCGACTTCAAAAACAAAACACTACCTACATAGCGAAAAATTACTTGCTTTTCGGAAGTCGGTGTCTTTGGCACCTATTTTTTTTTAGTTTTTGACACCGACTTCTGAAGAGAGTTATTTCTCGCTTTGTAGAGTTTTGTATTGGAAGTCGTTAATTTTTTTATGTTATTTTTTTTTATTTTACCTTATATTAACATGAAAATTCGCATTATCAGGGTTAACTCAAAAACTTTTCGTCAAGTCTTGATCAAATTAAAGGGACCACATAAAGCACCAGCTTTCAAATTAAGAAATAATTATCAAAATCGGTTCACCTAGTAAAAAGTTCTGAGTTAAAAAATTTAAAAAAATACAGTCGTAAAAAGAACCTCCTCTTTTTGAAGTCGGTTAAAAATTACAATAATTATATTGCAGTTTAAATCATGCCAATCATAAATTGTAAAAATCACAAAAAAAGTTAGTCGCAAAAACCTCGCAATTTGAAATGAGAATGACCAAAACGATTCGATGACAAGAACTGTCAAGATACGGTCAGACCACAGATTAATCATCAAAAATGGAAGAACAAATTGAAATTGATTGATGGAATTTTCTAATAAAACGCAATAAAAATACCCGTCGTTTATATCAATCGACATTATTAATGATCAGAGTTATTCTTTACGACTTTCATCATATCAAGTTTCATAACTTGTGAAGCCGTCTTAAATTAGTTAGCGGGTCTCTCAAAGCATTCCTTTAATTTTACGTTTCATCGTTTGAGGCGTTAATTTTGTTGTGGACAGCACTAAACTTAAGACTATTGTTTTCTTTTTTGTTGATACCATAGACATTTATTTTTCCTTCTTGTCTATGGTATTTCTGATACCATAGACAAGAAAAATATAATAAAGCTATCGAAGCAATATTATCCTACACTACACAGAAAGTAGTATTAGCTAGTATTAGTACCATAAGAGTTTTGTCAAAAACATTAGAAAATTAATTATTTACTAATATTTTTATTGAACTTAAGAGTGAACCCCCTTTCGATATCTGTGGTTCCTGATTGCTATAACCTGGTGTTTTGCGTAAAGAGTGTTGAGAGGTTACTTCTAGATCAGCGTGCAAATCCGAACCGCGAACATATCAATAAAAAAATCGCCTAAAACATACCAGATTTTTTAAACGCAAAATATATTGTTGGGCAAATATTTATATTTTTGTCAAATGAACGAAGAGAATAATTTCAAAGTCGTCGAACGTCTGCAAGCGCCTTTACCAAAGATATGGACGTGACACATTATGACATAGTACAGGATAAATCAGCGTTGTTATTAATTAGTACAATAATGTGCATACTGGAGTGATAACGTAAGGAAAAGGAAAAAACAAAGGTGGGGAACAAGGTCGTTACTACAATAATACATAGTTCGTAAGTTAAGGTAGAATATTGGAATATTCTGGATGAGAAGCATAGTATTCGTCGACGTAGCGACGCTTGGAGAAGGCTATGTCCAATAGTGGACTTCTTTCGGCTGAGAAGTTGATGACTACGATGTAAGGTTTTGCCGTGGGTTAATCTTGATAGAAATATTTTACAAAATATAGGCAGGTAGAGCTTGTTTTTGCTTCGACGGAAAAATATTTTTTCAGGTCCGTTTCTATACAACGATTTATTTTCGGCGTGTCTATGATTTAGAGTTACTTCCATCCTGATATTGTAGTAAATAAGAAATATACAATCACAATTAACTGCTGTACTTAGTAAGATTTATCATAAAGCCAAAACTGAATCACATTAGCAATATTTCCTTTGATAGAAAATAACTAACGCAAAACAATTTGAATGGAGGTTAGATACGCTTAAATTATTTTCATAAAGACGCCTACGTGGCAACAGCCTCTATGGTTAAGTTCAGAACAAAACGCCAGTTAATTGGCATAATACCCTTATCATACCGCCATATTGTTTCCGTTTATAACTTCGTAAAAAGAAGCAGAAATTACTGCATTATTTTTTGTATTGGCCTTTTCCAAATTTTTTTGATAAAATAATGGTGAAGATCATTCAAAATAGCTTGGCATTAACCTAGGTAAATATAACAAACCGTTTTCCTGATATAATCAACGCAAACAACAATTTAAGCAACAATATGTCTGCTCTACAAGCCATAATTCATAACGTAATTTCAATACAATACCTGTCGCCATTTTATTATTTTTAAATCAGTTGAGCGTCAGAATAGATTTGAACTTAAAGTTCAAAAAGCTATATAAGCCAGTTTGCCGAAGCCCCGTAAACATCCTCCCTCGACAAACAAGTAATTAATTAGTAAAATAAACCATAGACGAACCCCCCAATTACCGACTAATCACTTAAACATCGATCTCCAAACTAAAGAAACGTTTCCAAAGACAACGATTAGAAGCTCGGAAAAAAAAGATCCAACTTTTACGAAAACGCTTTCCGAAATACACAGGTTTTATTAAATTACTAACAGTATCCTGGGAACTTGGCCAAAACATTTTATTTGCACGTATTACGAGTGAAACTCTTATTTTCTTTGTAGTAAAATATTCCAGAAATAATGCTCAGTAAACGGGGAAATAGAAACTATTGTAGAACATTAACTGAAAAGTTAAACAAACCAATGCGTAAAACTTTGAATTTCCGTCACACACTCACTAAACTATGTACTAACTTCGTTCAATGTGATATACAAAAATTCAGCACTTTATACACTGTTATATTTTCTTGTATTTTTTTTAAACACTGTTTTTCCCGCACGAATGCCGAAACCTTCGGCGAACGTTCGTCATACGAAACCTACCGCAACGCGACGCCTGTTATCGAACGAATGTTCCCGAACGAGGGGTGCAGTGACGCGGGCGGTGGTGCCGGCGACCGGCGTGGCACTGCGGCGAGCGGCCGGCCGCGTGGAGCCGCTCCGCTCCGAAACCTCACGACCTAACTCCTGACACAGACACGCGAAAACACCCTAAACACAAGGCCGCAGAGACGTATCTCGCGTGCCATTCACCAAGAACGCCAATCGATGCTCCTGGAACAGGACAACAGATCTTTCCGCCTCCGCTCCTGTCACGTGACCAAAACGGCCAATGCGAAAATTTTCGACAATTTCGACGACAACGTCAGCCGTGCAAGACGATTGCGAAATGAAGCGTAATTTTAATAAGCAAATCGACATATTGAAACGTATCAGCATCTCGGATTTCATTAGGCAATCGTATAAAACTCAGATACTTTAGCGGCACATGTGCAATAAACAGGCTATAAACGCTAAAAATATGGAATCCTTTTACCATAATTTCCTCTTTTTAAATTGTACGCGTTTGGTAAGCTAAAATGTTGCAAAGTGGAGACTCGAATGTTTATGCACAATAAATTGCGGGCCACTCCAAAGCACACGTAGCGATAACTTTAAAAACTGACAACATTGTTTACAGGACAGGAAATGGAACCGAATATGTAGGTGACGAAGTGGAAATAATTCCTTAATAGCGCGGTGTAAAAGGTAAAGTCGGAATGGGTGTAGATCAAGCAAGGATATGAGTACGCCCACTACTTGAGCCCACGCTACCACACCTGGATCAGTTGCATAATAAAACTGACGGCTTAAACTGAATCAGTTCTCCTTGCCTTCTTCAGTAAAAAATAACAATAAAATAAAAATTCATTGAGTGCGTAACGTTGATATTTCTAATACATCAACATCAATACGTGGGACACTCAGAAAGTTTTGCGAAACTAAAAAAAATTGTTCTATACGTACATATATTTTTATTAAATCTTTTCAAAGTACTTTCCACCAGCCTCTATACAAAGATTCATGCGCCTAAACCAGTTTTCAAAACACTTTTTCCAGTCCGCCGCAGACACCTCGTTTACAGCCTGCTCGAACGCAGCCAGCGCATCTTCCGGCGACGAAAATTGTATCCCTTTGAGCTGATTTTTTATTTTTGGGAATAAAAAGAAGTCACACGGTGCTAGATCAGGGTTGTAAGGAGGGTGACCCAGGAGTTTGACTGGCGTGCTGTCCAGGAAGTCCCTCGTTTTGAGTGCGGTGTGCGCAGGTGCATTGTCGTGGTGGAGCAGTAGCCCGCGGAGCCCTGTGTTTGGTCGCTTGTTGCTTATAACAGAGAAAACTTCTGGCAAACATTTGGTAGTATACCATTCGGCATTAATGCTTCTTTGATCCCGTAAGGGAATTGATACCAAGTGGCCAGTCAAATTAAAAAAGCTAGCGATCAAAATCTTACCCCCGCTTCTAGATCGCTTCACTTTGGTAGGCGTTGGCTCATTTTGAAACACCCAAACAGTCGACTGGCGCTTGGTTTCTGGGTCGTATTGATAAATCCAGGACTCATCCTCTAACGATGTCGTAAACACGCCGAGACGAGCCTGCTTCAAATTTGTTAAGCATATCACGGCACCATTCCACCCGGGCCTGCTTCTGAGCATCGGTGAGGTTGTGCGGCACCCAGCGTGATACTATCCTCCTCACGCGAAGATGGCTGTGTAGAATCTCGTGAACGCTTCCCGATCCAATCTTCAATATGTGTTGAATCTCCTGATATGTAATTCGCCTATTGTCTTGGATTAAATTTTTCACTGCTAGCACGTTTTCTTCGGTAACAGCCGTCAAAGGGCGACCGCTTCTTTCGTCATCCCCCAAAGTTGGTCGACCGCGCTTGAATTTGTTATACCAACGATACACGGTTGCCTTGGAAGGGCCTTCATCCATGAATGCCATTTGAAGTCTATCGTACGATTCATCCGGTTTCAGGCGACACTTGAAATCGTATAAAATCATAGCTCTAAAATGTTCCCGGCGCAGATCCATATTTCAGTGAGACACAATACTTTGAATTAACTCGCAAAAAATGTGGAGGGAAATTTTGAAATTGGAACTTACTTATTTTTACTTATAAATAATCATATTTTCGAAAAACATTATAACTGGCCAGTCTCCCATATATAAAAACTTTTTTTCGCAATACTTTCTGAGGGGCCTGGTATGTTAGCTCATCATGGGTATATTGGGTATACCTTGGTACATTCAAAATTATTGTAAAGTTGAAGTTCATTATGAGTCTTATGTAAGTGCTCTTAAAGCTATAAGCGCCTATTTCAAGTTCAACGTATACATAAGCTGAAAGAAATGCTGGAGTTTCAGTTTCCTTAACAAACACTTAATTATCGCTTGGCAGAACATTGAAATCAGTTAATTCCAGTAACTTTCGAACCATCCAATTACCCAGCCAATAGAACCTCATGACTATACCTGACTACTATCCATTTAATTTTACCTCCGTCCCGTATAGTCGGCGGATTGGAACGATCTTGTTTCAATATCAAACACGAGACGACTCGTATTACTGACAACACATCCCACATGTTTGCAAAACATTTCACATTTGACGGAGAAATGATCTACTTGAAGCGTGCATGCATATATTTTATATGCATTTCGTAATGTAAGTGCAGTAGACGTGGCGCAAGATATAATAATTTGAGTAGTAATGCTTTTGATAAATTAATGAAAATATTTATTGATTAATTCAGAGCAGAAACTTAGTATCATTGAGAGCTTATATCCAACCAGGACCGAATTACTTTACGGCGAAGAATTATAGTTGACTTTGATGAGATTCTTGTAGAATCTAGAATTAATCTTTTGGCCAGAAGAGAATTGAACTCATAATGCTCTAAAAATATAAGGTACAATTGCTCTTTATTTGAGCTTTCAGATATATTAATTTTAAACATATCAGCGTTAATACTAGTTTAATTTTGCCATAACACGCTATTATAGGACGATGATATAATCAAAATAACATTTGCATCATAATCATAACAACCAAGCCTACAAAATTCAGCTTGTTTACAACAAACCATGTTTTCGCAAAAACGGATTCCGAGAACGCATTAACCGCGATAGTAAATTAGTGTTCGGTATTTAAACTGTGTCGCCTGGATTCGCACAAAGCGTTTGACTCGTTGTGCCATGCCCTGGTGAAAGAAGTGACCTGTTCCGCTCTGTGACCAAACTAATGCTAAAGGAGGTTTTGCATTTGCAGATCTAGGTAGTGTGCATTTTACTGAGATGAATGGAAGCGGTGAGAAAGGCTTGAGGATGAAAGAAGACTTGCATTAAGTTTTAATATCTCGTGAAAACTATGGCTGTTTTAATGGATAGTTTTTGCAAGGTAATGAAAACATTGAATATGTGGATCAATGAAGTGAATACTAAACAACCGTAAGTAAGGATGACCTTTTGGTCGGAAATATATGAGCAAACAATTTCTACTTAGATGCAATGTACAGTGGACCTAATGTAGTAGAATATCAGTCATCAGTGTGTTGGTCTACACGAATACTATTAACTCCTTGATGCCCAGAATCCCATCCGAGAGCGAAGGGAATCATGCAGATAAATCATTAATTTCTGTCAGCAGATTTCTTGCCCCCAACATCAGCATGATTAACACAAATTTCTTTAACATGTTACCGCTTGATTACAATTTTCTTGCGCCACCTTATCACGCCGGCTTATGAGCAGCCTCCTTAACACACGTCATTAACTTTAACATTGCATTGTGCACTTTAAAATGAGTCAGTTAAGTTTTCTTTTGCTGTGTTCATTATGCATGTAGTGGTAGCGTATTGTTCGAATAACGGCCGTCAGCTGTTTCCCAGTATGTTTTAATAAGCAGATTAGGTTTACGGTACCCGCGGTTAGCTTCTGATAGAAGTTTCTTTTACAAACATATTTATTTTCCTGCTTCTGAGTTTAATTTCTCGTTTAGGTTCGCTTAACTGATGTTTGTTGTTCATTGGAGTTATTTCCACCTGGCAAGACTTTAGAGGATGTTGTTTACTTTCTGGCATTTCATATTAACACATTTGAATTATACACTTACTTGAGTAATAGTCAAATTCTACTTTATCTAGTCTTACACGTTCTGCTCCAAAGAGATCTATCTATCTATACCTACGCTTGCGAATATGAAACTAGCTTCATGTTTTAGACTGACCAACTGCTTGATAATTAAAATATACCTATAAATAGCTTAAATAAAAAACTGAAATAAATGGTTTGAGTTTTCGATATCAAGTAAGGCCAAATTCTCAAATCAGAAACCGGTAATTGCCTAATGAACCATATCGTTGATATTTTTTTTCTTCTTTCAACATCCTTTTTAATGTCTAATTTTCATTCTTAATTAACTGCCTTCTCTAAATTATTCACAACAAATTCAATCTACATCCCACAGGTATTCACATACTGTAATTAAAACCCACCTTAAGGCAACACACACTAAGTGCCACATAGTACTAACCACAGCTGCACTACCGAGTGTCATAGCACCAACCACAATCACCATCCATCTTTTCCCCACACCTCTTTAACGGCTTATAATATTATGAAAATTATTCCAGCCAAAGAAAATGCAATTATGCTGAGGTCATCGTGGAGTTGAGGAACGAAGTTAATTAGAAAAGACCTGAAGAAGCTTGAATGGGAAAACGGGGCTCTGGGTTTTGTGAAGAAAATTGAGAGAATGCCTATGTTTGGCGGAAACTGGGCAAGGATTTCTTTAGGTTGGAAATTGGAATCTTTCACACAAATAGCAAAAATGTGATACTTACATGGGACTTAAATATGACTTGTGAAAAATGGATTTTACACATTTATCCTCCGGGATGACCCTAAGTTCTAAGGCTTTTCCTCCATTCAACTCAGCCTCCCACAATCAAATTGACAGTTACTGCTTATTATTTCATGGCCACTGAGTCGAGTGGCGGCAGGTTCCTTCAAAAGGACTTAGAATACAGGCCTTATACTTGCGTTACGTTATATTGCGATGTTCCAAAACCAAATGTAATTTCTTCTTGTCTAATAGATTGCCACCAGATATCATTAGTCTCGCGTCATAAGTTTCTCATCCAAGCTATGCTGTTATCTTGTAATACGGTAGTGGTAATGACAACTCATTACGTTGGTAAACGGCAAGAAGTGGTCACAAATCTACCACAACCGCTACGTTTACCGCTGCATCATATGATGAATAATGAGTCAAGATTGAAGATTGTAGAAAGATGGTGGATGCGCCGAGAAACATGGGTGCCGTTACATGGTTAAAAGAATAACATGATAGTGGTGTTTCATGAAGATAATGAAAGATTTGTGGACAACCTAGATTATTTAGGTTGTCTTATGAACGTTATTCATGGTGCTATTATATTGAATGGAAAGCTTATAGGCTTCTCTTCATCTAATTTACAAAATAATTGCAACCGCCTGATGCTTGACACATATGTATTAGAGACTATAGACTCGGCAAACTAGTCCAGCATCTTTTGCCGACTAATCGCACCACATATAGTCGGTTTTCCCGACTAATTAGCAACTAGTCAGCCCACTGATTAGAGAATATGTCTTGGTGGAGTCGTAACTATGACTTACACTGGGCGTTGTCTTTGTGAAGGCGGTGAAAGCCTCTGGGCAGCAGTTGGCGTATGATTTATCTGATATTGATGATTATAATGGATAAGTCTTTCTTTTGAGTACTGTCCTCCTCATCGTCATCCTCCTGTACTTATGCCATTTTCTCAGGCCATTTTATTTAGGGTCGGCGAGGATTGCTATTACCTTTTAAATCAAAGTGCCAACGTTTCTCCATTCCTTCCGTTATCAACGGTCGTCATTTAATGTCTTTACAGATACAAAAACCCGTGTGAAGCGCTGCGGAGGATTCACCATTGTGTATTGTATTGTAGTAGTAACTGTAATTAAACTGATTAACTTTAATAACATCGTCGCACACGATGAGTATGTGGCATGAGGTCACCAGCATTGTGTCTGCTTGCCGTTTGAAGAACAAAGCGAAAATTTCTGAATGCTGCTGTTATTTTCGTGGAGAGATGGTAAAGAGCTGATAGGAGATAAAAATCGAACGGGCTTGAGAAGGTTTTGCCCTACAGAACATTATTTAATTTTGAAGTCTTCTAGATCTTCAAACCTCTTTGAGGAGAAGATGATCAAGAAAGTTAGCTACAAAATTCATACCTGGCTAAACAACAAAGTTGTCAGCCTTACTCAACGTCTATTTCCTAGGGAGGAAACGTATTTAACGCCCAACTTAGCTCCTCAAAAATTAAAACGAATCTTTGGAATTATCTTATAAAAGGGTTGTTTCAAAATTTTCAAACTTTGCCGAAGTTCACAGCGCATATTGTAGCAGGCGTTGGCTATTCTCAAAAGCTTTCGAGATGCTTCCGGGCGTGGGTAGTCGCACAAAAGTTTTACGTAGTTTTCTGACAAAAAAAGTTTAATTGTAAGGCTACAGTTTGGAACTGTGCCAGTAAACGCGAATTGGCTTGCCGCCTACCACATTAGGACTAAATAACGACAACTGTGATTTGGAAAATGTTGAGGAATACCAAAACTTTTACCTATCCTTACACATTCATACTCTGTGTGTTGTAGAAGATAACTGGTAGCTTATAAACAATATAACACACCCACCTATGACCTAGAAGAGCTTTCAATTAACACGTTTGCTAAATACTTCGCCCGTACGAGGAAGGTCGACATATTCATACACGGTCATATTCATGATCACGAACACTTAAGATGTGCTGACATTTTGCAGCATGAATGGCATATCTAGCTTATATAGCACTAATTATTTACATAGATCTTTATGTTGGTGAAGTTCTGTCACTCTTTGTTTATCTTTATCCCAATTTTGGGATCGGCTCTCTTCGGCAAATATGTCTGGGTCCTCGAGACTAGTTAGTTATTTTGGTAAGCATACCAAAATATTACTTAACCCTCCTGTCTCTTTTACTCTTTTAGTCATTTGAATTCCTTGGTTAATTTAAAGGACAGTTGGAGTACATGGCCTTGCGGTATTGAAAACTGGGTCATGGTCTCGACTTAACCAATGCACTCAGACTAGGAGTGGGATGAATCTGTCGAGCCCCATTGCATTAACAGGCTAAACACTCGAGAATGCATATCCTTCTAACCAGCTAACTAGATACAGGATGATTTCAACGAAACGGCACAGCTCTTGAATAGATTCGATAAGGTTTTTTATCAGGGCATATTCCCCTTGCGATGCGAGTGCAACCGCAAGCATTATTTTAGTCCTACTGCTATATATTTGTGAAAGTCGGGCTGTTTGTAAATCAATCACGCCTCAACTGCTCAATGTATTTTGATGACATATCGAACGCGAGTAGAACATGGCTTGGATTAGGATATGGGATACTTCTTTTTATCCCGTGTTGGCATGAGTTAATTTTCAACATTCAAACGGGCGAAGTCGCTGGCAAAAGTTAGTATTTTATATGACAACGTATACTAAATCTGTACCAATATGAATCAAGCGGGATGAATAACAATTGTCGGGCTATTAAACGTAATAATTCGATGTACCGTTGACCCGTGCAATCTGTAGACCTTCACAATTATAGACCATTTAGTACCCTGTCATTATTAATATTAGACTCGTATAATGATAGTGTTCTAGTTGCTACAGGAATTGATTTCTCTGTAGCTAAGGGATTTTTTGCTAGAAAAGATTAATTTTTTGGTAAAAAAATAACTGCTGCATTGCATTTTTTTTGCATTATACGAATTTATTTATGCCCAAAGAGTTCTTTACCTGTATTAGCCCATAGCAAATAAATATATTTAAACATACCTACATTTTTATTTTAAACTCTTTTTAAAACAAGCGTTTCATGTGCATTGTCATTCAAACAAAATGTGCATGCAGCGTTTCAGCTCAATCGGCTAACTAATTTTATTAATATTTAGTTGCAAGTTTTAACCCACATATACTACCAAACGATCTACCAACCCAAGTTTATAAAATGAAAAATATCAGTTACAATACAAAGTTTTACTGTGTTTATTATGCAGAGCTCAATACTAAGATATTGTTCTTCTCTCTTATCGACACGAGCTGGACAAGAATGGCTCATGACGTGGAGAGATTACCCAGTTAGTAAGGTTTGTAGCCGAGCTGATTGCCCGCACGTAAACCTTCTTCACACGTCGCATAAACATTCGTGGTAATCAGATTTGTAATACTCGACAACTTCATCTAAGCATTGGAGAATATTAACATTTGTTAGGGGCAGTCGGAGGACCGAAAATCTGTCACCAGTCTGCAAGATTGTGAGGTATTGTGCTACCCAGTTATTAATTCATTACATTGCAGTCGATTCCCTCAAGTCTTCTGTAAGATAATCCTAGATAGACAGTCGAATGTCGTGGAACTTCTTCTGAGCAAGGAGCAGGCGGGTTTCCGTTCGAACCGTTCATGAACGGACCAGACCAACACTTTTCGCATCATCATCGAACAGGCAGCTGTATGGCAAAGGGTGATTTATCTTACCCTAAACGTTTCAAATTCAGTAATTCGTCACAGCAGGCTTTCGAAGTTCCGTACACCGCGATTATGAACATTCTCAATTAAATAATTCGTCATAAAGTACTTTATAACTCACGTAAATCGTAAAGTCAACTAACTACTTTTAATTAATTGTCCTGGACCCTCCCTTGACCTAGACAGAATATCCACGTTGCATATTCCAGACAAAAAAGTTAAAAAATCTGCAGAATCCCGTCCAAAATTCTGCAACACTTTAGGGGAACAAAATCCCAAAAACGTTCACCCTACCCGCATTTATTATTATCACATAGCGCAATCTAAACAGCGGGTGACACATTGTTTAATAACGGTAATCCGAGCGGATCGAATCTGTGACGAATCGACCGAAGCGGTACAAAGAACCGCGTGACTTATGTCTACTCATCAGCTGTTGTGATCGAAACAATCAGGAAAAAATCTTTTGGATTAGGGAAGGATATCTTTATTTCAGTTGTAAACGATAAAACCTAGATGGAGCAACATACAAGAGAAATTCTTTACTTGTAAACAGGTTTCATATCTAAAGGTAAATTTTAAGGTTCACATTCAAGTAGCAATCCTATCTCAGCGACAATCAATGGCAACGTTGTAGGTATAGATATTTTTGTCAGAACTGTGCTCAAAAGTACGGAGAGTGCTCCTTTGCTTACGATAGGACTCACACTCATAGACACTTTGAGGACACATAAGACTTTTTGAGTCCGTGCGCAATAAAGTATATGGTATTTTACTTTTCTCGTTGGTCAGGCAAGGTTTTTTTAGTTGTTCTTGATATATAAATAATACGAAGTACATAATTTATAAAACAATAATTCTTAACTTAATAAAACAGTACCATAACTTACTAATACCTAAATTTACCAATAATACAATTAATTTATCACATTAAACACTCAGTGTCCTTCCTCCTCTCTCCTACTTTATAATATATGCTGTGCCCGACAGGGTCCATAATTGTGACTTATATAATTATTTTCCTAAAAACTATGTATATACATTATGGTACGCAATAAAGAATTGAGAATTCTTTAATCAACCATGACTGCAGATTCGAGTAACATACTCGTAGCTTCAAAGAGACTTCAAATCTGAAATGTTAAACCTGATCTAATTTTTTATTTTCAACAAATGAAGAAGTACCGTTTAAATAACGATAAGACTATTGAAGAATCTGTGCTACAATTTATATATAATATTATCTGTGCTGTTACTAAATATTGGCAAGAAGACCGAAGAAAAGAAAACTTGTGAAATTACAGTATTTCAAACGCTATCACAGATTCTAAACCCCTTTCACTGTAACATTTCCAGAAATCCAAGTCCTCTCAATCTTGGCCTCGTACGTGCTCAAGTAGGAAACAACGAACCTCTTTTTATAGGCCAGTAGGTAGGTTAGCCGGCCGACGCCTAATTACATATGAGGTTACGAATGTGAGGCTCCAGGCTAAAAGCACAGAGCAAAAAACTAGCGCAGTTTGAAACTAGTCTGCTGGATATTGCGGAGCTGAGGTTATGTTATATATTTTACTCTGTGGAACTGTCGTGTTTTTGTTGCAAGGGATTTAACAAGGATTTAAAGTGTTTGTAGGTTTTTACGGAATGAAGAAAAATTAAAACAGTATTGGTGGATTCAGCCTTAACCTCGGGGAACACTCCCCGAGCTTCTGTTGTTTGTTCTTTCTTTGTAATCAAGCATCTGTTGTTTCTTTCTTTCTAATCAAGATAATCCCAAGAGAAGTCAAATATGTCACAGGTTCAGGGTTCCGTACCCAAAGGGTAAAAACGGGACCCTATTACTAAGACTTTACTGTCCGTCTATCAATCTGTCATCAGCACGGCCTGTGTGATAGACTTTAGTCACGCATTTTATCACGGTTTTTGCTCCCAAACTGTGAGAAAAATTTGTGACTCGAGCCTGTCTCGACCGTGCTCGCCCGCAGGCTGTATCACATGAACCGTGATAGCTAGACAGTTGAAATTTTCACAGATAATGTATTTATATTGCCGCTATAACAAAAAATACTAAACACAGAATAAAATAAATATTTAAGTGGGGCTCCCATAAAACAAGCTTTTTTTTTTGCCGTTTTTTGAGATAATGGTACGGAACCATTCTTGCGCGAGTCCGACTCCCACTTGGCCTGTTTTTTTGGACTGAGGTGTAAAAGATTAGTTGGTAAATGATTTAGCGTCCCAGATTCGTCAAAGTAAACAGTGAAGCTGAACCAGTATCTAGATATTAACTAAACATAAAAGATTTAACTAATTTACAATTGTACCAAAGCGTCAAACAGAATAAAATCTATACTAATATATTTTTTGTTTGAACGCGCTAATCTCAGGAACTACAGGTTGGTATTGAAAAATTCTTTTTGTGTTGGATAGTCCATTTATCGAGGAAGGTTATAGGCTATACAACACCACGCTACGAACAATAGGAGCGGAGCATAAATGAAAAATGTAGCAAAAAGGGGCAAAATTATTCGTTTCTGAGAGAAGGTTTTGCGTGCGCTGCGTAAACGGTTTAAGTTACGCAAACATCATGTATATAGGGTGGGTAGGGTAGAGTAGGTAGCCAGTTGAAGAGAGCGAAGCCGCGTGGGACAGCTAGTAAGAAATAAATAACTAAAGTTTAGTCTAGCTACTAGATCTGAAAACGTTCTCTAATAATACTGGCTAGAAATATCTATTAATTCATTCTTCAGTTCGGTACAGGTCATCTGCCTCCGCACTAAAAACAAAAACCAATAAAAAAGTCTAGAAAAATATGAAAACCTATAATAAAATTCAAAACTACTTTCATGATTGTAAACAGGACGAACGAAACGAAACAACTGGGTACAAAACAATTTTAATAGTTTTTTGCTCGTAAAATAATTAAATTATGTGGCTAAAGTTGTTTTTCAGGAATGCAGAAACTAACAGAATTTCGCAATAAATTATAATAATGTTTTCACTTACCAACTGGACCGAGTTATTTCAGGAATATGTCACCTGAAAAACGAAAAAGATTTTAAGAACATAATACTTCAAGAAAACGTTCAAATTTTAATGGATTATATTTTTACATGAAGCGACGGCCTCTCTGACCCTTGGTAAGATTGGTTTTGGATATCATCATAACAAAAATAAATGTATTGATAGACATAAACAAGCAAGTTATGAGAAGATCCAAGAAGATAGAATCACATACAACCTTCTCACAGCCCACAACACCCTCCGACTACCCTCTCCATTTAGAAATTAGAACCGGATCAAAACTTACGCAGACCCAAACCAACTTAAACCATAGACTAAAAGCCGGCTCAGAAACACAATATTGTTGATAGAGGGCCCGTAAACAAGGTAAGCCATTAGTCCCCGTCATAAGGCGGTGACAGACTCTCCAGTGAAGGACGGGTCTAAACACGGCGCGCAAACTTCTCAAGATGCTCTCTAAACACTTCTATTATGGCGGATAGATGTGGTAAATATTATTACGGAGTAGAACCTACCTAGCTACGGTTTATGTGGCTTTAAAGTATACTAGCTGACCCCCGCGGCTTCGCTCCCGTCAAAATTATAGCCTATGTTACTCGGGAATAATGTAGCTTTCCATAGGTGAAAGAATTTTAAAATCGGTCCAGTAGTTTCAGAGCCTATTCGGAGCAAACAAACAAAAAATTCTTTCCTCTTTATAATATTGGTATAAATAAGAGCAAATGTGTGTCAGTCTTCAGCTTTCATTACATCATCTAAGGGACGCTCTGATGAACTGGGAATTATGACAGAAATGGAGGGCCTATAGCCCCAGCGTTAGAGGATTCCGGGCCCAAAGAGACGTTAAAACTCTGCCTCTGATTTTCTGCAACACAATGGTCAGGGTTGTCAAGATCGTTTGTTTGGCAAAACGAAATGCCGCTGGCTCTTAAATATCCAGCCAAGAGTCTTAGGAATATTCTTCTTTAGGGATTTGGTTTCCGTACTTATTTTTCTGTATGTGTCGATTCGATTGGACTCAAATTTTGTCGGACCCGAATGTGGCCACTTGGACAGCTCCGTCATTGACCTCGTTCACGTCGTGGAAGGTGCAGGAGCAGGTCGTTGTGCATGGCAGGAAATCTTGCGAAGGGGCTCCACACTGGCAGTGTGTTTGGGATGGGGCAAGGATGGGGTATTTTATCAGATTGTCTCAGCAGCAACCAACCAGGGCCCGCAATCGGTTCTGGTTTCCACCCTAAAGACTGTCCTTAGTGAGGACAATTGTGCGTGAAAGGGGTGTTAAGGATGATTCAGACTAAAACCACCAAAACTGCGCAGCGGCATTGTCTTACAAATAGTTTACCTGAAGAAATGCCCCCGACACCAAAGGCTGTGTAGTCAGCGTTTGTTCAATAGAATCCTTTACATCGTCCCTTTCTTTTCAGAATTTTCTTTTCCAATCTCAAAATCCATTTTCAAACACAAATACTTAATATATAAAATATAAGTTTACAATAAATACTGGCTGTTAGTATGAATGGAGTGCGAATCGTGTCGGTCGGAACGGTCTGCGGCGTCATTTCCGGCAAGCGTCCGAACGAAACAGGACCAGCCTGTAAATGGGGCAGCGGGACACTCTGTTTGACGTCCACTTTTATTATTTATTTTCTTGTTGTTTGTTGTATACGAACGTAGTTACGTAGTTAGTAACTTGGTGTGAGTTTTAGTTACGTTTGAAGGCCTTACGACTTTTGTTTACTCACCAAAACCGTCCCGAATTCAGTTGTCTAAAACAAGAGGAGTTGGAGGAGCTCTTGGCTAAATAATAACAGCCACACTGGTCTATCATCATGGTTAAGCAACGCTTGACGGGGTCGGTCCGTGGATGGGTGACCATTTCAACATACCGAGTTTCCTCCGTGCCTCGGCAAGCACGTTAAGCCGTTAGTCCCGGCTGTCATTCGAAGATCTTTGATGTCGTTACGGGTAGTCAGAAGCTTGAGATCTGACACCAGTCTTGCCAAGACGCACCGTGTTACCCAGTTACTGGGTTGTGGAGGTCAGATAGGCAGTCGCTCCATGTAAAACACTGGTACTCAGCTGAATCCGGTAAGACTGGAAGCCGACCCCAATATAGTTGAGAAAAGGCTAGGCAGATTGAACAAGATGTGATCTGCAATTGGCGGAGTTGAATGATGGATGGAATATTTTCAGTCAATCGGCATCCGTCTCCAGCAAAGACGTATCTGCTAAGAAGTCTTATTTAAATAAGAAATAAGAAGCTCTGTCTAGGTTTTTATTTTACTTACGATTTGAGGTGTGTGATGTGTCCCTTTTTCGCCAATAACCTGCAGCCTAATTGCGTAAGTGAATTCGGCAAGGTGAAGGATTTGTTCCCATCAATCACGTGCGAGATGAAAGACGCGTTGTGGATTTCCGTCTATGCTGGATTAGTCACAGAGAGTTAAGTGAACCTACTACCATTCACCGCTGTCATTCCAACCAATTCTCCGTCATTGAAAATGCCACAAAAACATGGAACCTCCTGCAAGCGTCAAATTAGGTTCGACCTTTTCAATTACCGACCCTTCTCACTTTACTTATAAAACAAGGTTACTTACAATAAAATATTCTGGTGGAATCCTTATCAGGAATGCATAACCTGTTTTTACACAGTCTTAATTTTATGCAAGCCGAGCAAGTTTTCCCTTGCCAAGTTGTAAGTTTTATTGTAGCCGTAGATGAAGAGAGGTCCAATAACGTATTGTTATCTATGTCCAGCATTTAGGTATGTATTTTATACATTTTATACTCTATGTCCAGCAGTGAACTGATTGGGAAAAATTATTTTTAAAAATATTTTTTTTAAATCAAGCTTTTTTCGTATTCTTTTCAGTAAACCCTTTCATTTACCCATATCATGGCAGAAAAAATAACTAGTCCGTCATCTTGGGCCGTTCGCTATATTGGATTTTGATTGACGTCATTTAGATAACTATGCATTGTCATCCAAACTAAACGTGTATGCAAAATTTCATCTTAATCGGTGGAGGGTTATTTTGTATACTTATTATTGTATTTTCTCTGTAAGTGATTAATGTAATCTTTTGAGGAAAAATAAATGTCTTAAACCGTAATTTCTGAACATAAGAAGCAATGAATGCGTACCGTGCGGTATTCTTTGAAATTACGAAATAAGTCTGCAGGAAATCCATTGGATTTGAGACGCACAGGATCGATCGATGTGGCGACACTTGGAAGAGCTCTTTGGCCAGCAGTCCCTTCGCAAATCCCTTCCACCTTGGATTGAAAGCCGTAAAGATTATGACTTGCATTTTCATGAAACTTCCTAAATAAATGGAAGGACTTATGAGACGAGAATTCCCGTAAGATGGTCTGTGTGAATGATGTTATGTCCAGAAAGGGGGATAACTACTGTAATGAAAACTTCTTCGTGTCGCTGGCACGGCCGTCATTAAATTTGTTTGGCCCAAAACTTTGCCACTTCCACGGCTGCATGTTCTGGAGCACAGAGGGCTTAGGGCAGGACAGGAGGTGGAGCAAACATGGAAATGACGACTACTGGAGGAGTATGGGAGAAAAACATGTTGCGCCGACCCCAAAACACGGATAGTTAAAGACAAGAGAATATGAGATTGATTATTATGAACAATAACAGACTCATTTTATGAATCGAGACCGCTATAAAATTAACTAAAGAGTCTCTAGTTTCCTCGCCACTGCATCCGCACAAAAGGATTTTTGCTTATATGACCGTTGGTAAAAACAATACGAACAAGAAATATTAATAAAGCTCCTTTACTTCAAAGCTGATTGAGCAGCTTATGAAGAAGAACGGTCGGACTATGACAACAAATATTGATCGCAATGAAAATGCAGCAATAGATTGTTAATTACAGTGCCGTCGATGAAGGAGACCGTTTAATATTCATTTGCAGAACAAAGACAATGCCAACCATCAGCCTTATTGCGTTAGTAAATTCGGCAAGGCAAAGTTAGTTTGACCGCCATCAATCGACCAATCACATAGACGTAAATCCACATCGCGTCTTTCATCTCGCATGTGATTGGTCGAATGATGGCGACACAACTCTTTGCCTTGCCGAATTCACTCATGCAATTAGGCTGCAGCTTTTATCTTAAAACTTGTCGGTGGAATTCTTGTGGTACCTATCCGTGTAAAATCGCAGATGTGAGGTACTGGGCACGATTCCCGGGTCGGACCAGTTATTGGGTTTTTAGGGTTCCGTAGCCAAATGGCAAAAAACGGAACTCTTATAGATTCGTCATGTCTGTCTGTCTGTCCGTCCGTATGTTACAGCCACTTTTTTCCGAAACTATAGGAACTATGCTGTTGAAACTTGGTAAGTAGATGTATTCTGTGAACCGCATTAAGATTTTTACACAAAAATATAAAAAAACAATACATTTTGGGGGTCATCATACTTGAAACTGAAACACAAAAAAAAAAACATCAAACCCATACGTGTCGGATGGATAGGTCTTCAAAAATGATATTGAGGTTTCTAATATCATTTTTTTCTAAACTGAATAGTTTGCGTGAGTGACACTTGCAAAGTGGTAAAATGTGTGTCCCCTCCCCTGTAACTTCGAAAATAAGAGAATGATAAAACTAAAAAAAAATATATGATGTACATTACTATGTAAACTTCCACCGAAAATTGGTTTGAACGAGATCTAGTTAGTAGTTTTTTTTTAATACGTCATAAATCGTAAACCTCAATTTACCAAGTACGGAACCCTTCGTGCGCGAGTCCGTCTCGCACTTGGCCGGTTTTGCATCTAGAATTTTTCAATACCAGCTTAGATTCTGCATTTGTGACCGGTTGATGTCAATAAGGTCGCGCTTTATAACATGGGACTTAAAAATACCTGGTGAAATGTGGGTGTGCTTTAGGCTTTACACCTCTGCAGAACCCTTCCAGGAATATAGGCGTGATGTTATGTATATAAAATTGTCATTCATCATATCAGCCGAAAGACGTCCACTGCTGGACATAGGCCTCCCCCAAGCGTCGCCACATTGACCGGTCCCGTGCGTCTCGCAACCAGCGGATCCCCGCAACCTTCACGAGGTCATCGGTCCACCTGGTGGGAGGCCTTCCAACGCAACGTCACGCAAAGTCTAAGACCAGTGTGTGTTGCCAGTGATGACATATGGCTCTGAGACGTGGTGGCTTACAATGGGCCTTATCAGAAAGCTTACAGTCACTCAAAGGGCAATGGAGAGGGCTATGCTCGGCATTTCCTTGCGTGATCGAATCAGAAATGTAGAGATCCGTAAGAGAACCAATGTTACCGACATAGCTCGAAGCATTGCCAAACTTAAATTGTCATTATTGACAAAAAATGCATTGTTAGAAATATTTGCTAGAACGTATTCTACAAAGGACCACCGAAAGAAAGTCCTCGAATAACTGGCAATTAATGCCACAAGTGAATACTCACTTTCTTCGGACACATTTCAAGGCGAGACCAGTGGTGGCCCAGAAGTAACGGCCGCGACTTATAAGTTGACAGTGAGAGAGCAGTGGTAACAGCCGCGACTTGTTGTTAGACAAGTTGTAGGTCGTGGGTTCGAACCCAGGCAAGCGCCTTTCTTTGTGTAAATTACTTTATCACCACTCCTCTCGAAACGGTGAAGGAAAACATCGTAAAGAAACCGGCATGGCTTAGAACCGAAAATTTGAAGACATGATTGTGACATCCACCAACCCGAACAGAGCCCACATGGTAGATTACGGTCCATTCCCTCTCACAAAGAGAAAGCCTGCACGCAAAAAGGACCAAATGGGAGTCTTAAGATTGAACTAGTCGACGGCACGAACTATTTTGTGCGCGGGGTAAAATGCATGCTATCTTATCCGACAACACGTGCGAAAGAAATAGATGCTGTGATGAGTTGTAAGAAGCTAGTTCGTCAACGAATTAGCACTTTTGCCAGTTTGTAGCGAAACGGATGATGATTTAGGACGAAAAGGAGCGCGCGATTTTTTGTAAACAGACCTTTGGGAGTCTAGATATCATGAAAAAACTACTAAATGTATATTTTCTTAATAAAATTATTTGCATTGTTGAATTACCAATCTATCCCTGTATGGAGGCCGTTTTGCAATTTTCCTTCTTCTTATGGTATGTATTGCCGCCCAAAGATGCGTTAAAATTAGTGTTGAAATATGGAACTTTCGACGCTCATAACTTTCAAATATATTATTTTTTTACATTTTTGTTTCCATACAGGACTAGATAATGATGATACAAATTGATATCATTTTTTATTTTGAACGTAAATCGTCAAACAGTGGAGTAATCTCTAGACTACGTTTGTATGGAAGAATTTTCGACTAGTGTAACCTTAAGTGCGAAAAATGGGGTCTATCTATCCTATCCTAAGGCGAGACAGTCAGTCCATAGAGCGGTTAGTCGTCCAACGAAAAGTGGAAGGCACTAGACCGCGTGAAAGGTCACCCCCATGCGTTGGACCGACCAGATCAAGTCTGCTGTGGGTGGTTCCGTGCACGAATGTACCCGGATGACTTCTAATTGGGAAAGGTGGCGAGACATTGTGAGATGCATTACATCTGCCGCAAATAGTAACAACACGTCTTAATGACGACCACGACCGCTCTGTCAAGAGCGTAACGACTACCAAGAAGAATGCGTTCTTGAAACAGTATCTTGTTGCAAGGACCTATCAAACATTAAGGACAATAGTTTGAAATAAATCAAAGGACAGGGCAGCCTTGTTTGTTTTACGACTGCTACTTCCGAGATACTTATTTACGAATTCAGATCGAATTTGAGCTAGTTTCGAAGTAGAGCTAAAAGTTTAGGTTGTAGCGATTGTAGCGATGCTGTGTTTGTGTTTCCGTACTGTTCGTCCATATTTATACTGTGGTATATAGCTCTCGCCAAACTTCTTGGCCGCCCTGAACTTGGCTTTTCAAAGCGCTAGGCGCCGCGCGGTGCTGTTTTTCTATGAGATTTACTACTGGTTGCGCAAGACATTGTTGCCAACTTCAGGGCGGCCAAGAAATTTGGCAAGAACTATACGACCAGACTAAGATTTTACACTGTGTTTCACAAAGGAACCTACGAAAGTACGAATCTGCTAGCATTGCGAAAAACTAGAACTGGAACAAGTGGACGCTACAATGATGTGATTAAAACAATTGATTTATCACATCTATTTATTTAACTTACATATAGGTAACTACAAAATAAATGAACACGATACCACGTTACGATTTCACAAAGGAGCGGGAGGTAGGCGACAGCTTCCTACGCTACAGTGCTGCCGCCTTCCTGTGCGGCGGGAAAATGGAGAACTACACCGCCTTTGTTTTTACGTGTACCATACGACAAGGCTTGATATTCGAAGTATAGAAGGACTGTTGTGAATATGGGTATGTAATCTTCGTCTTAAAAATGCGACTAAATTGAATGACTAGTATTCCTAATAATTTGTTTTAGATAATCAAGAAGAAGATAATTTTTCGGATGCAAAGATGGCCAGTTGTTCTATATAATAAATAAATTAATAACAGTTAAAAATTATATAAAAAAATAGGAAAAAAAAAAATTAGTATTTTTTTGTGATTGTTTCTCATATAAAATAATTACATTTTTAATACAAAAATAATGATTTTGAAAACTTTTCTTGAGATGGTAATAGCAGGTTTACAGAAGAGAGATTTAAAAGACTTACCAGAGTGCCTTCTCTGTATGAAAAGAGGCCTTTTCCCTGTAGTGGGATCAAATCAAATCATTTTTTATTTGCTCAAACATGAGTATGATGGATGATATTATTCATCATCTGCCTAGCCTTTTCCCAACTATGTTGGAGTCGGCTTCCAGTCTAACCGGATTTAGCTGAGTACCAGTGTTTTACATGGAGCGACTGCGTATCTGACCTCCACAACCCAGTAACTGGGAACACGATACCTCTTGGCTAGACTGGTGTCAGATCTCAAGCGTCTGACTATTCGTAACGACTGTCAAAGATCTTCAAATGACAGCCGGGACCAACGGGCTTAACGTGCTTTCCGAGGCACGGAGGAAACTCGGTATGTTGAAATGGTCACCCATCCACGGACCGACCTCGTCAAGCGTTGCTTAACCTTAAAGATCGACCCGTGCGGCTGTTATTATTTAGCCACGAGCTCTGGATGATATTATTATGTTATTTATTAAATTTATGTACATACTAGCTGACCCCCCGCGGCTTCGCTCCCGTCAACTGGCTACCTACCTACCATAACTACCCTACATTCTGAAAAAAAAAAAACTTAAACTATCTAATAAATAGCCCGAACAAAGCCGCATTGCCCTCAATGCAAAGCCACATTTGGTTTGGATAGGTGAGCCCGTTCTTGAGTTAAAGAAAAAAATCTCTTTCTTAGAATCAATAGCTTAGTGGTTACAGTAAGAATGCTAGCCTATTGAAGTCATGAATACTAACATAAATACATTACAGTTATTGCATTAGGTAAATAAGAAGGAACATAACACATTTCTTGCTATATATACTTATATTGTTTTCCTTAATCAACCACATCCCTAGCTAACAATATTTATATTTATTTGTCTCATTTGTTGGGTTTTTATCCAAGAGATTCTAACATACTAAACAGGAAATATATATGTACATATTCCACTGTTGGTTTATCATGTACAGTGGTACTTTTATATTGTTTAATTTTTTTATATTATTGTTGTTTAGTCTAACTTTTTCTTTTTTTATGTTTATGTTGTGTGTTCTGGCTTGTGTCGAATAAATGTGATTTCTTTCTTTTTTCTTTCATGTTTGGAAATGTCATTAGGTATTAGGAATCTTGGGTGATCATAGACTAAACTAATGAATAATTTACAATTGTATTTAGATGACTTCCTCAAGAATTGGCGAGACCATAGGCGTTATAGACCATAGACCAAAACCCAAAGATATAAGATAAGAATGGGGGAATGCTGCCCAGGAGTGGAACAAATAAGGCTAACAGAACAGAAATACTTTCCTGGATATAAACAGTTATCTTTGTCTATTAAAATAGTCATCATGATAATAAAAGTATTTAGGCTCTTACTGTTATCAAAACAGATAACATAAGGCAAAATACGTTTTGCTTAGAGAACAAAAATTATTGATTGTATTGCAGTGAAAATAATGTTATCGGGCCATCAGACAGGAAAGCCTCGGGTGTCTATTTATAATAAATGATGATATAAACAAATTGAAACTATAGGAAAGTTTAGAGGAAAGTCATCAAATATAATTAGAAATAATATGGGTAACTTTAAAATTATGTAATTGAGCTAACCTCTATGTAAAATGGTAAATTAACACTTAAAAAAAATTACAGCACCTTTTGAAATTCGAACAGTTCTCTTCTAGATCTAGAATGCGCGATAGATTAAAATTACATGCACACGACAGGTTCTGCGAATAGTTTACGCCAAATACTACAGTACTGTTGGCAAGTTAGCAGATAGCTTCGCAATTTAAGTCGAGTTAGAGGAGTCAGCAATGAACGCTCATTACTTGTGTCATTCCAGCTGGTAGCCCAGACCAATTGATGCTTATTAGACGGTAACCCCGCTATGTTATGCCTGCGCAAACCGGTCGCAAGCAACACCTTTCCAATGCCATGTAATTCTACATAAATCCTTATTATGGATTATTATATACTTGCTATTGTATGCAGACATCATTCTTAACACGTTATCGTGTAAACAAAATCCTATAATTAACAATAAATCATACAAAACATTGAAATATTAGCTGCGAAAGAATGACACTTTGCTTCGTTGTAGAAACATTGGAGATTTTGAAGTAAATCTCGAAAATTTCAATATTACTTACCGCTTAAAATACGTAACTTGGGTCCCACTAATTATTGCTTTGAGATTCAGGAAACACTTTTACCGTATTATAACAATAACAACAAAAGTTTAGTGCACTATCGAAATTATTGACACCCTTAAGAACATAGACAAGATTTTCTTTTTTAAAACTAGGTTATTTAAGCGGTCAACTGAGTTTTCACTTTCACTGTATAATTTTTTTTATATCGTATATAAAATATTTTTTAATTATTAATAAATTGCCCAGACAAAAGGATTTTTTTTAAATAAAATGCTGATGTTTTATTATTTTCAATTAGCTATAATTAAAAAAAGATTTGAATATTGTTTATGGCTTGATCTGAGATTGCCATAAACCAAAATAAACTGTGGGATACTGTGAGAACTCAGATGAAGAAATCTGAGTGTGAGAAGTCTGGTGAGAAGATAATGCTGGGCATCAGCATCCCTCACAGACTACTATCATCTCAAGCCTTCGCGGTTCGCCCCGGTTGTCGGCTACCCGGTAACCACCCGGCAAACGGGGCGTATGAAAGGCACTAAGATTTTATGACTTCGAGTCTTCGAAGCTTAGAGCATTTAACCTAGGTTACCGGTTACCAGGTGGTCGGCCGGTAGCCGAAAACCGGAGCGCATGAAAGATTACGTATGGACGGCTGGCAAAGATCTTGAAATGCCAGCAACCAACGGCTCAACCATTGCGATAATATGTACTACTACGTGCGTAGTACATTATTACCTCAATGGGCTCAACATGCTTCTTTGTATCTAATGTATTGAGATCACCTATCCATAGACAGGCCTTATTTGCAAGTGCCAACCCAGTATTTACAAACGTCACTTTATGTCACCTGTGGCGTTTATGGTGGCGTTACGTCAAAAAAATGACATTGTTGTATTGTATTCATTCATTACCAACATACATACATCCACAGAGTACATTGAAATATAGGAGCATACATCTGTGCAGTGCAGTGTGTACATAAGTAGTGCGTGTTGAGTGACGAGTGTACTGTGTACCATGGACCTACTATATAGACATAAGTAGAATTAAATTCAGGTGGCCTTTGCGCAGGTGCGTAATCTGTGCGAATTAAATCAATACTGTGATAATTTTGACTAGAAAATTGTTAACTAAGATGGCGCTCATCGTTTATCAGTGAACCTGCGTACTTTAGTACGTGATCAATAATATACGTGTTTGGTAAAATAACTGGATGAATTCACATAATTTTGCAATGAATGACCAAAATATTAATTACGGGGGTGTCCCTGTTCACCCCCAACCGTTCATGGGTAATGTGAGTATACCTCCGGGACTTGGTAGTCATGGGAACCAGTTTGTTTCTCATGTTCATAATATGCCTGCGCCCAGTGGCGTACAGAGTAGCATGCCCCCTCCGCTGCCGCCTAGAGTGGACTTAAACCAAGCTATTGCTCAACCAATGATGCAGAACTACGGCGGTATGGGCGGCTATGGGGGTATGGGTTCCTATGGCGGAATGGGTATGGGCTCGTATGGCATGGGAGGATATGGCGGGTACGGCGGCTACGGAATGGGAGGCATGGGTGGAATGTATGGAGGAATGAACCGATATGGAGGCTTCGGTGAAGATAGTCGGTAAATGTTTTTATTATTTATTTAATTACAGTTTCGGTTCATTTATTGATATAACTTCATATCCATCTTGAAGTATCTAGCTTTTTAATTATTTTTTTTATGATAAAAATAACTTATTTTTAATAATATAAAACTACAGAGGGCCACCTTAGGTATGAGGTGGTCTCCACAAATAGCCTTTTGCCAAAAACTCTCTCATTTATATTATTATTCAGATTCATTCAAATGGCTGAAGAAAGTTCACGTCCAGCATTTGATTCCATACAGAGCTGTGTCAATGCCGTTGGCAGTGTTGCCATGATGTTGGAAAGCACATTCTTTGCTATCACCAGCTCATTCAGGGCTATATTGGGTATGTATTAGTGGATATTGCCACAAAATATAAAATTTTATTAAGAAAGTTTGTTTGTTTATTACTTTATCTTGGCTGAATGGTTTTTGTGTTAGGCTCACAGTTAGACAATGACCAGAATTATATATTATATACTTAAAACTCAGGCCTTTTTCCCATGGTTTTAGTTAGTACCTACAGAACACCACCAGCTATGATCCTTAAGGTCCTTTGGTTTTGTTGATGTTAATATAGTTCTCACTAAACTTCTGGGCCGCCCTGAAGTTGGTTTTCCGATGCGCAAAGCACAAAACGGTGCTGCTTTTGTATGAGATTTACTACTGTGCAGCCATTATAGCCAACTTCAGGGCGACCAAGAAGTTTGGTGAGAACTATACATCTAGGTCTTTATAAAATAGAGAACACTTTTATTACAGACCAGCTAGTAAGCTGAAAATGTAATTTTATTGGTTGGGTATTATAATTTGTCTAAATTTAATTAATTTTAAATAAAAATGCCACCGCAAATGCGAAAAAAAAAAACATTGCAGGATAAAGACCTGCCCCAAATTTTGCCTTTTCATCAATAACCAAAAACTTTGTATTTCTAACAGGTGTAGCTGATAATGTGAGCCGGCTGAAGTCCCTCTTTGCCCAGGTCTGGTCTACATTCGCCGTGATCAGGACCCTGAACTGGATCATCAGGAAACTGATGGTCATGATCGGTATCAGAACTGAGAATGAGTTCAAGGTTAGTAGTCTGGTTTTAAATGTGTGAGGAGTGATATGAAAGGAAAAGATGACAGGATGGTATGGAAGAAGAAAACGTGTTGCACCAACCCCAAGTAACATGGGACAAGGGCAGGAAGATGATGAGTCTGGTTTTAACCTGTTTGAAAATCTTCTGAGTGAAACCTATTGTCTTTATCAGTAACTAGCGACCCGCCCCAGCTTCGCCCTTGACAAATTAAATGGGTGTTTCCACGAAATTAGGGCTACTTTTAGAATAAATTTGACTTTATTATATTTTACATACTATTGGACTCTTTATTAGTGTATGTAATGGTTGATTAAGATATAATATACCCAAAAGGGCCAGTCACTTAATGTTGTATTTTTTGAGAAATTTTGTCAATTGTGGCATCTAGAGATAGATGAAAATGAGTGAACTTATTTTACAATACATTTTCGCAACGCAACGCAACTAAGGACTGACACAGTGACTGAATTAACACGTGTTCACACAGCACTCCACGCGGTTGCACTGATTTACAAAATCGCCGACGCAAAGGGAATGAAGTTTGCGAATGAATTAATTCCTTACTTTTAGATCGATTTATTTACATTCCCTCATTCATTAAATTATGCTGCGAAATTTTAAAATTCGTAAATGGCTAGGGACTGATGATGAGAGTCGTGGACACTACCAAGGACTGACACAGTGACTGAATTAACACGTGTTCACACAGCACTCCACGCGGTTGCAATGATTTACAAAATCGCCGACGCAAAGGGAATGAAGTTTGCGAATAAATTAATTCCTTACTTTTAGATCGATTTATTTACATTCCCTCATTCATTAAATTATGCTGCGAAATTTTAAAATTCGTAAATGGCTAGGGACTGATGATGAGAGTCGTGGACACTACCAAGGACTGACACAGTGACTGAATTAACACGTGTTCACACAGCACTTGCGGTTGCGCTGATTTACAAAATCGCCGACGCAAAGGGAATGAAGTTTGCGAATAAATTAATTCCTTACTTTTAGATCGATTTATTTACATTCCCTCATTCATTAAATTATTCTGCGAAATTTAAAATCCGTAAATGGGACTGAAGATGAGAGTCGTGGACACTAGTTTGACTTAAAGAAACATAATTTTGTTTCATCTTAATTATAATACATTGTTGTAATTAGGTTTAAATACTATAATATAAGTCGTAAAGAAAATTAAAGAATAAACTTCAAGATTTTTGAAATATGGGTGCTCAAATTGAAATATGGGCGCACGGTTGGCGCATTGACTGCTGCGCTGCGCTGCGTGTCGCGGATTCGATGCCCGCAAGGAGCAAATATTTGTATGATCTACAGATAGTTGTTCCGGCTCTGGGTGTTGTGTATGTGAGTTTATATGTTTGTAAACGCACCCACGATACAGGAAGAAATTCCTAGTGTGGGGCAACGTTAAAAAAAAATAAAACAAAATTTTGATGCGGGGACATGGCTAGGGACTGACATTATCGGGTCAATAGAAAGGATTTAAAAAGTACAATCTATACTTTAATATAATATTACAAAGGGGAAAGATTTGTATTTTTGTATGTAACAAATAAACTTAAAGACTACTGGACCGATTTCAAATATTCTTTCACCGCTGGGAAGCTCCACTACGCCCGGGTGACATAGGCTACTTTTTATCCCTGTGTTCTCACGGGAACGAGAACTACGCGGGTGAAACCACGAGGCGTCCGCTAGTATACTATAATTTTAAATTAAGTGTGGGTGTAAATAAAACACGTATTTAAAAATAAAAATGAATTATACCATTGAAAAGTGTTGCGGACATGAAGTTGCCCGATTTTTTTGGATACACCCTTAAACAAAAACGTTCCTCGTTTCTCACTCTTTCTATTGGTGGAAATCGCATAAAAATCCGTTCAGTAGTTTTTGAGTTTATCGCGAACAGACGCGGCGGGGGACTTTGTTTTATAATATGTAGTGATTTAAATTAGAGGTACCAAAGGTTATCTTGTTTTATACAATTGCGTACATTCAATAAAATTCTATTAACACTAAAATTCTCACAACATTATTAATGATTTTTCACTGGATAAACTTTGTTTATTTTGTATTTTATGAGCCATCATAATTACTTTTCTGAATGATAAACTTCATATTTTCCATCTTAATCAAAATTTATTAAGTACTAGCTGACCCAACAAACTTTGTTTGCCATAAAAACACCAAACATTCATCTATCCTACCTACCCTACCCTACTGACCCTTCCCTACCCGACCTACCCTACCCCTAATCTAAACCATCCGGGGCGCCACCGAAACGCATACAAAAAATTTCATTCAAATCGGTCCAGCCGTTTAGGAGGAGTTCATTGACATAACACGTACAGCAGAGTTATATATATAAAGATAGGCAGATTCAAAATTAATGGTAGCTGTGAAGTGCGCTTTTGCGAGGATGGGGACCCTCGCTGTCATATGAATTTGCTATTGCAGAGCCAGCGACTCGCAGCGCGTTCCTAGCTGCAATTAAGTTTGAACCCACCTGTTCAAGTCATTGAACTTCATTATAATTATGTTTATTCTCATTGTTTTCTAAATCAATTCGTTGAAACAAAGCTGTACAAAATACAGGAAATAGTTGTTATCAACAAACGTGTTATCACAATAAAATTATCTTTAACTTATCATTTGACAGTGAATGTACTGTTTGATGTATCTTAGTCTTCAATCTGACCTTGTGAAGATTATTTTCTTCTTCAACGGGTAAAGAATTCGCAAGCATAATCTTGCCTATTATTATTATTATTAATACATTTATTTAAGGCGACAGGGCCCATATAAAATAACTTAATCCTAAACATACAATACCTACTCTTTTTTAGGGTTCCGTACCCAAAGAGTAAAAACGGGATGTGAATTATTTTCACATCAACATTTTGTCAAAAATCGAACAGGCTGTTAATATGCCACGTTGTAAAAACGCGCCATTTTCTGATATTTTTTATTTTTGTGTATTAGCAAATCTAATTCTTTGATTTGTTTTTACTATTGCCCACAACTGTATTGAAAAACGTCGTGTTGTACACGGGTGTGTAGGTTATAGCAAACTCGTGTCTTTAAAAACTAGCTCGTTTGCAATAACCTACTTTCCACCTTTGTATTACAATGTACTATAACGCATCAATGCATAAAAGCATACGACGCGCATTGCCGCGCAAACATCCCTGACGCGCTACAGAAGTGAGGCAGCCCCATCAGCACCCTAAAGCCTTATTGAACGCGAAGGGCGCTGTACAATTTTGGCGTAAAATTAACCCACAGGCTACAGGTGTAAAACCAGAAGGACCTAAACACGTGAAAACCTGCGGGCGATCTTATTCGCTCTGACCGACAGCGACCTCCGCTCTCTCTCAATGACGTCATCGTCTCTGAGGCTATAGATCAACACGTACCCAAGGTACTTAAAAGTCTGTACCCTCGACAAAGGTACACCATTTATGCTGACAGTCTGCCCAGAATAGTTAAGATGCATGTTCAATCTCAACTCATCATTATCATATCAGCCGAAAGACGTCCACTGCTGGACATAGGCCTCTCCCAAGCGTCGCCACATTGACCAGTCCCGTGCGTTCCGCATCTAGCGGATACCCGCAATCTTCACCAGGTCATCGATCCACCTGGTGGGAGGCCTTCCGACGCAACGTCTTCTGGTTCGCGGTCGCCACTCCAGAACCTTTCTGCCCCATCGGCCATCCGTTCTGCGAGCAATGTGCCCTGCCCACTGCCACTTAAGTTTGGTAATTCTTCGGGCTATGTCGGTAACCCTGGTTCTCTTTCGGATCTTTACATTTCTGATTCGATCACACAAGGTAACGCCGAGCTTAGCCCTCTCAATTGTTTGGGTGACTAAGCTTTCTGATGAGTCCAATCCTAACTCCTTGACTAATATTGTAAATTGAAATGGAAATACGAATGTGAGTTCGTTTGTTTGTTTGTTATGCTTTTTCACGCCTTGGCTTGGCATATGTATATACCTACCAAAAACTGGATTAAGGCATAGGATAGGAGGACTTTTCATTCCTATATAATGTGCCCTTGAGATAAAAAGCTGCAGCAGACAGAAGCTTGTATCTAAATAAAATACTGTCAGACAGACAATCAACGTAGATATACGCCCAAAATTTCTTATACGAGCTAGACTTCGAAAATTAAAAAAAAAAAATTGGCCAAATTGGTCCAGGCGTTGTTGAGTTATGCGCTTACCAACACATTTTGCGATTCATTTTTAGGGTTCCGTACCCAAAGGGTAAAAACGGGACCCTATTACTGAGAATCCGCGGTCCGTCTGTCTGTCACCAGACTATATCTCATGAACCGTGATAGCTAGACAGATGACATTTTCACAGATGATGTATTTCTGTTGCCGCTATAACAACAAATACTAAAAACAGGATAAAATAAATATTTAAGAGGAAACGGGGGTGGTCTTTTGTCCATACAAACGCTCTCGTCTGTTTTCTCTCTGGTTTATGAACTTAAAGCAATGATTTTTTACAGTAAAATAAATAGCAACTAGCAACAACATAGGGACATAGAAGAATGTCCCTATGTTTTCCTTTTTGGTGATATATTATCCGTATAAGCACTAGAACCCTCTCAAAATGCTCAAAATTGTCTTTATTGAGTCGCTGTATTCAGAGCCTTAGTGTACAAATTTGACAACTATTAATGAAAAAATGAAAACATAGGGACATAGTAAATATCCTTCTTATTCAGTTTATGAAATATCTTCTAAATCGGTCGAATATTGGAGGAGAAAACAGACGAGAGCCAAACCTCGAATTATGACTTTTTACTTAAGGACGCTATTACATTTTTCTACAAATAACAGTACTTTTGAGGTACCATTTTAATGTATAAGCAATCACCGATGTGAAGATATCATAGTCTTAATTTAAAGATAATATATTCAGCTCCAGATATGCATCAGAAAAATTGTATGACATCATACAAAATTTTCGCACAAATACGTTTTGCCCATCACAATAATCGCAAAAAATTGAAAAAAGTAGGGTCCGAATAGGTTCCAGTTTAGGTAAATTTACAGCATATTTTATCTTCAAAATTATAAAAAATTGCGGTATATATAGTCCTTTACAGGTGCAGGTAATTATTTTTCACCTAAATAATTTTATTTTTTTAATTATTAGCTAAAATAAAATCACTTGCCGACGTCTTCATACATTTTGTACCCGCCGCTCATCATTCCGCGCTCAGAAGCGCTCGTGGAAGGACGGGCGTATCGCTTTCTCGCAAGAAATAAATACGATAAAAGTAATAGAAAGATTGTAGTGTGCATGCGTGTGAGTACCGTCCTCGTCGTGATCGAAAGGAGTTGATATTTTATCGGACGTATGCCGAATTTTTGAGTTTCCTATTTATTATTAGAATGTGATTTAGAAATTATTTTGGGTAAGATCGGGTTTTGAATAGTTGGGTGTTAAGCAGTTGTTAACAAGGTTGAGAAATGGATGGGTGGGTTTAAACAGCTCTGACTAAGGTTAGGATTTGGATGGGTAAGGTTAAGCTGCCGACGGGGAAGTTTAGAAGTGGATAGGTGGGAGGAGATTTATGATTTTAACCGGTTTGTATGTATGTATGTATGACAAATACGGGGCCAAAACCAAAATACAAAATGGCGCCGACGAAAATTTGACATCTTTTCATCATCGGTGACATTGTCATGGTTTTTGGGTTCGCTTAAATCGAATATGGAGTTAAAATCAAAATACAAGATGGCGCCGACGTAAATTTGGCATCTTTTCGTCATCGGTGACATTGTCATGGTTTTTGGGTTCGCTTATATCGAATATGGAGTTAAAACCAAAATACAAGATGGCGCCGACGTAAATTTTGCCTGCTTTTCGACATGTGTGTCATTTTCATGGTTTTTGGGGTCGCTTATATCGAATATGGGATCAAAACCAAAATACAAGATGGCGCCGACTAAAATTTGTAATTTTTCGTCATGGGTGTCATTGTCAAAATTTTTGAGGTCGCTTATATCGAATATGGAGTCAAAACCAAAATACAAGATGGCACCGAAGTAAATTTTGCCTGCTTTTCGACATGGGTGTAATTTTCATGGTTTTTGGGGTCGCTTATATCGAATATGGGATCAAAACCAAAATACAAGATGGCACCGACTAAAATTTGTCATCTTTTCGTCATGGGTGTCATTGTCATAGTTTTTGGGGTCGCTTATATCGAATATGGAGTCAAAACCAAAATACAAGATGGTGCCGACAAAAAAGAAGAACAAATTTTCGTCATGGATGTCATTTTTATGGATTTTGGGGACGCTTATATCGAATACGGGGTCATAACCAAAATACAAGTTGGCGCCGACAAAAATTTGACATCTTTTCGTCATGGGTGTCATTTTCATGGTTTTTGGGTAGTATGTCATTAGCTTGACTTACAAGTTGTAGGTCGTGGGTTCGAGCCCAGGCAGGCGCTTTACTTTGTCTAAATAATTTCTTCACCACTGCTCTCAAAACGGTGAAGGAAAACATCGTGAGGAAACCGGCATGTCCTAGAACCAAATATTCGAAGATAATAATATGTGCATCCACCAACCCGCACTGGGCCCGCGTTGTTGGTTACAGCCCATTCCCTCTCACAGAGAGGAGGCCTGTGTCTCAGCAGTGGGAACATTAATAGTGACTGATGATGTGATAGTAATCTATATATATAAAAATCAATTGCTGTTCGTTAGTCTCGCTAAAACTCGAGAACGGCTGGACCGATTTAAATAATTCTTTTTTTGTTATGTTCGACAGAATACAGGGAAGGTTTAAACACAAAAAAAAAAAAAAAGTTAAAGAGTAGGTAGGTAGAGTAGTGTAGTGAAGGTAGGTAGGGTAGGGTAGGGTAGCGTAGGGTAGGGTAGTGTAGGGTAGAGTAGTGTAGGATAGGGTAGTGTAGCGTAGGGTAGGGTAGTGTAGGGTAGGGTAGGGTAGTGTAGGGTCGGGTAGGGTAGGGTAGGTAGGTAGAGTAGTGTAGTGTAGGTAGGTAGGTAGGGTAGGGTAGAGTAGGGTAGGGTAGAGTAGGGTAGGGTAGGTAGGTAGGGTAGGTAGGTAGAGTAGTGTAGTGTAGGTAGGTAGGTAGGGTAGGGTAGGGTAGGTAGGTAGAGTAGTGTAGTGTAGGTAGGTAGGTAGGGTAGGGTAGCGTAGGGTAGCTCGTATTTAATATATTCCATATAATGAAAAATGTTCAAGTCATTTTTTAATCCTTGTGACCGGTAATTAATTCGTTTTAGGTATCTACTTATTTCACGTAGCGTTGTTTTTAGGGTTTCGTAGCCAAATGGCAAAATACGAAACCCTTATAGATTCATCATGTCTGTCTGTCTGTCTGTCTGTCTGTCTGTCTGTCCATCCGTATGTCACAGCCACTTTTTTCCGAAACCATAAGAACTATGCTGTTGAAACTTGGTAAGTAGATGTATTCTGTGAACCGCAATAAGATTTTTACACAACAATAGAAAAAAAACAATAAATTATGGGGGTTCCCATACTTGAAACTGAAACTATTTTTTTATTTTTTTTTGATATTGAGTTTTCTAATATCATTTTTTTCTAAACGGAATAGTTTGCGCGAGAGACACTTCCAAAGTGGTGAAATGTGTGCCCCCCCCCCCTATAACTTCTAAAATAAGAGAATGATAAAACTAAAAAAAATATTATGTACATTACCATGTAAACTTCTAACGAAAATTAGTTTGAACGAGATCTAGTAAGTAGTTTTTTTTAATACGTCATAAATCATTAACAGCAATTTACCAAGTACGGAACCATTCGTGCGCGAGTCCGACTCGCACTTGGCCGGTTTTTTAAAATACCTACTTACTACAACAAATTGAAAAATAAAATTCTTTTCGGAAGTCGGTGTCGGTACCTATTGTTTTTCGTCACTGGAAAGCTATTATTTTTCTCCTTTAAATTTTTGTAGGTACCCTATATTGGGTATACTAAATACATCTGTTTACCCCCTAAAACCGTACAAGCGTGATGATTTATTATGGTATGGTTAAAACAAAACATAAACATACGATCACAGTAATCGCAGGTCATTTGCTGTTTGTTATTAAAGAGTTCCATTGTCTATCTCCGAAGATCTTTAACAGATCCTAATATATTATACAATAAAACCTTCCCTGAAAATACCACCACATACATTTATCGATGAAAACCCGATAAGTATCGGATAAGTAGTTTGGCCGAATAGATAGAGCATCTCCTTTTTTTGAAGTCGGTTGAAAATAATAACCTACTTTTTACGACGACGGTTTGTAACAGTTATCAAATGCATTTTCAAAGTGCCAACTAACCTTCCTGAATCAACTTAATAAAAACAATAAAATTCAAAAATAATATCAAGGACCAAGATTGTTTCCGTGATGTATAAAATCGAGCGCTCAGTAGTTTCAATGTGTGCGTACGCGTAATGTTGCTGTGTGCGACTAGATACCTAAATTTGAGTTCGTCGAAAATGTAACAGCGTCCTTAAGAAAATTTTGTCGAATCTGCAGTTGTCCTTATCGCACGAATTTGAGGGCGGGGTGAGACGCAAGGGGTCTGCATAATACGTACACAGACGGAAAGGTGATGCGTAGTAGTTGAAAATAATATCGATATACTAGTGTTGTAAACAGTTATCGATAAACACATTTATATTGTTTACATGTGCTGTTAGTGAGAAATACAAATAGACGTATTAAAAAGTATTGGATACAAAATAAAATAAAGTGCATATCTATAAATGTTTATTACATAAAGTTTTCAATACAAAACAGTAAATTATATATCGAATAGGTATCCGCAATCTCTAGATCGTCTACTAGGTACATCAGCGAAATTAAACTTATTTCAACGTCAGCAGCACGGGTCAATCGATCAGGTTAAGCTATGCTTGCCGTGGTTGGTCCGTGGATGGGTGACCATCTTTACATACCAAGACCCGTTCGTGTCTCACCAAGCACGTTAAGCCGTTGGTCCCGGCTGTTATTTTCGGCCAAAAGTCTGACCCGTTTTACCAAGGGGTTGCATATTACCCAGTAACTGGTTGTGGAGGTCAGATATGCAGTCGATCCATCAAAATACTGGTATTCAGCTGCATCCGACTTTAACGTGAAGATGGGAAAAGGCTAGGCAGATTATGACGACGTGCTTTCTCTCACTGGTTAATTCTTTGGTATCCGACCGTTGCAGTATGTGAGTTTAAATGTTTGTAAACGCACCCACGATACAGGAAGAAATTCCTAGTGTGGGGCAAAGTTTAAAAAAAAAAAAAAGATTACCCGAATAACATGTAATTTGAACATACTCGGTGGAATAAGAGTGTACCAGGGTGAACTGTACACATCCGCGTACCCGTTTAGAGCATACTGGCGTGAAATGAAATGGTGTAAACAATAAACAGACATACGATTGCAGCAATCCCGAGAGATTGGCCGTTATTTGTATTTGTCTATCTAATTGTAAAAAAATATATACATTACTATGGTAATTATTTTTACCATTTTCAAAGGCTTCAACCCTGGTCTAATGGGCTGAGGCATCTGTATGCTATTAATATATTATTACCACAAGGTAAGGGCTAGGCAGTGGCGGTAGTTGGTAACCACATTTCATAAGTTCTTAAAAAATCACAAGGTAATTCGAAAATCTAATAAATTATTTTACTTATCACAGACTTGATATCATCCTTATACACGTACACGTTTAAAACAGAGATACCGTTATTTTGCTATGTTTATCTTCATAGATACCCACTGTAAGCGTGATTTATTGACACTTCTATGTAAATAACAAAGATCAAGTGATTGTCCTCTTACTACTGATAATAAACGTCATTTAAAATATGTCTTACAAGCGGACGCCTCGCGGTTTCACCCGCGTAGTTCCTGTTCCCGCGGAAATACAGGGATAAAAAGTAGCCTATGTCACCCGGGGATAGTGTAGCTTCCAAACGGTGAAAGAATTTTTGAAATCGGTCCAGTAGTTTTTAAGTTTATTCGTTACATACAAAAATACAAATATTTCCTCTTTATATATATAGATTGGTCTAATGGTTGCATCGCAGTGGTAACAGCTGAGCATTGGGTCCTGGGTTCGAAAAACAGCAGCCTAATTGCGTAACTGAATTCGGCAAGGCAAAAGGTTTGATCCTATGACAGAGTATGACAAATTCTCTTTACGTAGGTAATTACAGAGCAGCAGGAGCAGTGGTTGCCCAGTGGGTAGGGTCTCGACTGGTCGTGGTTTCGAACGCGAACAGGCGCTTTACTTTGTGTAATTTGTTTTATCACCACTGCTCTCAAACCGGTGTAGGAAAATATCGTGAGGAAACCGGCATGTCCTAGAACCAAAAATTCGAAGACATGTGAAATCCACCAACCCGCACTGGGCCCGCGTAGTGGATTTTAGCCCACTTCCTCTTGAGGAGGCCTGTGTCCCAGCAGTGGGAACATTGAAAAGGCTGATGATGATGAGGTAATTAGGTACCTGCAGCCGTATTGCGTAAGTGCGCAAAGTATTTGACCGCTATCAAATCGGCCAATCACACAAGAAGGAAATCCATAACGCGTCATTCATCTCGCACATCACACGATTTTTCAACGCACATTAATTGTTTAGGAGACAAAATAAAAAAAAAATACTTCTGAAATACTTTCGCTGCCTAGGACAAAAAAGTACATAATCTTAATATATATAAATCACGTGTCCGCGATGGACTCCTAGTTGTTTGTCCGCGATGGACTCCTAAACTACTTAACCGATTTTAAATTAAATTTGCACACCGTTTGCAGTTTGATCCAACTTGCAAGATAGGATAGCTTACACGTGTTAGTTACACTATTTATAACTCAAGAACGGCTGAATTGATTTGGCTGAAAATTGGTGGGGAGGTAGCTTAGAACCAGGAGACTGACATAGAATAGGGTAGGTAGGGTAGATGAATGTTTGGTGTTTTTATGGCAAAACAAAGTTTGCCGGGTCAGCTAGTATATTATAAAATTTGATCTATCTAATCATCTTTTACATTCAGTATATACCATAACTAATCTTTCTAGGCATGGGCTGAAGCAGTGGCTTCGAGCCAGCAACCGGGCCCCGAGGGACTCCAGGGCCCGAAGTCTTCAGGATGGCCAGTGGTCATGTTCTTCGGAGTCTTGGCCGCGGCGCCTTATATCGTGCTCAAGATGCTGAGTCGGCTCAACAAAGCTATGACGGAGAACTGTGAGTACAATTTTGATAGGCATTAAGGCCATAGTCCTGAAATCATTGCATGGTGGGCAATGGTACAAAATTACAAGAGAGTTATCAACCAATATACGGTTTTGATATTTGTGTAGGAAAACCTCACTAGTGCCTAAACCCTTTGGCAAAGGGGCCTCAAAATTACCAGCTTATTAAGATAAACGCCTAGTCTCGTTTTCAATGATCTGATCATGCCTTAGAAATAAGATTTTAAGAGGAAATGCGGGCAAAGAGCTCCGACTGAATTTCCTTATTAAAAAGTTCGAGGTTTAGCTTATTTTCTCCTCCAGTATTGGTCAAATTATATATTATATAAATTTCATATATATTTTTATTCATTTTTATTTATATTAGCCTTTTCTGTCCCGCTGCCCACTGCTGGGTAAAGGCCTTCCCTAAATGCTACCAAATAAACTTTTTTTTTTTTATATTTGGCCAATTTGTACACCAGGCCTCTGTTGACGGGTCGCGGATAAATTTGAAAGAGAGTTGCCGCGGCCCTGGCACAAGCAACTTAAGGAACACGGGTGGGTTTTAGTCAGTAAAAGTCTGACACGGCCTTCCGCTTCGCCCAGAGCGGGAGAACTCATTGGATGATTTCCAACCAGAAAAAAAAAACAAAAATTCTGCTGTTGACAGCGCAATTTTGAGCATTTTTCGAGGGTCCTAGTGCTTCTAAAGATAATGTATCATCAAAAAGGAAAACATAGGCAGTATATACATAATTCAATCTTTTTTTCATATTATGCAATGTCTTTTAAATTCGTCCAATATTGAAGGAGGAAAAAGGCAAGAGCCAAACCTCGAATTATGACTTTTTACTTAGGATATTCAGTCGGATGCCAGACCGTATTTCGTCTTAAGATAAATTTGTGACATTTTTAGTTACACAACACGTTTTTTTAAGATATCTTTGCAAAAACCGTGTAAGATTATCATCTTCAAGAGTCAATAGATTTTGATCTTACATGTTTATATTGACGTGGGCGATTTGACATAATATAAAAAGTGTGACTTCTGCATAGACATACTAAATAATATGGACTGGAAATACCTACGAAAAAAACGTGCCTACCTAAACCTCAAAATGTCTCATAAAATGGCCGCCGATTCTAAGGTTGTGTCAATCAAGCAACACACACACACTCACAAATCCCTAATAATACAATATGTAAACAACCATTTGACAGCAGGACTACCACGAACACAACCACAAAACTTGTCACATAATATGGCGAATATGGCACTTACCTACAACTGACACTACGTCACAACAAAATGTTGCCGATATGAGCAACAACTGAAATATTGTTGTCTCTTTCATCACACCGATTACTACATTAGAAAGAAAGAAACAAAACGATGTTTCAAATTCTGTATCGTATTTCACTCATATTTGTATAAGCTAATGTATGTATAGAACATCGCGGCGCCTCCATATATTTTCTATCTCAATGGACTTCTGGTACCAACTTATGCCAAATAATATGATATTCACAATATCTCATTTTTCATTCTTCTTCTTCTTTTCTTGTGAGAATGTGGCTATCTCTGATGTCTGAGAGTTAATTCAGCCGCCTTTGGGAACCCCACAGGCCTCTGACTTGGCTATTTCAGACTTACATTATCAATAGACCAATCACATTGACAGAAATCAACATCGTGTCTTTCATCTCGCATGTGATTGGTCGATTGATGGGGTCAAAACCTTGCCGAATTCACTTACGCAATTAGGCAGTCGGTTTCCTCACGATGTTTCCATCACCGTTGCCTGTGATGTCCAAGATAAACTTAGGAAGTACACATGAATAATATTAAAAAAAGTCACATTGGTACTTGCTTGTATTTGAACCCACGACCCTCAAGCACGAGAGGCGAGGTCTTAGCCACTGGGCCACCACGACATCCAAAATTCGTGTCTCATTGAAAAGCTGGTTTTAAAGCAACATAGATAAGTATACAGGGTGGAATTTTGTAATGCCATCTGAATAGAAAATACTCTTAATACTGTAGGTAGAAAATTTTACTCAAAGAAAACAGTTTTGGGGGTATGCGGAACAGGGTGTAAAGTCCCACAAACCTCCATAGAAAAGGGAGCATCCTCCGACCAGACGGGTGTTGTGTCTGGTCCCGGCAACTGCCCAACGGTTGTTGTCGGACTGTTGTATGTGTTCTAATCGCGCCGAAAACTTTACTTGCGCGATGCAGGATTTGTGTGACGTCATGTCATTAGTTCGTAAGTGGCGGCGTTGGTGCCGCTACATCACTCCCCTCCGGAGACCGGAGGTCGATAGCAGGTTAGGTTGAGTCGTCCGTACATCTTGTGATGTGTGCCTGGCCAGTGGAAGGTTGGTTCCAGTGAGTCGGAACCGGAAGTCGCAGAGTTCGCGGTGAGTCGGAACTGTATGCGGTTGTACCCCAGTGAGTAGGGGTGATGATATCCCAGTGAGTCGGGATAGAGTTGCTGGCTCCAGTGGGTCGGAGCGGTGATGATGTCCCAGTGAGTCGGGACAGTGGTGCTGGCTCCAGTAGGTCGGAGCGGTGATGAAAGAAGCTGAGGGTGATGAACAGGAATGCGCGTCCGCTGCATGCTGGTGGTCAGGATACCCCCGTAGTAGGTACTGGCTTGCTGTATGACTCGCTGCTCGAAAGCTTGAGGAAGTGGTGATGACGTCACGATGAAGTAGCTCTGCACGAAGGCTGCACTGATGTTCATGTTCGAGGGTCACCAGTTTGGGGGTATGTGGAACAGGGTGTAAAGTCCCACAAACCTCCATAGAAAAGGGAGGATCCTCCGACCAGACGGGTGTTGTGTCTGGTCCGGGCAACTGCCCAACGGTTGTTGTCGGACTGTTGTATGTGTTCTAATCGCGCCGAAAACTTTACTTGCGCGATGCAGGATTTGTGTGACGTCATGTCATTAGTTCGTAAGTGGCGGCGTTGGTGCCGCTACACAGTCCTTTATTTTTGAAAATTCGCTTGCCACACCCGGGAATCAAACCGACTAAAATTTATAAAATTACACCCTGTAATTTTATTGCATCGATCGTTAGGGTCAATTATAATGATGAAATCTCTATATACAAAATTCCAACCTGTTTAAGGCAGAAATGTGCCTGTTTGAAAAAGATATAACATGATACTGTCGCCATCTGTTTCATCCCTGACCATTTCAGAAACCTTAACAAATCTTCCTAATAAAACATCCTCCTTACAGTACAAGACCCTTCAACCTGGCAACAGCCACTGCAAGCCGTTGGCAAGTTCAACTTCACAGCTACCACCCCCCAGGAGTTATCCTTCCATGAGAAGCAGCTGTTCAATGTAGCCCCTGCTCATCTCCAGCCCCAATTGTGGAACTCCGGTTGGGTGATGGCATCCACTGACGGAAAGAGCGCAGGTCTTGTACCTTCTAATTACTTCAGGCTGATAAAACCAGTTAACAACCAGGATGCGAATGAAGCCCAAAGGCGGAACAGCGCTGAACACACAAGGCAGAATACCGCTGAACCCCAAAGGTGGAATGTCGATGATCCCGACAGGTGGCAAAGCACTTTTGCTAATTGCCAGCCAGACAACAGAGGAGACTCTTAAATTATTTGTTATTTTTTTATGCTTACTCTATTCTGTCGTCTGATTTTGAATTGCAATCTGGCTCATGACACAGAATAAATATACGAACAGTACGGACACTACCTACAAACGCTCGAAACGGCATACTCACACAAACATGCGCATCGAGGAGACCCCTAACCTCAACCTCGCACTACTGACAGCACTGCAGAAGTGCCTTAATGGTCTCGTCGGTTCGTGTGTTTGTTTGTGTGCTGTTTCGAGCGATTGTAGGTAGTTTCCATACTGTTTGTATATTTTTACTTGCTCATGACTACTCAAGCTCCTTTTTTTAAATACTAGCAATGTCTTTTGTACACCGTAGTAAAGTCCACTTGCTTATAAGTAAAAACTTAAAATGTTTTAATTGAGTGGAGAGTGTATTCTCGCGATTACACTCTCCACTCAATGTGTAGTGTATAATTATAAATTGACTATCATACCTGTAACGGGCAAATATAAATAAATGGAGTAAGCAAAACTTATTTTTAAGCAACCCAAAAGCCTGGGTGCCAAAGTAATACTCGACTGACTGGCTTTCCAACTTTCACCTGGAGTGAGGTTTGTTAAAAGGAAAGAAATAATACTTTCTTTCCTTTGTTTTTAATAATGAAAAGACTGTAAGAATGTGTGCTGTATCGGCCATGGCCCAGTTTGACTGGACGTTTTTTATAGTGAGATAGTCTAGAAAAAAACTTAAGATATTTGAGAAAGAACACAACATTTTGTATTATCTGGCAGCCAACGTGCTGGACCCCCTGTTTTGAGTACCTAATTCTGGACGTTTTTTGTTTGATGAAGTGATAATATTTCAACACCTAAGAAGTCAAAAAAGGTTTGATACATGAATAATAATTAATTGAAGAACAAAAGCTATGTGCTATAGTTCAAATTAGCTGCAAATAGCACACAGCATAGCTTAGGCCCACATGCGCCAAAAACTTATCTTAGAGTTAATTGCTAATACAGAGCTTAAAGCAGAAGCTGGCCTTATAGATTTGAATAGCCTTGTTAAGTTTGCCCTAGTCGATCATTCTTCCATACAAACGTAGTCTGGCGATTACTCCACTGTTTGACGGTGTACGTTCAAAATAAAAAAAAATTGAAAGTTATAAGCGTTGAAACTTCCACATTTCAACACAAATTTTAATGCATCTTTGGGCGCAAATAAATGCCATAAGAAGAAGGAAAATTGCATAACGGTCACCATACAGGGATAGAATAGTAGTTCATCAATACAATAATTTTATTTTGAACAGATACACTTAGTCGTTTTTTCATGATATCCATACTCCCAAAGGTCTGTTTATAAAAATTCGCGCGCTCGTTTTCGTCCTAAATCATCATCCATTTACTACAAATTTGTAAAAGTGTGTATTTGTACGCGAACTAGCTTCTTACTGCTCATCACAGCATCTATCTCTTTCCCACGTGTTGTCGGATGAGATAGCATGCATTTTTTTTTATAATTTATAGGCTCGCGCTTGACCACTATCTCACCTGATGGTAAGTGATGATGTGGTCGACTGTGAAACACGCTTGCCTAGAAGTAACCTATTCACTTTTAACCCCGCGCACAAAATAGTTCGAGCCGTCGACTAGTGCAACCTTAAGGGTGTATAACCAGAAAACTAAAATTAAAAAGAAAGCGACCAGTGTAGCCAATGCAATTTTTTTATAAGTAGTTAATTAAATAATAAATAATTTTATTTAGCATTTGAAAACAAACTATTTTGTTATTATATCAATGAATTGAGAGTAAGCAGAATTCTGCAGATATTATAGCCAGTTTTGAGCCCTGTTTTAATCTGTAATTAATGGGTTTTCTTGACAATTTTTTTTTTGTCGATGATTGTATGTGTGACCGATTTTTATATCTTTTAAAAGTTTTTGCGTTGCAATTATTCATTCCAATTTGATAATTTAAAAGTTTGTGATGGTTTTAAATGACCCATAATCGAAGTGATTTAAATTTTTATATGTATTTTTAGTGAATAAGTCAATGTCGGTAGTTGTCTATGATATAATTAAGTATTATGTTACAAATTATTATGTCTCAAAATGAAAGGTTTTTCTTCGGTTTAATGGAATGGTGTAGGTGCAATTATTGTATTGTGTAAACATTATATATTATTAGAATATCATTGGTTTATTGAATTTACCTCTTCGCGTCGTTAGGACATATTGCCATAAATTATCCACACCAAAATTCAGACCAAGTGACAGTCAAAGTGATATAATTTGACCAATGTTTTATTTTAACTCCATTTGAAATAACATTAGAATTTTTTACATCCCCTTTTTACAGTCCGTTCAACCGATTTTGAGTTCTATCCCGTAATTATAAGGATGTCATAAAAAGCATAAACCCGTTACCAAAACTAACTGTTTAATACAGCTGCCATTTGTCTTATCACTAACTCAATAGAAGTCAAAATCGGTTGAACGGGCTGTAAAATGGGATTATTTTAATGTTATCTCAAATAGAGTATATGTAATTATAACATAATAATTTTACTAGTCAATCATATAATTCACATCTTTATTTATTAAAGATTTCTGTGTGTCAAATAAATAATATATTTTGCCAATATCTGTTTTGTAATTGGCATCTAACAAAATATTAATTTCATATTTGTAAAAGAATAAACTAACACTTTTATTTAAGTACTCTTAAGAATTAGTTAATTGGGTGAATGGGGTATTATTTTTCTGTATGATCCGACCAATTTGTGTTACATTTTTATGACACAAGTTTTAATTTTGCCTTTGTTTTGTATGTGTGTGCCAAATTCATGGCAAACTAATACTTATCGGGATAATGATAAGGTTGTGTTTGCCTCGGGATCGTGCAGATACTGAAGTCATTCATTTCCAATAATCTTGCGCCGGCGCCGTTGCAACTCAACGGAACTCCTATCTGCGGGCGATGTTTTAAATTATAAGCTCTCTTCTTATAACGTATAAAATTATAATCATTATCAAATCGAATGAAATTATCAATTTATCAATGAACGAGTGATGACTGTTTGATGAATAAAGTCGACATTTTGCAAAATTGCTTTGTTTTTTTTTATTCAAATACCCTCGTTTTTAAAAAAGCAATTGTGCCTCTGTATGAGAAAAGGCTTTTGTCCTGTAGTAGTATAGACAGGCTGATATTACAAAGTTAAGATATTTTATGTTCACACAAAACACTTTTATTTCAATATAAATTTCTTCCAGCAGACCTGCGACAGGAAAGTTGGATGATATACGAATGCACAGTGTAGAAGGAAATAAGGAAACTTATTTTTTTTTTATCGATAGGCTCGCCTTTGACCACTATCTCGCCTGATTGTAAGTAATGAAGTGATCGACGGTGAAGAACGCTTGCCTAGAAGTAACCTATTCACTCTTGACTTCAAGACCCCAAGGTTGTAGCTATCAGGAAACAAAGACTCCGGCAGGGAATTCCACTCCTTAGCTGTGCGTACAATGAAAGTATTCGCAAAACCTTTGTACGTATGGGTTGGATGTCCACCATGTAATGGTGGCGCATTGCCGTACGTCTTTTTGTCCGGTGATAGAAAGGGCTAGGCGGAATCAAATTGTGCAGTTCCATCGCACACTCCCCGAAATAAAACCGGCAGACTGGCCACTTAGCGTCGATGTACAAGGCTCTGGAGCTTTTAGGCGACCAGTTCATCGTTGCCGATAAGCCTCTTGGCTCGTTTGTCAATCGACTCAAGCACAGATTACTAAATAGTTACTTCCTCAAGTGCATCAAGTTGATATTTGGCAGATCCGTCCTAGAGGTCAGAGCAGTACTCCATGCATGACCGAACTTTATACAATTTGAGCAGCTGTTCAGGCGTGAATTACCGTCTCACCTTTGCAAGGATCCCTAAAATATACTAACAACTATATAACTTAACTAATTATGTATAAATAACACATACCTTTACCTTAACTAAATATATAGAAGATAAAAATACATACTGTATATAATAATTACAAATGAGGTGGACTAAACATTAATTTTCGAAACCGGATATTCGACTATTTTCCATTTTTTATCTTTGACTTTTTCTTGAATTGATAAACATTTTGGAAATCAAGAATTTTAGGTGGAAGTGAGATCCACAGTCGTACTACATGAACAGAGAAGGAGTGGGAATAGAAATTAGTACCTACTATCGGATGGGCAGTTTAGGTGATACTTACAGTGCGATCTACACGGGACTTCGGCAGGGCGAGTGAAGGAGAAGTGATCGCGCAGATATTTAGGGTAAGTAGGGTTAAACAGGAGACATAATCACAGATTAGTAAATAGTTACTTCGTAGTTACATAATACTCGAGTGTTCCTGCGAAAGCGGATAGGGAGCCACTTGAGATCCTTGCGGAACTGAGACACATGGTCTATTATTGATAATAAGTGGTTGATATGTGTTATTACAAGATTACAAAGTTACCTATGCAGTTTGTATATCTAGGAAACGGGATGGAAATTGCGGGATGATTTAGTTTTTCCTTGCTATAAAGGCTACACAAATTGTGTTCAAAATTTAAAGCTTGTGAGTCTACTAGGAGTACCTTAAAATTTGGATGATCTAAAAGTGATTCAGTGACGAAATGAAGGAGTTTTGAGTTGCAATAATTTCTAAACTGAAAGTTCAAATTGAATATAATTCGGGATTATACCTAGTTAATTTATGTTATCTTAGTCACTGAAATTGTAGGCATACAGCATCCAGAACGAAATTACAGGTAGGTCGAAAATGTCCTGAATGGCTTCGAGAAAAGGATGTACGGCAGCCTAATTGTGTAAGTGAATTGGGCAAAGGAAACAATCTGTTTCTTTCCCAAAAACGACTATTCGTATTGCAAAAAGTAGTTTTGGGAAAGAAACAGTTTGTTTCCTTTGCCGAATTTACTTACACAATTAGGCTGCGGCTCTGCCTTTGTTTGCTCTTGACTTGATGGGAGCACTGCTGTGCCCCCAGATTTGCACGGCATGGCACATTTATAATGTGTTATAGGTTCAATACTGTTTTGGTGGGTACACCACTCTGTTATATCTACTTGTAGTTTTTTTTTGTCTAGTCATTGCTGTCCCACTGCTGGCCAAAGGCCTCCCTCAAGTCCTTCCAGACATTCTTATGCCACGCCACGAGCACGCAACGCGAAGAAAGAAAATTTGTTTCAAATTGCACTAGTGGCGTGTAAGCTTCGATTTGTTAGTGAGTTTTGTGTAATCTTAAGATTTTCTAGGGACGATCATAAAACAATTTGTTCTTGTTTAATTAACTCTCATATGCACAAAATTAAGGAAATTTGGGCTCTTTATTCACATTACAAAGATTATTTGAATGGATCATTTAAAATTGATTCCAATAGATGGCGCGGTTTTAAATTTCTGAGGCATCCACTCGATTTTTTTAATTTGTATTGCTTACTAGCTTCTGCTGGCGGCTTCGCCCGCGTGGTATTAGTACATCTCCCAATATCGTTATAAATTATAGCTCACTAACAACTGCTGCTGGCGGCATCGTTAGCGTGGTATTAGTACTTCTCCCAGTATCTTTATAAATGAATAGCCCATGTGTTTTTCTGATGAAATTTTGCTTAGTAAATAGCATCATCAATACTCACAAACTTGTACGTTTAGGACTTGCTTCTGCAAGCAACTTCGCCCGCACGTAAGTAAGAAATTATTTGAAGGGACTTCAGGGTGAAAAGCACAGAACATATACACCCTAAGGCGGGAAAATGTCCTATAGCCCATTTCAGGACATGATATATACCCTTGTCCCAAGGTTCATCCAATTATGTTCAGCTGTGGTTAAGCTTTCACGCCTTAGAAAGAGAACAAACACACATTCGCATTTAATATAATTAGTTAGCACAAAAGGTATAAACTATATTAGAACATAGTAGTATGATATAGTTATCTTGATTACGATGATGTTTTTAAAGAGAAAGGGATGCGGCGGCGGCCGCGCCAACCAGAGGCACCAGCCCTATTAACTGTACCTGCCGATAGTCATCTCAGTCCAATAGTGAGGTTAAGTCACCGGTCAATCGGTCATGTACTTGGCCGCCCTGAAGTTGGCTTTTCGATGCGCAGAATTGGTGCGGTTTTTGTATAAGATTGACTACTGCGCAGCCATTGTAGCCAACTTCAGGGCGGCCAAGAAGTTTGGCGAGAACTATATTTATTCATTCTAATATTTTGACTAGTTGCCAAAACCACTAATTACTAATTATGCCTGGCGCTTCGCCAGGCATAATTAGTATGCCACACGTAAAGATAATTAGTTCTTTGAACCCAATACCGCAAAACATGGTGTATAAAGAAAAGTCTTGTATATTTTTTTAGGTTTATTGTAAAGTCATATTCCTAAGTTTACAAGTAGGGTTCGGGGAATTCGAAGGTAACTTCGCGTCCCGTCAGCTTCTTGTATACCGACTGGAAGGTGTCCACCTGTGAACAAGCAAAATATTGAAATGAGTACATTGCACTTCCATATAACATCAAAGGATAAGATAAATCGGATAGACTGCATTTCAGCCAGATGAGAAACATAGATGAAAATGTCGTTTATACATACATACTAACGCCTTTTTCCCATGGGGGTAGGCATAAACAACAGAAGGCCACCTGCTACGACCATTACAGATCTTCTTGCTTCTATGTCCAACTTTGTTTATGGCTAGCCAATAAGCTTACGTGTCACGCATTATTGATTTTTTGGACTATTCCATTAATGAAAATTAAGCAACATCACCCTAATTACGAATCAATCAATAGAACCTGAATCCTTTTCTAACTAGCGGGGAGTCACTTAATTTAGGTGCAACTATTAAGTTGATTACTCAGGATCAGATTTCTCAGGTATAAAACAAACTCGTTTTCTTTTTTATAATCGTCAATCAATATTTTTTTTATATACCTACCATAATGTAGTGTAACATAACATAGAACATACATATTTCATAGACACAATCTGAGACTGAGGCGCATGCCTGTTATTATAGGATAGGATAGATGGACCTTCTTTTCGCACTTAAGACTCTCAATCTCTGTGAGTGGGAATGGACCGTAATCCATCACGTGAGCCCAGTGCGGCTTGATGGATGTCACGTCTTCGAATTTTTGGTTCTAATACACGCAGGTTTCCTCAAGAAGTTTTGAGAGCAGTGGTGATTAAATAATGTACACAAAGTAAAGCTACAACTTGTAAGTCGCGGCTCTTACCACTGGGCCACCACAACTCTCTATTGGCCTACTTACATAGTACCATTGAATTACGAATATTCCGATTGGTCTGAACTTTTATCAAAAATACATTAGTCTCAGTAATCCAGCACTATTGAAAACCTGGGGGTTTATGGGTATTTTCGGATTACTGGCTTCGTATAGAACAAATCAAGACAAATAGAATAAAGCTATCATAATGTAACAATTTAATAAAAGAATATGTAGGAAACTGGGGAATACGCGGGCGGAGAGTGGATGTGCCCGTTTAGTGAGACACTGCTGTATAGAACAAATCAAGACAAATAGAATAAAGCTATCATAATGTAACAATTTAATAAAAGAATATGTAGGAAACTGTGGGGAATACGCGGGCGGAGAGTGGATGTGCCCGTTTAGTGAGACACTGCTGTATAGAACAAATCAAGACAAATAGAATAAAGCTATCATAATGTAACAATTTAATAAAAGAATATGTAGGAAACTGTGGGGAATACGCGGGCGGAGAGTGGATGTGCCCGTTTAGTGAGACACTGCTGTATGTAGGTTGGTGGCATGCGTAATTATCAAAATAAAGATGTCTCCTTACCTTGTGCTCAATAGTGGTCTGCTGGTTCTTGTCAAGGTGCACCTTGATCAGCTGGGAGCCGTCCAGCTTGATCCGAATGCGCTTGCCCACAATCTCAGCAGGGAACACGAGATCCTCCAGGATGGCGTCGTATACTGACGTCAGGGTCCTGGAAATGATGAATAATCCAGTTGAGAAATGGTAAATAAATACACAGTTAAGAATGAGGTATTGTCCATAGTGGCAGATAGACAATAGTGGCACCCTGACAAAAAAACCGACTCGCACTTGGCGAGTCGGACTCGCGCACGAAGGGTTCCGTACTTGGTAAATTGCGGTTTACGATTTATGACGTATAAAAACTACTTACTAGATCTCGTTCAAACAAATTTTCGGTGGAATTTTACATGGTAATATACATCATATATTTTTTTAGTTTTATCATTCTCTTATTGTAGAAGTTACAGGGCCCCCCCAAGAGAACGATAATACATTTTGGTTCAACTTACGTGTCCTGCACTATACCAAGTTTCAACAGCATAGTTCTTATAGTTTCGGAAAAAAAAGGCTGTGACGGACGGACGGACGGACGGACGGACGGACGGACGGACGGACGGACGGACGGACAGACAGACATGACGAATCTATAACGGTTTCGTTTTTTGCCATTTGGCTACGGAACCCTAAAAACAGTCTTAGTTAGTCAAGTATAAATTTAAAACTAACTGTAAAAGTCAGTGAAAGTAATGGCTATTTTTTTTTTTTTTTTTTAAAGATTGAGGTACAAACAAACATGTAGGAGGTAATCTTTGAACTGATTAAAATACGAAATTTCTTTCACTGCTGTGGCAGACTGCATGCTGTTAGCTTGGCGAAAAAGGAGGGCGAAACCGGTCGGTGTGTGGATAGACAGTTGACTGCTAGCTGTAAGCGCGTGGACAGCTGGTTGCCAGTAGGTAGTCATCTCCTTTTGAGGCGGTGTTGTGTGGGAGCAGTGTTGGAGCATGGTCGTGTTAATGAGCTACGACCTTTACTTTTTAACTAACTATGCATGTTGATGTCAGATTACAGGCTAACTGCATGCAACTAAACAGTATTTCACACACTGACAATTAAATAAAAAATCTGGGAATAGTATGAGTTTTGCATACAAATAAGTCACGAGTTTGAGAAGTATGATAAAACGAAAGCTGATCTACTTTTTGATATGTATTAAGACCTTTTTGGAATGGTATTGTTTATCAAATACAACACACACTATATTGAGATGTACATTACTATGGTAATTTTTTACTTTACTGCAATCATAACCTGTAATATTAAAGTAACATGTGTCTTGCTAGACATTCCTCGAATTCACTAGAGAAACCTATTTTGTTACTCAAAAGATGTTCTGCAGTGGGACATTATAGGCTTGTTAGATACTTCACTTGGGAAGTAACAGGAGCTTGGTCCACAGTTTTAAGCTATTATTTACCTAGATCTGGGCCTCTTTTGTTTGTTGGCAACGCGCGTTTTGTGGCTGGGCTTGGGCAGGATCTTGCGGTCTCCAACGAACACAACGTGTTTACCGCTGAACTTCTTTTCCAATTCACGGACCAGCCGGATCTGAATCTTCTGGAATGCCTTTAGCTTGGGCATGGGCACGTAGATGATGATGGACTGGAAACAAAGTTATGATTTGAGTAATATTGAAAGAGAAGGCATAATATATTATGCTACCTGTGTTCAAAAATTGCAGTGATCATTAAGTATTTGCTCTATATATCGCCTTCACATATTTAGTGATTGGATTGAGCACTACAATAATATTGGCATGTTTTGATAACGCCCCTAAGATTATCCTCAGACCAATACTCAAATTGTTTCAGGAAAAATAAATGAAAGACTATTTAGATGTGCGGTAACATTAAATAATACACATTAAGATTGCTATTTTATACCACATGGGGTTGGACACACTGACATAGGGGTACTTCAAAGATTAAGAGATTGTATATAACAATAACGTTAGCATATTTTGATAATGCCTCTGTTGATGACCAAAGTTAAAATTGTAGTTGGCAACTACTTAAAGACTGATAATATTTTATTTATCAAAACTTTCATTGACTAAGTTGCAGGGGTAGATAGATGGGCAACTGCAGTTGTGTTTTGTGATGCCAGACTTGGCAGGAAATATTATTCCAAATTCACACATGGACAATTATTATGACTATTTGACCAAGGACAGATTTAATGTGGGTATTCCATGAAGTAAGTATGGAAATAAGCATTCTAGAATAAATAGAAGTTAGTTCCTCTTACTTTTTTGTTGTGTAGTTCGATTTCCTTTGCCTTTGTAATGTACAACTCCCTAAGTTGCGCCTTCAGGTCGGAGTTGGTCTCCAACTCCACCAGGGCCTGTGAGATCGACGTCTCGAAGACATCGGGCTCGGCCGCGCTGGCTTTGATGATCTTAGTACTCATCTGCAACGTACAAACACCGATAAAGAAACACCACTCCAAACTTTTAGGTTAGGAAACTTTACTACACGATTTTAACTTTTTAATTTAAACTTTCACTTCAAAACTGAGCCACAATAGCACATACACTTTGCATTTATGCGTTTTGTGTTATATTAACAGTAATCTTAACAAATTTGCACTTTGAGGAATCAAAACAACGTTGGACACCGAGGGAACGGATTTGTCACCACAAAATATCTAAGTGATCTTTACCGTTAACAATGTAATATTGCCCTAAATATATTACGGGATTAATATAGAATTAAAAACACCAATTATTTGTCTTACAAAACGCTTAAATACATAAAAATTATCCAAAATTTCGTGAGGACGGCTACCTTGAGAACTTTACGGGAGAGAAAGAGATAGATACGCAGTGTTGCCAACATACAAACTAAAATCTACTTAAAATATTTTTTTAGGCAAAATTATTTTTGGTACAACTTGGGCCTGCCTAAAAAGTTAAATTAAAATAGATTATCTTTTTATATTGTTATAAACTAAAAAATAATAAATAAATTATAAACACTTTTACAATGTCACTTCTAAAATAATTAATATATTATTAGCCAGTCAGTATTAGGTTTATTTTTTGACATAGTTTTCGACGTCAAGTAAGTTTATGAAATTTATATTTTACAGTTTCGTAAATTATACAGTGTCCAATCTTTGAATTGAAATATTTTATACCAAGAAATGACGATAAATCGATAATCGAAAAAGGTGACAGTACAAGACAGACAATATTTTGTCAATATCTCGTTTGTTGTATTCAATCTGAAAGAGGGCTAGAAGAATCACATGGCTCGGAAATTCTTTAAAATTAGAGAATGAAATGTATGGTCATCTATTTTGGGTCTCATAAATGCACCCGTTTACGGTGTACTTACAAACTTTTAAAGTCCTAGAATTGTTCTATTTATACCTTGAACAGAACATTTTACAAATAAAACCGGCTAATGCAAGTCGGACTCGCGCGCGAAGGGGCGCATTAAATATTTATTTTATTCTGTTTCTAGTATTTGTTGTTATAGCGGCAACATAAATACATAATCAGTGAAAATTTCAACTGTCTAGCTATCACCACGTTTCATGAGATACAGCCTGGTGACAGACAGACAGACAGACGGATCGCGGAGTCCTAGTAATAGGACTGTTTTAGATCCTGTTTTTACCCTTTGGGTGCGGAACCCTAAAAACATACTACAAATCGACAATACGCGTAGCTTTGCAGTACTGTTAGGTATATCTTATGTCAAAGACAAAGATATTTCATTTCAACTCGGCCACCCGAAACAAGGAATAAAAATTGATTCTACCGTCACTTGAAGTTACTAAAGAACTCATAATTACCACACGGTAATTATGAGTTATTTAGTTCCAACTAGATCACCCATGAATTAACTATATTTTGTTTAACCGTTTAAAAACATTTTACAGCTTTCTTTCTACGTCGTTTTCGCAACCATGTTCAATAAATAAAAATATTATTTTAGATTGGCAACCCTCTAGCTTACGAAAAGCGGGTGGCGATATTCTACAAAATTGTCAAATGTCATTGAATTTGCTTTTTTTGAAAGTTTATGAACTGGCTACTGAGGTCTTTAGGTTAAATCTAAATATTTTGTTGACACAGTCATTTTCGTGTGGCTGACTCTGGCTTGGCCACCATCAGGGATTTTAATTTTGATAACACAAATATTTAGTAGCTAATTAGTCGAAATTAGTCGCCAAATATCAGATTTAGTCGGTCACTGGTTCGAAAGTTAGAAGGGTTGTTTGGTGGCCGATCTGGAGTCACTCCCCCCGGCATGGCCACATTTATATCTCAAAAACTAGGGCACCTAGCAAATATCTGTTTTTTCCTAGATTTAGTCGCCAATTAGTCGAAATTAGTTGCCAAATATCAGAATTAGTCGATCACTGGTTCAAAAGTTAGAAGGGTTTATAGGTGGCCGATCTGGAGTCACTCCCCCCGGCTTGGCCACATTTATATCTCAAAAACTAGGGCACCTAGCGAAGATCTGTTTCCGCCCAGATTTCGTCGTTAATTAATCGAAATTAGTCGCCAAGTCACATATTTAGTCGGTGTGTAAATAAAAAGATTTTAAAGTAATAAATTTCTCGATACATTGGTACAAGCAAGTACAAAATACTTTAAGTAGTTTCTAAACAATACCTATACCTATGATGTCGTAAGATGGAATGTTTGTTTCGAAATATAAACCTAAATATAAAGTTATTCTATGTTATTAGATTCCAAAAAAGGAAAGCAGTATGCGTTACCTAGAAACATATCTACAATAAATATAATGTAATTATTTATCGAACAAAATGTGGCAGTTGCTGGCAGATAGATTGCTGCGCTCCTGTGCGCTCCGGTCCATTTATATATGGTATGGTAAGTAAGAAAGAGATAGATGCGCGTGTACAGATGAACTACATAGAGCGAGTTGCCCGTGACGTAAATTAAAGTCAGCCAGTTTACAGTGGAACTTGTTAAGAATAGTTAAGAACATATCTCTAAATAGTCTGTGGTTAAGAACTCGAGTAATATCGGTTTTGTAATAAATTTGTGTGCGTTTTATAAATTTTATCTACTCTCATATCGTAATCGAATTATAAACTTCAAAACGAGTTTATATTGACATACTTTATAAACACAATATAGTTCTCGCCACGGTAGAATCAACTTTTATTCCATGTAAATTTTTGACATTCAAAAGTGCCGCTTGAAGTTGGCTACAATGGCTGCGCAGTAGTAAATATCATACAAAAAGCACCGATCCGTACCTTGCGCATCGGAAAGCCAACATCAGGGCGGCCAAGAAGTTTGGACAAAGACAAGACAAAAGACAAAGATATGTTATTTCAACTAGGCCTAGTTTGGCGAGAACTATACCGAAATTTAAAAATATAATCTTTTTATATCACTTTTTCTCTAACAAAATAATGATATAAAACATAAACGTATGGTAAGTATATTATACGCAATAGGTCGATACTTACATACTTACAATACGTTTTCAACGTATAATTATTTTTTTAAATTTACTAATAGTACGATATTTTTAACGTATTAGCATAGATAATATAAATACTAGCATAGGTACAGGTGCCTCATCCCATACAAAGAAACCGTGCAGACTTACCTAGCGTTTTTATTCTGATTAAACTAATTATTTTTGGACATAGATTGCGTGCAGTTCCGTTCCACAGCGATAGTTAGCAGCGACTTGCTGATAAAAAGGTTTAGTCGGTTCGTGAATATTTTATTCATTGTGACGATTTGTTTTGTAGTATTTTTTGCACATTTTTACAGTTTCATTGCACCAAAATGTGTTACAACACAAATTTAAACAATCGAGTGGAATTCCTCAACAAACTTTAAAACCACGCCATCTATTAGCATCAATTTTAAATGATCCGTTCAAATAATATTTGAAATGTGAATTAAGAGCAAAATAATATCCATAATTTTGTGCTGAGGAGAGTTGATTAATCAAGAACATACAATTTTTATGTTCAATTCCAGAAAATGTTAATTTTACACACATTTCAATAACCATCTAGTAATATTTATTTGAACCAAATTTTCTTTCTTAGCGCTGGGTCCCCGTGCTAGCATAGTAGATACATCATAGATTTGACAACAGAAATTTTATTATTCTAACGTAATTTAGACCTAACATTATAATTTGGTAAAACAGTTGTATGCGACTGTACATCTTGACATCAAATAGACCAAGAGCAAGGTTTAATGTTTTCAAAGAAGATTAAGCTACTCTAACCTAGTAATATACAACATAAAAATATATATTTAATTAAGAATTTATATCTCTCTGACATTTCTAAGGACTTTAGACCGATAAAACTAGAAGTACATTACACATATTGATAGAAATATTTTTTCTAGGCTCATTTTCGTAAACTTTTCGATCTAGCTCTTGGACTATACCTTAAAAGTTGAACTTATTTTATCTTCTAAACTAAGTCCCGACTAAATCTGTGACTTGGCGACTAATTTCGATTAATTAGCGACTAAATCTGGGAGAAATCAGATCTTCGCTAGGTGCCCTAGTTTTTAAGATATAAATGTGGCCAAGCCGGAGGGAGTGACTCCAGATCGGCCACCTATAAACCCTTCAAACTTTTGAACCAGTAATCGACTAATTCTGATATTTGGCGACTAATTTCGACTAATTGGCGACTAAATCTGGGAGCAAACAGATCTTCGCTATGTGCCCTAGTTTTTGAGATATAAATGTGGCCAAGCCGGGGGGAGTGACTCCAGATCGGCCACCAAACAACCCTTCTAACTTTTGAACCAGTGACCGACTAAATCTGATATTTGGCGACTAATTTCGACTAATTAGCGACTAAATATTTGTGTTATCAAAATTAAAATCCCTGATGGTGGCCAAGCCAGAGTCAGCCACACGTCATTTTCAGTTAACAAAATCTTTATTTTGCATCAGAATACAGGTGTAACACATTCCCATGTTTTTTGAAGTATTTAGACAGCTGGGTTGGTGCCAGCAGTATTGTTTTAGGGCGAAAACGTACTGCGGGTACTGCCTAACGCTTATCAAGTAACCTGAGATGGTTGTACACGATATGTAGGTACTACACGATAGGCACTAAATCCGCATTGCAGATGTTATGAACATCTTGAAACTTTCGGTAAGCTAATCCAACGGTCGTCAAACTTCTCTAGTGAAAGGCCACATAGGAAAAGGGCCTAGACTGTGCTGGCCGGAGTGGTTTCATATTGAGGGCCCTGGCCCGATGCGAAAAAAAAAATACGTAGAATGCAAGAGCAAGCTCGAAAAGGTTTTCCCTTCACCTCGTAAGGCGAGGTTTTCTTTCAAATTTCGTAAAGTTATAGGAAATATATGTACTCTGTTGACTTTTTGGTGAGAATGCTGGATGCAAGACCTAGGGAAACGACTGGAACGAGTACGAAAATGTCTAAAGCTGAACCGCGTCTCAGATAATGTGCAGAAAATATCGAGTAATTGGAGACTATGATGCTAGACGGAGCGAAGCAAGCACACTTGCTCTTGCCTTGCGGACGCCCGTTATGCGTATCAACTATCAATCTAATTAACTTCAAAAGGAAAACAGATAACCACTGTCTGTTACCTATTTATTTGAAACAAAGATTATTATTACCTAATAATATTTAATTACATTGCCATCGATACATGGTAGACATCCCACCCATACGCACAAAACGTTTTGGGAACACTTTTATTATGCGTACAGCTAAGGAGTGGACCTGCCGGAGTCTGTGTTTCCCGATAGCTACAATCTAGGGGTCTTTAAGTCAAGAGTGAATAGGTTATTTCTAGGCAAGCGTGTTTCACCGTCGACCACATCATCGCTTACCATCAGGTGAGATTGTGGTCAAGCGCGAGATAAAGGTTATAAAAAAAAAAAAAAATGTATATCTAGCTTTTTCCAGCGGCTTCGCCCGCGTTAATGACGAAAATTATCCCAAGGATACAAATCCCCGGGATAAAAAGTTCCTGACTATAATCTATCTCTGTTCCAAATTTCATCAAGATCCGTCCAGCCGTTTGAGCCTGAAGAAGTAACAAACACACTCACAGACTTTCGCCTCTAAATTATTAAATATAGTGATGTGATTGTGATAAAATTGCTTGCTTTCGCAGTTACACAAATGCAGTTCACAGCATGAGCATGAATGTCTTTTTTATAGATAAAGAACTACAACATTTTGGGTCGATGATCCTGTTGTTTATTTTAACATTGGTTTAATTACCTCCGCCTTAAACAGTGGCAAACCGGGCTGTGTCGGCAGATTTGAGACAGGACTGAGAGGTAAGACAATGTCCATTGTAAGGAGGCTGTATGGGTTTTCAGGCAAAAGCTTGCACGAATGTTTTGGTGTAGCAACGACAGATCAATGTGAAATAAAATAAAACATTCTTGTAGGTACCTATATTCAAGACCATTTTTCAATCATCAGATAACATAATAACTGAGGATTAATTAATATCTTTTGACAGTTTAAGGGCCGATTTTCCATTATATCTTAGAACCGAGGAATAAAAATAGCAGTTTAACAGCTTTTGAATACAAAATGTCAAACGGCCATTTTTTTCTAAGCAGAATATTGAAATATTCATACAAGAAAATTGTCAAACTGGCCTAATTATTCTTCAGATAAAACTTATCCGACGACAGAATCGGCCTTCTGATATATTTATTTTAAATCTTACATTCATTGTTCATAACATCATACACATAATTTAATAAAATCTTAGTATACATTAAAATCTTACAAGCACGAGTTTTAAACATATTATAATACATTGAACACATAAGGGTCAACCCACACTGAGCAAAAAAGATGCTCAAACTTAAACTAAACATATTATAAAATAAAGTCAAAACGTTTAATAAAAGCAAACGGATTTTTATGTAGTATTTACTATGAAACAGAGAATATGTGTGTATGTAAATGTCAAAGGCGGCTACAGGTTTTTTTTTTGGGGGAGCACAAGGGCCAGACAAGTAAGGAGTTCATTCATTCTTTATGACAGTGCCAGATTAAGCCCATTGGGCCTGTAGCAAGTTCTATTATAGGTAAATTTTCGTGCCTTGTTAAAAAGCACGTGCCCCCCTTGCCCTCCCCTGATCCGCCGATGGCTATTGTAAAAGCCCGATCTATAGTCCAGTCAACGAGGATATTTGTTGTATGGAGACATCCGAAAAATTCTCCCGCCTTTGAAATTTGGCATGTGATGAAATTAGGTAATACATATTACAGATGTACAATAATCCAACAAAATTTGTTGCGAGAAGTTAGGTATTTTTACCTAAACATGAAAATCGCTTATAAGGCTCTGTGAATATTTTCTCAGACAGAAATATTTTCTGGATACATTTGTATGTACTAGTTAGAATAAGTATGGAAAGGTATCCAACATTTTTCAATATTGGAAATACCCCAAATTTAACTTTTAACATTTTGCACTATAACTTCTATGGAAAAATTGATCTGCTAATTGTTATTTTTTAATATGTTTTTACATACTTAAATACATAGCTTTGTTTAGTTATCCAAAAGATTTTCCTTTTTAAACTTATATTTTTGAATTTTCCTAAATTTCGTAATGTGAAAAATATCTCCGTGCATTTTCATACCTTTATTATTAATATGATTTTATATTAAAACATAACTATCAATTATCCAACAAATTTTCGAACGTTCATTAGGATAGTTTGCCGATTTATGCTAGAACGTAAGGGTTTGGTATTAGGCCGAATTTCTATTGGCTTATTGAAAAATCTATTAAAATACAGCGACTCATTACTAAAAAACGTATTGAATTAAACTGAGCAATTATTCATATGATGTAATTAAGTAAAAATGAAAAAAAATATTTTCTATAGGCAAATCTTTTGGATAACTTAACAAAGCTATTTATTTAAGAAAATAAAACCATATTAAAAAAATAAAATTAGCAGACCAATTTTTCAGTAGAAGTTATATTGCAAAATTTAAAAAGTCAAATTTGAAGTGTCTCTCAAATCGAAAAAATGTTGGATGCATACACTTGCCTATTCTAATTAATACATTTGTAGGTATACAGAAAGTATTTCAGACTGAGGAATTTTTCACAGAGAGTTATACGCAATTTTCATGTTTAGGTAAAAATACCTAACTTCTCTTATCAAAATCTTTTGGATAATTTGTCATCTGTAATCTGTAATCTGTATAACCTTAGTTTATCACACCACCTACTCTCACAGGCAGGAGAATTTTTCGGTTTACAAAAGCCCCGTTGATTGGACTACTATGGTAAATGGAATCCTAAGATTTGCCAGCAGTACCGAAGATTTAAGAAGTTCAAACAATTCTGTGATAATATTTAATTTCGGGATTTAACTAGCACTCACTCGGTAATCTTAGAACATACCTCAGAGACAAATAAAAATTAAAAATAATCATATTCATGGCACGTTATTACAAGGGTAGACACAATAATTCATAAAAAAAGCTTTCTGCACTCCTTTTACAATATAAACTTATAATATACCTAAATTGATTTATATACACGTAGATAGTTCCAGCCTTTTGCTACTCAGTGTATGCTCACCGCAATTCTCTTATTATCTTCTTCGTTGTTCAGCTCTACTCCGTGCAGAAGATTTTTTGGACACCGGGGTTTGTTCTCGAGAACCTAAAGAAAACGAAATGTCACTCTTCCGTGTGACCATTTGTGAAATATTTTTGTTGTTTTTATTCTTAGGTTTAATTTTGATAGTGATATTTTCAATAGACGATGACAAATTAATGACTCTAGATCGAAGGCTTTTGTTTATCTCAATGGTTGTATTAAGTCCTGATCTATTTTGGCTGGGGGTTCGACAAGACCTTAGTGGTCTTCCACTTATAAAGCTAGTATTTTTTACAGGTTCAACAGTATTATTAAGATTTGAATTAGTTGGTTGCAATACTGTTTTATGTTTCTTTGACTGCTTGCTCTCATTTTGATTAACTGGTTGTTTTGATTTTGATTTATTCTTCGGACTTTTCTGCTTCTTATTCTGTTTGATTTCTATTTGGGTTTTTGACTTCTGATCATTCTTCACTGGTTTGTTCTCATTTTGTTTTTCGGGTTTGTTTTTAATTTCAGTTTTATTGTTTTGTGGTTCAGGATTGGGTTTTTTATTATTGACACTCGATTTTTCTGACTTTGATTTTGATTTAGTAACTTTGTTATTGGATTTTGGACTGTTTGATTTAGCTACAGTAACCACAGTTTTTTCGTTTTGTACGTTAGGTTTAGGCACATCAGTAGCATTTTTGCTTTGTAGATTACCTTTTGAGTTTGTCGCTACGGTAACCACCGTTTTTTCGTTTTGTTTGTTAGGTTTAGGCTCATCAGAAGCATTTTTGCTTTGTAGATTACCTTTTGAGTTTGTCGCTACGGTAACCACCGTTTTTCCGTTTTGTACGTTAGGTTTAGGCACATTCGTAGCATTTTTGCTTTTACCTTTTGAGTTTGTCATTTCTATGTTGTTTGCAGCTGGTTTTGAGTTAGTCTTGCCTACGTTTTCATTTGGTTCTTTAGAATTGCCTTTGTTTTTATTGCTTGGATTGTCTGCTTGAGCTATAGTACTGTTACCACATGTTTCATTGAATCCTTTCTTTTTCTTTGAAGTGCGATGTGATCTAACGCTAAGAGTACTGAGATTAACGCGAGTGTTATTGAAAGTTATATTGTTCACCAAAGAATTATTCAAATGTTTCAGCGGTTCTGGAGGTTGGGGCGGCTTTTTTGAGATTTCGCTTCCTGCATATCCGGTGGGAATCTTGAAATCCTGCTTCGTGTTGTCCAATGTAGCATTAGCTGAAAAAATAACGAAATATTAAGTTTTAGACCAGCAAATTTCTTCTACAGGACCTTCCTAATGCAATTTTAATTGCGTCGATATGCGTCATCGCGATATTGCCCCGACGAGAGTGCCCGATGGCCACTGCCAGGGAGGCTCGGTCATCCCCGTAGTCTCCAGACCAGTCCCTCAATTTCGGCGCAAAAGTTACCTGCGTGGAAACTCATCTCACTTCCTTCTCCTCTACCCCCTTCACTTACAGCAATAATGCAGCACTCACTCTCACATAAGGTGCACCTCAGCAACATCCGAGGCCTGCACTCGAATCTTGTAGCAGACCATCACCACTTTGTGATTGAGAAACCAGCACTTTTGTTCCTTACGGAGACGCAGATCGGTTGTCCGTCAGACATGGCGTTCCTATCTTACCCAGGGTTTAACCCAGCCGGGCGAGCACGACCTCTGTGATAGGCTTGAGTCACGCATTTTATCACGGTGTTTGCTCCCAAATTGTGATACAAAAAGGTATGACTCAAGCCTGTCACAGTAAGCCGTGCTCGCCCGGCTGGAGCACAAGTTCAAGCCAAGCGCAGGTGTTTGCATCAGTGTGATGGAAATCGAATAGCGTCCAGCTAATAGGAAGGTCGCTAAGTCTGACGAAAGTTATAGTAAATTAATTTATTATTCACCTTTTTTTAAGTTATCCAGTACAGGTGCCCGCGGCAGTACTTTGAGGCATTCTTCATCACTTTCAAAGTCTGTATCCCAAAATGTTCTCCCTAAAGCCTTAGTAGTAGTATTGTTTTGAGTGATATCTGAAATAAATATTAGAATTATTAACCTCTATTAGTTGGTTATCCTACCTTCTATCAATCTTATAAATCCGAATGTTTGGATGGATGTTTGCTACTCAATCACGCCAGAACGGCTGAAAGCATCTGCATGAAATTTGGCACAGATATAGATTATAATTTGGAATAGCACATATGCTACTTTCATCCCGATAAACTAGTCATAATGATCCATTGGGATAATAAACAGGGTAGAAGCTAGTTATTAAACTTTTAACTATTAAAGAAAAAGATGTATTTTACTAGATGTATGAATATGAGTGAAGCAAAAGAAGTATAATAAGGATATATAATAAATAAGGATCATAGCAGGTGGCGTTCTACCCCAGTTTCTGCCTACCCCCATGGGAAAAAGGCGTTAGTTTATGTATGTATTTTACTCACTGTTATGTGTTAATAACTCGTTGTTCACAACTTGCTTTTGCAAGTTACGGTTAGTTTCCATCTTCTTTAGCACTACTTTACAGTTGTCTTGTGTTATAAATGTTTTGCTTGTAACCTTATCAATTGTCTTTGCTTTAATATTGATATCTTTAGTTGTAGGTTTTGTCGTATTGTCTCCTTTAAATATTTCTTCATCTGTGTACGTATCACTTGCGTCATCTTCATTGCACATTGATATTACAGATGTTACGTCCCATTTTTCACTATCTTTTTTATTATTTACATCATTTTTGGTTTGGTTCATAATGGTTTGGTTGGTAAGGTTTATACGGTCAGCCGGTACTATTTTGTGAATCAAGTCCAACAGATTGTTATCCTCTTGTACATCTCTGTTCAAACATGACTGATTTGAAACCAATTTCCTTGCTTTATTTTTCTCCTTTTGTAATGAATAGACGCTACTCTGTGGACTATTTGTACCGTCAGTGCTAGAATTAGCTTTCTCTGCAACATCTAGTTTTTGTGTGAAGAGTTTCCTTTTAATGAAGCTTGGACGTGAAGAGACATCACTATTTTGTGTTATGTCTGATTGGTCAACTGTTAGGTTATCGTTTGATTTTTCTTTCGGTTCTGTTGTCTCTAAAACTTGTACATTCTCTTGTATTATTTTCGGTGGTGGTTCCAAGAAGTCTGTTAAAGGTTGTGCAGACTTTGCAATGAGTGTCTCTTGTACATTGTTCTTAGATTTTCTTACAGGCAATGAAGGCTTGGCAAATTGAAAGCTGTTAGATAAATCAACATTATTTTTGGTAGGATTGACATTCTTTGATTTTAGTGGAGCTCTTTTACTATTTTTAGTTGGAGACGCCAGTCTGCTCCGCTTACTGTCTGGACGCCTAGAATCATCATCGCTATCCAGGCTCCGTTTACGCTGTGCTTCAATATGAAAAGCGCTTTTATCCCTTACTGTCATTTCCGGGAATATTTCCTCTTCACTACTCATACAATTGTTTCTCCCATTAATTCTTACATTAGTTCCTGTATTTTTGTGAGGTTTCCCTAAGTCTTCCATGATTACTGATGAAGCAACAGATTTGTTGAATCTTTGGGAAGGCAGTAAAAATCCATTTTTAAATCTGTCCCTTTGCATAGGCATTGAATTAAATTGATTTGATATTGCTGTGTTATTTAAATTTTGTGAGCTTTTGACACTGCTAGACCCAACAGAGAACTTATTTTTGAAAGTATTTTGGCTGAAGTTAGCTGGGTTGTCTTTAAGTATGTTACAGTCTCTGAAAGTATTTCTGAAGTCATTTAAATCCATTCTTGTTGATCTGGTACTGGACATGTTTTCATTGTATGTTTTAACTGACCGATGGTCATCACTGCTTACGGAGGAGTCACTAGCTAGATCTCCTGAGTCACCACCAGACTTCCTTCTGCTTTTAATTTGTAGTCTCATATTTCTTCTTTTCTCAATCCTTTTCCGAACCCGTTGCTTCAATACTTTTTGGTATGCCTCTCTAATGAGTTTCCAGTCATTTCTGTTGAATGATCCATTGTTAAAAGCAAAAGCGATTTCTGCAGCACTAACGCTTGCCTGAGAATCTGAAAGTTTTGTGGAAGAAAACTTTATTGCAATAAAATGAAACATAATCCTGTCTCTTTAGATACCTTCTCTTGCTAAGTATGGCAGAAAAGATATTGAAGCGAGAGGCATATAAATTATAATCTAACTACATTTACTTTTGGGTAATATTTTAAAATGGAATATTATTTATTGATGTTACAGGTATTTACAAAAAAGGGCGTTAAAAAGTAACTAAGTTGCTGTGATATACAAACTCAGACAAAATCAAAGAAAATAATTTTCAGGACAAACAAACCAAAATAAATACATGTTTTGATGAATTCCTTAGTATTCCAATTAATATTTTAAATGCAGCATAATAAAGTTCAAACAGCTACACTAAGTCAAAGACAATATAATACTAGCATACAGATGCCTCATCCCATACAAAGAAACCGTGCCGACGTAACCGGCGTTTTTCGTCTGTTTAAACTGATTATTTTTCTATATCGACCGCGTTTGGTTGCATTCCACGGCAATATATAGGTGGTGTTAGCAGCGACTTGCAAGTAAAAGGGTTTAATAGGTGCGTGCATATTTTTTTCTTTAAATACAGTGACGATTTGTTTTATAGTACTTTTTTGCAAGTTTTTACAGTTTCATTGCTCCAAAATGGGTTACAATACAAATTAAAACAATCGAGTGGCATCAATTTTAAATAATCCGTTTAAATAATCTTTCAAAAATGTGAATTAAGAGCCCAATATTCTATAATATTGTGCTTAGGAGAGTTGATTAAACAAGAACATAATTTTATGTTCAATTCTAGAAAATGTTAATTTTACACACAATTCAATAACAAACTGGTGCATATCACCATCTATTGATATCTATTTTAATCTAATTTTCTTTCTTAGCGCTGGAACCCCAATCATAATATGAATGGAAATAAAAAAAAACTTACTGATACTCCTCATAGACATAGGCGAACCACCTCTTCCCCCTCTGCCATTGAATACGGACTGTGAGCCCATGCCAGCATATTGTTGAAAGTTCCAACGTCGCATATCACAAGCACTCTGTATCGACATAGGTGAAGTCTCTCGTCTATAGTACATACTCCTTTGGTCAAAAGCGGACTCTGCATACCTTGGCCGCTCAAAGTTTCGTGACGTATGCATTGTCGACGTCATTGGATTTCGGAAACTAAAGTTAGTGTTTGGACCCCTTGCATTCACAGTCTGAAATATAAAGATTTGTTACATCAGCAACACAAAATATACATAAAATGTTATAACTATGCCTATTCTAATAATGTTTTGTACAGGGACACTTCTCTTATTATTCTAAACTTCTATGTTTTTATCATCATCATTTCAGCTGAAAGACATCCACTGCTGGATGTAGGCCCCCCAAGCCACATTATCGGTCCCCTGCGTCTCACATTTATGCTTTGTATGCACAACAATAATTAACCTACGCAATCCCAGTATTTATTTTTTTGGGCACACGGTTGGTGCAGTGGTTAAGCGATTGACTGCTGCACTGCGTGTCGAGGGTTTGATTCCCGGACGGAACAAATATTTGTATGACCTACAGATAGTTTTTCTGGCTTTGGGTGTTGTTTATTTGAGTTTACATGTTTGTAAACGCACCCATGATATAGGAAGAAATTCCTAGTGTGGGGCAAAGTTTCTTTAAAAAAATAAAGAAACGAAAGTATAAGCTAAATGGGACTTAAACATAGCTGGTGGAATGTGGGTGTTTTAGGTTTATTCCCATCGGCCACCCCCAAGTTGCCACCCCGGTGGCCGATGGGAATGATTTAATGAAATTTCCTACCTTCCTTTATTCCCATCTGCCACCGGGGTGGTGGATGGCACTAACTAGTGGCGTTTGCCGGTTTATTCCCATCTGCCACCTTCATAAGTTTAGTCGGGTGGTTGATTCTCATGACCGTAAAACGGGGTGAATAGAAAAAATATCAAGAAAGTTTTCAAGGTTCATATTCGACTATTTTTCGTTAAAGGATTTTGGTAGAATTTTAAACCATCAACATTTTTCTTTGAGTTGGCAACAATTTTTTGACATTTTTTTTGCGTTCTTTTAATAATCTCCTCTTGTTCTGTCCTTCTCATACTACTGATTTTGTTCACTCTTCCTTCCATATTAACTAGTCCATTATTCCTTCTATATTCAGTTCATTCTTCTTTGGAATGTGTTTCTTATCTGTACGCACAATTAAAGTATTCGCAAAACTCTTATTGCGTATGGGTTGGATGTCCACCATGTACCGATGGTGCAAAGCTGTGCGTCTTGTTAGTATATTACCTTATTAGTATCTTCGTTTGTTTTCTTTCTTCTTCGTTTTTCAAGTCAGCCTGAAGTGCTAGTCTATCTTCGAGCGTTGAAATAGTGGCAAAAACTTTCATGTCCTTGGCAAAGCAAAATAGTTTGGATGAATGGAGGCTCTGATCGATATCGTTCACACATACTACAAACAAAAAAGGACCGAGGAACGAACCCTGAGACACTCCGCTAGGGAAGTTTACCCAACTAGACTGAGACTTGTGTCAGAAGAGAACCAAAAGGTGCCCACGGATGTAGCTTAGCTTCTTTATCTTCTTAGGTATTGTGGTCGAGCCGATCAAATGCCTTACTACAATCTGTGCAAACCACATCGATCTGCTTACCGTTATCCATAGCATCCGTAATCAAACCATTAAATAAAATCAAATTAGAAATGATAGACCGTCCTTTAAAAAATCCGTGCTGAAAAAGCTAGCAAGGGCGGATATAACTGGTTATAGACAATCCTCTCAAATATTTTAGCTATAATGCACAGCTTGCATTTAGGCCCATGATTGGTAATCTCTTTTTTATACCCCTCCTTATGTACGGGTGAAATAAAAACAGATTTCTATAATATGTCCCCATATCTATATATCCCCAAGACCTTGAGTCAGACTTCCAAAAACCAAAATTGAAATAGGTAGGGCAATGCAAGGCGCGCATTTAGTTAGAAATTTAAATGATATTATTAAGTTATCAGAGCCAGCACCTTTAGTTGGATCCAAGTAACAAAGTAAACCGGTCACAGCATCAACATTCACTTTTATATGACAAATGTCATGAGAATCGCCCACCACCCCGGTGGCAGATGGGAATAAAGGAAGGTGGCAGATTTCACTAAATAAGTCCCATCGACCACCGGGGTGGCAAACGCCACTAGTTAGTGCCATCCGCCACCCCGGTGGCAGATGGGAATAAACGAAGGTAGGAAATTTCACTAAATCATTCCCATCGGCCACCGGGGTGGCAACTGGGGGGTGGCCGATGGGAATAAACCGTGTTTTATAGGCGTACCTCTGCTGAACCTCTTGGGGAGTACAGGCGTGTTAGTATATTGTATATAAGGAATTGGATAAAAAAATAATATATAAAATACCCTAAAACTTCGAAATTACTCAACTTTAGTTGGTTTGCTGTGTTGTCCATACAATGATACACTCTATGTAGCATCGCACCCACTCTTAATAACGGCCACAATAATTCATTATAATTATATAGCAAGTCATTTCGGCAACTTATGAAGCACCTACTGTTTGTAGGTGTACTTTCTAAGTTGCCGAAATTAGTGTCTGTCGGAGTGGTGAAATAAAATAATGAGTGTTTATCTTTTAATGTTTTGCTGATTCGATGCCCGGTTTACGTAAGCTTTTTGAGAAATCAGTGAAAGCAGTTATACAGAGTACATATAGATTTATACAGGGTGGAAAAATATAACTTATAAATATACTTTACACTGTTAATAGGTAATACTTTTTTCTTTTTGCCAAGAACAAGGGTGCAAACTGGGGTTCCTACTTCTTACTTTGTCACTGACCTTAGCAGAAATAAACGTATATTCTATATTTAACTTTACAACATAAAATTTACACACCAGACACACAGACATACAGGTATCAGTTGTCAGACTGTTTGTTTGTTTACATGTTTTTAAATGGTAATCAAGAATCTACTCACGAGGACGGTACGCGAGATCTGCCACAAATCCTCGCGGGAATGATGATATCGATCCCACAGGCTTTCGATGCGCGATTAGATTCCCTAACTGGAATTTATGATCCGTTTACAAAAATTCTTTCACTAACAAAAAGCTTCAGTATCCCTGAGTTCCATAGGCTACTTTTTATTCCGGACCAACGCGCGTTTCTAATGGGAAGGGCCACGGGCAGTCCCGTGGCCCTTCCTTCGTGGAGCGAAGCCGCGGGAAAAAGATGAGAAGAATAAACACTCCAATTAACAACAGTATCAAAATACCAAACTTAAAATAATCAAGGAACGCTATATGTATTGTATCAACTCACCGTATTACAATTCTGGAATTTAAAAACATTGTTAGAGGTGTCGCTCTCACTATCACTCATTTTGATTTGTTTATATTTTATTGCTATAATTGAAATATCGGCAGATTGTCACAGCACTCAGACGGTACTCTAAAATTAGCGCTTTAGAATCATAGCATTATTTATCGCTTAGCACAACACAGATTCTACTTTCTAAAATCACTAAAATAAACTGTAACGGTCGGTCCTGTTTGATTTTTGACATGACGCACAAACGAACGATCACAGAAGCACAGAATAATAAGACAAGACAGAACATAAATACCACAGACTACAAACTACATTAAACCTCACTTTAGTCCATGCTCACATTAGACTATACTAAAACATTTAAAAAAAAAAACAGGCCAATTGCAAGTTGGACTCGCGCACGAAGGGAACCGCACCATTATCGCAAACAAACAACAACCACGTTTGTATTATGGGAGCCCCACTTAAATATTTATTTTATTCTGTTTTTAGTATTTGTTGTAAGATTTGTTGTTATAGCGGCAACAGAAATACATCATCTGTGAACATTTGTTTCTTTTTCACACGGTTGGCGCAGTAGCATAACTAGCTTAGCTGAGCGATTGACTACTGTGCTGCGTGTCGCGGGTTCGATGCCCGCACGGAACAAATATTTGTATGATGGACAAATAGTTGTTCTGGCTCTGGGTGTTGTGTATATGAGTATTAATGTTTGTAAACGCACCCACGATACAGTATGAAATTCCTAGTGTGGGCAACGTTTTTTTTTAAAACTAACAAAAAATACATTTCAACTGTCTAGCTATCATGGTTCATGAGATACAGCCTGGTGTCAGACAGACAGACGGACAGTGGGAAAATAGGGTTCCGTTTGTACCCTTTGGGTACGTAACACTAAAAGTACTCTGTGCCTACGACGCAATGCTGGCGCTCCCATTTTGTTACAATGTTGCTATTCTTCAGATTCTTGGGCATGTCAAATAAAAAATCATAATAATAATAAGTCTGGTCCACAGAACTTAAATACCCTAACCCGTCTCTGGTCACACTAGAATATGTGCAGCCAGATACACTGGCAAAAGACTGGCATGAAGTTGAAATTTTTTAAATGAAACTAAAAAAATTATATCACGCTAGCCGAATCGTCGTAAAAAATAATTCATTGTACCCATAATATGGCGGTCCCGTCTACAGCCGGTACCGTCCACATTCGAACTGTCCTATTAAATTCGTTAAGTAGCTAATAGATTTAGAATTAGTAGATCCAGTCGAATTATTAAAAGGATCGGTGTCACCATCAGGAATTTTAGAGCGTTTCCTTGCCGATCTCTTAATTTCGGGAGCCATCTACGAACAAAATATCAGAATTATAATCATTTAAAAAAACAAAACATACAATAACAATACAAATAAAAGTGTATATAAGGCTGCTTTTACCATATGAATTGCAATATACCTGATTTAGCGCGATAAGAATTCAATTCACTCTAACATTTTAGGACTTTTGTATTTCTATAAATAATTTTCTTTCTTCTAGGGTCTATGCATATATTCTCAAAAATATATTTTGACATGAAGTGACAATTAGTGACATTCTTCATCTTTTTTATTAAATTGCAAGGAGGTTTCAACGAACTGGTGTAACTTTAAATGATAGATTGAGGAATGAGGTAATAAGACAACGTTGTGGTTTAAACGAAGATGTAGTGAGTGTGACTAAAATTGAAAAGAGCATGTTAAGATGGTTTGGCCATGTTGAGAGGATGAATAAAAGGCGACTATCGAAAGGTCAAAAAACAAGGCAGACGTGAATGGAAACGCCGGGAGGAGACGATATAGAAAGACTTAAATAGATCTAAAGAACATCACCTATAAGGTTATAGGTGATGTTCTTTAGAAAGGCCAAGTGCGCAGTACACATAACCAGCGTGTGTGTATGACTAGATGTATGAATGTGTGTGAAGCAAAAGAAGTATGTAAGGATCGTAGCAGGTGGCGTTCTGTAGTTTCTGCCTACCCCCATGGGAAAAAGGCGTGAGTTTATGTATTTAAGTATGTATGTATGTTTCAACGAAGACGATACAACATTTCTGCCTTCCTAAGTGAATTACATCTCATTGAGTCTGCGAGGTGGCATGCCTAAACGCTTGCTGTGGGAGGTGGTAGCGGCATGGTACATCATCATCAGCCTATAACAGTCCACTGCTGTACATCGAATTCTCCTCCTCGCATCTGGTTCCTCATTTCTGAGCGTCGTGATTCCCCAGACGGGAGATTAACCTTTCTTTTATAATATTCCTCCATCTTTGTCTATCCTTGGCATCGTCGAGTGCATCGTGCAAATTGTTGTTGAGCGTTGAACGAATTTGATCAGACCATCTGATAGGGCTGTGACCCCGCGGCCTCCTATATTATAATTCCTGATCTTGCCAGTTATCATGAACTGCTCAAGGTTATCGCCGTCTTTTCGGACAATGTTGCCAAAGAATGCCAGGACTCTATGCAGGCAGGTGGTGGAAAGTCTGGTCTTGATGTTCAGTTAACGAAGGATAGACTCGTTTGTGCGGAATGCAGTCCACGGGATCTGAATCAAGCGCCGCCAACGCCACATCTCGATAGCATCCATGCGATCACGGTCGGCCTTCCTTAGCGTCCATGTTTCCGGCCATAGTCAAAGATGGAAAATACTAAGGAGTTCACCAGTTTCATCTTCGTCTTTCAAAATATGTTGCGGATGCGGTCCTTCCATATCCGCTGCAGTCAGGATATTGTGCTTTTGGCCTTACCAATACATCTCCTGATGTCTTTTTCGCCTGTGTTGCTGATGGTAGCACCCAGGTAAATAAAGTTATCTACCATTTCGAGGGATAGGGCACCTGTCAAAAGGAGCGAGTTGTTGCGGTCTACCACGATCATTTTGGTTTTGGAGTGGTTGACTTTGAGGCCCAACTCGATGCTGATCCTTTCCATCATGTTCAGGAGCTCCAGCATTTCAGCTTCATTCGCAGCCAAGAGCGTCGTGCCGTCTGCGTACGGAAGGTTTGTAATTTTAGTGCCATGAACTGTGACCCTACCCTCCCAGTTTTCAAATGTTCGCCGGTTGATGTATTCTCCATAGACGTTGAACAGAATGGGAGACAGGATGCAAACCTGCCTTACACCCTTTTGAAACCTGAATGGCTCAGAAGTTGTCCTTTTAAACTTCACAACGCCCTGGTTGTTCTGGATTGTTGTTATTGGATCAATAAAACCAGGTGCTTAGGTACTTCAAGCTCTTCCAGTATTTGCCACAGGACCGACCAGATAACACAGTCGAAGGCCTTGCTGTAATCAATGAAACACAAGATGACGGGTGTATTGAATTGGTAGGACTTTTTCGATAAGTTGGCAGATGTTCAAAGTTAGCGAATCCCCTTTGCCTTTAACTGAGCCGGCCTGCTCTGTGGTATTTGCCAGTCCAAGAAGTGGCCAATTCTGTTATTGATTACATGAAGTAGGATTTTACTGGCATGCGATATGACGGCTGGAGTCTTATAGTTGTCACATTTTTATGTTCACCCTTTTTTGTGTAGAATAGAATAGAATACTCTTTATTATGTACACCATATAAGTTACAGAAAGTTTAGACGAAGAAAACATTACACTGGGTGACACAATGGGCCATTATTTTACTCTTTGCAATGGGCGGCCTTATCGCTAAAAGCGATCTTTTCAAGACAACCTTTGGATGGATTTTAAAAAAGTAGTAATAGCGGCAGGATAATTGTCTTCTCCCAGTCGTCAGGCCATTCACCTGTACGCCGGATACTGTCACATATTTATGCAATGCGCTTGCTCCTGTTGTTCCCTTTGCCTTTATTATCTCGGATGTTAGTTGATCAGGCCCAGGTGCTTTCCTGTCTTTGAAAGAAAACATTTATTACTTAACACTGTACAATATCTCTCTGAGCGCAGCAATCGCAGCTGTGACTTCAGATAGCAGTATAGAAGGTATACACGACATTGACACATGCGGTAGTATAGGAACGTCGGAATTCCTATAGAGGTCCTCGCAATATTTTCGAAATTTTTCTGCTACTGCGTCCAAATCTTGAAGTCGGGTTCCGTCACTGTCTTGGACTACCCAAGTTTGAACTGTTTCGAGAGGATTTTGTTTTTTTTTTAAATCTCTCCAATTGGTTCGATTTTCGGCAACTGTCATCCAGCTGCTAACAGCCACACTAGTCGCTCCAGATAGCCTGTGGACGTCCTACCTTACGTTTATCAGTTCGCGGTTGGGTAAACCCAACGGTCATCGGTTCTACGACTTATATTATATGGCCGGCCCATTGCCACTTCAGCATACTTGTTTATTTATTTATTTATTTGTTCACTCAAAACATACAATATTCTTACAGGCTAGACCCAGGCTTTGGAATTAAATAGTTCCAAATTAATTAGTTAGTTTAATAGTTGTTTATTTATTTAACAATTTTTGTACACACAGCAGCAGCAGCAACAACTTTGTTTCTCTGCCGGATCTTCTCGTTTCGGATTCAATTCCTTAGAGAATCGCCGAGCATAGCCCTATCCATAGCTCGCTGAGCAACTTTGAACTGATGGTCCAGCCTTATTGTGAGTGCCCACGGCACCGTAAACGTATTCTCGAACAACTTCGATAGCACCGCCATTAACCACAATGACAAAAGAAGCGTAATGGGTCAATAATTCTTCGAAAGGCTCTTGCCACCCTTTTTGAAGAAAAGAACGACCACGCTCTTCTGCCACGCTGCTGGAGTTCTCTCAGAGAAGAGAGCAGAGTTAAAGAGCTCCCCAATCTCCTTCAATACCGGGCGTCCTCCCACTTTCAGGAGCTTGGTTGTAATCCTCATTTACGGCCTACCATGAACTTCTGTGGCTCCTCCCAAGTGGCTGAACGAACACTTTCGACCCCCGGTTTTGCTAAATTGCTTTCTCTATAGAGAGCGTATTCGATCGTTGGAGGTCGCGTCGGACCAGTTTCCTAATGTTTTTGTTGAGTGCCCGCTATTCTGACGAAGTGGCTGATGGATTTTCACGTCGCTCCAATATAAGCATTAGAATTTCTTCCGAAAGTTTACGCCGCATCTTACTAAATGTCTAAATCTCGTACCTTGCTCCCTGAGGATTTGCACTATTTGGTCAAGCGTCTCGTCAGCGTCGTCTGTGGTTTCCACGACAGTGAACCGGTTCTCCAAGTCAACTGGAAAGCATCAGATCCTAACATAGTTGGGACGGAGCCTAGACTTCATCAATCGAGTAGGTACTCTCAAGCTTGAAGTTGATATTCAGAGAGCCTCGAACAGGTCCGTAATCGCTGCCGGTATTGATCCTGTCACTGAGACATCCCTGAATAATATGCTTTTTATCTTTTCGTGGGCACTAGTGGAGATGTTTTCGGTAAATTATATATTATCACAATGTACTTGTTATGTTACTTTAGACCCTGCTGACAGAAATAAGCCGTTGACTTTGTTGCTTAAATCGTACCTACCTATTCTATATTAAAACCAATGTCAACATTAAAATAATTAAAAAAAAACAATTTTATTACCGCCCAATAAGTGATGGCCATTATTCAGAAAGCTCGGTCAATTTAATTAAATATATAGTTTTTATCATATTGCCTACTCGTTTGTCAAATGCACGTAATTAAAAAAAAAGGGTGCTAATTAAGGCAGCTTCTTTAAAATGTCATTCTCGTCTGCAAATATATTTAGTTGTCTAATTAATTAATAGGTCAGCGACAAACTTTTAGCGTCTAATAAATGGTTTATAAGCGACCATATATTGTAAAACAAGCTACTGTTAATATGACGCAATATGGTGATAATTCTTAAGCAACTAAATTTGTGATATGTCTACTCATTGCTAGCTTCTAATAAGTGTATCAACTTCATCTATAAAATAATATCAACGTACTCTAATTTCATAGAGTCACCTTTATTTTTATACTTTAGCATAAGTAATTGATGAGTGAATCTACTATATTTGAACATAAAATTTCCTTATTATTGTCATCAAATAATGGTCAATAAAAGCTATAATTTCATGTATTCGCCTATCTATTTATAATGTTACAGTGCGACATAAAAGTGTAGAAATTAAATGAGGGCGCCACAATCGCTCAGATAGCAACCCAGTTAGTACGACCCAGCTGATCTTGATACTTGAATAGTATTATTTATTTATTGGGTATAAATAATGAGTAAATATATTAAATACGCATGTTTATTAAATATTTGATAATTATGTAGTAGTAATAAAACAACAACTTCACAAAAAATAAGTATTTTTAATAATCAATTGCTTTCAATATAAAGTCGTCCAATACGTTTTGGGGACGACCCTTTCTGTGTTTAGCTGGTGTTGAGAATTGCCCACCGTTTTCAGTGCCGTGTTTCACTATTCTGCGCACTGTGCTTACAGAAACACCTAAAACAAGCAAAGAAAAAATCACTGACAGTCCGATGAAAGAAGTTCCGCGGTAAATAAATGTGAATATATTTTAAAATTGTTTCTTTCCATTAGGTCAATTGCATCAACAAATATGGTATAGCAAAAAAAAATATTTCGTATCCGCAATAAATTACATTAATTTTTGTTGCCTTACTATCAAAGTTGTTAAGTCGCGCTATAACTACAACGATATTTGTTTATCTTAGCATAACCTCAAAAATGGTAAACAAATAAATTGTAAATGATATTTGGTTCGAAAATTTTGCTCCCTGAATGTATTAATCGTTTGTAATTAACGTTTAGTGCAACTTTCAACAGTTACTTACCAGTAAAATCTGCTGTACGATGGTAAACATCTTCTAAGTTGGATAGAAGCTTCCCAGCTTGTAATTCGGCTGTACACCGCATATAAACTTTATAAACTATATCATGGGCACCTCCACGAATTACCTTATTCATGTTTTTCCACTGTTTTTCTATCCACACACAGAAATATCACACAAAAACTAAAATTCTTACGAAAATCGAAACCGATCGAGATGAATTGACAGCTCAAGTACTCATTTTAGATGTTGCCAGAAAATGAAAACTTTTAGTTCCCAAATATTTAACTTCTACTCTTTTATGTTGCACTGTACCATAAGTAATTGACTATTATACCTACCCAAATGAACATACAAAAAATTGGGTGGTATTTAATACTTTAACTGTAATTCCCCTTTTTTCAATCAAAATATTCGAAATTACTACCAAAAATACTGAATTGCACACTAAATTTGCTCATCAAATAAATGAATTATACTATACTGCTAGATCTTTAAAGCTTAACTGTTTTACTGAATAACTATCTGTTAACTAAAAGTAAATCTAATAATTCTTCGAGTGCAACAAAATATTTAAGTTTTAAGGGAGGGGGGGAAACGAAACAAAGTCGACGGAGCCCCGCTGCGCAGGGCTCCTATTTCTGTCTGCAGGGTCTAAAGTAACCTAACATGAAGGAGATGACGGGAGCTGAGTTCGCTCGCTTTGCTCGCTCACTTCAGCTCCCGTCATCTCCTTCGAACCTAACCTATCCGTGTCGGGGTGCCCTAAGCTCCCGAGCTCGCTTCGCTCGCTCTTGGACTAATTCACATTTATTTTATATTTAATTGAATAATTTGTGTGTTGCAAACTTTCACGAAAAAAGAATATGATTTATTAATTTAGTTGTTGAATGAAAAACTTTGATTGCTAATTTTGAGGCTGGAATTTGATTTTATTAGCAGACAGATGTTGAATCTCTAAAATATATAAAGTAGCTCACTTACAACATTAGTCGCTGAGTTATCAAATCAGAAGTAAATATATTTATCGGTAGCTCGGAGTCATATTAATTTACGCTCGTAAATTGACGCTGGTTTTTTGATATTCTGTTGGAGTAGTAAAGATGATGAATTAATATAATTGAAGCTGTTCTATTAACTCGTCGCCCACATATAAAAAAAGACGCTAGGTTGCAGGTGCTAAAGAAAACTTTTGTTGCCGCACATATAATTTCCCAAAAAAAAACAGCTAACAACTCTAAAACTTTTGTATTGAAGAGCTATTATTGCGCAAAAATCGCTATCGTTTTGCTCTTGCAAAAGATACGTAATAAGCCTGCCGGAGAAGCCATTGGATGAATTCAAAAACAAAAAAATAAAAAAGTTTACTCAATCCGATTTTTTAACACATTGGAATTTTAGTCATCAAATTTTTTATATAGTTTCAATAACTTTTCAAATTAATTATTATATTATGTAAATAAAATGAAAATATCCAATATTCACTGCCGTATTTCCTGTTATAACAAAAACTTTAAGTCAGCAAAATATTTAATTTATCAGAATATTGAAGCTAAAAAGTAATTAAAATTTAATTAAAAAAACAGCGTCCACGTAGCGTTGCATAGTCTTATGCTGGTTACATAGTCAAAGATAAATTTTATAAATCATTGAACAGGTATAAAGCTTCTGTTAAAAGTGACTGTCAAAAAAAAAGACTTAACTTAAAGGCCTCAGTAGCCAGGTCATTAATATTGCTTCTTGCTGTTCCTACCCGCGGATATTTTTATTTGAGCTTTTATTAATGCAGTCAAACACTCGTTATATTATACCTGCTTTAAACAGATTCATTGACTGGCCCTGGGTGCCGAGATTTTACAATTTTTATGGCGCTCTATTAGGATCAAGCTTGAAGTTTTTGAACCTTTGACAGTTTGACTTCGGAGACGAGATTATGACATTGACATTGACAAATTGACAATGAACGAACAGCAAATTGACTTTGACAAATTGACAATGAACGAACAGCAAATTGACTTTGACAAACAAACTGTCCTAGTGTCCTCAGCCTCTGGAAATCCGGCAATTTGTTGGAAAATTCATTTATTTTAAAATAAATTACTCCATTCAAATGTATTTTACTTGCGTTAGCATAAACATAAAATAATTTCACTCAAAAAGCAAATTAGACTGTGTTTATTTGAATTTTTGTTTCTATTTTATTTGAAATAAACTTGCACAGGAAATCGGGCTATAGGTAAACAAAGATGTATATAAGTGTTTCAGCGTAATGAACAGCGAATATTGTGTAAACAAACCTTGAGTTGCTTCCAAGGTGTGCCATAACAGCTGTGTAAAAATGAAACCCACTGAAAATGGGTAAGTGCATAGTAATATATATAGTTTCTTCATGAATTTGTTTCTTTTACCTATACTAGCCGTAATTAAATCACCTACTCACCTCTACTGTACTTATTATAAATAACCCAGGCCACTGAACAGCTATGATCATTATAATAAAACTTTAAATCAGGCGTGGTCCCAGCCCATGATTTCTGGGGCTGGTCACCATTGGTACTAGCATCTTGATGGTTTTTTTCGTCTTATCTTAGCAATACTATTCAGGGATTTAAATAACTCTTATTTGATTGTGACTTTTCATATAAATATGCATTATTGGCCATTCAGAATCTAAATTCAAATTTTTATAGAAAAAATAATTAAATATCTGCTAAGAAATTGCTAAACACCATTGAGATATTTATCCTTATTTATGGACTTCATTTTTAACCCAGTCCGATCCTTATTTATGGCCTATGTGTTCATAAATTAAATAGTGTATTAGGCAATTTAAATAAAAAATATGTGTGGGATTATGCCGGTAATTTTTTCACCAGCACCAGTGCAGTTGATAATGCTGTGAAGTGTGAGGGGCACTGGACTTGTGCCTGCTTTTACACTATTCTGGAGTAACATAGGCTACTTTTAATCCTGGAAAAACTTACGGGTCCAGGGGATGGGCCACCAAAGTGTAGCTGCAGGCAAAAAGCTAGTATTTCTTCCAAGTGTTCCTTGCTTTACATTTATTTGTTGATTAAAACTTCATGCACATAGGCCTGAGGCATTCTCTGCCCGTGAACCAAGAGTGGTGGAGAGATAACATGGCGCGTGCATGTGGTAAAGGTTTCTGTTTTTGCACATTTTATAAGTTAGTCGACTATTACTTGTAAACATGTAAAGCCTACTTAGCTACTTAGCTGTAATAGTTTTCCTTTTAATTTCGTTATATATACAATTGCCGTGATTTTTTTCACATAACCAAAGCAACCATTTAGCTGGCAGAGAGGAGGGGGGACACTTGACTCTAACATGCAATTTAGAGTTTAATTTTACCACACACCATGAGATAGACGAGAAAAAAAGATATCTCTATTTTTAGGTATACAGGAGGTTCACGAAAAATTTGTTGTTTTCATATTTTTTTTTTTTAAACGTTACCCCACACTAGGAATTTCTTCCTGTATCGTGGGTGCGTTTACAAACATATAAACTCACATACACAACACCCAGAGCCGGAACAACTATCTGTAAATCATACAAATATTTGTTCCGTGCGGGAATCGAAGCCGCGACACGCAACGCAGCAGTCAGTCGCTCAACCACTGCGCCAACCGTGCGCCAACGTTTTACCACTTTGTCGGCGTGATTATTAAGTATATCCATGCCAAATTATAGCTTTCTAGTACTAAGATTATCTGATCTGAGCTGCGGACAGATGGATGGACAGACGCATGTGGCGAAACTATAAGAGTTCCTTGTTGACTACGGAACCCTAAACAGGAAATAATTATTAAAGTAAAATGGGTACAAAAGTTAATCCCTAGATACCTACAATACTCGCCAAACTTCTTGGCCGCACTAAAGGCTCTCCGATGCGCAAGGCACGGCGCGGCCAGGAAGTTAGGCGAGAACTATACATTTTATCAGCTATACTCAACCAGCGGGCCGCATGTGGCCCGCCGGGCCTTTATCATTGGCCCATCTGAAGCTAAAAATTTATTGTAAACCATTTTAAGTTGTTAGACGAATTAATCGAATTTACGAGTAAAAACGACACCAATCTCTCTTCTAACGATCTTTAGGTCTACGTATGTCTGCGAATAGTAATTTTTAAACGTCCACAGAAACAAACTTACAGATTCCCATCTGGATGATGTAATAAGGATAGCATGTAGCGACAAGCCAGATCTTGATTAAGTTTTGGTAATAAAAAAAAAAAACAAATTCAAAATTTCTTTATTCAATTAGGCCATTAAGCGGCACTTTCGAACGTCAAAAAAATTTATTAAATTGTTATGGTAAAATGTTCACAGTATCAAAAATCGCATTAATACTTCTTTTTTTTAATAATAAAGTAAATACATCGTTAACTTGGGATTACGTTTTAATTACTTAGACCCGAAAAAAATCGTTTGCAGCTCTCGACACCATGACTGAAACGTGTTTGTGGACCCTATCTATAAAAATAACGTTGAATATGACTGCATTACATCATGCCTGTATTCTTTAAAAGGTTTAGGCCGAGGTGCATCTATAGTACACCCATATTTAGCTAGTTATATTGGCCACAAATCCAAACTGCTACTGAGGAATTCCAGATGGAAAAATTCAATAAAACTTTCCTCAACCCGTGATGCGAACCCCGCCCACGGCTTAACGTGCTTTCCACCGACACAGGGGAATCACACTACCAACATCTAAGTAAGGCATTTCTCAGCAGGGTTGGATTTAGGTACGTTGAAAAAGATAGCACAAAAAAATGAAAAGGATAGTATTTATAAAAAATTATAGTACACTTTAAATTATTTTTAATTTAACTAATTAGTCATTAAAATCAACACCAGTTATGACAAAATTTTAGGGTATTTTTAGGGTCCTGAGTGAGCCACTTACTGAACTTAGGGTTCTTTTCCTAATCCGGCCTATACTTTTGAAGACGATGTTTCTGTTTTTCTAACATATCGCCTCTACTCAGACGTTTTTTCTTAGGGGTGGATACTCCCGGTCTATCGTCATTTTCTTGACCATCACTGCCACTGTCCATAATTAATTAAAACACTAAAAAAAAGTATTATTTTACACAAAAATTCGAATGGAATGAAAGGAACGAGATTAGTGGAAAGAAAGATAGAAGTGTACTGCGGAGGAAAATCGGGGAATCCCCGGCCATCGACAAAGAAAACATCGCAAGATCAGAATTCGGTCGGATACACGCACGGTCGAAATATTCATATGACGTAAAATTCGGAATCGGAAGCAACCTTTAAATTATAGTATTTTAGCGTACTATCCTTAGATGTGGATAGTATATAGTACAAAGAGCGAAATTATAGTATAAATACTATAATTATAGTACATAATCCAACCCTGTTTCTCAGTAAGGTCTCCGCCAGATAACAAAAAATAAAAGTCATTGATCCGACTTGTACCCTTCCGTAACTTGAAAACATGATTTTCTTGTATTGAGATGTTTTGATAATTTTGGTCTCAAATGAAAGTTATAGCGTAGACCATTTTATCCGTTTAAATCATGCAAATCACGTAAAGTGAAAGGGTCACGGACGCGACGCCCCTTACCGCGGACGTTTGTTTTGATCGTGTTAGCGGCACTGCCTTTACATTTTTTTCGTATCGTCTTGAAATATTGGAATACATTGGTAGAGAGGAGTTAACGACTTTTTTTGTTTTTTATCTGGCGGTGACTTTAGCAGGAGGGAGGATATGAGAATTCATAGAAAGTAGGCAGGCGGCCGCCGATCGGCGCATGTTCAGTGCTGGTCGTTGCAGTATTTTTTTTTGTCTAACCTGTAAAAACGAACGCCCGCTGACAAGCTCGGCGTAGCGCGTCGGTTCGCTATGGTTCGTGCTGGCAGATGGGCTCCAGTTTCTTGCTTTCTACATGAATGTTCTCCATGTTCACCAGAACCGCTGGGTATATTATATTTCATTCCATACGACCTTATTATCGCATCATTCACCTCTACTTAGATATGAGCGAGAACATTGAAGTTGCCTACTAATGAGTTTAAAAGTATACAACCCATAAAATGTAATGATACCAGTTAAGATATCAGTGCAGCTAATATCTTGACGATATGGTTGGCGCAGAAAGTGGCTGAGCGATTGGCTGCTGCGCTTCGTGTCGCGGGTTCGATTCCCGCACGGAACAAATATTTGTATGGATGGCCTACAGAAAGTTGTTCCGGGTGTAGCTGGTACGTGAGTTTACATTTTTGTTAATACACCCACGATTCAGAAGAAATTCTTAGTAAGGGACAGCAATATTTTTATTTTTTATCTATCTTTTTTCGTATTCTTCTCAGCAAACCCTTTCATTTGATACCCATATCATGGCATTGCACAAAAAAATACTAGTTCGCCATCTTGGGCCGTCCGCCTTATTGGATTTAGATTGACGTCACTTAGCTAACCATGCATTGTCATCTAAACTAAACGTGTATGCAAAATTACATCTTAATCGGTGCAGGATAACTGCTTTAAAATTCAGTTGCAAGATTTGACCCGAACATACTTACATACATACTTACATTGCAAGTTAAAAAAGTAAAAAAGCTAGCGCTGACAAAACGGATCTGAATAGCCAGCAAGCTGTCAGTGCAAGCAAGTGTCGCGTCGTCGGTTCGCTGTGGTACATGCTGGCTTGGCAGTTCGGCCCCAGCTGAATGCTTTCTACATGAATGTACCTTCTTTATGTTCTCATGAACCGCTATATTAATATGGTAACGTGAATTCCATACGAGCTTATAATTGTCTCTGCGAGATGAGCGAGATCCTTGTTGCATCCATAGACCAATAAATTTTAAAAAAATTGCATAATTATCATAACCCTATAATGTTTCCATTGGTGGGAGTGGGACACAAGCCTCCCTCTGTGAGAGTGAATGGGCCATAGCCGACAGTGCCCAGGGTGAAGTCACATTTCTTAGTTTTTTTTTGAGTTTTAAGACATGCCAGTTTCCTCACGAGGTTTTCCTTTACCGGTTTGAGAGCATTGATGATGAAATAAATTACACAAAGTAATGCTCCTCCTGCTTCGACCTCATGACCGACTTGTAAGTCAGGGCCGTAACCACCACTGGTCTAAACTATCAATGCAGTTAACAACTTTTATGTTGCATCATCACTAATCAGCCAGAAGATGTCCACTGCTGGACATAGCCCGTCCCCAAGCCTCAAAACCATCGACTGTTTAAAACCACAAAATTTAAAACAAATCAATCATGCTAGACAAGCATTACAAAATACACAGCTCAACAACTTGATACAAGTGCTGATAAATGTAATCTGCTTGTAATAGTACTCTTCGAGACATACTGAGCTTATGTTACGTTATAAGTTGTCTTTTATGTGGTAAACTCTTCTGTCTTTTACGACCCATGTTCGACCCGTGCACCTAATGCGTGTAATAGTTCTAACACGTCAGAGTAAGTGAGGGGCCTTACTCTGACGTGTTAGAACTATTATGGTTCCACTATGAAGAGATGGAGCTATACAGGACGAAGAGCACTATCCCTTTTATACGTGTAAATCGCAATCATGGTGGCACATGGTGGGCTCTATGGTACGCCACTTTGCCCGGGCTTGGGCCTCCTTCATACAACTCTTGCCTGCTATTTTGATCAGTTAGTTGATCCACTTGGTACGTGGTCTACGGTCCTACAGCCAGTTCTGGGTCTCCAGTCTTCATTCTAACACTTTTTTACCTCATCAACCATCCTGTCTACTGCATAAGTGGCCTGCCCACTTTCAGATATTGCGCGCTACCATCGGGGCCTTTAAATTCTTAACTGCACACCGGGATGGCAGCAATCGACAGTGTCTAGGTCACTGGTCAGGTCCTCCGGCTTCGCTGCCGTTTTGCCTCTCAATGTGATATGAGCCTTAGCCCCACAATCTCAATAAGCAGGATCCATCAGGCAGGCCTACCCCGCTACAACTGGGCTGTCTATTCAACTCTGTAGTTCCTTTTCCTAAATTTTGGGTAACATTGGAATACTTCATAGTGGAGCGAAACTTCAAAAGGAGGGCATTTGCGGAGTCCTTCGACCTGTACAGAGCAAGTTCAACTCGCATGCAATATTTCGCCGGTGATGAAGCCACAGTCCACAAATCCGTAACACGTGCGCTGCCTGATGCCGTACCTAAACAGTGCGCCCACGTCATACATTGTATCGTATACTCAATATATTTCCGCGTTAACATAGTGTACAATTTGATAAGAACTCTCCGCAGTGACCTAACAGCCGTTCCCCGGCTCGCGTGTGCTTCGTGTCTTTGCCATATAGTGAAAAAAAAATGTGAGTTCTTTTTTTAATTTCAGCGTTCCTAGATTTAAAATTAGAACGGTCCTTCTTCATGTTCAAGATCAAATAGGTTTTAATTAAAAAGGTTATTCTTTCAAGTGCTTCAATGATTGTATGCCACGTTTAATAAATTACTAGTTTAGATCGCATCTGTAATATAACAGTGGAGCGATATTCTGAAAACGTGTACAATTATTTGTTTTACTACCGGATGGTCTGATAAACATTTCAACAGTAGACCTTCTTGGATACGTGTAATGGATTCGTGATTAGAACGCCTAGAATTCTATTCAATTCAACTTGCTATAAAAATGCTTTTGAAATCTTCGTTTTCCCACACTTACTATTTCTCGTTATGTGACATTTAATTCATTTATCGAGTATAGATTCATTGATTCTGATGTAATGTCTATATTTCTGAATAAAAATATACTTACGCTCATACTGAGCGATTACTCAGGCTATTTATTAATGCAGATTGTTTTTTTAAAATATTTTATTTAAGAATATAATATCTGATTATGTTTAATAGCACTTGGGTGCAGTGGTTTAGATATTACCTGGTGCACTAGGTGCCTACGTGTCACGGGTTCCATTCCCGCCGGAATAAAAATATTTGGCCACGCATGCACTTACGATACAGGATAGATTTCAAGTGTGATTGTCTATGTTAGATTCGCCGTTCTTAAATTCAAATGTTTATGTAGGGCCTGGTACAGTTTTCTGTGCAATATTTCTTTTTTCTTTCGGTAGGAGTTAAAATTGTTCCGTCATCTTCACCTTGGTCTAGCTTCTCAAATGGTTTGATAGATTTTTTTAGGCCATTTAATACAGAACTGTATGAAAAGGAGAGAGGGACGCATTTGCCATGCAGTTGGACGATATAATAATAGGTTAGTTCGATTGGAATGTGTAATGGTAGCAGTTCTAAAGCACCCACTAACTCCGTGCAAGCAATAAAACATTTCTGCTTTTCATTCAGGCGATTATCTAAATCGATATCATTTATTGACTAATATAATAATAATCCTATCAAAATGATAATTCTTATAATAACTGAAGAGCTGTCTCCTATCTCTATACACATATTGTGTTTCTAAGTGAAATAAGGTTAAACTAAAAATGTACAGGATAGATTTTGTTGATAACTTTTCCTCAACGTGTCGTCGGTCCGGGAAATTTATTGAAGATTATTCCTTGTTTTAAAAAAAATATGGCTGAAATTCACAGGTCGGAAATTATTCCTCGGGAATGTACTACTGGGACAAAAAGTAGACTACCGGTGTGGCAAGTTTCATGCAAATCAGTTTAGCCATTGGGGCTTGATCACACTATAATTTTATAAAGGCGAAAGTTTGTGAGTGCGTGTGTAGTAATCACTATGCCTGCTACGAATACTTGGATGTGATATGTGAAATCAAACTCATACTGGTCAATTAGGTTTATAATCTGAGAAAACTGTTAACAAAGGATTACATTTTTAAAGAGATGTCTATGACTTTGACATAACCAAGCGTCTCAGGCGACGACCAACGACCGAATCTCCGCGCATACCGATAGAAACACTCGACAAGCTCCCAAGTGTTTACCTTAAAAAATATCGCCTCCATGGCAGCCCTTTGGAATTATTAAGACATATAGGTATTTATATAAAACAAAAACCATAACAAATAACCAAACTGTAACAATAAGATCATTTGTTTTTAATTAAAACAAGCCATTATAAGTTAAAAAGAATCAAAACCTAACAATCGTCCGTCCTGACATCGTGTGGGTCCCTGCACACGACTCCAGGTGGAAACCTAACAATCGGGTTCCTGGCTACTCGTTCAACCTTATTGATTAATTAAATACTTTAATAATTTTTACAAACAAATATCATACTAACAGAGTAGTGTCAAAGTCTTAGTCAAATCATTTATCTTTTAAATTTCAATAAATTTAAATTTAAAGTTAAAAAAAAAATATGATACCTATTGATTCTACTGTCCATTCGGAAATGTAGATTGTAATGGAGAAGAACGGACAAGAAACTCCATACTTACTCTTTTAAAAAAAGTTTTACAATATTTTGAGGATAATGCACCTCGAGCTTATTACAATATCATTTATTTATGATTCGTTTATACTCGCAATGGAACGCCGTGGGGCTATGACACCAATGAAGAACAAACTTTTCATTATTATTTATACAAACCAACAAAATAGCTTTATTGAACTTTTAACAATTATACAATTGTAGAAATTATCAATTTCTTAATCATAATCCAACATCAAAGAGAAAGATCACGACCGATCATTTGTCGTGAACGAACACCATCCCTGGAAAATCAGAAAATCAGGGCCCTAACATCCTGAACGATCAGTAAATCAGGACGCCTAGCGACACCAACACGAGCCGATCAGTTAAATCTCATGTTGATAGCCGAAAGGACTTTTCTCTTAAACGGGCAGCAGGAGTCCCTCGCGACATCAGTTCGGAGGTCCCTGACATTCACCCATTATCATTCCTCGCGCCATCAGTTCGGAGGTCTCTGGCATTCGCCCATTATCATCCCTCGCGCCATCAATTCGGAGGTCCTTGACATTCACTCATTATCATCCCTCGCGCCATCAGTTCGGTGGACCTTGACATTCATCCATTATCATCCCTCGCGACAGCAGCAAGAGCCCTCGATTTACGCTCAAGCCGATAGCCGAAAGGACTCTCTTAGCCAGGATGCCTCGCGTCCTGACCTGTAATTACAACCAATAATATTCTGTACATAACAGTTTCTTAAATTCGGTATAATTAGTATAAGAAAGGCTTCATACAGCCATTAATTTCCCAGGATGTAGAAACACAGCCAATCACATCATCCTCTATAAGTTAAACTGTTAAGTTGGCATTCTGTACCCATACTAACAGTATTTACTTTAAATCTTCGACAAAGAGGTTCTACCTGAAAGAATATTAAATTAAAACAAATATTTGTTTTAAATCTTACTTTTTGACTTTGAGTTCTAGTACATTACTCAATGCTTTTTGTCAGTTATTTCTAGCAACTTTTAGGATATAATAAACTGGCATTATTACGACTTCATGCAAAAATCTCTAGCTACGGTGGTAAATGGTACAATCGGACCACTGGTTACATGAATCACAATTTCATACGCTCCACAACTACTGTTGTTTTGCGTCTGCTTTCGGTATTGATTGGTGCGGTATCATTGTTAAAACATACCAATCCATGACTAAAACTTTGATAACATGGTGTGGTTATCCATCACTATACCCGTACTTTATTTACCCGTTTGTTTTAGGTCGAGCTACCTCGTTTATCACGTTTTTCATACTATTCTTAAATTGTATTAATTAATAGTACATTGTTTAGCAATGAGTCAATGTTTTTCGTATCATTCGTATAGAACCTCAAACGATGGTTGTTATACCAAACATATTGATACTAGTTTGTGAAAGCCTCAACAAGATGTCAATATTAACACAAGTTCAGAACAAAGCATCTCCTTCCCAATATTAATTGTTATATAGTTCTTATCATCCTTCTCATTTTTCTTCTATAAGCTCGCCTAGGAAGAGCAAATAAAAAATTGCCTTCGTTGTCTTTAAAAGTCTCAGAACTGCTCCGTGAATGAACATTAATACATCTTCTTCATATTCATCTTTTATAGATCTTAAATCCAACTCAATAGTGCGACTATGAACCATTAATAATGTTATAAAAATGTATCAAAACGAAACCGCTGTTGGTTCGAATAATTCCTGGTCCTCAGCGTATTTTACTGCTGACATTCTAATATAATAACGAATAACCTTGCTTAAAGGTGATATTTCCTTAGTCAACAAACTTGGTATCAATTGAATAAGATGGTGGCGATTAGTGCACCCATCTTGCTTTACTAAAAGACTCGACACTAGGATAATATCTACTAGACGTTTCATCATTTGACTATAAATAGTTCTTATAACTTTTGTAATAAAATATGTTTCTGTATTCTTTCTATAACAACAATTGTGTAAAAACATAATGTCTGCTTTATCGCGTTATCTATTTTTTTATTCTCTTTATGATCTAATACAATGAACACTATGGTCAAAATTACAATACCATAGGTATTGACAGTTTAACATAAGTTGTACATTAAGAGAACTTCTATATTTTAAGTTTGTTATGCATAAATTAGGTTGACTGTACCCTTTAAACTATCTTAATCTAATATTTAAATGGCATTACTTAATTAGCCGTGGTGGCTCAGTAGTTAAGACATCGTATTTCGAGCTGGAAGGTCGTGAGTTCAAATCCGGAAAAGTGCCGATGTTACTTCAGTCAGTCAGTTCCTAATACTTTCTAATTTTATCTTGGACATCGCTGGCATCGGTGTAAAAGTCTGGACTTACAGATAATTTAAATTGTAAAACGCCAAACCGCCTCAAGCAGGAGTGGTATCAATATTCGTGCTGTCTCTGTATGAGAAGAGGCCTTTATCCTGCAGTGAGACAGTAACGGGCTGGTATTTATTTTTATATTAGTTACATTCAATCAAACACTAATAACTCATCACATTTAACGATTTGGAATCCTCTCTCTGTAGAACATTAGATTATAGGTATACAACAACTTAAAACTCAAATTGCATTTTACTGTAAACATAGGGAAGAGAATGGTTAGTCACATGACCTACCACTAAATTGACATTAACAGTCTTTACATTGACAACCATGTCGCGCTATTCCAGAACCCTTCATATTAGGCCTGGGGTCGTATCGCTTTTTCTGAGAATCGTACCCAAATCAGATTTCGAGTTCCAATATCCCAAAACTATATATTTCAATATCTAGATATTGTCCGTACGCGATATTTTCAAACCTGATCCAATACGCTGCTTTTTGGTTGCTACGATATTTGATGAAAATCGGTATTTTAGATTTGTTTGAATTAAACTAGATACTGTGCGAACGCGTATGTATTTTTAAAACTATTGTGCAGCCTAATTTCGTAAGTGAATTCGGCAAGGCAAAGTCTTTGATCCCATAAAAGAGTATAACAAATTCACTTATATAATTAGGTATTACCAAAAATTATTGGTCTCTTTCGAAATGAGTATCTTCACCAATGAAAGCGTCCAATAATTTAATTTAATATTTGAAATGCGTTGTTATACTAAACTTTAAATACACGATCTTAAGATCTAAACTATGTCATTAAAATATGTTAAATGAGCTCAAATTTGTATTGTGTAAGTTGCAAATAATATTACCATACCTATACCGCTCTAACTACTGCAAATCTATATCACCTGCGCTCTGTCGCACACGAGTCACGTCACCGCATCGGGCCGAAATCTGCCGAAGCCGATGCGGAGCGAGCGGTATGTAAATATCTAGATTTTGCAATACATGGTTTTCAAACGAACCAGTAAGCGGTTTTTAGATATTGTACCGATATATAGATTTCGTAACTATATACGGTTTGTATCGCCCACCACTACTTCATATTCGTGGGCACATTATCGTGAGATTAGTACAAAACAACTTACGCTATTGTTTTATTTGTAGGTAATAATTATTATCCATATACCGATTAGAAACAGACTCTATTACTCATTATGAACAGTCTTTGTTGTTTAATCGTTTAAAATAAGTTGTCATAGCTTGTGTGCCGCATCACTACTGTTTTTTTATTTCTATCTTCTATTTTACTGTAGAACTTTTCTTTTGCACAACCAATCTTATTACAACGTGTGCACTTCACAGTGGCTTAGTGCTGTGTGAAAAATGAGGCGCCTACAACTATCTTGTATTTCGCTTTGATAAATAAGACGTTATTTTACATAATAAAACACCTCGTTACGCTTGCTCTCTGCTAATCATATTTTTAAAGTTCTAGGCGTAGTTTAGTTCGCACGGAAACGCGTTCAATAATTTATCTTGCCATTCTTGCCCAATAAATAGAATAGCACCTACTTAAACTATTGTGCCACATCGTGGACAACCCTTGTTATTTTTAGTTAGCAAAATTAATGGTGATACTTTCATCCCAACTGTATACCGAACCGCACGCATTCAACTTACGCACGAAAATATGTAACCAAACGTCTATTCGATGGTTTTTGGACGAAAAATCAAATTTGATCATGTTTCTGTAGTGATTTTGCTGCGCTTTGGATCACGGTTGGCAAAGCTAGACCGTTCCTAAAGTTCTTAATGCTATCAAATAAAAAGAAGGACTACGTGACCTGTCAATCCATGTTTCGCGGTCGCGATGCCGCTGTCCGCGCCTCGCGCTTTCCTTTTCACGTGGCTCGTTGTCTCGTCTTCACACGGAGACGCTGCGATGGCGGCTGACCACTCGTGGCTCGTTGCCACGACGCGACGCTTCCGCAGGTCTTCGGCGGCGCCAGCACAGTCGTCTCGACGACGCGCTGACGTTGAGCTGCTGCATCAACGCCTGGCCGCCCGTAGTTCGTTGCCACGACGCGACGCTTGCGCAGGTCTTCAGCGGCGCCAGCACAGTCGTCTCGATGACGCGCTGACGTTCGCGCTCTCGCCGTACTTCCTACTTCAGCATCTTAAGCTGCGCACGGCCCGTCTCGATGTCTGCTTCTGGGCTTCATCGCTGCAGCTGAGTTCCGCGCCGCTTGGCAGAGTGGGCCGTAGCCCGGAGATTTCGGCATAGTCTGAAATCTCGTAACCAAAAAGAACTTTAGAGCCGTAGATTAATGCATTTTAAGCCTATCGGGAAGTGGTTGTAAGAAGACAATAAATTTGCATCCGTCTAACCCTTTTTCAAGTCACTCATTACTCAAAAGGTAAAAACAATTAATTATATGTACCGTAATTGTCTAGACATTACGTTCAACATATTATCACCAGTTAGGCATGATTATCATTTCCTTTGTTATAGTTAATTCACGCGGGTCAGCATGTTATGTTATACAAACAAGCTTTGACACTTAACTTGTCCTGTTCTAAAAATAAACGAAGGGACCTTTGTTATAAGTGTAAACACTTGAGTCCCATGCGACGAATGCGGTATCAAGTGTTTCGCTTGGGGTACCGGGTGACGCCCCGCTTGATAAGCGCCGTCAAAACGCAATATGACTAAATTCTGGGATATCTATATATACCAAATACGACACAATTTTCTTTGTTGATTGTTATTAAATAACCTTATAACTTCTCTGGCTCTCTCATCTTATTGATAAGATGCTAAGTAATGACTAGGATTCGAACCCAAGACACATAAATCGACAATTGTTTAAGGTGTGAACAGATTTAGATTTAAAAGTGCTCACGCTGTAAAAACTCTTGAAAAAACTCACAAAACTAATCAGTAATATATAAAATGTGATAGACAAGCCAAACAAGATTTCAAAATTTTAACGTTCAGCATGATGATACATGATGCTGGCAAAATGAAAAACAAGAAAGTAATGGTACTTAATTGTTTAAGTCAATGTATCATCTTAAGAAGACTATGGTCTCACGGGTCTCGTTATATTGTAAAGATCCGTGACTGACCAACATCAATAACTATGATCACATCAATCAAATTATAATTACAATTTGGGCGTGTACTTACGTTTTGGTTGTTCTTGTCACTTCTGAAATGTAGTAATCACTATGCCTGCTACGAATACTTGGATGTGATATGTGAAATCAAACTCATACTGGTCAATTAGGTTTATAATCTGAGAAAACTGTTAACAAAGGATTACATTTTTAAAGAGATGTCTATGACTTTGACATAACCAAGCGTCTCAGGCGACGACCAACGACCGAATCTCCGCGCATACCGATAGAAACACTCGACAAGCTCCCAAGTGTTTACCTTAAAAAATATCGCCTCCATGGCAGCCCTTTGGAATTATTAAGACATATAGGTATTTATATAAAACAAAAACCATAACAAATAACCAAACTGTAACAATAAGATCATTTGTTTTTAATTAAAACAAGCCATTATAAGTTAAAAAGAATCAAAACCTAACACGTGTGTGTGTGTGTTTGTATGTTTGTTACGTCTTCACGCTCAAACGGCTGGACGGATCTGGATGAAATTTGGCACAGAGATAGATGATAGTCTGGAATAGCAGATATGATGCTTTTTATTCTGGGAATATGTTCCCCTGGGATAATTTTCGACACACAGACGGGCGAAACCGCTGTCAGAAGCTAGTTTATTAGCAAACATCCCAACATACATACGTCCACATTTATTATAGTTGTGGGATAGTTTAATATTCACTTTTTTTTATTATACTAATAGAACATAGCAGTAGGATGGAGTGATGGACCTACAGTAACCAGTCCTATGAATTAATTATTATTTCATTCATTTATCTCAATTACTGTGCAATAAAATGACACATTTCATTGACAAGGGTAGTGCAAAACAGATAACCTTTCCATTGCATATTGTAAATATTTTGTTACTGTACCCTTCAGATAGATATCAGTCAATCACTGCGATTGCAAGCTGTTTTCATAGTCTTGTATGTCATGGACCAAGTGGTTAATCAGGGCACTATGAATAATGCCCGGGCATTATGAATCTAGACAAGTCAAATAGGGAAAGGTAATGAATACTGATTTAAACTTCTAAATTTATCAAATTGTCTGGTCTTTATGAATATTGCTACGTAACGGTTGGGCAATTCGATAATTAAGGTCATTGAATTAGTACAAGAGCGAGCGAAGCGAGCTCGGGAGCTTAGAGCACCCCGACACGGATAGGTTAGGTTCGAAGGAGATGAAGTGAGTGAGCAAGGTTTTATGTCAACCTTAAAATAATTAATTTAAAAAAAAAAACACATCTTTTTATTACCTGACCCAAAAAGTTATGGCCATTATTCAGAATTCACAGATAATATAATACTATTTTACGATTTTTTTTTAATCCGGTGGTCAGGGACTCGTCCGATTGAAATCCGGATTAACCGGTTTTTTCGAATTTTTGAAATTATTTAAAATTTTCATATTTTATTCGCTCAATTACGACCCGCGAACGAATAAAAGAAAGTTCACTGTCGACCACATCATCGTTGACCATCAGGTAAGATAGTGGTCAACTGCAAGCAGGGGCGGTGATTGGACTATTGGTATCCTAGTGGGCCCAGCCACTGGGATATCCCACACTAGGCCTGAAAATGGATTAATGGCGCTCTCGCAGAGAGGAGGTCTGTATCCAAGCAGTAGGAACATTACTAGGCTTGGCCTTAACCATATATTACCACAATCGCCTCGGGGACTTGACTCACTAGCCTCCTATGTGGCTGCCTGGCCCTTTTAGAGAACCATGCGTGGTTAAAGGCAGAGCATTATTTTTAATGATCAACAATCATTGTTACCGCGCAAGGTTTATGTCACTTACAGAGAAGGTCATCTTTCAGGACAATAGAACTTGTTTTTGTTTACTTACTTAGTAAATAACAGTAACGTAGTTAATTTATGCATTTGTTATAGAAATACACATACATATTATCACGCCAGTATTCCTCGAAGGATTGGGCAGAGATTCAGCTCAGATTTCCTCAGTTATTCTTTAAGTATCATGTTTATAAGGAATGTCTTCGCCAGTTAACAAAAAAATAAGTCATTGATCCCACTTGTTTACCTTACGTAACTTGAAAACGTGATTTTAAGGGGTTCCGTACCTCAAAAGGTAAAAATACCGGCCAAGTGCTAGTCGGACTCGCGCACGGAGGGTGCCGTACCATTATCGCAAAAAAATGAAAAAAAAAACACGTTTATTGTATGGGAGCCCCAATTCAATATTTATTTTATTCTGTTTTTAGTATTTGTTATTATAGCGGCAACAGAAATACATCATCTGGGAAAATTTCAACTGTCTAGCCATCACGGTTCATGAGATACAGCCTGGTGACAGACAGACAGACGGACCGCGGTGTATTAGTACCGTTTTTACCCTTTGGGTACGAAACCCTAAAAAGGAACCATTATAGGATCACTTTCTTGTCCGTCTGTCCGTGTGTCACCACCGATTTTCTCACGAACGGGTTGACCTATCAAGTTGAAATTTATACCAGATACTGAGGTCTATAGTCCCTATTAGGTGTATAAAAGATATAAGCAAATTTAGATTTTCGCGAAAACTTGTAAGTACCAAAATTTACCGTAATTTTCAACTTTTTTTATTTTTCGGAATTAGCCCTTTACTTGTGCTCTAGGTCAACCGGAAGTTCCCTATAGGTTTTGGGTCGAAAACCTATATGGTAGTTCCCTTTGACCTAGAATCACGAAATTTGGCAAAAAGTAAGGTCTTACAGCACAAATAAAGGAAAAATAAAAAAATTAAGGTACTTACAAGTTTTCGCGAAAATCTAAATTTGCCCATATTTTTAAAACTTAGCACCCAATAAAAATTATACCAATTTTATTATGGCGGTATAATGGGTAGTTACGGAACTTTCGGCGCACGAGTTCGAGTCGCACTTGACCGGTTTTTTATTTATTAAGATATTTTGATCTCAAAGTAAAAAGGTATAGGCCTAGAACCATTGGATTAGTTTAAATTATGTAAATCGGTCCACGCGTTTATTAGATGTTAACTCATTACTGAATGTCAAGTGCAAGGGTCACGGACGCCCCTTACCGCGATACGTTTGTTTGATCGTGTTAGCGACACTGCCTTCACATTTTTTTCGTATCGTTTTGAAATATTGGAATACATTGGTAGACAGGCGTTAACGACTTTTATTTTTATTAAATCTACGCAAGCTACGAGTACTTACAGACCCATACACGAATTAATTGTAAAGTGTTTATATTTACGATAACGCTAATATAACATCACTAATCCATTACAACAAAAAAAGAATGGAATTATCACTTGTATAATCTCGCTTACAAGCTTTTCCAATTTTATGATTTTGTAAACTGATAGTGTATCTAGAAATTTTGTAAAAAAACACCAGTTTGGTAATGGTGTATGTCAATGTGTCCATTTTTTACATATTTTTTTTCGGTTCCTCGTATTGTCCAGAATATGATTCCATATCATAACTTTAGGCTGTAGGTCTATCTAGATAAATAATTGTTTTTAACCGACTTTAAAAAGTAGGAGGTGTTCTCAATTCGACTGTATTTTTTTACCCCAATTTTATTAGCTTGGTATGCTTTTTACTAGGTGAATCGATTTTGATGATTCTTTTTTTATTTGAAAGCTGGTGAAAGAAAAAATAAACAATGTTCCGTCTGTCAAGACCTTTTTCTCAGGAATGCGTGAAAGTGTCAAGTTAAAATTAATATCTGATACTTAGGGCTGTGCAATGCTTTAAAGCTGTGAAAAATCAAAGTTTTAGATCAACGGAATCAAAATATATCGCCGTTTATGTCGCAAATTTGACAAATCGCAAGGTAATCAAAACCTATAGTACCTAGAGTACTTCCCGTTGACCCAGAATCATGAAAAAGGAAAACATGCCGAAAACCGAGTAACTAAATAAAAAAATAAAAAAACTTATTTACAGTTGGTAAACTGACCGGGACCTATGTCGAAGTATTGGGAAAACAGTTTTCCAACGGCAAAGTTAATTTTGTGCCTCAATCCACTTTATGTTTTCGTTAGGGCAATATTCGGCGCTTTTATTGTTTACTAGCTGACTTCGCAAACTTTGTTTTGCCATAAAAACACCAAACATTTATCTACCCTACCAACCCTACCTTACACTACCCTACCCTACGCTACACTACCCTACCCTGCACTACCCTACCCTATCCTACACTACCCTACCCTACACTACCCTACCCTACCCTACCCTACACCACCCTACCCTACGCTACACTACCCTACACTACCCTACCCAACCCTACTCTACCTTACCCTACACTACACTACCCTACACTAGACTACCCTACACTACCCTACCCTACACTACCCTACCCTACACTACCCTACAAAAAAAAATTATATATACGTGAAACCCATCTTTGAACTTCACCTAACATTTAAAAAAAAATATTGGCCAAATTGGTCCAGGCGTTGTCGAGTTATGCGCTTACCAACAAATTTTGCGATTCATTTTTATATTATAGAAGATATGAACTTCAGTAATGTTACCTAACTATTTTGGTGAATGTAGCTATTTATACGGAAACCTAGGTGCGCGAGTCCGACTCGCATTTAGCAGGTTCTTTTTATTATGTATTTTAGTTTTGAAAACAGTACTTCCAAATAAATCACCCATTACTTACATTCGCAAAAATAAAAACCTTTCTTTTGCAAAATTGGGTAATTAAGCTACTATACGGGTGTTTGGAAGGGAGCTGTACATACGCCTAGGGTAGAAACTAGGGATAGTCTGCTACCTACCCCCGCCCATTATATTGACCTTGGCCTCAAGGTTTTTTTTTAATTTATTATTATTTTTTATTTGACTTTTTTATGATTTTTGACTAAAACTACCTGTAGCTCAAAATCTATCCATGGGACCGGTCGGCTAATGGTCTTGTTTTAATCGTTAGAGTCTTAGGGTCCTGCAAAAAAATATTTTACACCAGAAAATTGTGGAGAAGAAAAGTTATGGGGCCTGAAGTACCGTAGTAAGGTAAAGAAATAATTTTAAGGGCAACTTTCTATGGGGTTTAAAAAAAAACTAACAGGGTTGGAGTTCTTCTGATTTTTTTAAAACATCCTCAGTCCATGCCCTTTCTAACGATATGCTAAAAGTGTAATTATCACTTTTAGTTTTAAAGTTATTAATTAATTTCCGCAACTAGGGCACTTCAAGCAAAAATTTCAACTAATGAAAATTAAATGTGTTCGATCGTAAAAGGATGGCAAATGAAACAAAAAATTTGGTAATGACTAATGTCATTAAATTACAAATTTTAATTAATTACTAATTTTAATTAATTACAAATTTTGTTCAAATTGATGACCATTGACCTGTAAACATGCTCGGCACCTCTTCCTCATCTCCACGGTCACCGTTCTAAGCAGCAGTTCCTCGCGCATTGTATCGAATGCGGCGTGGATCCTGTTAATTAGAACCTCCCTTGTTGGTACTTCTTCTGCGTACACCAACTCTTTCGCCCTTCCCCAGACGTAGAAGTCGAGTGGGGTAAGGTCAGGCGACCTTGGGGGCCAGGGAATTGGCCCACCCCGACCAATCCAAGAATTAGGAAAGCAGTTGTCCAGAAGCTCCCTCACTGCTAGGCTCCAATGAGCAGGACAGCCGTCGTGCTGGAAGACTATGGGCCGATCTTCGTCAAACACTTCTTCCGCTAAATCAGGCAAATCGTTTTCGAGGAAATCTAAGTAGTTTTGCCCGTTTAGGTTGTCTGGCAAAAAGTGCGGCCCTATCAACCGATTACCGATGACGCCTGCCCATACGTTCACGGAGAACCTTCGTTGAAAACCTCTGTGCCTCTTGACTCTCGGATTTTGATCTCTGGGTGCCCAGTGATGGAGATTGTGGTAATTTACAATTCCTTCCTTGTCAAACTTGGACTCGTCAGTCCAGAGAATACTCCGTAAAAAATTAATATCTTCCACGTCCGTATGGAGCAAGTGGCGGCAAAACTCCACCCTTCTTGCATAGTCGTTATCCTCTAAGCCTAAAACAATAAAAATATCAACGTTAGCGGTTTCCTTATGAATTAGTAGCTATGTAACATTGATTGCTATCTCTGTCTTTCCATTTCTCTCTCTCTCACACATATGCTCATGTTAATTTAAAAATTGCCTATGAAATTCACATGCTAGTTCATTACATAAGAGCTAAAAACAAAAACTTTATGTAAAAAATTACCTTGAACAGGGGTGTAGTGGAAAGGATGACGTCCATTTTCGCGAAGAACCGACCAGACTTTCCACACGCTTATCTTATCTTATGGAGGGGCCGAGAAGCAACTCGGACACTTCGACCCATTGGGATCTATTGTGGTCCCCTAGATAACTTACTCCTCCCCAATCTCGTTGAAAACTCTTTTCATGAGTCTTACAACGAGACTGGGAGATATGAGCCTATAGTCTTCTGGTTTAGGATATCCAACCCCTAGTAGACTCATTCGCTTACCAGCCAGTGCATCGCATGTGCACAGGAGATGCTCCATGCGTTCCGTATGTTCCCCACACAACCTGCACACGGGTGTCGCGGTTAGACCCATCTTCATGAGCATGTCGTTGGTTCCAAAGTGCCCAGTAAAGGCCCCAAGCAGGTAGCGGATTTGCCCCCTGCTCATATTCCAGATGCATTCCCGGGCTTTGAACGTAGAGCCTAGGAATTTCTTGGAGTGTTGTAGACCAGTAGTAGACAACCAGTGTGTTTGTTGTCTGTGATCTGCAAACTCCTTAAATGTGGCTTTTACGAGACACGTCGAAATGCCTACACATGGTTCTGGACCCACAAAATCATTTGCTGAGCCCTCTCTTGCCAGTTCATCTGCCATTTCATTACCATGGATTCCTTTGTGTCCAGGGACCCACATCAGTCTCACCCTGTTATGCCTCCCAAGCCTGTTTAGGACCTGGATGGCATCCAGAATAAGTTTGGAATCCACTTTGTAGGATGCCATGGCTTTGATTGCAGCCTGACTGTCACTAAGAATATATATGGATTTACCTCTGGTTCCTCTATCTATATTCTCTTGAGCACAGGTTATTATGGCATATGTTTCTGCTTGGAATACAGTTGCCATCTTCCCTAAGCTTTTGCTACATTTGTAACCTTTTCCACACGCTTAAACCAAGCGTCCGGGCTACGGTTCTTACGCTTCTGGTCGGATCTTCCTCAAATTCAGCCAATATGCGTTCTTCCGCAGCCAAATTTGGTTGAAATCTGTTCACGGCTGGTTCCCGGAAATTTAAATTTCCGGTTTCTCGCAGACGCCGATAAGTTGAGCCAAACGTTTGGTGGTTAGGCACTCGCCGGTTAGGATACCGTTCTTGATAAATCCTCCGTGCCTCGCGCCCATTGCAATCAGCCATTCCATACACCACCAGCATGTCGGTGTACTCTTCACTGGTAAATCCAGCCATTTTGCCAACAACAAGGTAACAAATAACAAAACTTAACAAAAACGAAGTAATAACAAACTCAACAAAATTAACGAAAACAGTGGAGCGTCGTAACGGCAAGTACGTAAGTTAGCTAAGATGGGTAAATCTCGACTGACTAACAGAGACCCCAACGAGTTACCTGCCCGGCCCCGTCGACCCAAGAGCGAAAGAGACATGACATGACATGTTTTGTCTCTTACATGTTGCTCTCGTGTAAGAGTGAGACAACAAATTTGCCAACTGTAGGCCAAACTGGTTTAAATTCTGGAAATTACATTTGTCTTACAAATGTCGACTCGTGGTGGTAAAAGTGCCCTAGTTGCGGAAATTAATTAATAACTTTAAAACTAAAAGTGATAAATACACTTTTAGCATATCGTTAGAAAGGGCATGGACTGAGGATGTTTTAAAAAAATCAGAAGAACTCCAACCCTGTTAGTTTTTTTTAAACCCCATAGAAAGTTGCCCTTAAAATTATTTCTTTACCTTACTATGGTACTTCAGGCCCCATAACTTTTCTTCTCCACAATTTTCTGGTGTAAAATAATTTTTTGCAGGACCCTAAGACTCTAACGATTAAAACAAGACCATTAGCCGACCGGTCCCATGGATAGATTTTGAGCTACAGGTAGTTTTAGTCAAAAAATCACAAAAAAGTCAAATAAAAAATAAAAATAAATTAAAAAAAAACCTTGAGGCCAAGGTCAATATAATGGGCGGGGGTAGGTAGCAGACTATCCCTAGTTTCTACCCTAGGCGTATGTACAGCTCCCTTCCAAACACCCTGTATAATAGTTCTCGCCAAACTTCTCGGCCGCCCTGAAGTTGCCTACAAGGGCTGCGCCTATGGGCTGCGCAGTAGTAAATCTCATACAAAAACAGCACCGTGCCTCGCGCAAGCCAATTTCAAGACGGCCCAGAAGTTTGGTGAGAACTATACGATCCGACTTCGGTCAGGCTAGGGTTACCATCCGTACGGATTTATTTGGACATGTCCGACAATTTGTCCGAATTTTTCGCTTCGACAAAATTAAAATTAAAAAACCCTCCAAGTGCGAGTCAGACTCGCTCACGAAGGGTTCCGTATCATTATAGCAAAAAACGGCAAAAAATATCGAAAAATCGAATAAATATTTATTTTATTCTGTTTTTAGTATTTGTTGTTAAAGCGGCAACAGAAATACATCATCTGTGAAGATTTCAACTGTCTAGCTATCACATTTCATGAGATACAGCCTGGTGACAGACAGACAGACGGACCGCGTAGTCTCAGTAATAGGGTCCCGTTTTTAGCCTTTGAGTACGGAACCCTAAAAAGAATGGCGTTTCAAACTTACCCATAACAATTTTCTTTTTTTTTTAGTCCGTACATTTCTTTCTTTGTTTTCTTTTTAACCATAACGTTGCACCTGTAATGAATTCCTCCTGTATCGTGGGTCCGTTTACAAATATATAAACTTACATACACAAACACCCAGAGCCAGAAGATTTGTATAATACCCAGTCATGTAACTTTTGTTGAAATAAATTAAAAAAAAAAAAAAAAAAAGAACAACTATCTGTAGGTCATACAAATATTTGTTCCGTGCGGGAATAGAACCCGCGACACGCAGCGCAGCAGTCAATCTCTCAACCATTGCGCCAACCGTGCGCCCAAATGCCGCCCATTTGTCCGTACTTTTCAGTTTTCTAAATGGTAACCTGAATTGAAGTTGGGCTTCAATTCAGGGCACCTTTTCTTGGACCAGCGTGTAAGGCCACTTACAGGCATAAATGAAAACCAATAAATATTGACTAAACAATATTATCACAGGTGCACTGTAGATAACGTAAATAATGTACTCTACATAATGACGTTCCAATCTATTGTTGCATTGCAGTATTTGTTTGACACGCTAAATAATACTTTATGACTACTAATTAACGCGTGAAATTGCTTGGATTATATGCATTGACTGGTGAAACCTTCAAATAAAAAAGGTCAAATAAAAAAAAAAAAACGAATTCTTTTTATTTCAAGCTACATAATTTATCTAATAGTAGACACGCTTCGATCGACAATCTATTGAACACGTAATTATGACAAGTTATCTTGCGAAAACACCCCGATTCAAACAGTAAAACGGCTGAAACGATTTTCATAAAAATAGCTAGGAACACTCTCGATGAAGACGCCTTTCAAACAAAAATACGAAATCAAAATCGGTTCATCCGTTTATGGGCTCTGATGCCACAGACAGATACACAAACACACAGGTACACACGCCAAACTTATAGACCTCCCTTTTACCTTGGGGGCTAAAAAAATGAAAGAATGGTTAATTGAGAAAAATATACAGAAAGACGATGAAAACTATGGTACCTAAACCTACCATTATTTTATTCGACCGGCCTTCTACCTAAATGAGTACATTATTACAATGGGCTAAATTGACGAATCTGTCCGGCTTTTAGGTTTTAAGACCTGGCAACCCTACACGGGAGCGATACCGCGGGTAAAAGCTAGTACAGTAGAATCCGTTTATTATGACTCCGCTTATATTGACCAACCGATTATTATGACGTAATTACACTACGAAGTTTGGTTTTCATATAAAATTCTTTATAAAAAAGTCGGATACAATGACTTCCCTTACAGTGATGTCGCTTATTATGACCCATTTTATCATAAGAAACAAAGGAATACCTGTCAGCGGCCCTATGCTACATGAAAAGGCAAATGTTTTTGCCGCGCGTTTTGTTATTCTCGACTTCAATTTGTTCTGCAAGCTGGATCAGTCGTTTTAAAGTTCGACAAAACATTGTGGCGGGAAAATTTGTAAATACTTAAGTACATATTTACATAAAAAAGTGTCTTTTTCACAAAACGCTTTGTATGACGTCCTCATATTACGACGTGTTTGTCAATTCCTTTCGATGTCATAATAAACGGACTCTACTGTACTTAAAATTATAGAATAATCATACATAGGTACGCAAATAAAAAAAAAGGTATTGTATTAAACAAAACAATTATAGAACAATATTAGTACGTCATCTATGTACTTACAATACATTCTTCATAAATACAAATAAACATATTTACTTAGCACAGTATATAGTTATCGTGTTACAAATTTACGCAACACTGCTGTAGCTGAAGGCACTTAAGATTGCTGATTGTGTTTAGGTTTATCGTGTTTAATTTTTGAATTGTAAGTACTCATATTTTTTTATTGTAGATAGGCTTGCGCTTGACCACTCACCTGATGGTAAGTGATGATGTGGTCGAAGGTGTAGCCCGCTTGCCTGGAAGTAACCTATTCACTCTTGACTTAAAGACCCCGAGATTGTAGCTATCGGGAAACACAGACTCCGGCAGGGAATTCTACTCCTTAGCTGTACTGGCTGTCCGCATAATGAAAGTATTTCTAAAACGTTTAGTGCGTAACGTTTTTATCGGTGCTTAAACTAAGTAATGCAAAGTTTTTGTCTGATGGAACATTGGCCATTTGCTCTATCATCATCATACTTTTGCAATTATGCCATTTTATTTAGGGTTGGCCCGGGTCGGTACAACATGATTTCTTCTTTATTTTTTTCATAAATACGTATTAGACTGTCATATACAAACGCTTACAATTTTTTTTATTATTTTTTTGCCATGGTTTTATTCGCTAATAAAACCTATTTATCCGCCCGGCCTGATGAGAATTTCTTAAATTCTTGTACTATTATACGATGATTACTCCTTCCAATATTTTATGTTTTTAGGCTTATACATTAACTCCCGACGGAAAAAGAGGGTTGTTATAAGTTAGACATGTGTACCTGTGTGTTTGTGTATTTATGTGTAGGTGGTACCTGTCTGTGGCATCATAGCTCCTAAACGGATGAACCGATTTCGAAATCGTTCTTTTTTTGTTTGATAGATAACTTTATCGAGAGTGTTCTTACATATGTTTAATGAAATTGGTTCAGCCATTCTAAAATTATGGGCGTTTTACTGTTTGAATCGTGGTGTTTTTGCAAGATATCATGTCATAATTACGTGTTCAATAGATTGTCGATCAAAGCGTATCTACCACTAGATAAATTGTAGTTCTAAAAACTAAAAAACACGCTTTAATGGTTAATTTAACTAAAAAGTCGCTAATCCTGAAGATCCTGGTCAGGATAATGGGACAAACTATTTAAATTATTGCATTGTCATCGCTCCTTGATAAGCGTGCAAAGTTTCAAATCAATCCGACGTTTTGAAGGGGGTGAAAATAACGTTCAAAGATTCCGTTACATTGATACATACATACATACATACCAAGCTAATAAAAGCGTGTTAATAAGTTATGTAGCATGAAAAAAAAATGTGTCGGGGTTATTTTAATTATTGTTTTTTAAAGATAAAACGCCACGTGGAGTAGTGGGTTAGTGACCGCTACCGAACATCGATTTAATTCGCTGATCTCACAGATAATGGAGCATCAAAACTTTATACACCATCAATCATCCTTCAGTATATCATACTGGCAATACCGCTTCTTAACGTAGGAATTACATTCTTCTTTATCTTCTTACATCTTCTTCTTCTTTTCTGAGTTAACGCTTTGAACACGAGTCTAGTCACCAACCCTTATCCCAATTTATTTGAGCTTAGCAACGCCTCGCGGTTTCACTCGCGTAGTGCCCGGTCCCATATGGGAACATAGGGATAAAAAGTATAAGTAGCCTATGTCACCCGGGGATAGTGTAGCTTCCCATTGGTGAAATATTTTTTTAAATCGGTACAGTAGTAAGTTAATTCGTTACATACAAAAATACAAATCTTTCATTTTCAATAGATATAGATATTATTAGTATAGATTGGTGCCAATTTGTCTTCATCAAATCAAATCAAATCATTCATTATTTGCTCAAACATGAGTACCTACAGTACACACAACAAATTGTCAATATGCAAGAGATGTTAAAAAAGTAAAATACAGAGCGTCATGTTTGCCTTAGTTTATAATGGCATGCAAATATTAATAACAGAATATAAATCAAAATAATACAATTCAATTCAAATAAATAAAATCCAAAACAAAACAATAAAACTCAAATCAAAATCATAATTCCATTCTAAATCAATGATTTAAAAAATCACAAATGTCAATATTATCAGTCCAGAATGTCATATAAATTATTAAATTATTATTATGCAGTAATGTCAAAATTTATAAAAAAATAATGTTATTGTCAGAAAAAAGAAAAACTATTTAATCAATAAAAACTTTTTCAGCTAAAAATTCGGAGACACTATAATAAGCTTTTTCGAAAGAAACATTTATAATTGACGCTTGAATGCCCTACCATTCAGCTCCTTCCAAAGCTCTCTGCTCCTTGTGCACAAACACCTGCACCATGGGAGACATTTTTGAGGCCAGCGCTAGGGCTGTCGACGTGGCTGAGTTCTGGTCGAAGCACAACATATAAATTGAATGAATAATAGTTAAAAAAAAACTAAACAAAAGGCTTTAATAAAAAACCAAACTAAAAACTAGAAAATAATTTTCAATGAATTTAAATTATTAGAATAACTTATTAGACTTAACTAAAAAGTAGAAAATATTTTTTTTTTAGATGAATGTTTTTTAGTTTTATATACTATTATTTAATATTTTACTTTTTAGTTCAATCGCTAATACTGAAGAATATATAAAAAAGCGTGGGGTGATTTTTAAGATATTTTCAAAATGACTCTACTTTTACCAATACGTTTCAATAAAGTATTATAACAATTATTGATAACAATTAATGATAATAGAGTCATTTTGAAAATATCTTAAAAACCACACCACGCTTTTTGATATATTTTTTTTTTGTTTTTTAAATTTATTATTTTATATAATTATTATTTTTTTATTTATTAAAAAGAAAACTACTTTTTAGTTTGGTTTTCTATTAAAGCGTGTTTTTTTAACTATTATTTATTTTACTTTTTGGTTCAATCGATAATCCTGAAGATCCTGGTCGGCATAATCTATTTAAATTATTGCATTAACATCGGTCCTTGATAAGTGTGCAAAGTTTCAAATTAATCCGACGTTTTGAAGGGGGTTAAAAACACGTTCAAAGATTCCGTTACATGGTGTTAAAATTGAACATGTTATAATCGACACAAAAAAAAAAATACATACGCAAAATACGCGCTTAGACGTGGAGGTGCGGACACCAGCCCGTCTTAACTTAACTTAATCGACACCAAGAAGAAGTTCTCTTCTAGTCGTACTCGTCATCTCAGTAGCCACTTTCTTAGAAAGACCATCTTTCGCACTGTCCATCCAACAAAGTATAAATTACAACCGAAAAAAAAAAGTTATGTTACGCGATGAGTATACGCGAGCCGGCTGATCAAAACCAGATTTATTCTCCGACTGCACAGCATGATTTTCTTCTTGTTTACGTCTTTTTAGTTCGCTTCCTAAGCAGTCGGGTTTTTTGATTTTTTGAATTACCTTTTTTTATTTATAACTTTTTAGTTAACATTTTTTTTTTCATGTTAGTTACTTTTAAACATATAGGTGTAATATATTTTTGAAATCACCTCTTAAAACCATTTATTTTGATACCCCACATGACAGGTAAGTAAGAAAACAATATTGAGTCATTTTTCTATTTTCCGATTTTAATGTAGCCAGTGACACTCACAAGGTTAAGAAGAATCGATTGATGTAAGAATCTTCAAAATCGGCCAACGCGTTTGGTTTCTAGGACGCCACATAGGAACATACATACATAGACTGATAAGCACATTACCCTCCTTCAGCAGTCGGGTAAAAAAATCAATTGCATCATTCGTGGAAGCAAAGAGGCTGAATATTCATCTCATAAAACCAATCACTCTCTTGTTCCAGAGTCGCAATGACCCCAGCAATCTTAGTCACAGGCGGGGCAGGCTACGTCGGTTCCCACACAGTGACCACCCTTCTAGAGAGGCAGTCAGACGGCCCGGAGTTCGACATAGTGGTCGTGGATAGCCTGACAAACGCCTACAGGGCTGCGGGTCAGAAGAAACCGGAACCCCTGAGGATTATTGAGGAGTTAACGGACAAGACGATACATTTCTATGAGCTGGACATCAGGGATCGGGAGGGGTTGAGCAAGGTTTTTGAGAAAGTGAGTATTTTGATGGTGATAAATTTATATCACTAGACCAAATTTGAAATGTTGAAATTAACAAATCCATCATGGTGACAAAACAGTGATGAAACGATTACCTACCCTAACTTTACGTGTTTAAGATCAAATTTGCATAACTGTATTCTATAATATTTGCCTACCTTGAACAAGTCGTTCTTGTTCGATAAGCTCATGCGTATTTAATAACACTTATCTACTGCTAATTGCAGTAGGTTCAAAATCGTCTAACTTTTAGTGGGTCGGCTAACGGCAGGGTGGGTCAGGCAACAGCTATTACTGACTGTACAATGACAGCTGTGTGGTTGTCTTGAGAGGCATCTGTTGTGCCGAACAAATTATTCACAGTCAATCGCGAGTGTATTCTTTGGCAGAATGAACGTAATATTATGTTGAATAATGTACAGGCTGCATCAGGAGTTGTTTACTATACAACTGAAACTAGAACAAATTTCCGTGCGTTCAAGCGTTTTTGCCATACCTGTTATTGGAACCAAATATAACAGCTCACAATGTTAGGACCCATTAATATGTATTAATGCTAATTTTTATCCGTGGTGCTAGGCAACTGGGCTTATCCCAGTTGTATATGACCCTTTGTGCCTATTGGCCTTGTTTGTTCTGTCTCCTGCTTGATATGGAGGGAAGTGGAAATTTTCATTTTTCCTACTCCTCCGTCATTCTTTTCTGATTAATTTCGTTGTGGGATCCAAGACAGTTAAATTAATTCTCCGGGACTTCGTCGATCTTCATTGTCTCGGCGTTTTTCTGGTGGTCGCCACTGTTGATTCTGGCATTCAGGAGTTGCAGTGGTTTGGGAATAGTGCGGTGGGATTAGTCAATCGCTATAATGACTCTACTACGATAAATCTAAGTATTTACTACACTGTTATAATAACTGTGCACCTCGCTGGAATGCGACTCCATTCCCGCCTCCCCGCGTGGCGCCCCGCGTTAGCCTCGTACGCCTATAGCGAGAGTGCAGGAGTGACAGCGCCAGGTGCACAAGTATTATGACCGAGTAGTATTTGTTTTTATAATCTGAAGAGTTGGTGACGGTTTTGTGGGCACTGTCTTTATGTAGGACTTTGACGTTCAAAAAGGGCTCGCTCTCAGCCTTTTTTGAATAAACGACATGATTTTAATAATAGGAAGAGTTTTTGTTGTTAATCTTGGGAAATTCATCATCATCATCAGGCTACAGTAGTCCACTGCTGGATATAGGCCATTTCAATCGCACTTTATAAGCATATACACCATGAAGATTTCAATATCCCCCAGAGCACTGAATGTTGATTTTTTTTCTATATCGTTTACCGCAAGTGTGCAAGTTCTTATATCAAATCAATATTATGTTTTTACAGCACAACATAGAATGTGTGATCCACTTTGCGGCGCTGAAGGCAGTTGGCGAGTCCGTGGAGAAGCCCCTAGAGTACTACCAGGCTAACGTCTCAGGGACCTGCACACTCTTAGAGGTAAGCTCGAATATTGAACAGACGGCCGCACATTAGTGGTACTAAAACCAGTATAAGCTGGTCTCCTATTCTGTTGAAGCTTCATACTAAGGTAGGCCAGTTCAAGGTCTTACCAAACATAATACAAAAAATGATAATTTTTTTGTTGATCCTCCTTACCTGACTACTGTCCATATCTTAAAGTCAAATAAAATCTTACGAAACTTTAAAAAAAAACTGCAGTTTGGATTTTAAAATAAAAATACTGAAGACCAAAAAGTACAGTCAAGCTGTTTGATTCATATTCAATACGCTTAAGACGGGTCATTAATCAATCTTGTCGATAGTACCTACAGTTCAAGATTTAGACGACTCAAGAAGACGTAACTTCGTTATATTATACGTATATTATCGACTCTAAAATCAATACATATTTAATAGCTGTTTGTTATTTGCACGTGTCTTCGATAACAGAAATAGGTTATTGTTGTGGTAAACATTGAACTAAGATTGCTGACGTGGATAGCGCGGCGGACTAATACGAGTATGTGTATAATCTAGAGATATTTGTTCTGAGTATTTGTGTTTGTTGAAGATTTAGTGAAATGAGGATCGATACTGCTTTGGTGCAAGGGTTTAATATGTTACGACACACTTGTTCTGTCCTCACGGAACAGATTGGCCCTGAAATAGAAGAAAGCAAAATATATTTTTTTAGGGTTCCTTTCCCAAAGGGTAAAAACGGAACCCTATTACTAAGACTCCACGGTCCGTCTGTCTCTCTGTCGCCACGCTTTATCTCATGAACCGTGATAGCTAGACAGTTGAAATTTTCACACATGATGTATTTCTGTTGCCGCTATAACAACAAATACTAAAACAGAATAAAATAGAACACGAAGAGTGAATAGGTTATTTCTAGGCAAGTGTGTTTCACCGTCGACCACATCATCGCTTACCATCAGGTGAGATAGTGGTCAAGCGCGAGCATATAGGAAATAAAAAAATAAAAATTAGTGGTGCTCCCATACAACAAACGTGACGTTTTTGATAATGGTACGGAACCCTTCGTGGGCGAGTCCGACTCGCACTTGGCTGGTTTTTAAAGAAATTCTGCTTTCACATGAAGTAGCCAAGTGCCTCCGACATCAAAGACCTGGTATAATAAAAATATCAATTAAATGCGTTGACATTAGTTTTACTAGCAAATTCAAAAGTTTCTAGAAATTGTCTGCCGCTAATTCAGGTCCAAGGTCCATTTGTAGCGGCAAATCTCATCCACGCCGAAGCCAATTGGCATTAACCTGAACTTTGCGGTTTCAAACTCTATCTGTAACAGTTTATAGTCTAAATTAGCTTAAAGATTTATGTATAGTACATGCTTAAGAGTTACAATAACCAAACCATGTCCCTTCCAGGTGATGCGTAAATATGGAGTCTACAAGCTTGTGTACAGTTCATCGTGCACAGTATACGGCGAGCCAGAGCGGCTGCCCATCGACGAGGGACACGAAACCGGCCGTGGACTCACCAGCCCCTATGGCAAGTCCAAGTACTTCTGCGAGGAGATCATGAAGGACCTCTGTACCAGTGACCAGGTAAAATAAAGCTCAGAGGAAACGGTTTTACGCGGTTGGACTGATCTGTATGAAATTTGGCATAGAGATTATAGTCTGCTATATCACATAGGCTACTTTTTATCCCGGCAAAGGTACGGTTACTTTGGATAATATTAGTAGGATACACAACCGAAATAAAAAATGTAATGATAAAAAACATTCACCAAAACACCATAGCGCGATCTTATTCTATCCCAACGCCATCTATCGAGCCTGGATACAACTCAGCCACGGGGAACCGACGCAAAGAAAGAAAATTTGGTTCAAATAATTTCACTAGATGGCGCGATATGCATCGATTTGTTTTTGAATTTTAAAATTAACGTTTTCTAGAATTGATCAGAAAAAGTTATTTTCTTGTTTAATCAACACTCCTAAGCACAAAATATTAATATTGGGCTTAATTCACATTTCAAAGATTATTGGAACGTATCAATTCATTCCGATAGATCTGAGAAAAGAAAATTTTGGTTTTAAATTTCTGAGGCATTCCTCTCGAACTTTTAAATTTGTGTTGTAGTACATTGTGGTACAATGAAACTGTAAAAATGTGCAAAAAAGTACTATAAAACAAATCATCACTGTTTTCTAGAATTGATCAGAAAAAAATATTTTCTTGTTTAATCAACACTCCTAAGGACAAAATATTAATATTGGGCTTAATTCACATTTCAAAGATTATTGGAACGTATCAATTCATTCCTATATATCTGAGAAAAGAAAATTTTGGTTTTAAATTTCTGAGGCATTCCTCTCGAACTTTTAAATTTGTGTTGTAGTACATCGTGGTACAATAAAACTGTAAAAATGCGCAAAAAAGTACTTTAAAACAAATCATCACTGTATTTAAAGAAATAAATATTCACAAACCGAGTATACCCTTTTACTTGCAAGTCATTGCTAACACCATATATCGCTTGGGAGAGAAACGACCGCATTCGATGTATTTTTTTAGTAAAATAATCTGTTTAGTCCGTCGAAAGACGCTACAGCATCTGTATGCTAGTATTATATTATCTGTGACTCTGCCAATTACTAGAGGCAGTGAAAATGTTGTCTCAAATATAGTATGCTCAAATAAATAAAGTTTATACAGGATGAAAAATACTGGATATGGTGTAACTCAGGGAAGCATTCTGGGCCCTACCCTATTCCTGATTTATATTAACGATCTGTCTAATTTTGAGATATTAAACAAGGCAAACTTGTATCATACGCCGCCGACGACATTGCGATAATATTTACCTCTAAAACCACTAATGAATTGTACGAATACGCTCTACTTATTTCAATACTGCGACTAATTTGCTTCAAAGCAATTTATTAACACTAAATGCTGTCGTCATTATTGTCTCACCTGTGTTTGTCATAATATATAAAAGATATTACGCAATTTTGTTGTTATTGCATTAACAACAAAATTGCAGACAAGTTTATTTGTTACCTGCATAATAAACACGTTTGTTTATTGCACAATGTAGACAAATGTCAGTAGTGAGCTGTAGGGTAAATAGCTGTCACCTTGTTCTTGACTTTCTGTTCGATTCCAAGGCCTTGCAACGTCTTGGTCATGAGTTTCTGGGTTCATCATAAGGTCGGGCAGTGTTATGGCATAGCAATGATGTTATATATATACTGAGATAGATACGTTTTACCGACGTCTGCGCAGCAATGCAAACAAAAGCTAACCAGCTTTTGTGAACTCAGTCCGTCCTGCGCCTGGCCACGACACAAACATACGCTTGAACAGTATGTTTATCTCTTTCTGACAACGGGTGCTTTTTATATCTGTTTAATCTTTTAACCTACGCAGTGATAGAAATAAAGTTCCAAGTGCCATAGGTCCTATGTAGGTAGGTAAAGTAAAATATCGCGCTGTTTTTATTTCTTTATAATGAGTATGACGTCTCTGTTAGTAAAATCTCATTATGGCATAGCATAACAGCTTTTTTACCCCGGTATTCCTTCATTTGCTTTTGCCAGGGTCGCGGTAACTGTCTTTCAAATTTATCCGCGACCCATAGCATAACAGCCTGGAGTCTATATTATACACGGTTGAAGGCATAAAGGGCGTCCACGTATTATATCAATGTGCCTAACTTGTTTCCAACGAAATTGGGGTTGGCTTCCAGTCCCAACAGATGCAGCTGGTACTCCAGTATTTATCATGGTGCGACTGCTTATCCGACATTCCCAATCCAGTAACTAGGTAACATACCTGATTACCTGCAATAAATATCGTTATAACATGATCTTTCGAAACGGCGAGAGAGGACGCCGTAGAAGGAATTACATGGACCTTACTGGTGATGTTCTTCAGAAAGTTAATTTGCGCAGTATTCATAACCGGCATGCGTGTATTATTAGATGTATGAACGTAAATGAAGCAAAAGGCCTATGTTAGGATCATAGCAGCCGGGCGAGCACGGCCTACTGTGACAGGCTTGAGTCAAACATTTTATCAGTTTGTGTGCAGTGTGACTCAAGCCTATCACAGAGGGCGTGCTCGCCCGGCAGCTTGCTTTCTGATGTTTCTGCCTGCTCCCATGGGAAAAAGGCATGAGTTTATGTATGTATTGTAAGATCTTTCGAAATGGGGAATACAGTTATGTTTGTATGTTATAATTACAGAAATGGAAGGTGATATCGCTCCGTTACTTCAACCCGGTCGGAGCTCATCGCAGCGGCCGCATCGGGGAGGACCCCGCTGGTATACCTAACAACCTCATGCCGTTTATAGCTCAGGTAATTGCACGAGTTAATAGTTAGTTTTAGTACTAAGTCGTTGTGTTACTATAAAATTACAATTTAATAGTCAAGGTTATTAAACGCGATAACTGCACCGATCAGGTGCAATCCGTGCAATACAAAATTTTACAATATGTCGAATGTTTTTTTTACTGCTATTTGATACCGATACCCATCACGTTTTTGGAGTTTTAACTACCAACCAACTAATTTTAAAATAATAATTCAAAAAATAAAAAAAACTCGAATGCTTAAAAAGCAAACTAAAAAGACGTAAACAAGAAAAAAAATATGCGGTGCAGTCGGAGGACACATCTGGTTTTGGTCAGCCAGCTCGCGAATATGTATCCTCCGACTGCACGGCATGTTGTTTTTCTTATTTACGTCTTTTTAGTTCGCAATTTTTTATTTAACACTTTTTAGTTAACATTTTTTCGAATTAGGTAGGTACGTTAAAACATGTAAGTGTTGTATATTTTTGAAATTGCCTCTTAAAACTCTTTATTTTGATACCCCACACGACGGGATGGGAAGTAAAAAATTATTGGGCCCCCACAATATGGCGCACATATATTTTTCTATTTTTCAATTGTAATGTAGCCAGTGACACTCGCAGGGTTAAGACGAATCGATTGACGTACGAATCGGTAAAATCGGCCAACGCGTTTGGTATCGGGAACGCCACATAGAAACAAACATACATACATACATAGACTGATAAACACATTACCCTCCTTCAGCAGTCGGGTAAAAAGGGTCCTGTATATTTCACAAGAGCATGATAAAATAATTATCTGTTTTCTTTTTTTTTGGTTTAGTGAAGCAACATTTCGTTTCTCGAAGGATTATCGTTTATGATGTAGAGAAGTCGGTTTAAAAAAAAAATGGAAGATAAAGAAAATCAGAGGACGTACTTACTTTTAAAGTTTGATCACAAATAAAACAAAGCTTTGAAAGTTAATTTCTCAAATATATCCTTAGTAAAACTGTACGACATATTCTCTCCTTCAGGTAGCAGTAGGCCGCCTCCAAGAACTGATGGTCTTCGGCAACGACTATCCCACAATAGACGGCACAGGAGTGAGGGACTACATCCATGTTGAAGACCTGGCTGAAGGTCACGTGAAGGCAGTCAAGCTGTTCCAGCAGCCGGGCTTCAGCGGCTTCCACGCTGTTAACTTGGGTAAGTCATATGTGACATGATACTATCCTCAGGAGTGAGGGACTACATCCATGTTGAAGAACTGGCCGAGGGTCACGTGAAGGCAGTGAAACTGTTCCAGCAGCCGGGCTTCAGCGGCTTCCACGCTGTTAACTTGGGTAAGTCATATGTGACATGATACTACCCTCAGGAGTGAGGGACTACATCCATGTTGAAGAACTGGCCGAGGGTCACGTGAAGGCAGTGAAACTGTTCCAGCAGCCGGGCTTCAGCGGCTTCCACGCTGTTACCTTGGGTGAGCTATTTAAAGTACGAGCCGAAAACAGACGGAATGAGATCACAGGTTACAAGCTGCAAGGTTGATGTACAAAGTCACAGCTGGTATTTGGCAGATCCGTCCCTCTTCCCAGAGGTGAGAGCAGTACTCCATGTATGACCGAACTTTTTTTATACAAGTAAGCAGCTGTTCAGGCGTAAAGTACCGTCTCACCTTCGCAAGAATCCCCAACTTTTTTTGCAGCCAACTGAGCTGTCGCTTCAATGAATGGCTCGGTGGAATTGGTTCTTTTTAGCGGAAAAAGGCACGCCTGGGTCTTAGAAGCATTGAAACTGACCAGATCGGCATCACCCCATTCGGAGACAGCCTTCAAGGATAGATTCAAGCGTTCAGCCATGGCGTCCAGCGGGCTTATTACGTAAGGAACAGCAAGTAGCAATAATTGTACAATTATTGCGCGATCAATTTAGTGACCTGGCTACTGAGGCCTTTAAGTCAAGTCTTTTTTTTTTTGACAGTCACTTTTAACAGAAGCTATTTTATCTGTCCAATGATTTATAAAATGTATCGTTTGATGAATAAGCCAACTTATGAAAGAGCACCACTTCGTGGAGGCTGTTTTTTTACAATAGTCAATTTGAGAACCTCCTACTTTTTTGAAGTCGGTTTAAAATATTACTCTCCATCTTTCCAGGAACCGGTACCGGCTACTCGGTCCTCCAAATGATAGCAGCCTTCAAGGTCGCCAGCGGTCGCGACGTCCCCTACCGCATCGTCGGGCGCCGCGCGGGTGACATCGCCTCTAACTACGCGGACGTGGCCTTATCCCACAGGCTGCTGGCTTGGAGAGCCACCAGGACCTTGGAAGATATGTGTGCCGACACTTGGAGGTGGCAGAGCAACAATCCTGAGGGGTTTAAGACCAGTTAGAGAGGTAGAAAGACTGGCTTGAGTTTTTAGGGCAGGTAATTTTAAAGGTTTTGGTTATCTTTTGGAGGAAAGTGAGTGAAAAAGTAATTTGTGCTAATTTGGACAATTTATTTGGCTAACGAAGTTACCGATTCGGGAAGTTGCGCAGTATCTTCTCGTCCAACACCACAGTGTCTCAAGACGAAAGTCTATGACCAGTGTGTGTCGCTAGTGATGACATATGGCTCTGAGACGTGGTCGCTCACTATGAGCCTCATCAGATAGCTTACAGTCACTCAAAGGGAAATGGAGAGGGCTATGCTCGGAGTTTCCTTGCGTGATCGAATCAGAAATGAAGACATCCGCAAGAGAACCATGGTTCTCTTGCGGATGTCTTCATTTCTATCAGAAAATTTCATTTCTTCATTTCTGTCTTATCTTCATTGATATCAGTACATAGCCCGAAGAATTACCACATAAGTGGCAGTGGCATATTGCACGCAGAATGTATGGCTGTTGGGGCAGAAAGGTTCTGGAGTGGCGACCCCGAACTGGAAGACGTTGCGTTGGAAGACCTACCTCTAGGTCGAGCGACAACCTGGTCAAGGTTGCGGGAGTCCGGTGGATGCGAGACGCTGGACCGATTAGTGTGGCGACGTTGGGGGGGGGGGGTGGGGGGGTATTTCCAGCAGTGGATGTGTTTTGGCTTGAAATGATGAATAATATTAACGACTTACATCAAATAACCACATCATCGCTTTCCATCAGGAGAGATAGTGGCCAAACGAAAGCCTATCGTTAAAAAAGAATAAAATACCTCAAACTTAGTTTGCTCACCAAAGCAAAAGATGACCAAAAACTGTTAATTAAAAAACTATCTTGCCCATAAACCAATATTATCTAAGTTATCCCAATAAAAACAGAAAACCAGCGTTTTCTAACGTTCCTTAGAAGAATGACTTATTAAATGTATCATCAACATAAATTATTCTTGGTTAAAGGTAGAGCCATTCTGTTGTTATAATAGATAATAGAATTATTTATGAATCGTGTTAGACGATTTACCTTCGACCCTAGTTGACAGATTTCAAGGACTGATTTTTCAATAGTCAGGTTACATTTATCTGGAGAATAAATATGGCGGTTTTATATAAGTATTCTCTGTACAAAAGCTTTCAATCCCTTCGATCAATAATACACTAAACGCTTCAAAAACGGGCCGAAAAATAAGACCACAACTACGGTGTGGTCTTATTTCAAAATAGTATGGTCCAATCATGGCCACCATTATGACGTCGAAATGATGCAGATTGCGTTCAAAAATTGTGCAAATAATCACCGTAACACCGAGATTTTGGCAGGAATATCTTTTTCGATAAGTTTATAATATAATATCATTTAGTGTTTTTCATAAAGGAAAAACCATATGAATCAATTATCAAATATTATGATTATTTGACCAACGTTTGCGTCGACAACACGCCAACTATTGTAACAAACATCGACTGTTCTGAAACTTTGTAATATAGACTTTAAAACTTGCCTGTAAGATTAAATTTGTTTTGATGTATGTTGAGCAGCGAAGATAGGTCATAAATAATGTATTGCTTTTTGTACAAGCTTTATGAATGCAACTTTAAGTATTGCATTTAAGGTTGAATTTGCATTAATTAACATTTATTTTAACTAGAATTACGTAAATACAATTGGCGATAGTTTTAAAGAGGAGTTGTGTATGGGATTGTGTATCTAGTATATTATTGATTGATGTTCAACCAACTAATTTTATTAATTGAATAAAAAATATTTGACTATATTGAAAAAACAGCTCTAAGTGATGACATTAGATGCCAAAACAAAAAAAAACAAAAAAAGCAAAGCATTGTATGTACAATTGCTTTTATAATTTACAGATACCTAAATTTAAACAAAATCGAATAATTAACATATAAATACAAATTGTGACCAAATATTAGTCGTTCCTATTATGTTGCCATAATATATTTACGTTATTTAATATATTTTTATATTTATTTAATTAATTTAAGACCATATCGATACCAAATACATGCCAAAGCATTTAACAATGATTTTAAATATTTTTATTCATATTTTTTATTAAGTTTTGATGTTATAAAATAAGCAGGAGATAGTTAAAAAAATGTTTTTACATTAAATGTATTTTAAAATTGAGCATTTCAACACAACCGGAGATGACATGCAAGACTTTTTCAAATTGCTAAATTATGTACATTGTGTTCACGACTTCCGTAAGAATGAAATAATATTTAACCAAATGACGGCAAAACTGACAAATAAATGACGTAGGTATTTAATTGACTAACTAAAAAATTATCGACTTATAATTAACTGAAATGGCCCAAAGACAAAACTGCGTATTGACGCGATGCGAATTCGCAACGCAGAAAACAGCTACAAGCTCGTAGATTTTTACGATGCGACGTTTTGTGTTTGGGCCCAAAGATAAACGAGTCAGGACGCTTTGTAACTGATACTGAGAAAAAACAAGCAACAAGCTTGTAGACTTACGATACGACGTCGTACCGCAGTTTTGTATTTGGGCCCAAAGACAAACAGTAGTCAGGATGCTTTGTAACTGTTACTGAGAAAAAGCAAGCAACAAGCTCGTAGATTTTTACGATGCGACGTCGTACCGCAGTTTTGTATTTGGGCCCAAAGACAAACAGTAGTCAGGATGCTTTGTAACTGATACTGAGAAAAAGCAAGCAACAAGCTGTTAGATTTTTACGATGCGACGTCGTACCGCAGTTTTGTATTTGGGCCCAAAGACAAACAGTAGTCAGGATGCTTTGTAACTGATACTGAGAAAAAGCAAGCAACAAGCTCGTAGATTTTTACGATGCGACGTTGTACCGCAGTTTTGTATTTGGGTCCAAAGACAAACAGGTGGATCGTTGTAACCGATAATGACAAAAAAGTCACATCCAGAAAAAAGAGAACCTAAAGGTTTTCTCAGGTAATTAGGTCTTCTTTATGTCAATATAACAAGGCCCATGTACTATGTCATCTCCTGTAATTTATTTATATTATAAATTGTTAACCTTAGGTGCTAGCTATACCAAATCTTTCGACGTAGCCTGTTTATTTCGGCGTTAAACTGTGAACTTACCATTCCTTACTTATTTTATAATTATATAGTAAAAGAGTTTATTTTCTCTATTTATTTTATGGTGCTAATTATTTTGTTGGATAAATTAAAAATAGTTAATTTGATGATGTAATAAAATGTTTTATCTTATCAGATTTTGTTTTCTTACCCTACCTATTCCAACCAATAACTGTATAAGAGCCGGTCCCAACTGAAGAAGAGTGGCTAGAGATAGATGCAACTGTGTCATAAGTGTGATCTACTGTGTCATAAATCAGCAGCCTAATTGTGAAGATGTGAGATCTACTGTGTCATAAATCAGCAGCCTAATTGTGTAAGTAAATTCGGCGGGTCCCGCAACAATTTCTCAGACGCTTAACATCAACCAACTGGCAGGCCTCACCTCACGTTCTCCGGATTACTGGCCTTGCACTCTGCTTCTCCGCTGCGAATATGCGTGTCCAGTGTGGCACCGTTCCGCCCACGACAAGGAAGTAGTTGTTGCTCTTAACGACATATGCCGTACAATTACCGTGTACCCCACAGCCGGGATAGCACCAAAGAGTAATATAATAATGATAGCACCTCCACACGTCCGAAGGGAAGTTGCGAGTGCAGTCGAAAAACAAAAGCAGGAGCGTGCCACCAGACACCCACTATTCGGTGCACAATTACCGACGCAACGGCTGAAAAGCAGAGACAGGTTCTTGAAAACGGTGGTTCGCTGACCCGGCCGACGCCCGCTGCAGACTATGACAGAATACTTTACCCCCACCAACACATTATTTACCGCAGAGCGAGCATCTTGCCGTAGTATCTAAACTGCCGTGGTCAAAGATGGAAGTCCCCGAATTTCCTCAGAACCCAGGTAGGAAGCTGTAACTCCAACCTCGCAAATGGTGGTTACATCGACGGAATAGCGGCAGCTGTTTGGTAACGGCACGAAATATTACTCATGGACTGGATGGATTAAAAAATGTTATAAATAAAATCTATCTGAGCCCGCCAAGCTCGCTCTTTGCAGCCCTAGGTTTTGTTGGTTGTTCACCTTTCCTGCAAAAGTACACTTATAGAGCCGATTTTCAAAAAAAAAAAAAAGGAAAACTTGTAATAAAAAAAGGTATTATAATTTACAAAACAAAAACCCGACTGCTTATGAAGCGAACTAAAAAGCTGTAAACAAGAAAAAAACATGTTGTGCAGTCGGATACATAATCGCGAACTGCCTGATCCTCCGACTGCACAGCATGATTTTTTCTGGTTTACAGCTTTAGTCGGGTTTTTGATTTTGAAATACGCTTTGTTGGTTAAGTTAGCGAGAAAGTTAAAAATGAGGCGATCTTCACTGGAAAGAATTTATTTATCCTTGCACAGCTACAATCAGTTAGCTGCAAACTATTAGGTGCCTCTTTGAAAGTCTTGCAGAATCGTGTTTACCTCTTCCATTATTACCGTTGACCTTAACTATTCAAGAACAAGTCCGATAAACTGAGCGGCTTGAGGGTATCGATGTTGCTGAATCCCTTAATGCTAAAGTGGTTACAAAGTTGCCTGCACCAGAATTAACATAATCCTATACCTTTTTAGGGTTCCGTAGCCAAATGGCAAAAAACGGAACCCTTATAGATTCGTCATGTCTGTCTGTCCGTCCGTATGTCACAGCCACTTTTTTCCGAAACTATAAGAACTATGCTGTTGAAACTTGGTACGTAGATGTATTCTGTGAACCGCATTAAGATTTTCTCACAAAATAGAAAAAAAAAACAATACATTTTGGGGGTTCCCGAAAAAAATTTTTTTTCGTCAAACCCATACGTGGGGTATCTATGGATAGGTCTTCAAAAATGATATAGAGGTTTCTAATATCATTTTTTTTCTCAACTGAATAGTTTGCGCGAGAGACACTTCCAAAGTGGTAAAATGTGTGTGGGGGAGGGGGGGCCTGTAACTTCTAAAATAAGAGATTGATAAAACTAAAAAAAATATATGATTTACATTACCATGTAAACTACCACCGAAAATTGGTTTGAACGAGATCTAGTAAGTAGTTTTTTTTTAAATACGTCATAAATCGTAAACCGCTATTTACCAAGTACGGAACCCTTCATGCGCGAGTCCGACTCGCACTTGGCCGGGTTTTTTTGTAATGCTTTTTCATCCCGGTTCCAGATTAAAATACAATGAATTGCAGGCGTAGACAATGTTAATCTTCTTTTTCGTCGATTTCAAACAATTATTATTTTGCCAATAAAAAAAGTATTTTGACTAAAATCTGCCACATCGATACCTCATAAAGTTGGAAAAATAAAATAAAACGCACAAAATATTTTAATTAATCTGTATTATCTAAAATTACAAATCTTTCATCATTTTAATCATTACAACTAGTTACCACGTGATTATTCAGCACATATCATTAACTTTGTCGTCTAAAAATATCAGATTTACATTTTTACAACATTTGCTAACGATTAACATTGAGGTTATTATCTGTGGGGTAGAGGGGAGGGTAGAAAACAGTAATTATAGGCAGTCAAGTTGAAATGCTTTTACTGACCAGTTTTCTGTCATACTGGGTATAACAGTAAAGGTAATAAATATTAAGACTCATTTTGAGAGAGGACCCATGGTCTTGTATAATATCCAGTTTCATTCATTCAGCCAGCATCACTAAGAATGATATTAAAACTAAAAATGCCAAACCTACAAAATTGTGCTGAATTCGTAACTGAAAAACAAGAAAAACTTGACTTATACTAAGTATTGCGACAGCGTGTTTTAGAAATATTGATTATGCAATAAAAAAATAGTTCATAAGTTTTGTTCATGAAAATATACGTTGATTTCATTAAAAACTTAATAATAATAAGTGAAATTTAAACCTCAGAAAACTTCTGAATAATATATTTATGATGGCAACACTGGAATGCCCAGATTATTAACTACTCACAGACTTCTTTTGACTTCTGCGTTACCAATAAAATGAACATTCGAGTATCGACAAAATATATAAATTAAATATCACCAATATTTCTAAACACGCTGAAAATGAAAGTAATTGCACCTATTTCAATCTAAGACATGTCCAAACCTATTTATTCTAAGTACTTTACAAATCAACACAAGATAAAATCAATTCGGGCTAATTCGTATTTCGAAAATTTCCGAACGAAAAATCAAGATGGCGCTAAAACCACACGACATTTTATCCTGTGTCAAGTTGTAATTACAATTTTTTTCACGTTAATTTTTGATTATTATTTTTTCATTATTTCATTTAAAATATCCGAACATATTTTGTACTAGCCAAACAATGGATTGCATTGATTTTAAGAATAAAAATCTTTAGTGCATACATACGTAAGATTCTGAATTGAGAAAATATTTCACTCATACATAAGTCCCAGTCAAACTTAGGCATAATATAAAAGCTTGGAAAGTATAATAACAACTCAGATATGAGTTTACTAGGTTAAGGGTACACTAGGCTGTTTCGCAGCACAAACAAATCTTATTTATATCAACCATTACATATTTCTGATATGTTGAGGGGAAGCAGGCCGCATTACGTGGGAAGGTACTTCGAGCCTCAAGACAAAATGTCATTCTATCAGCGAAGGCGATTGTCGAAGTGCGAAAATGTAATGCTGGCACTACACTTGGTATATTCGGCAAAATATTTGCGAAATTTAGGCCATGCAAAACGAACCTAACTGCTATTGAAATAAAGTGCATTTTGTAATTGTGATTTGGAGCAAACATCTGTACAAATACGCCAAGTATTGTACCAGCTTATGGGATTGGGTAGTTGACAATTCGATAGCACTAAGAATTTATGCTATGGCGACGTTTTCGTTGCTAGAATGTCACTTATGTTCGTTACGAGACAAGCTAATAAGGGTTTTTTCTTTCCTTAAGCGTTAATTATTCTTTATAATAGTATACTACTATCAGTAGTCATAATCTTCTAAATATTAAATAGGCCCGTTTCCTTGCAATGCAACTCGGTTCTTCCCAACATAATATGCGCTCACTAATGGCCAAAATATGGTGTATTTTATACATGAAATCAACAAACACCTATTATATCATCTAAAGCATTGTTGTTACAAATACATATTGCAATACAGTTTGTATGTCGACCCCAGAATTTGCTTTAATTTAGAACCTTCATTTTAATATCAGTAAATTTAAGTGTTGCCCAGTTAAAATTTTATATGGCAAGCAAAGCCGATGTCGACTTGTCTAAAGTTAATTAGAAGAGCAAGTATTTTATTATTAGCAATTTAAAGAGAAAGAAGATTCTAACTTTTTTCTATACTTAGCAAGCAACGTCAACTGACAGATATGGCAATGTCAAAAAAAAAAAAACTCTTTTCTTTGATTGCCTTCTTGTTGAGTTAGTAAAGGGACGCAAAGACAAGCGTCAAATTTATATTTTTAGTGACACAACACAGAGACAGAGCTACATATAGCTGTGTCTTTTTATGACTGCGTTATTTAAGAAAGAACCTGAAACTATGGTTCTAAGACTAGGCAGTTACTTCAAGATATTTATGTATACCAGCTCAAATATCTAAGGTCGACATCCCAACTTGTATTGCATTTACTAAACATCATCTGTAAGGCAACCATTGGTGGAGTGGATAGATTAAGGCATTGATATGACAGCGTGGTTCTAATTCTTATTGCGTGATCGTCAACGGAGGGCAGTGGGAATGCGCTCGAGAATTATGAAGAAGAAGTATGCATTGAAAGGTTGAAAAAATATATTACAGAAGAACATGAATTCAGGCTTAATCATAAATATCTTGCTTTTAAATAGTTGTAAAGACCATATATTTTAGAATTCACAATGGTCCGCAAAACACATTTGAAAAACGTTACAATAATGAAAATATTTATCATCAAGCGCAATATTAAATCAGTTAAGTCAAGAGTGAATAGCTTACTTCTAAAACGGTAATTTAGGGGCATTAAAAAAAAACACTGAAAATGAATCGACTTAGAACGACCAAAGTCTGTTCAAAGAGTCAAGTTCAGCATCTCTCAAAGTTACTGCAAGTGATGAGAAATCCTCACCCTCGCACATTTTGTTCGTCAACATAGAGCACATTCCCCCTCCCCGTTGGACATTTCAAATGAAGGGGGTGGTTATTAAATACTAGATTACTTTGGTCGTTTTAGGTAACTTACGGAGCAAGGCAGGAGCGTAGCTAAGAATCATGTCGACGCTGCCATATCAGTGGGTCGAGTTCAGTTACTAACTATACTGAGGTGCTGTGGCAAGTCGTGGGAATTTGACTCTTATTTTGCGCAGGTTAAGTTTCAAAATTGTGATAAATGAAGTGGTTATAAGTGTTCGAGCCATAAATGAGGTAACAATTATTAATGATTTTAATGTTCTCGTTATCGGAAATATGTTAAAATTATCAGTGTTATCGCCAGCCAAAATGAACACGATTTGCCAAAGCACGAATTTAAAGTTTATATAATGAAACACATTCTGCGAACACTATTATAGTCATCGGATTCTTTCATACTTATACATAAACAAATAAAAAAAAAACACCCAAATAGATGAGATCCTGGTCGCTACCAGTTTCAAATTGATTTAAAAAGCGTGCGAAACTCATTACTTTATTCAAAAGAAAAAGAGGATGTAAGCCTTTTGTCAAGATCAGTGTTGTCAAGAATTTGAAAAAGGAACAAAAAAAAATGGCGGTTTAAAAGTTGGCGTTCATTCTCAAACATTGGCTGGTCAACGCCAATATTACGTCCAACGCTCATTTATTACTACTATGTTAAACCTATTTTATATGAGTCGAGCGATGGGTATTTTTTGGCTGAAATTGGCTAGCCAATATATGGAGATGAAGGTCTTGAATGATATATATTTCTATAGCTAAAGAGACACAGCCTATTATTAATTCATTAGGTTAATAAGATTTTTTTATTGACAACACTGACTCAGGTAACTAAAGAATATTGCGAACGGGATATTTTGTTATTTAAACTGAAATAAATAGATGTAATTAATTCCGTTTGAGGGAAGGTATTCACTCACATATTCTTACCCAACTGCAAAAAGAAGGGTAAGTATTTTTTACAATATTTTAGGCGCAAAACCACAGATTAACAATAAGTTAAGGCACAAGTCTCAACTGGCAAGAAATAGAAGAAAAAAATGCTGTATACACAAAAGACTTAATTTTATGCATACTCATTATAAGGTATGATTCCCATACAGCCAAAGTACTTGTTAACGATATTTGTCAGCAAGTACAATCTCTGCAACTATGCAGAATTATTTATAAAGCGAAGTGTGCCTAATTGCCAGATACCTATAATTTATTTAAAAGTATGATTATAGGCACTTTAATACATACTAGATATTTATCAGAAAAAAAGTTTGATGCAATAGATACAACTCTACATGGCGTCGAACTTATTTATAAAAAAAAAAAACATATGATTAGTTTAACTACTGTTAAGCAGATTCTTAATTCAAATTATCAATAGAAAATTTGAATTTCGAACATGTTATTCAGTATAGAAACCGATCATAATGGTTAAAGAGTTTTTATAAATAAGGTTATATATATATATAGTCTATACCAATATTATAAAGAGGAAAGATTTTTTTGTTTGTTTGTACCGAATAGGCTCCGAAACTACTGGATCGATTTTAAAAATTCTTTCACCACTGGAAAGCTACATTATTCCTGAGTGACATAGGCTATTCGTTAATCCCGAAAACGGGTCCTGTGGGGTGGCCCACGGGAGCGAAGCCGCGGGGAACAGCTAGTATAGTAAATATATATGTCATAATGCAAAGACGTTTAATTTTTGTCTGACTTCACATCAATGGCATATGTGGTATTGCCCACACCATTTATTAGTGTAAATATTGCACCTAACTTAGTACTGCATAATCTAGTCCATGCTCCAAAGTTAACAAAAGAAATCATGTGAGAGAATAACCGAACCTCATCAGGATTGCATACGTCTAGCTGTGAGTTATGTTACATTGTGTCGCTCGTACAGTTCACTATAGTCTTTAGGGCACATGGTATAAGGGCTAGCCTTCTCGCTTGATGCTGGGCATCGCTGGTTGGGGCTCGGCTAGACCCTTTACCTGTAACGGAGATAAATTAGATATTTAGTACTTAAAAGAGTATTCTGAAAGCAAGAGTAATGATGAAGAAATTAGGAAAAATACTAAGGTCACTAATTGTTTTCATACAATTTTCGCTGAGGGCTCGGCTAGACCCTTTACCTGGAATGAAGATAAATTGGAAATATTAGTACATTGCATAAGAAAATGGAGAGTGAAGACACAGGGATTAGGAAAATTACTAAGATCACTGATTGTTTTTTATAGTGTTCTCTGTTCCCAATAGTGGGTGTTTATCGTTTGAAAGAATTACAAAAGTTCTTATGATCATATGACCTAATTTAATATATTTTTTTAATATCACAATCAAACGATATAACGAATTATTGATATGAATTAATTTGACCTAATTTTAAATGGTTTTATGAACATTTTCTATAATGCACATTTGAATTAATAATCAATAAGTATAATATTCTGTTACTATAATATTCAAAATCAATTAGTAACGTTTAATATAATTTATAAATAGGTCGAAACTGTTCCAAAATCCAAATCGGAGGACCCCGACTTCACGTAGTCTTTTGGATGCTACCCCTAGTGTATATCAAAACCGGAGGCGCAAAGGGAGAGCAACCCCGTCCTATCCTTTGTTACACAAGGGCAAAGGAATTTCACTTCCCGCAGCGCCGGCGACGATGCAGAAGCAACTTTTGTGTTTCGAGGTTAGTTTACAATAATTAGTTTTCTCAAGAATGGTGCGTTACGTTAGAAAATGAGTAAATATGAAAATACGGTCAAATGAACGATATACTAAATGTTATTAGAGCAAATAACGGTTATAATATATGAAATATAACATTAGATCACAAGAAATAAGGTTATTTGTTTTTATAGCATATGAAAATTATATCATGTGAACGTTATTGCAAGTGATATACATCTGTTATTATGGCATATATTACACACTCTCACAATATCACTGGTTTGATAAACAAGGCGCGAAACCGGACAACGCTAATAACCAGACAGATGTACAGGCACAAAGGGCCAAGGGGAGATGAAGGTCACAAGAAAGGTGAGCTGATGACATAATTGGAGACGACATGGATGGAGCCTTTTGGATGGAGTTAACACAGACAGACAGAGTTACTTTCGCATTTATAATAATGACTAGCTTCTGCCAGCGGCTTCGCCCGCGTGAAAGAAGAAAATTATCCCGAGGGAATATATTCTCGGGATAAAAAGTATCCTATGTGCTATTCATGACTATAAACTATCTCTGTGCCAAATTTCATCCAATTCCGTCCAGCCGTTTGAGCGTGAAGAAGTAACAAACATACAAACACACACACACAAACACTCACAAACTTTCGCCTTTATAATATTAAAATTCAAATTCATTTTATTGCATCCATAATGTACATACAAGTGGTAAATATAAGTTCCAGAAACAATTATGGACCCTGTCGGGCACAGCAACATTCTAGATACAGTCGGTGTCTAGGAGAGAGGAATAGCGCTTAATAATTTTCCATGATAACATTTCAGTTGTATTTCCAATGTTTTTATTTGATTTCATGTACCTACTAATATGTCTATGCTTTTCTATTTTATGTCATTAGTGTGATGTGATTAGTATGGATTTAGTATGGACAGCAGTCAAAAGCCAAAAATCATTTTCATTCACAAAGGGCGCCACAAACGACTGGTAATTTATAGCCGTTGGAAACTATACCACACAACCCTTTCTACACCCTTAGTTACGCTTCAAACCCCAAGGACATAAGCTGTCAAATCCACATGGCGATTCTCACTCCAATTAATAAAGTACGTAGCAAGAACACAATTATAACAAGCGAAAAAATGTTCACGAAATCAATAAACGGTAAAAACCAGTTTGCAGAAAAAATAATGAGATGTTCCATAATAAAAATATGCTTTATCAATAGTAATTGAACGTCTCTTATTAAAAGTGTGAATAGCAAAAAAATTAAAGGCTTATGTTTTTGCTTTGGATGCCTACAAGTCCAAAAACATTCAAAGTATTGAGAAAAACCCAAAGTATGTACTTTGGGAAGAAGTGGGATTAACCACAAATTGAAGCCAAGGTATCACAAGTAAAATTTCACAATTTAAAAAAGCCCCGACGCATTTATCTTGCGAAAACACCCCGATTCAAACAGTAAAATGCCCATAACTTTTGAACGGCTGAACCGATTTTATTCAAACATAGCTAAGAACACTCTCGACAAAATTACCTTTCAAACAAAAAAAACTAAATCGAAATCGGTTCATCCGTTTAGGCGCTATGATGCCACAGACAGACACACAGATACACAGCAACACACGTGAAACTTATAACACCCCTTCTTTTTCCGGCGGGGGTTAAAAACAATCAACCTTGCAACCTTGAGCACTGGTGGCCCAGTGGTAACGGCCGCGTCTTACAAATTGTAGGTCGTGGGTTCGAACCCAGGCAAGGCTTTACTTTGTGTAAATTATTCCATAACCACTGCACTCAAAAGTGAAGGAAAACATCGTTAGGACACCGGCATGTCTTAGAACCAAAAATTCGAAGATATGTGACATCCACCAACATGCACTGGGCCCGCGTGGTGGATTACGGCCCATTCTCTCTCACAGAGAGGAGGCCTGCACGCACAACAGACGAAATGCGAGTCTAAGTGCGGCAAAGGGGGGAGGGAGGGTATCCTATCCTACATGGAAATATGGCGGCACTATCGTCATTACTAGACCTCCAATGATTTTTAATCCCCGACGAAAAAGAGGTGGGTTAGTTTGACATGTATCTGTGTATTTGTGTCTTTGTGTGTAGCATCACAGCTCCTAAACGAATGAACCGATTGATTTGATTCCGTTTGGTGACTATTGAGAGTGCTTTAGCTATTTTTGATGAAAATCGGTTCGGCCGTTCAAAAGTTATGGACGTTTTACTGTTTGAATCGGGGTGTTTTTGCAAGATATCACGTCATAATTAGGTGTTCAATAGATTGTCGATCTAAGCGCGTCTACTACTAGACAAATTATGTAGCATTAAATAATAATGTGTCGGAAATTTTACTTGTTGTGGATAAGAAGATTGAAGGGAGAATTAGACTTTGGAGTGACCCCTGACAAATGGATTCTGCGTTTTGCGTAGTATTGGTCTAACCTAATTTCTTCATCAGATCTTCACCAAATTTAAATGGCAACAATTCGGAATCATACCCTTCCAAACAAAACATCTTTTTCAAAATCGGTCCACAATTGACGATGAAATCGGTGAAAAACAGCCGTTGGTGATTTTAGGAGTTTAGGGTTATTGAGTTTAGGAGGGGGGCTTGTGACGTCACTATGTCAGTATAAAGTGTACTAACGGCGTGACGGTACAAGATATTTCAACGCATTATATCGTCGTCACTTTAAGTTAACGTGTCAAAAGAAAAAATACGTGTCAAATATATTTTTTTTATCTACCTGACGGACAAAAAACTAATTGTCAGGTAACATCCCTATTATGCCAGAACGACTTTTCATCCAGGTGATGTTCCCTTGGGATAATAAAAAACTTTTTCACTACCTTGTCTATTATGTAACATATTGCCTAAGAAATTCGTTTCGAAATATGAACATTTAGACCCAAGATTATAAAATTAAAATAAAAAAAATACAAAATTACATAATAATAGTTACGAAATCACTTTTGTATGGAGTTTTGATATCATTATGTAACTGGCGGAATGATACTGAACCTGTTACCTCTCGAAAAAGCGCGCGTTGATTGTGTGTATATAGTCTGTGGTTTTTAGTCTGAACCTTTCTAATATATTGATATTAGAGAGAACGCGCGCTTTTTTGTTGGAACTTATTTGCATTTAATTAAGTAAGCTCATCAGGTAGTGGAAAAAGAATCGTTCGTGTCTCGCATAAAAAGGCTTTATTTTAACACTCGCATGTAGCTTTCGAAACTGGCTACATCGCTTGTGTTAAATTCTCGACTTTTTATGCTCGACACGAAATGTACTATTTCACGCGAGCTGGTAAAATTTAAAATGCGTGTTAGTGTTACCTTGAGCCGAGCAGCGGTCTTAAGGAACGCGGGTAACTGCTCCTGCGACACGTTCACTTCCCCCGCATACATGAACTCGAGGATGGCTTGCAGGTGCTGGTACGACACGTCCTTAAGAATGATTATCGGGTGCTTTGATGGATTCTCCTGGAAAAACATACGGCAATTAGTAATTGTTAACTTTTTGACGCGCAGGAGCGTGCAAGGAGTTTTCATTCAGAGGGTAATCAGCGATGGGGTTGATAAAAATGCCAAAATGTAAGAATTTATTCGTGATCAATTCACGTGTCATTAGGATGGCGTTTGACAATCCCATACATACAAAATTTCTTTTATATGCACACTCTCACAAGCATCACTTGTTATTCGATAATGATATCTACCTACATTGTATTTTATTTTCTGTTTGTTTATAAATTTGGAATTAAATATTTCCCTTTTTTATTTTTTTCTCGTAGTTGTGTTGGATTAACAATATTATTATCGCCTGATATAATATGTGTTTTGTTTAGATATAAGTATAGCAACAATTGACATAAATGCAGATTCGGGGTGAGAGCCTGGTGATCTGTCACACAGGGTATCCTAGTACGGACTCCAGTCTCTCACAAAGGAACATATTTATTTAGCTTTTTTCTTGTTATCTTATAAACTTTGTTAAGAGTCAAATAAAGAATTGATTTAATATTTTTTTATTTAATAATTTTTGTATATTTTTCGAATCGCCATCGTTTAAAAAATGTCCCTCTGATGAGGTTTCCTTCCCAATAATGGCATAATCTACGTTTGGAATAAGACGCAAAATTTAGTGTTGTTGCTGTGACGCTGTAGCTAAACACCTGAGCTGCGGATTACAATCCCGGCCAAAACAACCTAATCGTACTTCATCATCATCATCTCAGCCGAAAGACGCCCACTGCCGGACTTAGGCCTCCCTCAAGCGTCGCCACATTGACCGGTCCCGTGCATCTCGCAACTTTAAATTAATCGTACTTAGTAAAACCACGGGGTCTCATTGCTAATAAAAAATATTTGGTTCAAATAAATCTCACTAGATGACGCGACATGTACACACAATTCAATAAATTGTGTGTATAATTAACATTTTCTGGTATTGAACATAAACATTGTATGTTCTTGTTTAATCAACTCTCCTAAGTACAAAATTATGAAATATTGGGCTCGTAATTCACATTTCAAAGATTATTTGAACGGATCATTTAAAATTGATGCCATAGATGGCGCATTTTTAAATTACTTTGCATATTAACACATTTTGGAGCAAAAAAACTGTAACAACGTACAAAAAAAATACTATTTAACGAACCTTCACTGTATTTAAAGAAAAAAAATATTCACGAACCTCGTAAACCCTTTTACTTGCAAGGCGCTGCTAACACCATCTATTGCCGTGAAACGGGATCAAACGCGATTGATGTACTCACAAAAATAACAAGATTAAGCAGATGAAAAACGCTAGTTACGTCGGCACGGTTTTTTTGTATGGGATGAGGCATCTGTATGCTAGTATTATATTATCTGTGGTAAAACTAATTGTTTGGTTTGAAATTTGCACCAAGTGCAACCCCTTATCGTGTTCAGGCTATTTCTATCCATTCAAGGTTGCCTGGAAGAGATCGCAGAACGCGATAAGGCCGCCTATTGTATGTTTGTTTTAATTTTCATGTTTATCTATATCTATACTTAATATTATAAAGAGGAAATATTGTATTTTTATATGTAACGAATTAACTTAAAAACTACTGGACCAATTTCAAAAATTCTTTCACCTTTGGGAAGCTACACTATCCCCGGGTGACATAGGCTACTTTTTATCCCTGTATTCCCATGGGAACGAGAACTACGCTAGTAATTAATAAAAAAACCTTATATGACAAAGTTAAAAACTAATACTCACAACGGATCTTTGTGGCTCTGAATTGGCTGCAAGAGGCTGCGCTAGCTATTTTTTCGTCAATATTGAAAGTGAAAATAGCATTGTATAACTGTCTCTTTCACTCTCATACGTTTGTCGCATCATCCTATCTCGTTTACTCTATGCAGTTAATCTGTTTCGTGCGCAAAAGTTGACAGATCCAACTTCAGAGCCACAAAGATCCGTTGAGTATTATAGAGAAATGTTTATTTCTTAATTTAATAGGCTTACATAAAATAAAACGCTGAGAGATATAAAAACAGATGCCTGTCGCCTAGCAGTCTATGAAAAAAAAACTTTTTACAAAAAATACAACCGCCTTCCAAATAAAAAACACTGCAGTCGGTGTTCCTGTTTTCGTTTCTTCGTTTTTTGACACCGACTTCCGAAATTGAATTTATTTTTCCCTTTGTAGTGTTTTTTATTTGGAAGGCGGTTGTATTTTTTGTAAAAAGTTTTTTTTATTTTTCACTTTTTAGTTGTGGTACATAATGGACCAGTTCTATAGATAAGGTACCTATAATGTCCAAAGTGAAGCCAGAATTGATTATCCCAATATCATGAAACTTAAACAAAACCGGTGGAATGAGAGTATACCAGGGTTAACTGTTCTCACCTGCGTACCCTCTTTAGAGCGTACTAGTGTGATGTTATGTTATGTAATGGTAAAAACAATAAACAGACATGCGATTGCAGCTATCCCGAGTGATTTGCAGTCATTTATTGAAGAGTTCCGATGTATATCTCCAAAGTTCTTCATCAGATCTTGATGAAATTTAAATGGGACCACATGACAAGCACCAGCTTTCAAATAAAAAAAGAATCATAGAAATCCGTCCACCCAGTAAAAAGTTCTGAGGTAACAAACATAAAAAAAAAAAAAAATACAGTCGAATTGAGAACCTCCTCTTTTTTGGAAAGTCGGTTAAAAAATAATGAACTAGGTTGAACAGGAAATCACTGAAAAACCGCAAAATCGTCAATTCGGCGTTGCAGCCAACATTCGGCGGGTATCAGATTCCCAGCTGGTTTATTAAAACATCCTGAGTAAGGCCTATGTTTACCTTTCGTATCCGTAACGCTATGTTTTACTGACACTGAAATTAAATACTTCAATAATTTGATTTTTGTGATGTCTACCAATTTCCATTCACACTATTTGAGTTATTTGAAATTGTTCAAGTTGCTCTTGAAGTTCCCCTAGTCGACGGCACGAACTATTTTGTGCGCGGGGTTAAAATGCATGCTATCTCATCCGACAACACGTTCGAAAGAGATAGATGCTGAGATGAGCAGTAAGAAGCTAGTTCGCGTACGAATGAGCTCTTTTGCAAGTTTGTAGCGACATGTATGATGATTTAGGACGAAAACGAGCGCGCGAAATTTTATAAACAGACCTTTGGGAGTCTCATGATAAAACGACTGAATGTATATTTTCAAAATAAAATTATTTGCGTTGTTGAACTACTAATCTATCACAGTATGGTGGCCGTTTTGCAATTTTCCTTCTTCTTATGGTATTTATTTCCGCCCAAAGATGCGTTCAATTTTTTTTGTCCATCATGTAGGTAGATTAATAATTGTGTGTTGTGTATGTATTTTTTCTTTTGACACGTAAACATAAAGTGACGACGATATAATGCTAGTACACTTTATACTGCCTTAGTGACGTCACAAGCCCCCACTCCTGAACTTTGATGCACTTTAAATTTGTAATTTTTATTGATTTTGATAAAGGAAAAAATACGTGTCCAATATTATTTCATAATCTCACTGACGGAATAATAGAATTATCATTTTTCTACCCAAGAAACATCCCTATTCTTGCAGAGGCCCTAGGAGGATCTTTAATGGATTATCAGTTCTGCACGTGTTACTAAGCCTGGACCCTTGTGGCTCTTGTTATCGTGTCATAAGACCCACTTTGAAAGATAAATACATACATAAACTCACATCTTTTTCCCATTTGGATGGGATCCCTTTAGATGTAGATAGAGAATTCAATTAAAATCATAATAAGAATGTTTTTGCTATGTTGTTATCTATTTATTTATTACCAATTTCATTTATTATTATTTTGTAAAACATTCAGTCACAATTAGGACATTTCCTGGGCAGAAAATTATTATTCTACTAGCTTTTCCCCAAGGTTTCGCTCCCGTGGACTGCCCCACAGCACCCGTTTTCGAGATTAAAAAATAGCCTGTCACTCAGGAATAATGTAGCTTCCTATTGGTGAAAGAATTTTTAAAATCGGTCCAGTAGTTTTGGAGCCTATTCGGTACAAACAAACAAATTAACAAAAGAATCTTTCCTCCTTATAATATTGGTATAGATTTAGTCCATCTGTGAGATGATCAAATAATATTGGACACATATTTATTGCTTTATCAAATAAATTAAAAAATTGACAAAGAAAGCGCATCAAAGTTCAGGAGTGGCGGCTTGTGATGTCACTTGGTCAGTAAAAGTGTAGCATGGAATGAAGTCACATGATATTGAAACGTACTGTATCGTTGTCATTTTCTGTTTATTTGACAAAAGAATAAATACGTGCCGTATATTTTTAGGCATGATATTGAAACGTACTGTATCGTTGTCATTTTCTGTTTATGTGACAAAAGAATAAATACGTGCCGTATATTTTTAGGTAATCTAACTGACGGACTAAATAGTTTGTTTTTATCATCTACCCTATTCTTATTTTTATTGAATAAATGAAGTGAAATATCCATCTTACAGTCAATTGGACAGTTACGCAGATAACAATATCTCTCGCTACCTCTTTGTCAGTTCCTACAGTTACACATAAAAAATATTTCACAAAACCATGATACCGCTACCTTATTTTCGCTCACCTCTAATAAACTTTTGAAGTAGGGACTACACGCAGACAGGACCATTTTATGTGCCTTACACGTCTGTCCCTCGCACGCTAGTGTCACCTGAAATTGTGATGCAAATTAGTAACATAGAAGAAACCATTTTGTATTTACTGGTACAGAAATCAAACTGATTTAATTGAATGAATAAAACCAATAAAACAGGTACAGTAGGCTGCATGTTAGTGAACAAAACCATTGAAAGATTTTTAAGTGGATCCACCGACAATGCAGTGGAATTGGTAAAGTTTTGGGCTAAACAAATTAGTGACTGTTGTGCCAGCACCATGAAGGAGATTCTAATAGGCTGGCATTGCATTCAATTGAAATTCTTTTCTAATTATTTGCCTAAAGTTTTAACTCTGACATTTGTTACCCTGTCCTAAAATAAAGTTAAATACAGCAAAAATCCTACATTATGTCCTTAAAGAATAATTTCAATTCATTATCCAAATACCTACGTTTCAAGATTAATATAATATAATTTTGGTAATATTCAACTAAACTACATGCTTAAAAATGATTGGGACCCTACAGATACATTTTCAACTGACTTCATGATTGTGAATATTAAAAAAAAAAACTGTCGGAGAGATATCATAAGGAAAAATACCATAATGGAATGTATGTTCTTTATATTTTGTTGATAGTAGCAAGTTTAAAAATAAAACAGAATCTTTTGGATCTGTTTAATTTTTATACCCATGCAGCATGAGATCAGAAGATGCAATTTATCTACAACAACAGTTTAGGTTATAACAGTTTGTTTGTACACAAATATAACATTATTTCGTCGTACTCACGTCGGTGAAACTTTTCTCATCCCTCAAATGCCTGAAAGATGTCACCATATTTGTCTGGAAGTCATTCCATTTTAGGAAGAATTGTTGATCACCCATTTCGGAAATTTATTACACTGAAAAACACAAATAAACTATTGAAAGGTACGTCAAACGTCACACTTTTCACATTTATCGTAAATTTTGAGTTGGTTGCATTATTCTAATCACGATTTTTAGACGATACCTTCACAATTAAATAGTGCACTTTATATCGTTTACCTACGTCACTAGTTGCAATAGAAATGATGCTTACCTACGATCACTTGGTTACAATAATTATTTTCAATTTTGGTCCCTGTAGACCAACTTGGATAGTTGTACAAGGGCACCGCGTATTATTTCGAAACTATCACAAAAAGTTAAGCAATTGAATCTCAAAATAAAGACGCTGTCTCGAATAAATTAGCGACTTCTTTCTATTTCTTAAAAATTCCTTCATTCACCTAGTTGGGTTGCCAGAACTAAAATAAAATTTCGCCTGTTTGAAACAGAAAAAAGTTTGATTCAAACTTTTTTTCAAAATCAACGATTCCATTACAGTTTTCACAAAATATAGGATCATATCTTGTTATAAAGTTAATTAACTTAGACTAATCACAGACCACTCGGACGGGACATTAATTTGTTGGTTCATTGGCAAATTTTGCGGTCTGTTGAGTGAAATTTTTTCGTGTTTTTTAAAACAAACATAAAAGGAAAAAAAAAATGATATAGCGGCGGTAGCTGTTTGTTATTCAATCACGCCAGAACGGCTAAACCGATAAGGACGAAATTTTATTAGATAGATTATAATCAGGAATAGCACATTTCATTCTTTTGCGATAAGAAAACACTTTTCACGCGGGCGAAGCAGCTGGCAGAAGCTAGTTTGCCTTACAAACGCCGAGTTGTTTTGCCTTTTTAGCCTCGATTTTTCAATCGCCAAATAAGGGAACTTTAATCTGGAGAGCCATATCTCTATTCTTTGAACTTGATTCAAAACGAAAAGAGTTGAGAAATGAGATGATGATGATGTGTTGATGAGTTAATTTGAAATGTGTTGAGTAAATATTACACTTTTTGTGGGTAAATTTCTGCAACGGTATCCCACATCATTCATTGGCCATCGTTCATTCTAAACGTTGAGTTGAGATGCGTTCATTCAATTTAGGAGTTTGATAATTTCTAAACTGAAGAAGTTAGACATCTTAAATAAAATATGGTAACGATGCAAATAAACATTCCATAAAATAATTGAATTATTAATTAAACATTTGGGAGGAATATCTTGTTTAATTAAATAACATTTCGTGATCTTAAAACATCAGCGCCATCTCGTGTCGAGTAGCAATCATAATCAGTTTCATTACTGCTTATGCCATCTGGCGGCTCTTTAGAACAGCTTTTCTTTTGATGGTAGTTCCGAATCATTTGGGTTTCTTTTGCCTGTCAAAATAGTTTTTACTATTACAGCCCGACCCATAGACTAATATCCAACTTATCTGTGAAACGGACGTTTTTGGAACTTACATTTTGAATGGGACATAAGATCGGTTTTTGTTTATTTTTTGGTGAAATGGTGACGAACAGCGCCACTCTTAATTGCACAGTTAAGTTGGTCGGGCCGTTTATGAGAAGTTATAAGATCCGGTGAATGACATGAGTTATTCAATTATATTTTATTTAGTGTTATTTATTGATGATATGGAAGCCATCCATACCTGATGAATGGTGCAATCATAGAAATATTAAATACTTACTATCTATGGGTGCAATAGTTCGGTGGTGGGGTTCATCTTTAAAAACAAAGATGATATTGTGCTGAAGTGCAACAACTTTAGAGGAATAAAGCTAATGTCACAGAGGCCGAGTTTCTCACCTCAAAATTATCGCAGAATTAATGTGACTAAATTGTCAAGCACGCGCTATCTGCTGTGATTGGCTTTTGAAAATTCATTCAACCAATCACAGCTAATGCTTCACAATTTGTCACATTAATTCTGTGATAATTTAGAGTTATTGAAAGGCGGATGAGAGAAGAGAGTGAAATATCATAGAACCATTTTGGTTTTATGCCTGGTCGGGGTACAACGGATGCCATTTTCTCAATCCGCCAGTTGTGCGAGAAATATGGAGGTGCACATAAAAACTTGCACTTAGAGTTGTTTCGAGCGATGTACAGTCAATGCAGTACCCAAGTTAGGGCTACAGGGGCAATACTGGCAGCTTCAGTGTGGCAGTTGGCTTGCACCAAGGGTCGGCCCTCAGTCCCTACCTCTTCCTGTTGATAATGGACGCTCTGACGTCGGACATACAGGAAGCAGCACCCTGGTGTATGCTTTTTGCCGATGACATTATGCTGGTTGCCGAGAGTGGCCTAGGGATCCAGGGCAGAGTAGAGGTGTGGTCGCACAGACTGGAGAGTGTTGACCTGAAATTGAGCAGAAGCAATACTTGTTTTGCGATTTTGGCGATCTCTTCAGTTCCGTTCCCATAGAACTGGAACGCCCATACCAATCAGCTCCCGGTACCTAGGCTCGCTTGTCCAAGAGGATGGCGAGGAAGACCGAGACGTAACGCACCGGATCAACTCAGGATGGATGAAATGGCGATAGGTCACTGGAACAACTTGCGACTCACGGATACCCATCAAGCTTAAGGAGAAAATCTACAAGTCCGTGATTAGACCTGTGTAATATTGGGCTGTGAAAAAGATGGATGAAAAGAGATTGCATGTCGCAGAGATGAGAATATTGAGATGGATGTGCGGCGTGACGAGATTTGATAAAGTGAGAAATGAGTATATTAGAGGCAGTTGGAAAGTGGCGCCAATGGTATAAAAGTTGAAGGGAAACCGTTGTCCTGGTATGGTCATGTGATGAGGAGGGATGAAACGCATGTTACTAAAAGAGTTATGAATATAAATGTGGGTGAATGGAGAGGGAGAGGAAGGCCAAAGAAAAGATGGATGGACTGTGTGAGAAGTGATATGAAAGAAAAGGGAGTCAGTACAGTAATAGCGTAACAGGGGACAGGACGGTTTTCAACGATGAACAAAAAAAACGTGTTGGGCCGACTGACCCCAAGTAATATGGGATAAGGGCAGGAAGATGATGAATGATGATAAGTAGGTATTATATGGTAGATATAATACACACAACGGATCTTTGTGCGTCTGAATTGGCTGCAAGACCCTGCGCAGTAGTTTTTTTTTTGTCAATGTTGAAGGTGAAGATAGCATTGTATAACTGTCTTTTTCACTCGCATACGTTAGTCGCATCGTCCTATCTCGCTTACTCTATGTAGTAGATATACTCGATGACAAACTGTTTCTTGCGCAATGGTTGGCAGAGCCAACAAAAGATACACAAAGATCCGCTGTGACTATTATAATATATACAGTTATACATCGCAAATAGGTTTGCCTAGCTAAATCGCGTAGTTAAGTAGGTACCTACCGATGATGTTAAATAATAAAAAAGTAAAAATCGAGCATTAGCCAAAAGAATATTACCTACCTCAAAAAATTGTAAAAATAATGATTGGCCATTTCCCCTCTGCGCAACGCAACTATGGCGTTTCTAGGTATAAACAGGTTTCGCGGTGAGTGCTAACGCGTACCCGTGTTCCCGCCATAAGCGGCACAGGACACCGTGGAGTTTTAGTGGGTTAGAGACCCACATAACTGCGCTATCTCCCCGTGGTAGCGCAGTATGCATGAGCATTTCTCCACGCTAAAAAAAAAAACAAAAAAATAAAAAAGGTATAAACAGGTGAGTGGTGAACGCGCACCTATCCGCGCCGCAGGAGCCGCACGCGCCGCAGTTATCGCATTTTCTCAAAGCCCCGAGCTATATCCTCGCCGTAGGCGCCAAACGCCCCGCATGCATCGTATCCATATCTTTCTGTACATCTTGAACAATATTTTCTGTACGGATACGGATGACGTCTCCGCGGCGCTCGCATCGCACTCGCCGCAAGCATCGTTCGCGCCAAATCTGATGGCGTCATCCGCACGCGCTGATAGAATTCGTATACCTACAGCATTTTGCTGAAATTTGGCTCGGATAGGTGCGCGAGGCTGCATACGATTATATATAAAGATTTATAAAATGCGATGACTGCGGCGCATGCAGCTCCTGCGGCGCGGATAGGTCACCACCTCACCTTAAGAGTTATTGATATACCCTCATCAATGATTTAATCGAATTACTTTTCAAATGATAGGTTATTTTATTCCATTAACATCATCGGTACGCGATTTAGCCAGGCAACCTATTTGCAGGGAGGACTCTGTATGTACGCTTTTGCGGTTGCTCAACGACAGCCTTTGCTTGCTTGGTGGTGTAGATACAGGCCTACCTTGCCTTCTCCCCTCAGAGGCGTTTGCGCGTGTGCAAGGTGGCGTGGTCTTGAGGGAGACCGCTACGGTCGTGTAGTTTTTTATTTATTATTAGGCTCGCGTTTGGCCACTATGTCGCCTGATGGTAAGCGTTGACGTGGTCTACGGTGAAGCACGCTTGCCTAGAAGTAACCTATTCACTCTTTTCTTAAAGGCACCAAGATTGAAGCTATCAGGAAACAAAGACTCTGGCAGGGAATTCCACTCCTTAGCTTTGCGCACAATGAAAGTAGGTATTAGCAAAACCACAGATAATATAATACTAGCATAGCGAAACACTTTGTGCGTATGGGTGGGATGTACACCACGTACCGATGACGCATTGCCGTACGTCTTATAGTCTTATGATTGAAAGGGCTAGGTGGAATCAAAGCGTGCAGTTCCGTCGCACACTTCCCGAAATGTAAACGATATAAAAACCGACAGGCTGGCAACTTCGCGTCGATGTTCGAGGCTCTGGAGCTTTGACGCGACTAGTCCGTCGTTGCCAATAAGCCTCTTGGCCCGTCTGTCAATCATTTCAAGTGCATCAAGCTGGTTATGGCAGATCCGTCCCAGAGGTGAGAGCAGTACTCCATGCATGACCGATCTTGCACTTTACACAAGTTAAGCAGGTGTTCAGGCGTGAAGTACCGTCTCACCTTTTCAAGAATCCGTACCGTTTTTGCAGCCAAGCCAACTGATCCTTCGCCTCAATGAATGGACCGAAAATGAGGGTCGAAGTCAACGTAACACCAAAAAGTTCGAAATGGTCCGTTAACGGCTCGGTTACACCACGGAATGATGAATCCGGGTGAAATTAGCTCTTTTTAGCGGAAAAAAGACACGCCTGGGTCAGTATCTAGCAGTATTGAAACTGACCAGATTGGGATCGCCCCATTCAGAGACCGCCTTCAAGGACAGGTCCAAGCGTTCAACCATGCCTCCCAGAGAGATCGAATCTGAGGCCCAGTAGCCCGTGCGCTGGACACGTATCTCTCAGCAACAGTGCTGTCGACTGCAATACTGCATACCCAAAGGTTCCGGGTTTTAGCAGATCATCGTTTTAGTAGATCCTCAATCCTCAGGATAGTTCGGTGGCGTTCCTTCTCGGGGTTGCCACCCCGTTATTGGTCTAATTCCTTAAGAATTAGATGTGTCTTCTATACTTATATTTAGTTAAGGTATATGTGTAATTTATATATAATTAGTTAAGTTATTATAGTCTATTTTAGGTTTCCTTATATCTTTCTACACACTGTGTCTTCGTCTATCATCCAACTATCCTGTCGCAGGTCTAATGACCTCCCGCGTGTTTGTGCCGTGCGTGAGGTCCCGTACGGAGGGATGAAGGAATCCTGGAGTGAATACTCAACGGAGTGGAGCAGGTTGCACACAACACACCAGTTTGTTCCGGCTTTATTCTCACACTGGAGATCGTGGGGTAGCTACCCACGATCAATCGGCTTAGGCATCTCATTTTTTTTTTGCTTTTTTGAATGCTTTTTGCTTAAATCTTCAAAGACGGTTTCTAGCGTAAGTAATCAAACCTAGCAATGTCCAGCAACATCCAAAGCGAACTTGCCCTAATTTTCCCGCTGTGCTGTTTTTTAAGACTTTTATTTATAACTTTTTAGTTAAGTTTTTTACGATTTAAATACATTTATACATATCAGTGTTATATATTTTTGAAATCACCTATTGAAACCCTTCATTTTGATATCCCACACGATAGGTTTGGAAGAAAAAAAAAAACTTGACTCCCACAATATGGCGCCCAAAATCTGCCATTTTTCTATTGTCCAATTTTAATGTAGCCTATAACACTCGCAGGGTTAAGACGAATCGATTGACGTATAAATTATCAAAATCGGCCAACGCGTTTGGTCTCTGGAATGCCATATAGGAACTAACATACATACATACATACACACATAGACTGATAAACACATTATCCTCCTTCGGCAGTCGGGTAAAAAGGTAATACGTTCCTTCCGCCTGTTGCTGTGATTGGTTGAATGAATTTTCAACAATCTATCACAGCAGATAATGCGTGCTTGACAATTTGTCACATTAGTTCGGCGATAAAGTAGAGGTGAGAAACTCGGCGTTAGCGACAAACAGCACGAATGTGTAAATTTTGTTATTATGGGTATTGTGTCAATCCTTTAGGTACCTTACCATAGAACTTTCTCACTATTTAGTGATAGTGTACTAAAACTAAAAAGAAAGAAAAAAAAAACAAAAAAAAAACCGACATTAAAAGCAAAATACTAAAAAGTGCAAAATAGCTTTCGTTTCGGAATTCGGTGTCGAAAAACGATAAATAAAAAAAGAATTACCAAAGACACCGGTTGCCGACACAAAAGTTATTTTGCACTTTTGCAGCTCGCAGCAAAATCGAATTTTGCTTATTGTCTTTAAACAGTAAAACCTGCTCGTTTGAGGTGCTGAGGTGAAAAAATTGTATATTATGCAACTAGTGAATAAAGGACGGATTTGAAGCGAGGGCCGTAGATGAATCCCGAGCAAGTGAAGGATTCTAACGACTGAATCACGACCGTAGGGAGTGATTCAAGTGTTAGAATCATGAGCGATGCGAGTGATTCATGACCCTCGATATAAATCCGTTTTATTCAAGAGTTGCATACTATATTTTATACCATGACTACGAGAAAAAGAAAGATTTAAGCACAAGGAATATTAATAAATACAAAATAAATGGTTTAGTTCCTTCAAAATTTACAAAAAAATGTGAAACCCTGACCCCTGAGCTAGGTAACAGCACCTGTGTTTCAGGGGCCGGTGACCGCCTCCGTTACGTTACATAATTATAATTAATTAAACACCATTGCAATTAGAATTACAATCCAAATAAGTATTCAATAAATATCATAGACTAAAATCAAAATCATTAGTTAAATCCTATGCATAAGCAAACTCAAAATTAAAATCGAAGATGGAGTTTGAAAGTCAAGAATTCTCTTACTGCACAAGAAGTTTGTATGGAGTATTTTTTGCGCAAGGAGGCGCAAGGAGGTTATATAGCATTGAGATGGAGGTCTAATACATTGGTGTGTTCCAAATTCAAACACCAAAACAGTGAGTAAAAGTGCTTTTTATTCACTGTTTTCAGTGAATAAAATAAGCTTTTTAGAGGGGGAATGGTATAAATATTATTTTATCGGTGCAGCAATATTGTTATTTCGTTAAGGTTATAAACCTTGTAAGGTAGTTATAGGATTTACAGCACAGAGTACTTTTATTATATGGACAATTTACAGTCTCCTTTGTGGATCGACAAATCACACGCTAGACTATACCCAAGTTCGAATGTGCTTTGTATATTTGTAACGCTACTATATACCAAAAATATCTATACTTATTATTATAATATTATAAAGCTGAAGAGTTTGTTTGTTTGTTTGAACGCGCTAATCTCAGGAACTACTAGTTGGAATGGAAAAAATCTTTTGTTGTTTATCGAGGCAGGTTATATGCTATATAGCATCACGCTACGACCAATAGGAGCGGACCATAAATGAAGAATGTTGCAAAAACGGGCAAAAATATTCCTTTATGAGAGCTTCCGTTGCGTGCGCTGCGCTGCATAAGCGGTAAAGTTACGCAACATTCATGTACTTATGTAGTGTAGGGAGGTAGCCAGTTGACGGGAGTGAAGCCGCGTGGGACAGCTAGTATTTTAATAATAGTATTATTATAAGGTTTACTATAATAATAATTATTATAATTATAGATTTAAAATATACTTACGCTCATTTTAGGGCACTTCGTATAGATATAAAAGTCAGTTATAAGCAATAATATTGAATGAATTCTTTGCGTTAATGCTACGGGCTCGTTCATGAGAGAAACAAAGTCACTGGGGGTACTATTGAAAGTAAACCCTAAAGGTAGACTTGCTTGCATTAACGTATGAAAACCCTAAAAGTTTCAACGCAAGTGACTTTGATTCATTCAAGAACGAACCTCAAATATACTTCGTAATTACTATTTTTAAATTATTCAAAGATAGACGTGACTTTTCTTAAATTTAAATATTCGTTTAAAACTAAATGTATACCAAAGTAAGTTTTATTGTTTAAGTGTATGTATTATTTTAACTGAACTGAGTTGCTGTTTTAATAACATTCAAAAATAATTCCATATAATTATAATTAGTTTATAGGTAGTAATAGTTAGTAAGTCGTACTTACTAGTAAAATTAATTAAGTTTAGTTTATAAGAATATTGTGGCAACACCGCTTGGCCTTTTAAATGTAGTGTTCGTGTGTTTTAAAATATGCTCTCATCTAAGTAAGTTAAAATTAAAATTTACCATTATTACGCATGATTTTAATAGTAAGTAATATTCATACAATTATTATAAATAATGATAAGATGTTACATTCACCTTTTGCCTCTCTTTGCAATATGAGTGTCGTTTTAAAAACTTTGGGTTGGGTTTTTTTTTGTGCAATAAATAATGGTGTATTATGAAATAACCGAATTCTTTTATTGAAACTCAACCAACGAAACATTTGCTTTTACATACTTTGGCGTTGTAAATAATGAAGAAATACACCTAACGTCACATTAAAACGTATAATTTTGTTTTAAAATAAAAAAACAAGAATACAAAAAGGTAAAACGCTTGATAATTCAAAAAAAAAAAAAAATGTTTTTTTATAAATTAGGTATGAAAAAAACTTAGGAGAGAAATTATACTAGATAAGATTTCGCTGACCTACCCTATATGCAGTTGCAACTGGTTAAATTCTGGCTTATGCATCCAGGTGTAAACAAAGCCTTTTCGACATAAAATTAAGTTTTAATCCGTGGAATTTTAAAAGTTCAAACTATCATGTAATTTACTAGGTTATTTTTAACACAAAAATAAATGAAATAAAACATATTTTATTATAATAAGTCGGCGCTGTGCATCTGACGAAAAAATCGATGTCTGTAATACTGTTTTAATGCAGGATTGCGGGCAGAAATAGCACCAGAATTCTCGGAGCAAAACACAAACCGTTGTAAACGTAAAGAACCTCGGACTCGGCAGGCTCATAAGGACTCAAGCCTCCAGCCCGTACGGTAAAGCCGGAGTACGGCTTCTACTGCTAGCTCGGCTTCGGCCTAGCTGATCTACAGACAAGCAAATTTCTCCAAGACTCTTTGACATTTTTTTTGACGGAAGATGTTATTTGGTGTCGTATTTCTGGCCAAGGCGTTTCTTTGTCCGAAACAGTTATTACTGACCAAGGACGCTTATTTAACTGAAAGTATCAGGTAAACCTCTTCTTAAGCTAAAGTTCTCTTCTATTTCTTTATTTGAGTTCTTTTTCATTGACTCTATGTAGTCATTTTGTTGGCCAAAGCATTCTCTTAGGTTAAGATTCCTTTTTATTTCTTGTTCTAATACCTAGTTAGTTGTCAGGATACCCCAGTTTTAAGTCTGCAGCGTCTAGTTGTACTCATAGATTTAGTATACTCATCTGGAGCTCGCATTGGTGTAACGTTTAATTAAGAGGCGGTTCGTATTCATTCTTTATCAGTTGCGTTTCGATGTTATTCATTAGATTTATTTAGTTTATCCACTAGGGTCTACGATATTTTCTAGGTATTAAGTTAGTAAAAGGTAGATCCATTCATTTTTCCTCTTGAGTAACACACTCATTACCTAAATGTCACAGCTTTCCAGGGTTGCCACTAAATTTTTGTTTGCTTGTCTAGTTTTATTGTAGCAGATCGTTACAAGACGTATTGCCATGACGCCTTTTTTTTTGATTTGACAAGCTGGCAGGTCACATTATGTATACGATCTTGCAAATTTCTATTGACTAAAAAATGTAAGTCAAAATATCTGATGAAAAAAAGTGTCACTGCAGAAAAATCATCTTAAATGAAAGAAATAATTTTTGGTGAATCTATAAGCCCAAATTTTAGTTGGTCGTTATTTATTTATTTTATTTATTAGTTTATCCTCGCACTGGAACGCCTTGCAGCAATTATACCAATGGAGCACAATCTTATAATAAACTCACTATAAAGTCCAGGTTTCCTCACGATGTTTTCCTTCACCGTTGTCAGCAATGTCCAAGATAAACTTAGAATGTACATATGAAATGAAAAAGTCACATTGGTACTTGCTCGGATTCGAACCGACGACCTCAAGCACGAGAGGCGAGGCCACTGAGCCACCACGACATTTATTATTGTGTTATGACTTCTTGTGTAGTACATTAGTATTAGTGCCGTCTAGAATAAAGTAGGTAGAAGTCGTCCGTATAAGGACGACGCAGGTCATTTAATCTAGTTTTCAAGAATAAACAAGTATTTATTGTGACTTCTTGTTAATTATGCTTTGGAGTGTTTACTTCTTTGTCTGTAGATCAGTTGTTAGAAGCCGTACTCCAGCTTTACCGTACGGGCTGGAGGCGTGAGCCTGCCGAGTCCGATGTTCTGTACGTTTAGGTAATACGATCTGTGTTTTGCTTTGAGAATTACAAATACAAATACAAATAATTTATTATTCCTCCAATTTTTATCAGGTGCACAGCGCCGACGGGTAATTAACGTATATATTTTTTTTAATTTTGTGTTAAAAATAACCTAGTAAAATAAGTGATAGTTTGTACTTTATAAATTCCCTTTGAATTAAAAGATTCGTTTACACCTGGATACATAAGCCAGTAGTAACCGAGTAGGGGATAGGGACGTGTGTTCAGCGTTTCCTCAAATCTAGTTAAATTTTCTCTCCTAAGCTTTGTTTTACCAAATTTATAAATACCAAATTCAATAACTGATCAAGGTTTCTCCTTTTTTGTATACTTTTCTATATTTTTTAGTTGTTTTTTATTTATTTTAAAACAAAATTATACGTTGTAATGATACGTTAAGTGTATTTTCTAAATTTTTTTATAACGCCACAGTATGTAAAAGCAAATGTTTCGTTGGTTGGGTTTCAATAAAAGAATTTGTTTATTTCATAATACGCCATTATTTATTACACAAAAAAACCGTTTTTAAAACGACACTCATATTGCATAGAGAGGCAAAAGGTGAATGTAACATCTTAACATATGTATAATAATTGTATGAATATTACTTACTATTAAAATCATGCGTAATAATGGTAAATTTTAATTTTAACTTACTTAGATGAGAGCATATTTTAAAACACACGAACACTAAATTTAAAAGGCCAAGCGGTGTTGCCACAATATTCTTACAAACTAAACTTAATTAATTTTACTAGTAAGTAAGAGATTACTACCTATAAACTAATTATAATTATGTAACATAATTTTTTAATGTTATTAAATCAGCAACTCATACCTACTGGCCAACTGGACGAAGCAAATAAAACAAAAATAAAATCGAAATAAATATAATTACAAATATCAAATCATTCGCTTTTTTTCTAACTATAATTGACATGAAGCAGGATTCAGTTAAATTAATACATACACTTACACAATAAAACTTACTTTGGTATACATTTAGTTTTAAACGAATATTTTAATTTAAGAGAAGTCACGTCTATCTTTGAATTATTTTAAGAATAGTAATTACGAAGTATATTTGAGGTTCGTTCTTGAATGAATCAAATTCACTTGCGTTGAAACTTTTAGGGTTTTCATACGTTAATGCAAGCAAGTCTAACTTTAGGTTTTGCTTTCGATAGTACCCTCAATGACAATGTTTCTCTCAAGAACGAGCTCGTAGCATTAACGCAAATAATTTATACAATAATATTGCTTACCACTGACTTTTATAGCTATACGAAGTGCCCTAAAAAGAGCGTAAGTATATTTTTAAATCTATATAATAATAATTATTATAATAGTACTATTATTAAAATATATTTGGTATATAGTAGCGTTACAAATATACAAAGCACATTCGAACTTAGGTATATTCTAGCGTATGATTCGTCGATCCACAAAGGAGACTGTAAATCCTATAACTACCTTACAAGGTTTATAACCTTTACGAAATAATAATATTGCTGCACCGATAAAATAATATTTTTTAATAATATACAAAAAAAAAACTTCAATAAATTTTTGAATGAAAACTATATATTTTATTTCCAATAAAATTACTGCCCAGTATGGTTAACGGTGACCACCGATATAGCCATGGGCTCGAAGCGTAACATAATATTCAGAATTTATATATATATAATTATGCCTACTGTATATTTAAGAGATCCTCACCTTTTTCCTTAAAATTTATTCTAACATCTAGTCTTTGTAGTAAAGAAATGCCATGAATTTGAGCAAACAAAATGTCATTTATAAATTATTTCACGTTTTAAGAAATTAAGGTCGTAAAAAGTTCTAAAGTTCCTACTTAAGGTATTAACCTAACACTAGATTAGCATTTAAGACTGGCTTTTGCCCCTTGGGATAAAATGCTATGTACACATCTTAAGTATAATATAGGTAGTTACCCAATACATCTAGAAATATAGCTTAGCGGTATATAAGGTAAAGGATAGGCTGAAATATTCAAGAAAATATTATAGTAACATATTTTTATATTAGACAATTGTCTACAGAATCTAAATTATTTCTTATTATTTAAGTAAACCATTGTAATAGATGCTTAAAACTATTCATTGGTAGTACAATTGGAGGTTTTAACTTTAAATCTTAGACTGTAAGGGAATACAAACTTGATATTTTGGTATTATAGCTTAGATAAGAAAAAATTACGAGTTGACTAGATCAATTTTTAGGTTGCGAAAATTAAGTGTTTTTGGCTGAACTTTATTATTATAATGTGTTTAATAGTACATGAGAAGGTATGAAAAATAGTACCCGACTAGATGGAAATGCAAAATTTATCGGCTCGTAGCTTATCGATATTAGATTATATAAGCTAAAACTGTGCATTAAATATAGAGTGAAGTCAAAGGAGATCAGTGTGTTTGTTTTCTTTTAGAAATAACTAAAGAGGATCTGTAGAGATTTTGTTTTGCATTTTGTTAACTGAATTAGTCATACTCAAAGACTAGTATTTCGTTCAGTTAACATACCCTTAAAATACAACCAAGGTTTAGAATAAGATGATCTTTGACCCTAAAAGACAATCAAAGTTCACGATCTCCGAAAGACTACTACTCAGGCGCGGATCCAGGTTATCGCTCAGGGGGAGCAGCAAATGTACCTCTTGATATTGAAAAAAAATCGGTTTCTTTTTATGGGTTGTTTTTTTTTCAATAACGAAGCTTGAGAAATTACAGCTCAGAGAGAACAAACAAAATAAGACATTAAGAACGAGCGCAACAAGCTCAAATATTACATTGTACAGTAATATAGTTTTATTTATACAGAAACAAAATTTACTTTACGGATCTACTTGAGGTTAGATTGAAAGAGTTTTTGGGAATTGATAGGTAAACTTAACTGAGAATCAAGAATGAAAAAGCGAGCGAAAAATTAGAAGACCTATTTGAATAAACTCAAAAAAGGATTTCCCCTTCCAAGCTTGACAATTTTTTTCAATACCTATAACATAGTAAGATAAAAGATAAAGACAAATGTAAAGTCATGTTTGTTAGTCACCTTTATAGTTTTGCACTCCAGGGGGGAGCAATTTGTACCCCCTGCCTGTATCCGCGCCTGAATTTTTTACATAGTAATAAAAAATGTTTTACACTACCTATACTAGTAAATAAAATTCAAATATACAATGTACTTTTAAGAACTGGCACTAAGTAAACTTCGTTGTTTTTTACCCACATTTTTAAGCTTTAAAATAGTTACAGTAAGGCATTATAGGACGGTTTATACTTTAAATTAAGGCAGCTAAAGGCACCTAGTTACAACTAGCAAAATATTTACACACTATTGCATTGAAGTGATCTTTACCAAAATGGGAGCACTTAATGCGTCTACTCGTTGCTAGATGGCGTTGTTATACAATATACATTCGTTGAAGCTTCACTTTGGATAAGTTCCATTTACAAACTAGAATAAAATATTTACGTCGTACGCAAGCGTACAGATATGTTATGTCTACCCGTTGCGAGATGGCGTTGTACCGTTTTCATTGGGTTTGGACGCTTGAATTTGCAGCGGTATCTTTAGTCCTCGCGGTGCTAGGATGAGTCTAGCATGCGTAATGAGGACTATAGCGTACTCTCATATGTCACTTCTACCCGTTGCGAGATGGCGTTGTACCCTTTTCATTGGGTTTGGACGCTTGAATTTGCAGCGGTATATTTAGTCCTCGCGGTGCTAGGATGAGTCTAGCAGGCGTCACGAGGACTATAGCGTACTCTCATTTATTCACGCCAAGGATTTTCGCGGCCTCGTCTGCGGATGAGAGTAGCTTGTTGATGGTTTTGTCAGGGATGCCGAGTAGTTTCCCAATGAGGTCACTGTTTTCTGCATCATTTTCAGCCTCCGACGAATATTTTCGGGACGTCATGTCCAGTTTGAGCTTTTTTTCGTATGGAGCGGAGGGAGGGGAATTATTGTTGTTGACATTGCTCGGGATCTCGTTGCCTGAGCCGTCGTCGTCTTGATAATGGTACCTGTAAAGATGGGAAACATTAGTTCTCGTAATTTCGCGAGCTTGGAATTCGAAGTTTGTGCGATAGCGATTGCGAAAAATCAGGTGATCAATCCCTTAAATTTTAGACACTTCGACTATCGCCTTCTCTGACATCGAATGCCACTTGTCTAGCCTCTGGTGGTCCAATATAGAAATATACCTTATGCAAGCTCATTTGGCCGAACAGACAACTCAAGACAAAACAACTTGGCGCAGGAAATTGAGGAGACGCGACCCCAAATAACGGGACCAGGGACCAGTGAAGGCGACAGAAGACCACATATCATAGAAACAACAGAAGAAGACTAAAGATTTCGAAAGTAGTTTTTCTAGTTTTCCTTCGAGACTTTATTCATTAACAAGATACTTTACTCACCCATTAGTGACAGCATCTTCAAGCGGTGTGTGCGGAGGGGAAACTTCCTCATCATCAGTGATCTCTTCCCTGTGCTTCTTACGATGTCGCAACATGCTGTGTTTCAACGTGAAGCGACGACGGCAGAGGTCACAAGCGAAGGGCCTCTCTCCTGAATGAGTCCTCATATGACGACGGAGGTCCTCTGCTGACCAGAATCGACGGATACAGAAGGCACAGACCACCTGGAAAAAAGGATCTTCATTGTAGAAGGTTTGATATTGGAATTAGGTCATGTAATAAATTCAAAAATAGAACAACATTTTGGATTAGTTCTATGATATTTTATATTTCGAATCTTACCTTTCTGTTAGCATGGTCAGGAAACTTCCCCCTCTCATCATCATCAGCGCTTTCACTCCGATCACTAGCTGCATCCAAGGCTCCCTTGCTCACCAACTGCTCATATTCCGCCGTATGTCCAGATGCCAAGTGTGATAGGGCTCCACTCCTGTCACCAAAAGAGGCCTCGCATAGATGGCATTTAAAGACTAGACCACCTTCGTTGGTATCTTCCACTATCTCTGGGTTTGGGGAGCCTGGTTGAGAGTCAGACCCGTGCCTTGAAAACATATGCTTCTTTAAAGTGTCGAGGGACGAAAATGTGCTTGTTGGGCACGAAGCGCATTTGTAAGGCCTTTCTGGCACTGCTCTTGAATCATTGATTGGTTGTGGTGGGGATACAGTATCATTCAGGATTGGTTCAGCCAGGACAGCTCTGGCGGATGATGCTCCATGCTTCCTTAAAAGATGGCGGTCACAGTTGGACTTGGTGGTGAAGAGGAGTGTGCAGTGAGGGCACTTGAAGGGTTTCTGTCCAGTGTGCGTGAGGACGTGGCGACGCAATGATGATGACCATGGGAACTTGCGATGGCAGTAGGGACATGATACTCTGTTGGGAGCTAGGCTGTACGCAGATTTTTTCTTCGGTGGGAGCGCTGTGTCGGTTTCTGACCTGGGAATAAGGAAAAATAACGTTAATAACAGTGTTTTTCTTTAACTCACATGGTAACTTTTTCAAATTTGTTACAAAAAAGGGTAACACTTACTTATTCTCATCGCTGCCAGAGTTGTTTCCCTCGCTTGTGGAGGCGACTAGACCCTCTTCATCTTCTTCCTCATCACTGCGAGTCGGTACCACCGGAATAGGTAGTGGTTCTTGAGTCGGCGACACCGAATTTGTTCCAGATTCTAACTTATCACTGGTAATGGGAACAGGCTTATTGATTAAATTCCCAGCGATTTTAAGGTCGAAATCCTTAGTCATTTCCTGTTGGCACGTAGCCATTAGGATTTCAGCTGCCGCACGGCGCGCCGCGGTGTGGTCTTCCGCTTTGTCGTCCTGGTCAGGCTCCTCATCTATGACTAGGGTATCTTCTTCATCTTCCTCATTGTCAGCTACTTCATCCGAATCTCGTCGGACAGGCGAGCGCTCAGATTGTTGCAAGGGCCTTTCAAGATGACGAGCCAGCAAGGCGAATTTCATCCGATCAGTCAGTGAGTCGGATGTTGGGTACGGTGGGGGCGCTCTCGGATTTGGTCGCCTCACACTCCAGTGCTGAGGATGTTGCTGCTTTACGTGGCGTTCCATGTTAGATCGTAGGGTAAACCGGGCTGAACATTGAGAACAAGAAAAAGGTCTTTCTGTTCTATACCTCCTTTGTTTTTGCTTTGGCATTAGAACACCGTTTTTTATGACCATCTTCACGGAGTCCGTTTGCGGGACGAGAGTGTTATTCATCTGTGGGCGTGGAGATTCAGGGTGTGGCGAAGATATTGGAGAGACCGATGGCGGTGGTTTTTGTTCCTCTTCCTCGGGTTCAATCTTAGGCTGACTATCCTGGTCATTTGGAACCAGTCTGCCACCAGACATACTCAAGCCTCGAATTATCTCCTTTTGTATGTGATGTTTTATCTCGGCAAGTTCCTGGGAATCATTTGGGTGTGGAAAAAATGAAGGTAAGTAAGGGGCGATAGGAAAGGATGGTGGCAAAGGTAAGCCTGGGATTCCAGGAACTGTGCCGGCGTACAGTTGCGACAATTGGGTGGCATAGTAAGCGGGATCTATTTTTGGAAGAGAGTTCTCAAAGAGTCTTTGAGAAGCTAAGAGGAATCTTGTCTTTTCGTAGGCTGAAGCGGCTACGCTCGCTGCGTCAGGCTCGAAGGAAGGACGTGTTGGGGCTTTAAGTTCCTCAGAATCAGTGTCACGTTTCTTCTTGCTCAGATCAAGAACATCACAGCTATTATTGTCACTGGTGCTCAAGTCTATAGGCACTTCTTCATCGTTAGTATCATGCAAGATATCATTTTGCTTGTATGTGATCTCGGGTGGTCTGAACTCCGGTATTTGCGTTAGCTGACCAATACCCTTCACTTTAATTCGAGGTTGGGGTTGCTCTATTTCTCTTGGCATAGGCAGAGGTAGCGGCGACTCAGGTAATGGCAATGCTAACGGTTTGGTGGTTAAGTTAGTGACTGGATGTCTGTCACTGATGAAACTCGGTTGAAAGTGTGTTAGCGGCGTATCGCGTCCCGAACTTTCGTTTCGCCTATCTATGTCAGGGGTGTGGAAAGCTAGTGATCTTTTTACTTCATCCCTAGCAAGTTTTGAGTTTACCTCATCATTATTAGGGTCTTCAGATGGGTGGTATATTATGGAGCGTTTCACATCTTCTCTTGTCACTTTAGCATGTCTATTCCTTAAGTGACGTTCACAATTGGCTTTGGTAGTAAAAGCGTAATTACACACGGCGCATTCATACGGCCTGTCCCCGTTATGTGTACGCATGTGACGTACTAACGCAGCCTTATCTAAAGAGGCATGAGGGCACATGTTACACTGATAAGGTCCCGGGCCCGTTCCGCTCAGGTGCACTCTATTGTGTCCCTTCAAAGCTCTTAGGTTAGGGAACTTGGCAGGGCACAACCTGCAGGGGAACTCTCCACGCAGCTTCATACGTCTGAACTCAGCTGCGAAATTATCCTGAGTCTCCTCCTGGTCTCTGTCCTTGATAATGGTATCAGGAGGGGTTAGAACCGAACTTTCTAAAGACACTCTTGTGCCAGTGAGCCTCTCTAAAAGGCCGCCAGCTGAAGTAACATTCAAAATCGATTGAATATCAGCCAAGTCGCGAGCGGCATCGATGTGTCTGATTCCGTTGACAAGATGATTATCATCGAATTTTGGGGTGAATCTATCCATAGGTGGTGTCAGTGCTCCAGGAATGCCAAATGATCTATTCCTAAGGTCCAACTTAGCAAAGAAGTCCTCCCTGCGATCTCTTTCAGGACTGGGGATCCGGGTGGCCGTGAGGCACGATTTCCTGTGAATGTCCAAAGCTTGTCCACAAGGAAAGTCTCTGCAGCACATGTCACACCTGTAACGTTGGTCTGTCACGGACACGTGTGGGTTTCTCTCGCAGACTCCTCTGGCGATTTCAGGAAATTTTTTGCTTGAGAAATCGACGAAGGTGAGATCGTCGAAGCCAGTCTTAGTATCGTCACTGTGTGCAGTGAATCGGTGGATGTCGAAAGCGTTGACCGAGTCGAATCGCTGCCGGCACTTGGGACACTCGAATCTCGCTGTTCGCTTATCCATTGGCATTAGTGATGGGGAGGTAGACGCAGCTCGTTTGCGCGCTCTCCTTAAGTCCTCCTCCTCGCTCCTGTCAGATCGGTTGTCACTGTCGATGCTCGTCGTCCTAGTGACGCGAAGTTCCTGCTTTTCAATTTGAACGGCGTCCATTTTTTCGTCGGCCTCGATTTTCGCTTCACATAAGGCTTCTTCTGTTTTGATTTCTGTAACAAAAGAGTACATGTTACAATTGATTACGGATTGTATGTTTGAATAACGCGGGGCGCTTTCTTACAATTCCAAGAAAAGTCGACAATAGATGAGTCAGGCAATTCACTTGTGCGAGGTCGCCATTTAGAATAATAATAATCTGACATTATTATTATCATTGGAATCGATTCTAGCTGCAATTTGCTAATAGATTTTTGAATGTATTAGCTCATTATGTGTTTGTTTGTTGCTACTCGACAACAGATGGCGTTGGTTTGTTTTGCAGTAACCTATGCGCAAACAAATGTTATCTCCTCGATCTAATCATAAAATATAGTTTACATCACCGAACTAGCGAATCATCGAAGTAAATTGAAACCTAAAAAGCTTTTATCAACTATATTCTTTTGAAATCAACCTTAAATCTATTATAATACGAATCAAAATCGAACAACAGTCTCCGTTCCTAAAATTCTCAAACCACAACAAAGTTCTCGGCGGATGATTCACACTATCTTTTGTTTTAAAATGAACCGTGACTTTGATCGCAAAAACCGTTCCAGATGCTACGACATAAAGCGTATTTTCCCTTGTTACCATTCCAGTGAGTCTCGCTGAGGCTATAGGGCAGAAAAATCAATAAGACTGACACCTAGTGGGCTATAGCTAGAGGAGTGTATGGTTGGCAAGCGACTGAGTCACGTAAACGCTATCAGATCGTTGTTTTGTGAAAAGTAGCGATTGTGAGATACTTTAGGGACGTGCTTTGAATAAATACATATATTTTGCGGGTAATTCCATAACCTGCACGCTCGATTTTCATGATTATAGAATTCACAAACTTTATAGAGCACTAATGTATTCCAGACACGAACGTTACACTAAATATTTAGAAGATTGCTTGAATGGATTCGTTTAGTTGAAAACCGAGATAGTACTAGAAGGAAAAATACATACGTTTTAATTTATAAACTCAATTTTACCAAATGGAATTATACAATACAACAAGAAAGGAAGTAAATGCTTTTTATATATTCCTCTATCTGAATGAAGAGCTTACTTTTGTATGAAATAATATGGGTCCCAAAACAGTACCTTACGGGACGCCAAACTTCTACGACCCTTAAAACAGTTAACTCTAAATTACCTTTTAAAAAATTGGCTAGCTAGACCGCGTCCCTAAAACACCCATCTGTCTTTTGTTTCATTCACTCTCAGATTCCAAGAAAGATAGAGAGATTAGAATAAGGCTATCAGATGCTTTCGTGAAATAGTAGCATTGGTAGCATATTTAACGAACGTGTTGTGAATAATTTCATATATTTGGCCATTATTTGGCTGGTAAAACAAATATTTCGCGCCAATGCGCGTTTGAATTTGGAGATGCTAAATTTGGAAATTTTGTAGTCTATGATTGAGAGATAGACGACGAGTCAAAAGCGGCAAGAGGTGATTAAAATCTTTTTCTTGAAATATTAAATAATATTTCTATTCCACGCCAACAATAAACATTCCCAAAGGGCGATAATCGTATGCAACTTATTTTGATATTATCGTTTAAGATTCTTGAGGTAGGTTAGTCACTAAGAATTTTATGCCCTACTTGATTTGAAAGAAAACACTGAATCATCTACTTATTATTATGATACTCTCAGCTATCACTAAGTCCACTCACAATAATAAGAACTGCGTAGTACCTACCCAGACAAACGTTTCCATCAATGTTTAAATATTTTAACCAACACATTCTAATTTATCACTCTATATAATATTAATTATGGCAGCACTGAAACATACACTTTAGTTAGAGGCACTGTCAACACTAATCTCCACAGAGCAGACATGTCAGGTGGACTGCTCTTCAATGAATGTTTAAAAGAGGAACGCGGTATATGACGCCAGTTCTATGGCCATAGTAATTCCCGAACAGGACAATGTTGACTCATAATACGTCAATAACCTACATATTACGAGATTACTAATCAATGCAAACCAAATAAGGTATAAAATTATGTAATTAATTGTCATTTACCGCGTTTTGTTTGAGAGGAAAAGTTTTGTTTTAAAATAGTAGATCCAGCGTTATCGCTAGCCAGAATGTCATCCGTTGTCCTATGTGTCAATGAAATATTTTCTATATCAATGTTATTTTAATTAGAGTTAGCTTTGAAAGGAAATTTATTTTCCTGTTAATGTATCATTCGAACTTATTTTAAATATGAAATTGCCAGCAGTGCCCTCTGTTTAGACTACATTAGTAATAGTATTACATTCATCGTATTTATGTGAAAATTATAAAATTCTAAGTTCTATCTAAGAATGCTCACGAATCCAAAGGATGCAAAACAAACACAGTTTTCCATGACGTAAATACAAAATTCGACACCTTCCTCCAAGTTTTGTGCGCATTCACCTAAATTACATTCATGAGTCGCATATCACGCGTATTTAGATAAACACATCCGCTGAGACTCGAATTACACAGAAAATGTTGATATCAGTATGTTTTTCTTACATTGAGAAATAATGCGAAAAAGGGCAGAGAATTTTAGGCACACCCATCTTAAGATCTCGGGAAATATTCACCCTCTATAAGGGCGATTTTCGTTTGCAAATTTTCCCGGATCTGTTATTTCGGGGAGGGAGATTTGCACCCCTATTTCAACCCCCTGGCTACGCCCATGAGATTTCCCCCTAGGGAGACAGACTGCCCCAACCAAGAGGACGGCGGAGTGGGCGTTTTGAGCTTTATCAGGTAAAAATCTGCTTTATAAGAGAGTAAACGAGAATTTTATTAAACTTAAGCAATTGTGTGGAATGATTTCTACGTCTTTATTATAATTGATAGGCTCGCGTTCGACCACTATCTCACCTGATGGTAAGCAATGTGTTGGTCGATGAAATGACTTAAATGCAATATAAGGCCAATTAAAGGCTTCTAGTGACATTATGACAATCCAAAAGACCTTGTGTACTGGTGTACCCCGAAGTTAACGTCTTCTTAGCTAGAGAGCATTTCTCAACTCCAGCGAATGTGGAAAACTAGATCATTTACCACCGTCACGAATCTGCATTCCTAGATATTTATCACCGTTGTCATGAGCATCGAGAATACATTTGCATAAAACCTTTTTCTTAACGTAATGCGGCTCAGTTCACAAAGCAAGCTTTTGAAGAACTCATGATCAAGCAAATGTATCGTGTCGGGTTTTCTTAGCAATAATCATTTCACGCAATCTTGTTAGTAACTTGATGCGTGGGTGCATTGTGGGTATCTGTCACACCGGAGTGTTACTTGAAATATAGTTGTGATCCTTCTGCGTCTGTGGTCTCATTTAATATGCATACTGCCGCTGGAGGAACTTTCTTATATGTGTGAAAACTGTTGTGATTGAGTGCGATATATGTTTGAAGTTTGTGGTAGTCTAGAGTTGCTTTCAATCATGGACTAAAATGGCAGGAAACACTATATTTAGAGACTCGGAAAATTTTCAACACCATAAAGAGATTGTGCTGCATTGGTGTAATTGCTGCAAGGCGTTCCAGTGAGAGGATAAACTAATAAATAAAGATTACACCGATGTATTTCCAATCGCGACGTTGTAACTGCAGACTTATTTTACGCAACATGTACGAGGAAAACAAAAGTAAAGTTTAGTCGCAAACATGTCGAAATTGAAAACGTATATATTCTCGGAAACACTCTGAAATGCGCTAAATACACGCTTTTGGCACCACGCGTTCAACGAACCAATGAAATTATGAATTAATGTCATTAAGTCGACGTAATCGGTAATTTTCTGCACAATAACAGGGAAAAATGACGTGAGAGAACCAAATAGGGCAGATTTTGGTCAGCTGTGGTCAGGAAAGGATATTGAGGATGACTGAACAGATGAGTCCATGGGGTTTAACTTGCCTTTAGAGCAGGCGAATGATCTAATGCTGAATGATTATGCTATGTTAATTAGACGGTTCCAGGTAAATAAGCCTTGTTTTTATATTTACGAAAGGTATATTGCGTTAAACGTTCCAGAGCTAGTCTATCAATTACAAAAGCTGTATAAAGCTCTAAAAGAGCATCATTGGCCTTAGGAACTTTGGTAAATCTTTTATTACTAGATCTGAGAATTTCGTCAGTCTTCGGGCTGCTTGGCGAAAAAAAAAATCTCCATCGGTCACCGGATAACCAAAAAGAACTAAAATTAATATTCAATGTCCACTAACACGTGTAAGGGTCATCAAAATAGTACAACCACGGAATAAACACCATCCAAATTCAACGTACAGGCGAGTTCAATAACTTCATATACGGAGAAAAGGTGTGACATAGAAGCGCTGGCGCACCGTGACTTCCTCCTTCCCGCTTATTCGGAATTTAAATCGACCTATCGCCATCCCGAAGTGTCCCGAAGTGAGCCGAAGTTGCACGACAATAACTCTTATTGTCTGCATAATAAGATGGTTGTCTTTCTAACGGTGGGCGGCGCATATTATAAGCTATTTGATTGATATGTCGGGGACGTCGCGCAGTACCGCTGCTTTCTTCAACACTCCAATGAGCCTCAACGGTACTGAATTACACCATGTAGTATCTCCAAGCCGTCACTTATGGTGTCGCCATCGTCAATTACCTGACCATACGGGTTTGCTTTCGCAACTGTTGTTTTGCTGGAGAATTGGAGTATTTTGCACGGTATTGTGGTCTAGTTGGGCTTTCCTGGCGGCAAAGTTAACTTTGTCTGTGACAGCTAAGACGGCTATTGTCTAGAAATTGATAATGTGGTGCGCGGACGTTCATTTTGTACTATCAGCCAACTATACATTTGATCACCGTTAAGACTATTTTTGCTTGCAGGGCTCGCCCGCTATAGGGAGGATATACCCGAGGGCGAGAATTATTTGAAACAAAATGTTAAGCATTAAAACTTTCTCTTCTTTGGTCCTGTTTTTTTCTATTACTATTGGTCAACCAAAAAACTATTTTTTTTCTCTGATCCTTTTTTGTTTAACACTGCTATGCATATTGGCATATGGCTATTGGTCAACGCAAAAAGGGCGGACGCAGATGTTGTGGTCTTGTGCACGGGATTTTGTTTTCAAAATGATCAGATGTATAGTTGGCTGATAGTACGTTTGTTAGAGTTGTACTCGTTTCGGATCTCGGGAGAAACTTAATTATGGGTTCATATAATTGGTACGACATTTTGGTTAAGATACTTTCTATTTGTCAAACCAATTTGTCATCGCAGAAGGTGCTTGTGTCTCTTTAACCGACAGAAGAAAACTCTCCTTAACAAAATTTGCCACAACTTTAAACAAATGCCCAAAACTCATGAATGAAGAAAATCAACGAATAAAATCAACAAAACATACAACCTTATACCTCATCATCACTCTATGGTCGTACTGTTTATACTTTATGGTTTTAAGATGGCGTCCTTCCTTATTAATGCAAGTCAGGAGTGTGCCTTCCGCAGTAACGGTGCAGTTATGATGCCACGGTGGTGTCTGTCTTCAATATTTTATAGGACGCTATAGTTCTGTTGGTTACTGGGACGTTTGGCTGGGACCTGCTGCCTTTGGGAGACTAAGGTACCAGTTTAAGGGGTAATGCGCCTAAGTTGAATGAAGGGTCTTAAATTTTTACTGAGGCAGCGTACATTTGTGGATGGTTACATTTTATTGGTTTTATTTTGTCATGATTATCGTCATGAATTAAAACATATCTGAGACTTTTTTTCAATGAATTGAATAGGTTTGAATGGATGCATTGGAATCTCTTATTGGGTGTCCAATTATGAACCAATCAGTTGTGCTGATCATTGTAGTTGTATATTTAAACGAAATGTATTGTAATGTTAAACATATCAAACAAAATGTAATTGGTCTTTAGCCGTGTTTTCGTATTATTTCATTGATTATAAATCGGTTTATTTACAGAGTATATTTCTCCATTAACAAACGACTATATTTTCACTCTAGAGGAAGTAGACGATTTAATTACTTGTTATTAGAAGGCGAGGTATCAGATTCGTCATTAATGTGTTTATTCATATCTAGTGTTCTAACGTATGTTTCCAAGAAAATAGAAATATTTGACGTTGTTGGAATTTTATGAATCAAATGTGTGGTGTGGACAAAAATTGCTCGGGTTTGTGTTACAGGTATCTGGTTTCAAGTTGTGTTTTGACGTTTTGTGGAAGATTAGGAAGTGATCCAATTATCTATGTAACAAAACATTTTTTTGCAGTTATTTTCTAAAAATATAATTATGGAAAGTTTTTGAAGATGCAAGAAGATTTAATTTCATGGTGTTTGGCAATCAAATGCAGTATGGTTCGGTTTGAACTTACACGTTTTATGAAGTCAGCTATTCCGTAACAATAAATCGGGGTTTTCTTTCAATAAATACTGTGTACCTTAACACTCAGAATTATTCCTCTACAACTAATCTCGAGAGCACTTTACACAGAACAACAAAGATCCCATTGTACCTTCAACTGACGTCATCCGATAAAACGAAATCTCGATACGAAATCGATCGATGCTCAGCCCAAAAATGGTTTCCACTCGATCGCTCGCTTTCTCCGAACGGAAAAGCGTCCCAATTAGGCGCATACGCAAGTCGCGGTGAGGGGAGGGGTACTGGGCAGTAGAGATGTGAATAATTGAATGTTAATTCGTTTAGGGCCCGAGAGATGGCAGGACCGTCGACCGGAGTTCGTGAGGTGGGTAACAAGTGATTCCACATATTTCTTGTTGAGTGCTTTGACACTAAGTTAGTTTGGATGTGTCTTGATTGATAGGTAGACAGGCAGGTGTATGGTTTAGTGTTTAATCTGAATAGTAATGTTGATTTTAAAGAAAGAATATTTACGAACGTGCACTCAGAAAATAAGACAAATAAACAAAAAAATGGATGGCTAAACATTTATTTTATTTTAAGAGGATACAATTTGCTTTTGATTTTTATTAGAGACACCATCCCGTCAAAATTCCCGGGACAAAAATAAAATGTTTACTTATTTAAAAGTAATATTTTTTTCTTTTAATAAATCTGCAACGTGAATTGAATATCTATAAAAGTAATGCTAGTTGTGTTTCTCTTATGTATTCACGATCATAATGAAGCAAAGTTATTTCAATCACAAAAGATAAATGATACACGTGGAAGCTTATTGATTTAATTAAGAGTAACACAGATGTCACATTGACGTAGTTTTTCTGAAGTTTTGTTTAAAATAATCATTGTGGTAACAAATAAATTAGATACAGTGGGAAAAAATAAGTTTTGTTCAGCTGTTCCACACCTGACAGTTTCAAATACTAGCCAATAAAAAAGTAGATTATAGTCTATAGTCTGAGAGAGAAAGTGTGTTAGTCTATGGGTCTCGAATATGAGTAAGCTGTCTGTGACATATTTTAATCATATCTGTAGGTATGCTATCTTAGAACAATGCCTTATTATTATTCGTCTAAGTATTGGGGCGCTCTGCGGAGCTTAGCTTAATTTATCAGCCAGTGACTTCTATCAATTCCTTATTTGAAATTTAATTGGCTATAGGCCAGTTTGTGTCTCGAATGGATACGAGATATTGTTATCTGTGGTTTAATCAAAATCAAAGTCTACAGAGTTCTATTTTTTATTTTAAAATGAGCGACACAAGATAATTACACAGTCCGCTTCGGGTTCGTCATTATTTGCCGTTTTGTATTTACAAACAGCAATTAGGGCCGGAAGACGACTCAAATGGGTTATCAGATAAAGTGCCGTTAGTGCTACACCTTCGACAGACGTCCTAATCGGTCAGAGGACATTGAGAGCACCTAAAATGTTTAGTGAGACATTAAAAAGCTGATAAATACCTATTTGCATTTGGTACTGATAAAAGTAGCTGGAAATTCGAATGTTTTACTAGTTATTTTCGTTTTAAATGAGTATGGATATTGGTTTAACTGTAGTTTTTTTTTGTAATCAGCTAGAACTTGGCACGTGTATAGCAAAACTATCGATAAATGTGAATGTGTCATGTTGTAAATTGATTCACAATTCCTTTTAAGATGATAGTCATGATTGAAGCGGAAAAAGGAAGTAGATTAATGAATCTTATCTAGAGAACGCTTTGTAATTTCCTAACATTGCTTCATAAGCATTTGTTTCATATGATTCATATGGAAGAGCTGTTAAAATATTAATCTTACTTAAAAAGTATTTTTCGTGTTCTACTTTCTTTATCTAGGCCTTGATTTGAAAAGCCTTGTTTTAAAGAACATAAGTAAAAAAATGTTTTACCATGTTTGAAAAACTGAGAAATGACGTGTGCAATATTTACCTATCTACCAACTAAAATATATTAGACTAGATAATTCATTGTTTAATAAGAAAAATCGAGTTTTGGATGACGAAAGCATGAAGTTGTTTAGAGGAGAAAAATATCTTAAGCTTTTGTTCCTATTCAAAGCTTCATTCTAGATATCACTGAACGTATTGGTTTAAGGTACCGTTGTCTGCATGAATGGCCTTAAGATATCTGTTGACACAAGTGTATGACACAAAAGGATGTGAGGATCTCTCTCGAGATTGCCGCGTCGGCTGAGCAAACCAAATTCCGTGTCCGATTGTCTTAATGAGTTCTAATGAGATATTCTGTGTTATGTTTGGCTTACGAAACTTCGCCTTGGTTTTGTTAAATCTTACTGTTTGAACAGAGGGTCTGAAAGGGCTTTTATTCTACCGCGTGCGTTGAAGAATTTCGAGGACGGATCTCGGATGGTCTGGGTACAGTTTGATCGATATGTAATTAGTGGGTTTTCTGATGAAATGGTATCTACACACGTGTGCTTAGTACAGATTTGACAAATCAGATCAGTCATACCTGAATGAACAACTCGCAAATTTTTGTACGAGTGTAGGACTCTTGTTTAGTTAGGTAGGAAATAAGTTGCCATAGAATAGCAAAATTTGAAAATTTGTATGTAAGAATTTCATTAAGTAGGTACTTGCAAGAAGGCAGAATTTTCTAGCAACGTGTCCTCTAAGTGCCGTTAATGTTATTTGAAATAACAATTGTAGATACACACCTGTGATGGCACGCCACAGATAAGACGAATGTACTCAGTTTAATTACTTCTATTTGAAGTATCAATAAAATAGACAATAAAAATTTGCTTGCAAGCCTCGGCTATTTTACATAACTATATTGAAGAATCCGTCCGATATGTCGTTCAATACCGGATGCCAAGTCATAAACATTATCAGCTGTTCTAAAACTTTGTAATAAAATATGAGGGTAGTCGTATAAATGCTCGGGTGTCGGATACCGCGCGTGCGCGCCATCAGTCGTCAAGTTGCCGTCATTGAGCGTATAAGCATCTTGTTGCACCGGAGATGCGATGAATGGTGGTCTTAATTTTAATTGACGGCTATGTCTTTGAATAAGTAGAATGTTGGCTGGATAAAATGGTAAATGATTATGAATAAAATGCAAATACTTACGTTGCGAAGATGGCGGCTCGGCCGCGGGAGGTGCGGGCGCGGTGGCAGCACCCTGCATGGCCCGCGACGGTCGACCACGCCTACGCCTACGAAAATAAGAAAAAAAGAACATTAATTATTGTTATAATTTACCAATATTAAAAAGAACATTGTAATAAAAATTCGTTTGGCTGTAGGTATTTTTCTTTGAAATAAAAAAAAACATGATTTTTCTCTAAAAAATATAAATGATGGTTAGCGTATTTTAAAGCAGGTGTGAAGTCAAATTAAATAAAAGTAATTGAATTGAGTTTCATTTTATTTTATTTTTATGTTCTTAACACGTCAAGTTTACAGTATTCTGTATGGTACCCGTATGTTTTATGTTTTAATTATATGTTTAAGGCGGTTTAATCAAGCGCTCGGGTGGTCTTTTTAATAGTTTTTTTAAGATTCCGTAGTCGACAAAGAACCCTTATAGTTTCGTCATCCTTTCGCAGCTTAATTCAGATACTCTTAGTACTAGAAAGCTATAATTTGGCATGGATATACATATTTAACACGCCGACAAAGTGGTAAACCTCTGTACATGCCTGTACACGTAAAGGGCGCTGTTATTTTTTTCTCGTCTGTCCCATGGTGTGGGGTATCTTTGTATAGGCCATTCAAAAATATCTAGGGTCTGTGAAAGCCATTTTTCGATTCAGGGATCCGTTTGCGTAAAATTAAGCTTTAAATGGCAAATTTTTGTTAGAGTCGAGTATCCCCTCCTGCCAGATAAATGGTTGCTTATGGATATGTGCTAAAAATTACGTGTGTTGATGTATGGGGACAACAATTTTCGAACAGCACAGGACGAAAGTGGAAAGTAATTTTTTTCCCTTCCTTAGAGCAATGTTCGGTGCTTTCATTGTTTACGAACGTTAGTGATGTTACCAATTTATTTTGGTAAATGTAGCTGCTTATACGGAATCCTCAGTGCGCGAGTCAGACTCGCACTTGGGCGGTTTTATAATAGCTTTTGTTAAATAAGTTTTATTTTGCGTCTTAAAACAAATAGTGTAGTGTATATTTTATAGTGATCTTTTTTAGTGTAATAATTGACACACCTTAATATCATTATCATATTCAATTATTTAGGATATTATTTGAACTGCTACGTAAAACTAATTATTTTTAACATTTGACGCTTTGAAGTATTTAAGAATTAAGACGTTTGCCTTTTTGCCTCCATGATAAAAAAAACAAACATATACCAACCCAAATACTATATAAGCTCAAAAAAACAAAAGTAAATAATTGAAAACGTTCGATAAAACGAGCTCGTAAGTGACAAAGAGTATTGAGTCACTTGCTATCTGCGGCTTCCTGCGAGTGTGACACTTGAAGCTAATCATCGATCGCCGAGAAATGAGGGTACCTAATCTACGTACACCTATCTGTGGGTGGGGCCGCCAGCTTTGAGACGGGGAGTGAGACTGTCCATTTTTAATTAAAAATTTTTTTTTTTACTAGTTTTGTTAAAAAAAAAAGATTTTATTAAGTGTAAGCGGATTCCTAATTCGAGTTCTAATCTACTTACACTGGGGATGGGGCCACCAGCTTTGATACGCGGCAAGAGACTGCCCTGTTTTGAGCTTACAAAAATTACTTTAGAGCTATGGTAATTATAATTAGTTCACGTTCCTTTTTATTTATTTAAATTTATAGATGTTGAAATAGCTTTTACATAAATGTGTATTTCATTTTGATTAGGTACTTTTATATTTTATAATAAAGTTTAGACTAAGTAAAGTTGATTATATAACAAAAAGAAATATCTGGGCCTACAAACACCAACATTATGTGATTAGATCATCTGAAAAACCCGTAAAGATATGCCTGGTGGGTGACCATAAGCTCTTAGAGTAAGGTTATTTTGAGATCGAGTAAGTGACAGATGTATACACGTCATATACATCTATCCCTTACACACACTCAAAATAACCTCACTCTAAGAGCTTGTGGTCACCCCCCTGATTGGCATATCTTTACGGGTTGTCGATTGTCCAGTCCAGATATTCCTACAATTAATTTGCTACTAGCTTCTGCCAGCGGCTTCGCCCACGTGTAAAGCGTTTAACCATCCCAAGGAAACATAGAATATAGAAGCATAAAAAGTTGTCTATGTGCTATTCCAGACTATTATCTATCTGTATTTCAGATTTCATCCAGATCCGTACAGTCGTATTTGCGTGACTGAGTAACAAACAAACATCTATCCATAACAACTTTTATTGATCAATATAATTATAAGATAAACCTGTGCAATCATAGCTTAAATAAGATTAAAAGAATAGCTAAGGGTAATCTGCAATAGCTACAGGAAAAAAAACTTATTTTAACTGAAGATTAAGAATAAGAAAATAAATCCTTGTTATTATAGCCACAGTATCCAGTATGCTAGTTAGCAGTTCAGTGCGCCTGCGCGTCTCGTCGATTATTATAATCCTGACAATGTATGCTAATAATGTCTACCGACTGGCTTGCTAGTAGTAGTTATTTATAGCATTGTTGAAAACTTCGAAAAGTATTATAGCCGATGCGTTATTTTGATTAATGGGAGATAAATTATTACATTTTTGAGGTCATCATTGCTACTATTAATTACCTATATATGTAAGTTGCTCTAGCTACGATGTACCTATTTTGCTAAATTAAATACAAAAAAATATACCTCACTCAACTCATATTTAACATTATTAAAATAAACAATTTTTTTTTTTCTACATCGCTTTCTTTAAAATCTATCCTACTACACCATACAGAGCTTACTTAAAAAAAAAACCCCAAAAAAAAATAGTTCCAAAAAACATTATTTTTTTGTGTCCCGATATCTTCTCCACATCGCAGACCCACCCTACTTCGCTCGCCAGTGCAGCGCACGCGCGGTTGACCTATTATAGTCCAGACAATGCGAGCGAATAACCCACGGCTGGTATGCGACTAGTACCTACTAGTTATGTAGGTAGTTACCTATTACCTGTGCTTAGACCACTGGTTACCTGCTAGTCTGTACGTTACTTAATATAGTGGTAGTTATGATGTGCAGTCTGGTTTTAGTAGACTGTTTTTTTTTTAGGTTATGTAGATGTGCTAAATCGAAATTTAAATTTGAAATGCTTCGATCAATGATCATGATCGAAGTTGAAATGTTAACTTTTTAATCGTCTGTGGTGAAGGTTTGCTGGAAGAAATTCCTTCTTTGGGTTAAGCTCGAATTTGTACATGAACTATATGTTGACTGTGTTTTCTATGTTGTTTTGTTACAATAAAGAAGTTATTACTTATTGCATTGTTTAAAGGCAGCACACAGGTGTGTTGTGACAATGCAAAACCGAAGCTGAGCCCATTTTGCATAGAAATATTGCAAAAAGAAAAACAAAAGGTTTTGCTACAGTATTTATACCCTTTACAAGATGTTTTTTTTTAACTTCACCGTGTTTTTTTTGTTTCGAAGTGTAGGAGCGGTTTTTAAAAAACATTTGTTGCTAACAACAGCTTGTATTGTTGCAAAGTTCGGTCGAGTCTTTTGTTATATTGCCAATTTAGTTCTTTTGTTATTAAAAGTAAGTTAAATTCATAATCTTTTGCAATGAGCCTGTTATTCAAAAGCTTCCCAAACAGAAGAGTCATAGAATCATTATTTAATTTTTGTTTTGTGATTTTTGCTGTGGACCAATAAACAAAATCTTTTTCTTTTGTTTCTTGATCATAAATCTTAGTAATTCCCTTGTCTGTCACCTCTTGTGCCAACGTTTCCCCTTTCACGAATACGCTAACTGCACTGAAAACGACTCTCGGCGGCACCTTTGATGATCAGGATTACAGTTTACTGGGAATCGTAATACAATATTACTTATCTTGGTAAGCGGCGCGCTTTGAACTTGGAAATTGTAGTTATCTATAAGAACTGATTTTGTTTAGTCATATTGGCGGATTTTGATTCAGCAATTTTACCAGTAAGTTAAGTTTGGTGTCAATTTTAATGAAAGGTGGGTCAGGGTTTAACTTTGTATGCACTAAACCTTCCAATTTACCTACCTACCTACTCTGCCTAGTAGTATACAGTTAGGAAAAGAAAAAAACAGGCAGTAAACAAAAATTAAAAAAAAAATCTTAGTAAAAAGCTTCCACAATTTTAAATTAAGTATAACTTTTTTAAACTTTTATTTTCAGATTCTAATTAGCATTGTTGTTGGCCTAATTTCCAACACAATTTTCAAGTAAGAAAAAGTTATGGGGACAGTTTAATTTCACCCGCAATTATCATTAATTTACAGCGATATAGCTTTTGCCTTGTTTGAATTAAAAAAAGAAAGTCAATGCCATCAATGCTGCCAACATAATTTTGATTTATAAATGCACCAAGAAGTGTAGGCATCAAAATTGAAAATCGAACGAATTTCAGAAGGGTCATTCTCAAAATTTTGCCTTCTAAAAAATACTAACGATTTTAAAACGCAAAACGATTATTATTTTTTTACGATTACTATGATTGTGACATAAACGGAAAATCATGTTCACATTTTCCATGTTTCCATTAAGAATGTAATAAAATAAAGCACCTATTGATTCTGTTATCACGATTCACAAGGATTTCTTCACTATCAGTTGGTAGACGTGATCCGATGACTGCTTCTAATCTCTACCTATTGTTAACTAATTATTACATGTATTTTTGTCAAGTAGATTGAGTACATTGGTAAGGTGATTTGTATCACGTATCGGTTCTTATGTAATGTTGTTCTGGGATATTTTCAATATTTCTTATTAGATCTTGTTAGTTTCGCAAATACAAGATTCCATTTTCTGTTTCAGATATACGATGTCGATATGAAAATCTATATTATTAACGATATGTAGGTGTGTCTTCATCAAAATTCAGATGACAGGACTTTCTTCATTCTTATAATTTTTCTGAATTGGAACATTGCCACTCTCTTGCCTGAATCTTCTAAGTGTATAATATGAAATAATAACATGTATTAGGAGATGAACGATATAGATTTCGTGTGAAATAACTTGGCGCATCTAACTGCCGTATTATTGCGAAGTTACCTGCTCTTTTAACATTGGGACATTGGATGTATTTGAGATAACAGTGGAACAATCGAACTAACATACTAAGAAATTAATGAGAAGCTTTCAATAATACGCTTTTGAGTTCCAACTTAGTATTTGGATCCCTAAAGCTATCGCTAAGGTTCTAATTGAAGACAAAACACAAGAGAACAGATAGTCTATCTCCAATATCGAATTGATAAATAGATAAAAAACACCTTCAATTCTATCACAATCAAATAATATAGAAATAAACGGTAATTACTAGATAAGCAAGTGACATCTGTCGAAAGGTATCTGTTCGTCCGTGACAAAGTTGTCACATCTTCAGGTTGAGAGGCTGGTTGTCGCAATCTGGCCATTACTGCAGATGATGATAAACACTTGTCTTAGTTGATAGATATAATCTAAGAGTTTGCGCACGATTGCGAACTTTAGTGATAAGTTGTGATTAGTCCTGTAGACTCGGAATTGATTTGTACTTTTTTGAATTCCAATTAGTAACCGTAATAATTGGTAACTAATTGGAATTATAAATGAGTTCTTGTTAGAAAAGTGATGATTTTTATAGGGACCTACAAATTCTGTTAAGAACCTTAACAGAATTTGTAGGCTACAGACTAATGATTGTCTATCGGCCAAAGAGGTGATGGAGATTAATGACAAGGTTATTTGGACCCTTAAACTTCTGGGAAAGACAATGATGATTGGAATGAAATTTGTGCATGTGAAAGAATTGCAAAACGCCACGCAACGTCCAATCGATAAATATGCGCCGTTTCTTACATAATTGACTAAAGAGCACATCAGCTATCACACACTTGAGATAGAAGAAATTACCAAGATAATGGACGACAAATGTCTCAATGGGAGATGAGATTGAGACTTTATCTAGTAATTACTTATCTGAGCAGTGTATCTGACATGAGTCTCACTTGAATCATTGTTTCACAACAAGATAAAAGTTCTTTTTTGTAATTTATGCTGAAGGTGATGACTAGAGTCCGGATTATATGCAACATAGGAAGCTGGAAATATGCATGCAAATATGCATAAAAATACCCTTAAAATATGCATGAAAAGTGTCAAAATATGTAACTCCAAACAGTAAGAAGCTGTTTATTTTATTTAAAAAACTACGTACAAATATTGTATTATTTATTTCATAAATCCACATGTATCGGACCAAAGTATCTAAAGACTTGCCACTAAGTAGGTATTATAAGAACCAGGGACCTAATGTTTGGTAGTAAGACTTCGACCACTCAAAACACTTTTATAAGCGGAGATAAAGGAAAGAATGGTTTTTAGTTAAAATGTCCAATACCCGGTAAAAAGGGGTCAATATGCAAATATATGCATTTGCATATTGACCCCTTTTTACCGGGTATTATATAGGGGCAAACATGAAAATGCATATAATCTGGTCTCTAGTGATGACATTGGGATGGAAAGGTTTTTAAGAAATTAGAATGATTCAAGAGACAGGAAATATTATAATTTGATGGCAAATCGATTTAGAAAGATGATATGGCTTGAATTGTGTTGAATGAGATGATTTATAATAAAGAAGTATGAAGACATGTTGTGCCAACCACAAACTGAGATAAGGACATGAAAATGATGGTTGGTCTTTTAAAATAGATCTATTCGTTAAACATAGAAGAAATATGATGTCGTACGTTGTCTAATTAGTTGATAACTTATTTTTTATCATCATTTACTGCCAGTGTATGTTTATTCATTGTTAAATAGGAATTTCGTAATAATTCCTGCAGTTTGCAGCCACTGGTCGTTCTTGTAAGGAATGTGGCCGAACAAGAATAGATATATTGGAAATGTGGCCAAACCAGACAAGATGTGTTAGTAATCTGTAATTACCGAGTGATTATAATGATATTAGCATCATCTAATCACTTAAAAATACCCAAATTTAATCATCTGGATATTTCTCTGAAATGTGACAAAATGCTCCGTCATTTGCGCAACAATCTGCTAAGATTAATTGAATGATAATGATTTATCTTTATTTATGACTGCTGCGGTCTACCATTAGTAAATAGCGTGATTGCTAGAATTCAATTGCCTGGAATACATTAACATTACGCATGTAAATTGGGTTTGTTTAATCATTTTTTTCCTGGGAATAAAAATTTGGGCGCGGAATGTTCCGTCGCATTTGACATGTGTTTAAAACAAAAAGTGCAGAATATCGCTTCCATTTAGACGTTTTACTTATAATTATTTTTTCGCTGCATTCCTTAATTTGGTGTTTTTTTGAGGATTTAGTTTTTGAGGTTGTTTTTTACGTAAAGGTTTTTCTATGGATAGTCAAATATGACTAAATAAAAGCGCACATTCTTATTATAATTTATTAAGAAAACGAAAAGTTAATCAATATGAGACAAAACGACAACAAGTTAAAAAAAACAGAGTTTTGATAGAACAAATAATCTGCAGGTTCAACATAGTTATAAACTGGGCAACTAAAGATAAAAAAAATAACTTAAATTACACTAAGCGAACAATTAAGCTTCACTTGAGAACGCCCGACGGCGAAAGTGTTAATTTTTCATCTCGTTATAAAACGGTTTGCTTTGCATTTGCTTGTAGTAATTATGCTAGATAGGTATTTTGCTTTAGTAGGTATTTTAATCGGTAGATATGTAAATTCTAAGATTAACCGCATCTACTACTAAAAATATTTTTCCCGTAATCCGATCATGTATTTTGGAAGAAACGCATAATAAATTCAAAACGTAATTTTACGCTGCTTTAGTTAGATATGCAAGTATTGCAATTATTGTTTTTTTTCATCCGATAACAACATTTTTTATCTTTCATCACAATTATCACGATTAAAATCATACACTTAAATTTTTGCAAACCGAAACATTTCACACATATATAAAAAGACCTCTCACTACAATTCACGAAATAGCAATTTCGAAAAAAATCAAATAGGAAATAACAGCTAAAATTTAAATTAAGAATAAGATCATTCTTTTTTCGCGCACAAATAAAAATATCGGTACTTGAAATAAAATTAAAAAATTAGAGAAGCAACATTCTGCAATTATTTGTTTTTCGAACACACAAGTCACCTTCAAGGGCTCAAGGGTCAAGAGACGACAAAACATTCGACTGTCGCGTATCGCACTGAGCCCACTCGATATTAATTAATAGAGGTACCTAAAACACAGGGCGACGCCCGCCGTCACAAACGATAATTTGCATCGTAATCTAATCGAAAATAACTTACCCAATGGTGGATAATTTTTGCGATATCAGCCGAAGCCCGAAATATACAAAAATAATAGTCCAACAACACACGAAACAGCGTCCAGTCTCTCACAAATCACCTTAAATATTTTTTGAGCACAGATTTACAGTCTTAGATTATACTCTATCAACAAACACTTAAAAAATTGTAACGCACTATATTCAAGTAATTCGCGCGTCGAACGTGTGTCGCATCTCGCGCGGGAACGACAACCTCACTCGCCGAGATGTTGTCTCCGTGTGGATGTGATGAGAGTACGCACTGTCGCTCTGCTCTGCTCTCGGAGGAGCAAGAAGATGGCCGCCGATTGGTCGAGAGCGCCGGCCGGGTGAAGGAGAGAGCGCATCTCGCGCGGGCTGCGTACGAGCGAGACAGATAGCGTCATTTGTTTCGTCGGCCGGGCGAGATTGTCCGCGCGGGTTCAGGTGGATCCGCCGAGAGCGCGCAATGATAATAATGAGGAGATGCCACGCCGAGTGGTTCCGTCACATCGAATCTTTATTTGGCTTTATCTCTCCGATTAGAACAATGATGGCGGATGATTATTATTTACCTACAGAATGCTTTGAGTGCTAATTAGCAGACACAATAGGAAAACAATTGCACTCAAGGGGATAACTGTTAAAAAAAATTATCACGAAACATCTTTCGGCAATTAAATAAAAGTCATCAGTGCTATTGCGTCACAGACAAAGAATTTATCAAATGTCTGATTTGGTTTGCAAATATAAATAACCTATCATTGAATTTAATGATAAGTGTATCGGTTCAATCAACACACGAAACTAGTTATCATAATGAGGGCATATAAACAAGTAGATAGATGCTTGATTCACTTAAAAAAGCACATCTAATCTAATTTTTTCAACTGAAAGCTAGGGTCATCAAAATCTTTATTATTCAGGTAAAAATGCCTGAAATGGTACATTTTTATTGTTTCTTATAGGAAACTGAATGTCGTCACAGATAAAAATGAGGTGATTTTTGTAGTTTGAATTTGCATATTTTTATTAGGTACCAACATTATCGGATAAATTTATTATTGCAGTAGACAGACAATGAACCCACTGTTCGATATTCAAAAGAAAGAAATGCGAACACGTATCAAGTTATCATTAAAAACGATTTCAGATAAACGAAATAAATACCCGAATTTATCTAAATGAATTGTAAAAACGTGTCTTTTTATCTTTACTCTTTTGGCGAAAACAATTGCTTAAGTACTTACTAAGACTATTTAATAAAAATAATAAAAAAGGCCTTTTTTATAGAGAAATGTGATAATGTGTCTTGTTACGAGAGGCGTAAGAGTGATAACTGTCAAAGGCGTGTTTTACAAAGATGACGTCACTTGGTGATCGATCATCCTTCCAGTTGGGTACCTACCTACTACTGCATGAAATGATGGTGAGCCACGCGCTGAGCTTATCTCGAGAAATACACGTAGAACTCAGGTACCTAATTCGCAGAATTTCCTCTTCTGTTTGCGAATATACTTTCAAAATGTCTTTGTTTATTTATTTGTAGGAAATCATTAGTTATCAAGTTAAGAGTGTCCTAATTTTATCGTTCTCATACTGGATCTGGTTCTATTCGAAATTTAAATTATAACCGAACGAATTATTTAATTAATCCTCCTCACTGTCTATTCAATTTTTTTTTTAAATTAAGAACTTTTTGCAGAAATATCTTCGTAAAGTTGCGTACAAATTATTCTATTTTCTCTATGGTGATGTAATTCTTAAGTATCAATGTCCACCACAGAGTCTAATAGAAGTGTATATAGACAATTAAATGTTTCTCGTAACTAATTCCTATTCCCTATCAATGAGTAGGTAAACATTGTCATTCGACTGTTTAATTAGCACTTGGCCTATATTTTATTGTTTATTCAAGTATCTCGGATCACTTTGACTTCGGCGAACTACTAGTTTGTTCCCCTGGCTTCGTTCCCGAGGTCTATCCCGCAGAATCCGGAAAAAAATCGGGTTAAAAATTATCAATGGTCGTTGAAAGTTGCCTATCACGTTCAACGATAGTGTACCTTTCTATAAATAAATGAATTTTCGTAATCCGATTACCTAGCGCTTCCATTGATTTCTGTTTACAAACATATAATCAAACATACAATTTAACCTCTTTAAGAGGGGTCAACAAATTGCGGACCGCGGTCGGATCCGGACTGCCGACATGATTGTGTGGACCTTAATTTTCTTGAATACGTAATTTAATCATTTATCCCGCGCTTTGTCTTTACAGCCCTCGCCGCGTCGATTCGACAACGGAAGATCGCGGTGCGCGAGATTATCAGTCGTCGCGGTGGAAAATAAATTTCGATAAACCACCTTTGGTCCAAACTTGTAATAGGTCAAGGCAAAAAGTTACTTTATGCAGATTAATATTAGAAAAAATCTTTGAAATATAATCAGGTATCCTTGATGCTTAGGTGGCTTTAAACTTTACGGACCACGATGGTAATTTTTTTTTTAAATGGACCCCAAATGAAAGTAATTCATGATCTTCTCTATATCATAGGTATTAATTAAGGCTTATACGTCGATTTCTGAATTAAGCATTTCTCAAACTGTACTTTAGGCTGAAAACCTGTCAAAATTTGGCACTTAATTAGGGGTTGACACGTACAAAACGTCAAATACTCAAAACAGAAATCGACCCAAAAATAAGTAAACAGGAAAAACCAATAGAAAAAAAAAACCTCAGTTGAGACCTTCGCGCCCAAATCGTAATGGCGGTTGAAAGAAAGATGGCGCTGGGGATTTCAAAAGCGTCAGTTTTGCAACTTCTGTCTACTTCGTTATGTGGATTTGCATCATTTAAATTAATTATTAAGTATTACACGCTTAATACTAAACTAAGGACCTTGAATAAATTATTAAGATTTGTGTGCTAAACTATAGAGAATAACATTTATAATGTTTTAGTTATGTATAGCTTTCTCGCGGTATCTGTCTAAGCATTTATACATTCTTTTTTTAAATACTCTGGGCTTGTGTTTTTAAGTTTCGTGACAGTTATTAGACCATTTTTTTTTTGTTTTTGTCTATGTATCATGTGTCTTTGTTACTTATCGAAGATATTATTATATTTTCTTACTTAATTAGAATCTACTTTGAACCGTGATTCAGAGATCAATAAATCTATCGAAATTTTTTCACATACAAACCAGCTTGTAGAACATCATTATTTGCCTGCACATAGGTGTTTACCTACTCTGATTGCTTTAATTGACGTAAGACAGGTGTTTCATCTTACATTCCCGTTGTTCAAATAATAATTACTTAGCCTACTCTGATTGTAACCTCACCTTTTTGCTTTTTATTTTGAACAACAAGTTGAGATTTTTTTGTAAAAACATAACGTCTTTTCAGTCTACCCTACTGAATGTTCATAGGCCTCCCCAAAGCTACGCCACGGTCAGAACACCCGCCCTCTGCCTTCCGTATTTAGTATGTCTCAGCTACCTGAAGAAGTTCAAACAAAGAACAAAAAACAAATGATTTGATCACAGCTCTAAAGCAGATAATTTAAGCTAAAAAAAAAAAACCATACAGTTACACTACTCTAAAAGGTGTTTCACCTACTGTTTACACAAAAGTGGCCATAGGTTTCAATACAAAAATCGGTTATTTATCAGCCGTACTCGGGCCCCATCTGGAGCCGACCTCTGGTATCGGTCAGCCGAACGTATGCAAACATGGCTCCCTCCATCTGTCAACACGTGGCTAACGTCTCTGTACTGGCCGTTTTTTTATTTTTTATTGAAGAGATGATAGATTAAAAAGGGTAAAAGGTAGTGATACTTTTTTGTTGTTTGTGCTTTTTATAGGTTGCTCTGCGTTTGTTATTCGTATTCCTATTCATTTAAAAAAAATGGATAAATTATTATTATAAGATAGATTAGTCTTTCCAGAAAATCATTTCTCATAATTTTTTTTTTCATAATGCGGCAGACAATTCATTTCTTCTTATTTAATTTCATTTTTAACTTGAATTTGAACAATACATCTTTCGCACAGAACCTAAGCCCATTCTTGATGCAAATAAGTAGTCTAGATAACATTCAAAATGTTTGTCTGCCTTTAGGTAAATCCTATTATAAGATTAACGAATCAGAAACTAATGAATAAAGGTCGGATACCAGTAAACCTGTAGCTGATACTAAACAAAGTCTACATTCTATCACAGCCACGCCATCCATGACATTAATCGATATCGTACAAGATAAGATGGATCTTAAACAAATAAAATATTGTTTTTCAACACATTTCAAGGATTTTCGTACTAATCTTTACTCGATATATCGGTTTATAATAGAAGACGTGGCTATGATGAAGGAGATGTGTTAGATAATAGTTACAAGTGCATATACTTATTGTTAGTACATATGTCATGGATAAATTGATTAATCAGGGCACTATGTATAATGCCCGGGCATTCTTAATCCAGTCAAGTCAAATCGGGCAATGTAATGAATACTGATTTAAACTTCTTTATGTATGTACATTGTCTGGTCATTATGAATAATGCTACGTAACGGTTGGGCAATTTGATCATTATGGTCAATGAATTAATCCAAGAGCGAGTGAAGCTTAGGACACCCGACACGGATAGGTTAGGTTCGAAGGAGATGAAGGCAGCTAAAGTGAGTGAGTTCAAGTTAGTTTACTTTGGATCCTGCAGACAGAAATAGGAGCCCCGGGGCTCCGTCGACTTTGTTGCTTAAATAGTCGTAATCATACTTACTTATTCTGTAACAAAACCAATGTCAACATTAAAATAATTAAAAAGTATACATATTTATATTACCCGGCCCAATATGTGATGGCCATTATTCAGAAAGCCCAGTCAATATAATTTTTAAATAGTTTTTATCATATTGCCTACTCATATTAGGCATTTCTCAAATTGCCCGGGCATTGTGAATAATGCCGAAATAATCACTTGGTTCATAACACATACATACATTTATAATATCATGCATGCGCTTCCCCAAACGCTTAGGCGGAGGTGCACCCACACCAACGTTCACAATATGTTCTAAGTCCCCATGTGTGATAGGGGGCGTGCCTCCTGATATCAACGGGGCACAAATTGTTAGTGTTCGCAGTATTATCATTAATACTGACGATATTTATTTACTTATCAATTATGGACGACTTACAGCTAAAACAGAATAAAAATAGTAAGTGACACAGACAGCCAATTAAAAGTCATTACTTCTAAAAATAGATTCGAAAGAAAAAGTGTGAACAACACAACACAGCTACTAAAAAAGAAAAAAAGAAAACAGTATAACATTCAAGCTTAAACTAAATTAACATTTCATATTCAAAACAAGGATAAAAACCTGAACATTTAAAGTCCTAATTAAAAAAGCTAAGGCTCAGGAACTTTCTGGACGAGGACACACCTGTTATGAAAGGATCAAAATCATGTCGCTTACATTATGTAATTAAAGTTTCTACTTGCACGTACTATAAATGATATATGATATATGCTAGAACTCGGAAATCCGATGGATGCGTTCATCATCATCATCATCAGCTTATTAATGTTCCCACTGCTAGGACACAGGCCTCCTCTCTCTGAGAGGCAATGGACGCGTAATCGACCACAAGGGCACAGTGCGGCTTGGTGGATGTCACATTTCTTCGAATTTTTGGTTCTAGAACATGCCGGTTTCCTCACGATGTAACCAAAAAATTTACACATTCCTTTTCATAAGTTTTAGAATTCAACTTCACCGACTTAGTTTGTCGTCATCTTCAGCTTCTCTCAAGTAACTTAGTTAATAATATTAGCTAAATTCTTTCTTTTCACTGCTCTTTGCTTTCTTACGCAATATTCTATTAGTAAACGCCAATTATTCTAATGACTTCTTTATTATGAAAATCTTTTCCTTTTCGCTTTGTTATCTATTACCATTTCAATTTCAAAGCTACTATTAACAGCCTGCTTTATTGAATGCCATAACCAGACATGATTAGCAATTTGCAATTTAGCATTGTCATTTAGAAATCAATTACTCGTTAGTTTGACCTCATTATTAAATATATCGATTAGAATAGTACTGGCTATTGAGAGCACTATTCCAACATGAAGTTTAAAGTATAGGAAACTATAATTATTATCTGATAGCAACGTTATTGAACAAACAACACACACGGATGGAGGAATCTTATCTTCAGTTACTCAGTGTCCATTAGCAGTTTTACTAGATATAGTGTATACTTCAAAAATCTTGTTTCTAAACGATATTCCGTTAACTGATAAGGCTGTTTCAACATCTCATGACGTAATTTTGTTCGAAAAAGAACATATAAACACTTGTACGGATACCTACTTGCTATTAAAACATGTTTTCTAAGATCTCAGATTGTTCTGAGTCTTAGACGTACATTAGACTTAGACCAATCTGAGATTCTAGAAAACATGTTTTAATAGCAAGTAGCTATCCGTTTAAGTATGTAAATTGGTCTAGGTATAGTAGATACCCACAACGGAGTGTATGAAAGATGGTTGGAAACGAACGAGGTGAATACTGACTGAGATGGCGTCGAGTGAAGTATATAAGAAAGAGGAAGACATTGTGCGAACCCCAAATTAATTTGGATAAAAGTGTAGGTATACGCCAATCCTTCAGTCCATTGTCATTATATCCCCCGGTCAAAATGTTTCTTTATATATCTCAGTTGAAATCTCAGAGATACTGTGATGTTCATTATTATCAAGCTATCACCAATATATGTGCCTACGACACAGAATTGAAACATTTGTCTTCTGGGAACTTAACCAGAAAAACAACTCAGTGTGCCATGGGTAAACTACAAACTGTCGTTTAGTTACATAAAGTATTATATAAAGTGAAAATTAACATAATAAATGACGCGCGCTAACCACAGTATTAGGTGATTAAGAAACCATAACATTATTGAACATTATTCATCTGAATTTATGACGCAAACCACCGAATGTATTAGTGGATACTCTAAAACAGGATAACAGATCAGACCACGTTGCAAGTGCACACGTCAATCATTCATTACTCATTGATAAGGAAAAGAGTATATTAATTAGTGAACCATTTCATGAAGAATACCTATATGACCAAATACGTAATACATAAACAAATCCATCAAAGGTATATGTACCTAGTTGAAATTAATACGCTCATAACCGCGGTTTCTAATGACGAATCGCACGAGAAAACCCAAGATTTTCAGGTCCTTGACACATACAAATGTGCAGGTATGAGGTAGGGTAGGAACAATTTAATGAAATGTTACAAAGTTCAATGTCATATACCTAGAATGATAAGATACGAATAATAGGACAAATGAATAATTGGATAGGTGGTTTTAGAAAATTAACTTAAAATTTTATGTAGATTATGAAATCTAAATATGATGATGAAAGTTGTAACTGCCGGTGTATCTGAAGGAGATTATGATTGCGATGGATTACATTTTAAGGGAACATTATGTGTTTTTTTTTGTTATAAAAGATACGCTTACGAAATGAGTATAGAATTTCCAAATAATTTGGCAACTGTATGTATTGATAAAACCTTAAAACGGATGTAGTAAAAATGCTGTAATTGATTCTCAACACGTCAATCTTATCAATACCTACCTCTGCATTGTTAGCGATCTTATCAGTGACTCATTTAATTTAGTGCAAATTATCGTTTTGGAGTAATATTTTATCTATAGTATTTGTACAACCTGGATCTACATATTTAGCAATTACTAGGTCAGGACTCAATATCTCTGTGATTGCGAGATCTTTTGTACTATAGTTTTCGTCTTTGAAACTGTCTTATATTTTCCTTCTTTTCTATATAAGTTAACTCGACGGTCTTCAAATTATGTTTAGATCCTAATGAGTAGGTGTCATATGACAATAAGCAACTTTTAATAGATACGAAATAAAATGGTCCAAATATAGAACCCTGAGGCAGTCGTTGACAAAATCGAAAAAAAATCTTTTAAATTGTAAAAGTACTAGAAATTGAAGGAATTTTACTGAAAGAACCTAATGAATAGGTCGTGCAGGGGTGTTTATGACCTTAAAAGTAGAACTTAACGAAAAAGGATTATGTTTAGACCGGTCGAATGCCGGTGACATTTCTATACGTTAGAATTTATTGTTTTAATAGTAATACATTATAATGTAAAAGTATTACGATAATGTTGGTTAACAACAGTAAATTTTACCCATTGACTCATTCGATATATCAATATATTCTAGTTAATTCATGGTTTAGTTTTAAGTATATTACTGGGTGTAATTTTAAAATTGTTCCCGATTTTCCTCGTATATACGCGTGGTTTATAGATATCAATTTATGGTGTTAAATAAACGCTTTTTAATAATTTAATTAACAATAAACTGGTTTTAGAACAATGCTACCTATATGAATTTAGTTTCTGCGGTTTCTTACTAAGCAAACGAAGTATGTGCCTACATTATAATGTGAAAGAATTTTCAAGTATAACAAAATTTGTAATCTATATAATAAGTATGTTTTTCAGTATTGTTCTCAAGTAAGTGACATCATGTTTTTATTGGGAATAAAGTTTCTATACCGCAATGAAACGACAGATTAATTTAGAAAAATAATGTAATAATTAGTTTCGTGAGTCGGTGATATAATTATTGTCATGTGCGGTTGGACAGTTCCAAAGATGCAGTCATTGTCCTCACGCGATTTATGATCGTGCTACGACTCTACAACTGAATTAAGACTTAGAAACATTAACTATAGGGTTTATAATTCAATGTGCATGATTTATAAATAGAGATGTTTGCCTACCGACACGTTCTCCCGCCAAATCGCGGAAACCGCGCGAATTTCATTCACAAACCGACATAGACGTTTACAAACATGGCTTCGTCGACGGAAAAAATAGATGGACGGGATGTTCGGCCAGTTAGTTTACAAAATAATAGACTAGGGTGGCTGCGGATCCCCTAACACAATAGATGTTAATCTAAACCATATTTTAACTAATCGGTTTTGCAGGTTTGGGAACGCCAACATTGATCTTACGTTATCGGATTAGGATTTTGAGTTCGGGGTAATCCTTTTATGAATATTGTTAATAGAAGATAATGGTAGGTAGTCTGTCTGGAGTTCTTGAAACTTATATTTATTTAATTACCTGCAATAGGATAAGAAAGGTTGTTAAAACTGGAACTTTTACTTGTATGCCCAGCCATTTCAGCTAAGCACGACATCAATATAAGGCAATTAGCAGGAAATACAAACAACATATTTTCAAATCCAACTAATTACAAAATGGAACGAAACGAACTAGGAAGAGCACTAAACATGATGAACATCACAGTTTCTGCATCGAAAGTGAACGAAAGTCGCGTAAATACATCATTTTCATCACGCGACCAATATGGCGGAAGAGTGTTGGCGCGAAAATGAATCTTTGTTTTTTTTTCTTAGCGGCGTTTATTAGCGCGGGACATTTACCGGCCAGTGTCTGTTACCGCTTGCTGCGTAGCGTAGAAAAAAGAAAATAATGTCATGCAACCAGCTGTTATGCCAATGTAATATTGCGATAGATTGAATAGCGCTTGATATGGATCTATGAACATATTTTGCGCAGTGCGGACTTTTATTAAACATAATTATGTAGATAAATTAAGGTTTTTCCAGAGGAAAATTATTGTTGTTAGGAAAATTATGATTTGAATTCATTTTCAAAGTTTATGTTTTGGACAACCCCCAGCATAAATTATCTGTGCCCCTGCTTTTATCATAAAGATTTCTTTAATCATCTGATTCTAATCACAAACTGTCCAGTATCACAAATGACTATGAAAAAATCTATTTAGGCTCTAGATTAAAATGCATAAGTGCATCAACCTTATTTCTCGTGTTGGTAATTGTGTTTCAGTTTTATGTCTCGCGTGAGATGATCGTTGATAAAATATTGTTTAGATAATTTACATAACTTCTATTTTCATTACATATATAGGTACTACATATGTTCACCTTGGATGTGTCTGACACTAAAATACGGGCAGCCTCTCTTTGTGTTAGGCTACATTTTAAGTTTATTAAAAATGCGTCTCGAACTCTGGATAATCTTCCAATTTCGATCTGCCTTCAGTTTTTCCCGCCTTTTTTGACATCCAAACTTTTTTTATGGCCGAGTGCAGTGCAAACAGATAACCTAACGGTCTATTAAAAAAAAAACTCGAACCATAAACAAAATATAAGGATACAAGACCTCTTCCGATCAGATCTATCGTATTTGGCCACATTATTTGTTTGAGTCGGTATCTCTTCTCGACTGTCAATATTGTCAGAGTGGGCATTGACCCCGGTGCATCGCACGTGATTCGAATCTCTTGTACTTTATATGTATCTACTTGTGATTTGTTATGTTGTAATGTAACGAACTTTTTGAGGTATCTTTTTGATTTTTGGTGAAGCAATCAGGTGAAGTTTTTGTTTAGACTGAAAAAGAATAACTAATTAAAATTAAAATTTATGAACCGACTCTTGTAAGTAGTTTATGTTCTACAGCTCTTATAGGCTTGGTAAAAAGCTATTTCAACGACTTCAAAAAGGATGAGGTTCTGTATGTTGTTACGCGATTACTTCGCCAATTATTAACCGATTTTGATGATTCTTTTTTTATTTGAATGATGGTATTATAAGTATTAATATGTAAATAGTTTCATCTTCTTTATAGGTATATATATATTGTACACTGGATTACTGCCCTCTATTATGATCTCTATCACTCAAAGGTTTTCTGGAAGAAAATTCCATTTGGAGTTAAGATCGCCTTTGTACATGAATTTTACTATCAAATTGTTAAAATGTTAAAATGTCTTGTTGTACAATAAAGAATAAAGATGGTTCTTCTCATGTGGTCACAATTAAATTTTAACAAGATCTGACGGGTAGTTTTTAAGTTATGCTTAATAATTTTCATAGTAATATAAGCTATGTTACCTAATCGGTAATCGGTGTTAAAAACGAAAAAAAAAATAGGTAGATACCAAAGACACCGACTTCCGAAATGAAAGTTATTTTTCGCTTTGTAGTGTCGCTTCGCTTCGCTTTGTAGTCGTAGTCGTTTTAGAAGTCGATTTAGTTTTTGAGATTATTTACTTCATTGCATTAGTTATTGTTTTCGGCTATAACATGGTTAAATTACGCTAAATATTAAATGTACAGACCACCTTCTCGTCATAGAGACTATACTATCTTCGAGAACATAATTAAGTTCTTATAGATAGTCCCTAACAATTTTCTACCTGATCTACTTAGGCATTTTGTTACTGTCATAATGACAAAAGACCACTACTTCACCTTGAATTAAAAAAAAAAAGATAATAAAAGGTACATTTAATTTTCATCCTCAGTTTTGCACTTGAATTAACTAAGGCTGAATGAACTCATTGCATAACCAGACACTGTTCCAATATTTAATGGCGATAATAATTCATTTGTATTTATTGTAAGAATTCTGGTATCTTGTTTAAAATTCAGAAGTTATTAACCTCTGTGAGTAAGAAAGAATAAGGCTTCGATGTATGGCTTCGACGTAGTCGTATTTGTACGGTCTGTCTACGATTAAAAAAAAAACTCTTATGGTTAATGGTCATCCCGTTCGAGGAACAGGGCTCAATCCCTTGAAAAATGCCAACATTCTGGTGTTGTGTGAATTCTTAATAAAGCTACCAGCTTCGTCCTTTCTGCATTTTTCGGTCGGTCCTATTATTTTACCCCCACAAAAAGAAAAGTGATATTTAGTTATTTATTTACTTTTACAAAACGCGGTCAAAGGCAATACAATTATAGGTACAGGGTGGGCCAAAAACGTGGATCAAACGAAACAGAGTGTTATTTGAGGATATTTGCAGTAGGTCATAAATTATCAAAATGTTTTTTTATAGAAAAAAAAAACCTCCTTGTTACTCCAACTATCGCCCTGTTTCGTTTGATCCAGGATTTTTGCCCACCCTGTATATTTTGTTTAAGATAAGTTTTGACACGGCAGTCAAGCTCATAATTACCTCAATACTCCAAAAATATAGACAAGATCTTTTCGTCCGCGAACACATCCGATCCGTTATAATTATTTTTTCTTAAGTATTATTAGTTTATTTATATTCTTTCTCCTATTGAGTTTAATCCCGTCCAATATAAATTGCTTACTTGTGAACCGTATCTCTTTTTTTATACTGTGACCGTACTTGACTCTTACGAAGAGGTAACCTATCCATCTATCTTTATTCAGCTGAAACCATATACTAAATTATTAAATGTAATCAAACGTAAATTACGTAAACAATTTCTACTAAAATTAAATTAAGAACGCACCCATATTCTGGAACGAGACTTGAATCTCAACTTTATTCGATTTACAAAATTGTATCACAAAATCTCTACCCAAAAGTTGGCGTTCGAGATTCAAAGTTTCAAACTCATGCATAGACAAACACTTTATTTTTATAATCAAGTTCCACGCACTAGTCTGAGATATATATTATAAGATGATGGCTACGTCAGAGTTTCGTGTGCAACTTTGGCGTTTGAAATGACATTGAAGCGTGCAAAGGCCGTGAAATCTTATAATATTAATACAGTACATTTCGAGATAAGTAAGAGATAACGCCGCGCAGTTTTATTCGTCATAATTACGACACTTGTGCAAATATGGCGGGCAGAGAACATCTGTTATGCTAGCATGTTTTGATTGTTATTGAATAGTAATACATTCACCTCTTATATACCGCTTTCTAAATAATTAAATGCACAATATGTAACTACGCAGAGAAAATTGTGCAAAAACTGTGGCTGGAAATAAATGGTGTGTGTTTTTTAATAAATTTACAGGATAAATTCGTCAGTAATATCCCATGGTAATATGCTGGGGGTAGCCAAATTATTTTTTAATATTGTAATTTGATTGCATTTTTAGTCGAACACTATTTTATGAGGCCTGTTTTATTCTAAGATAAAATGGCCAGTAAAAATCATCCGAGAAAGTTTAAGGAAGAAATCATCATCTAAGGCCGAGTATCTAGCCTCTAAATTATCTGTTGTGATTGGTTGAATGAATTTTCAACAGCCAATCACAGCAGATAACGCGTGCTTGACAATTTGTCACATTAATTCTGCGATCATTTAGAGGTGAGAAACTCGACCTTACTATGCCATAAAAGAGCTTCTATGTTATTTATGTTTATTAAATCTCATTATTCTCACTTGCCTCCTATTTATAAGCAATCACGTTCACGTTATATAATATTACATTGTAGATGCGTATAGTTTCTTCGCACTGAGGCGCATTGTTCGACAAATTGTCAAGAGCGAGTAAATGACCGATGTCAGCCAGACAGACAGACTATTTGTAATAAAGTTACCTCCACAGAATCTGAATAAGTTTATAGAAGTCGCGAAGGTGTCAATAATTCAGATCTTTTGTGACGTGTAGTCTAGACATAACCATGTAAGCACCCATATTACGCTAGTACCACCTACCCACAGACATAAATCTCAACATTCTCAACTAGATATCGCAAGTCCCTCCATCTGTATGAAAGCCAAGCGTGCCACTTTTTCAAAAACAAATTTACTTGCCAATGAAAAAAAACATTTCGAATGCCTCGGCCAACTTTTGCTATACAGTCTTTACAGCTCAATATGGTATAAATGCATTTTTCTAGATTCCGGTGGATTTCCGGTGCCGATAAAGCTAAAAGAAAAGCTCAAATTACGAGCATTGATCGTAATTTTAATACGCTTTTTGACACACAAAGTACATACAATCGCGCCTCCTAGTTAGATTTATATCTGTGCCTTTACCTAATATATCTAATATCTGTGGACATGTCTATCTACCTATTTAGTCAAGGCTGTATGATATCAAAATCTTTATGATCTGTTAAAAGAATGATTTGAAATATGAACGAAATCTTCATCACTGAATTTGAATTGATTTTCAGTTTAAATTTAGATTTGATTTAACATTCGAATGTTTACAGTTTTAAATTGTGATTTAGCTCGCACGAACTCAGAAATCGAAGGCACTGAAAGGTTATTTTTTGTTCTGTTAAATATTGCAATATCGGTTATCTTTTTTACCCGACTGGGTTATGTGTTTCGCGCGTATCATGTATGTATGTAATATTCTTTATAACCTCATATCTTTTAAACCACTTGACCGAATTATATAATTAAGACATTGATAGATAAGTCTTGACCGCCCAAGTGTTCTTAGATAGGTGAAGTTCTAAAAAAACAAACATGGCGGATTTTAGGCGCCATATTGCGCGGTTCCCATTTTTTTTTCTCTTTCTATCCCATCGAGTGGTGTATCAAAATGAAGAGTATTACAAAAATATATACCATTTATATGTTTAAAAGTAATTCGAAAAAGAAAAATATAACTAAAAAGTTGTAAATAAAAAAAGTTAATTTAAAAATCAAAAACCCGACTGATTAAGAATCGAACTAAAAAGCTGTTAACAAGAAAAAAATATGCTATGCAGTCGGAGGATCAGGTGGTCAGCCAGTTCGCGAATTTGTTTCCTCCGACTGCACAGCATGATTTTTTCTTGTTAACAGCTTTTTAGTTCGATTCTTAATCAGTCGGGTTTTAGATTTTTTATTTGTGTGTTAGGAACATAAACATAATAATACATGTTCGAACGTTTGTTTTTGTTAAACTCGAAAACTGCTGCACTTGTCTTGAGTAACTACTTAGCTATTGTTCTAACGTTATTAATAAATTGTAATGAAGTTACAGACAAAGATGGTCGTCCAATCTTTCTTTTTTATGGGGAATTGTTTTATTAGTAATATAGTTAGTTTTGTCTACTATAGATTTGAGTTCAGCTATAGAAGTATAAAGCTACATATATTATGTATATGTTCTAAGTTATCTAGAACCTAGATAGAGCAATATTAATTATCAATCTTTCGGTGATTTCAAAATGTAGGTTCCGATTTTATTTTGTGTAATTAAATTGTACCTATATAAAAACCTACAGATGTTTAAAAATAAAAAAATACTTTTATCAATTAGATAAAAAACCGCATAATTTTATCCCAGACCACATTTTAGGTATAGATGCTGATAGTACAGTGATTCTCGTGGGAGCTTCCGGACGGCTCGACCGTCCACGATTCGAGACTGTGACGTCAAGATTTTACAGAATAGGGATTTGTTTTTTCAAGTTCCTAATTTAAAACGTTGAAGTTTTCATTTGCAGTTTTCGCCCGTTTTCTGGTACTCTTTCTCTCGGAGGATATTTCGAATTTTAATAATTGTTTTGACCGAATTTTGGGGTTAGTTGACCGAATTTTCCAGCCAGGATTAAGTGCAAATGAATAATTTTGGTAAAAAATTTGGGTCAACTTTTCTTGGCATAGTCATATTACAAGCAACTACATACATAATTAACTATAGGTAGTACCTATTATCATCCACTTCTATACCAATATTAGAAAGAGGAAAGATTTTTTTGTTTGTTTGTTTGTACCGAATAGGCTCCGAAACTACTGGACCGATTTAAAAAATTCAGACATAGGCTATTTTTTAATCCCGAAAACGAGTCCTGTGGGGTGGCCAACGGGAGCGAAGCCGCGGGAACAGCTAGTATAAAATAAAAATAAATCTTTATGCTAATATCCGACTGCTTTTTTGCATTAAGTTTTTTGTTTTTATCTTTTAAGTTAACATTTTTTTTTCGAATCCAGGTACATTTAAACATATAAGTGATATATATTTTTGAAATCAAATCCTTTATTTTGATACCTTACAACGATGGGCTTAGAAGAAAAAAATGTTAATTTTAATTTTCAAATTTGAATGTAGCCAGTGACACTCGCAAGGTTAAGACGAATCGATTGACGTAAGACTCATCAAATTCGGTCTCTAGAACGCCATATAGGAACAAACATACATACTGAAACATAGACTGATAAACACATTACCCTCCTTCGGCAGTCGGGTAATAAGCTTCAGATATTTTTTTTCAAAATTTACACTTGGATGTATTAGCGTCACCTCACATTAATTTCTATTACCTTAATAACACCCTACAACGCAATACCTACTTACTTACCTCTTATCTGCAATAAAACCATCACAAAAATGAGATAATAACCAACCATTTTGTTCAACGAACCTTTCAAGAAGGTTCGTATTATTACAATTAGCAAATCATCTCTTTGAAGGTGCCGCAGACTACCGCCTCGGCAGCCTTTGCTAGAGGCGGCATTGTCAAAAGTTTTCAATAGACCAAAGACAAAAGGGCATTCAAAGGTTTTCTGTAACTTCTGTAAGAGATTTCCCTGTCCGATAAGACCGCTTACTGTTGCTTTTATTAAAGAAAGAACAATTATTTATTTATAACCTACACCTAGGAGACAGAACAAAACAAAAAAAAGCAAATCGAATGAGTGTTTGTCCTTTGTTTATGGTTTAGGTGTACAATAAAGTATATAACAAACTGAGGGCCCGTTATAATTTTAACTATGGTTTTGGCCGTAACTTTGCCCATATTGTGCGGTGGAAAATATATTATTATTGAGTTTTTCTCATGGTTTCTCTCCCTTAGCATAGCCTGCAGAAATCCTGCATTTTTCGAGATAAAAAGTAACACACACACAGCAATAGTGTGCTTTCTAGCAGTTAAAGAATTTTCAAAATCGGATCAGTATCAGTAGGTACGATCCGATTGGAAGCTGGATGTAAAAATCTAAAGGTAAGTATTAATTTAAATTATTTCATTTATTTTTTATTTTAATGATGTACCTATATTCAATTTTTAGTGCAGGACACATACCGACATTTTAAAGTACTTAGCATATAAATGTTTAAAACATAGTATTACAATAAGATTGTAAACCGTTCATAAGTATTCTTTATTATTTCAAGAAAACTTTTTTGGTCATCTTATTTCAATCATTAGGTTTGACAGGTAACAATATGGCGCGGCGTCGGGGACTTATTTATTTGAAACATGTAGTAAACATCATATCATATTTACATTTTAAATATTTTTTTTTATAAAAAACAAATGATAAAAAAAATCATTTAGAAATATTAAGGCAGTCTGCCTTCTGTATCGGGCATATTAAAAAATAAATTATTTAAAAATAAGTTATTAAAAAAATCAAAACACCCGACATCGAGGATACATCTGGTTTTGGTCAACCATTACGCCAACATGTATCCTCCGACTGTACAGCATGATTTGCTTCTTGTTTACGTCTTTTTAGTTCGGTTTTTAAGCTGTCGGGTTTTTTGATTCTTTTAATTAACTTTTTTATTTATAACTTTTTAGTTATTTTTTTTAGAATTAGGTACATTTAAACGTATAAATGTTATATATTTTTGAAATCACCTCCTTAAACCCTTTATTTTGATACCCCACACAATGGGTTTGGCAGAAAAAAATATTCGTTCCCCACAATATGGCGAACTAAAGACGCCATTTTTTTTTTCCAATTTTCATGTAGCCAGTGACATTCGCAGAGTTAAGAGCGGACTCTAGTCAACAGGAATTTGAAAAATAGGTATTTGAAGAAACTATTGCCGTCGCGTCACCTCCAACCTCACCCCGTAAAGTGCGAAAGGGACAACTGCAGCTCAGGCTGATTTTACCTACAAAAACTTTGACTAAAAGACGTTTCGCATTCTGCTGTTTTCTTCATGAAAACTGGTCTAATCTAAAAAATTCTTATATCAAAATTTAGAGGAAAAGTATATCTATTCTCCTATCATTTCCTTTTTTGTTAAAAACTTATAAATTTTGTCTGAAAGTCTTCTGAACATGGCGGTAAAAACGGGCATTTGTTTTCGGATTTTTGGATTGTCATATTTCTTTTTGTGATTATGTTTTGGAAAAAAGGAAATGATACAGGCACGTATTAATAAGACCTGGAAAAAAATCATTGCTCTAGAGGCATTATCCACGAAGAAAACAGCAGAATGTGTTTGTATGGAGAAAGTCTCACTAGGGTCCCCTCTTAAGACAACTCGATTGACGTAAGAATCATCAAAATCGGCCAACGCGTTTGGTCTCTAGAACAAACATACATACATACATAGACTGATAAACACATTACCCTCCTTCGGCAGTCGGGTAAAAAATGGCGTCCCTAGTATTTGCCGATGCGGTGATTCTGTGCTCTATGGCAGTTGCGAACAGAATTTAGAAGATAATCACGTCTTAAGTTAAGATAACACGAATACGAAACGAAGCCTTATGAAACGTTTAACTAAATAATTATAATAATACATTGCGCTTGCTATGCGTTTGCATATTTATTAATTAGGAGTTAGAGTTGCTAGATGAGCCGTTGGTCCCGGCTGTCATATGAAGATCTTTGACAGTCGTTACGGGTAGTCAGAAACCTGAAATCTGTCATCTGTTGTGGAGGTCAGTTAAGGTTAGACTGGATGCCGTCTCCAACAAAGTTGAAAAGTTCAAATTGGCCAAAGGTGGCAGGCAGAGTTGCTAGATGGAGCTTACCGGATTAGACAGTGTGCGATCGATGCATTTGCATTTATCACACTTCACACTAATATTATAAAGGGGAAGGTTTGTGAGAGTGTGTGTCTGTGTGTTTGTATGTTTGCTACTTCTTCACGTTCAAATGGCTGGACGGATTTGGATGAAATTTGGCACAGAGATAGATTAAAGTCTAGAATAGCACATAGGAGGAAATATATTCCCTAGGGATAATTTTCGATATTCATGCGGGCGAAGCCGCTGGCAGAAGCTAGTCTTACATACATACATACATACATAAACTCACGCCTTTTTCCCATGGGGGTAGGCAGAAACTACAGAACGCCACCTGCTACGATCCTTACATACTTCTTTTGCTTCACACACATTCATACATCTAGTCATACACACACGCCGGTTATGGGTACTGCGCACTTGGCCTTTCTGAAGAACATCACCTATAAGTATATGTCTATATGTCTTTCTAGGGCGTCCCCTCCCGGCGTTTCCATTCACGTCTGCCTTGTAAATACCTTTCGTTAGTCGCCTTTCATTCATCCTCTCAACATGGCCATACCATCTTAGCATAGGTACTCTTTTCAATTTTAGTCACTACATCTTACATATTAGTCTTACATATTTTTCTTATTTACCCTACAATGCCCCATTTGGGATACAAAGGCCTCTACCAAATCCTTCCAGGTGTTCAGATGGTGAGCAGACTCGAACTAGCCCTTCACTAGTTCAAGAACTACACTTCACTACTAGCAGTCTACGAATTGTACGACTACTACGACAGCCTAGACTCTAAATCATCTCCCCACGTGTACCTCTTCCTAGGCCGGTGATAAGGAGGTTATTTAATTCTCTCTTCCTGCTACTACAATTAAAGTATACTTAAATATACTTTAATTGTAGTAGCAAGTATAGTTAAGTTTGTTATGGGAAGCTGCATGAATAACCTGAGCCTACTATTAATGGACAAGACACAGGAAATAGTAAAGAAAAGTTGAAATTGCATATTTTTTTCTATACGATCTCTTTGCGGTCCACGAGTCTGTTAGGCCACTTCCAAACTCTCTACATCTTCGACGTGCTCATCGTCCGTTAAGTAGTAACAAGGTCTACTCATAGCGTTACATTTCAGGCTCATCTCGCGGTCTTACGAAACACAGTGTCATGTCGTTACGTCATGACCTCTTTAGTCGCAAATCATTATAATTCGCGCCTAAATTATTTTAATTAACACGTTGGCAAACCTTTTTATATTAGTTACGGACCTAATATTTTATTGTAGCAAGTTCCGCCGTTTTATTTGCTTTGGTAACATTGCTGGTATTTGAATTTGGAGTGTTTTTGACGTAAGTTTTTCGCGGTTAATATTTTTTGTAGGAAAAGTATTCGTTGGTGGTTTACTTTGAATTGATATTAGTGTATGGGAAATACAACCATTCAGGTCTAATAATAGAAACATAATGTACATACCTAAATAATAAAGCGTACCTAGGTATTATTTTTATTTAAATAAATTAATATACGTTTAATAATTGCCTACCTAAAAATAGTGTCTTTAAAAAGATTTTACAAAAAAAAAAATGTACTGGTAAATAAAATAAACAACAGACATGCTAAGAAGAAAAAAAAACAAAACTGAATGGCGTCGCGAATATCTAATTTTCACCGCGAATGGCCAGTGACTAGTGTTGTTTACAATTTTTCGAAAAAGTTACATCTAAATTTACATTAGATCGACCTTTTTGAATATAATTTCACACTTTCATGCTCCTGCCCTCTCTGTTAAGAAGAGCCATTTATTTGCCCTGCAGTAGGTTAGTAACAGACTGATATTATATACTTTTTAGGGTTCCGTACCCAAAAAACGGGGTAAAAACGGGACCCTATTACTGAGACTCCGCGGTCCGTCTGTCTGTCTGTCTGTCACCAGGCTGTATCTCATGAACCGTGATAGCTAGACAGTTGAAAATTTCACAGATGATGTATTTCTGTTGCCGCTATAAAAACAAATACTAAAAACAGAATAAAATTAATATTTAAGTGGGGCTTCCATACAACAAACGTGATTTTTGTGCCGTTTTTTTGCGATAATGGTACGGAACCCTTCGTGCGCGAGTCCGACTCGCACTTGGCCGGTTTTTACTATTACGTGTAAGTTAGATACCATTAAGACGGCGACTAACGCTTAAGGAAACAAAACGCTCAATCGTATCACACCCGCGCGACCCAAAATTCAGTAGTTTATTGTAGTTTCCATAATATTCTACGGCTTTAAAAAAACCTTAAATCAAAATGTAGATAATTAAATAAACTTTGTGATGGTGTCGATATGATTAAAATAAGCCCGGCTGTTTTGGCGCAACTGTCGTGTTTTCGTCCGTGTTAGACATAACTTAACAAATTTATTACACTATGTTATAAGAATAAAACTAAAATTTTTCTTAAATTGAATTATTTAGAATATGTTCTAATGTAACATATATTTTTTCCAAAAAAATACGACTAGTTTTTTAGACGTGATTCTCATTTTAAAATCAGCTACTGAGGGGTACCTGGCGCCTCGTCCTTCTAGATTTGCAACTTCTTATACAAATTCTGGGTAACACTAAATATACTTACACTTCATAAAATTATGATACTTATAGGATTACTTAGGGTAACTACTTAATAATTATTGATTATTAAGAAGTTTGTAATAATTGGCTGTAATTAATTAATGTAGGTTTTGCAATTAACTCTTTTCCCGTTTCCCATTTTGGGAACAATTCCGAATAATGACCTAACAGGAAAATCCGATTACAGTTGACCAGGTTTAGGAATATTATAAGTTATTCGTCATCACCAAGACATAGGTACTTTACAAGGAATATTAATTAATTATATTTGATTTCCCTACTAATTCCAATCAGGTACCTAAAGCAAAACTCTTAGTAAGTACTTACAAACTCAACCTACATTGAAAAGATAAAAATAGAATGTAATTCTTATGTTTTTTTTTACATTTAATAAATTTTCCATCCGTAAGTACTATGTTACTTTTTGAACATTAGTACTTAAGATGACGACAGTCGCCAACGACCTTGAGGAAACAAAATGCGCACTCGTATCACACCCGCGCGACCCAATATTCTGTAGTTTTTGTACTTTCTTTATTATTCTAAGACTTTAAAAAAAATCCTCAAATTAAAATGTAGATAATTAAGGCGCCGATTCCCTTGAGTAGCTGATTTTAAAATAAGAATCACGTCTAAACGGCTAGTCGTTATTGTTTGGGAAAAATATATGCTATATTAGACCGCGCTATATTAGATTGCAGACTTTCATGGACAACCCATATAGACAATCTCTGCAAAAGAATCAACAAATCCTCATTCGCTCTTTACAAGCTCTCCAAAATAGTTAACAAAGAAGCGATTTTAACGGCCTATCATGGACTGGTGGCACCATTACTGAGATACGGCATTATATTTTGGGGAAATTCGGTAGACAAGGAATTTATATTTAAAGCTCAAAAGAAGTGCATTAGAGCAATGTGCCAAATAAATAGTACAATAAGCTGTCAACCTTACTTTAAAAATCTAAAAATTCTCACATTGCCTTCCCTATACATTTACGAATCAAATATGTTTGTGAAATCAAATCTAAGCTACTATAAGACTGCTGTCAAAAGCTATTATCGAAAATTAAGGGATAAAAAAAGATTAGAGGTACAAATACCTTATGGTAAAACGGCACTATTAAATAAAAGTACTTTATGCATGACATCATTAATCTATAATAAATTGCCTGATGACATTAAACAATTACCAATCCTCCAGTTTAAAAAGAAACTACATTCATTATTAATAGACAAATGTTATTATGATATCAAAGATTACTTGGGTGACAAAAATATTGTATTCTAATGACAAGAAATGAAAAATAATTATAATTATTGCCCACATATGTATGACAATATTGTTAACTGTATTTGCATACCATTTAAATCGCTTGTGTCTTTGCTCTTTTTTTAATATTTATGTTAGAATATATTTGCAATGTAATAATGAATTATGACTATTAAGACTTGAAATTGAATTTGTACGTATTTATAATTTGGAATATTTTAATAATGTATCTAAACTAATATGACTAATTGTGTTTTAACTTCTGATTTGTATTTTATTATTGTATGCCTTAACGGCGGGACATAGCTGAACTTATTTTAATTATTTAAGACCTGCATTTATGATGTATACCTATAGTTCACAATAAAGATTATTTGATTTGATTTGATTTGATTTGACCATTTTCTTAATAATTTCATCTCAGCAAAATTTTAGTTTTATTCGTATAACATAGTGTAATTAATTTGTAAAGTTATGTCTAAAACGGACAAAAACACGACAATCACAACAAAACCGCTGGGCGTATTTTAATGAAAGCGACACCATCTCAGAAACAATTTAATTATCTAAATTTTCATCTGAAGCTTTTTTTTTTAACGTGTTAGAATAATAAGGAAAGTACAAAAACTGGCCAAGTGCGAGTCGGACTCGCGCACGAAGGGTTCCGTACCATTATCGCAAAAACGACATAAAAATCACGTTTGTTGTACGTGAGCCCCATTTAAATATTAATTTTATTCTGTTTTTAGTATTTGTTGTTGTAGCGGCAACAGAAATACATCTTCTGTGAAAATTTCAACTCTCTAGCTATCACGGTTCATGAGATACAGCCTGGTGACAGACAGACAGACAGACAGACGGACCGCGGAGTCTCAGTAATAGGGTCCCTTTTTTACCCTTTGGGTACGGAACCCTAAAAACTACAAAAATTTGGGTCGCGCGGGTGTGAAACGAGTGCGCGTTTTGTTCCCTCAAGGTCTTTGGCGTTAGTCGTCGTCCTAAATTGTCTTTGAGATGGTGACAATTTCATTAAAATACGCCCGGCGGTTTTGGTGTGATTGTCGTTTTTTGTCCATGTTAGACATAACTTTACAAATTAATTATACTATGTTATACGAATAAAGCTCAAAATTTTCTTATATATAATTATTAAGAAAATAGTCTAATGTAACATATATTTTTTCCAAAAAAATACGACTAGTTGTTTAGACGTGATTCTCAGGCCCCAGATAAATACGAAAGTAACTCTGTCTGTTGGTTTGCTACGTTTTCACACCTAAAGCAGTGAACAAATTTTTATAAATTTTCGTATAGATATAGATTAGACCTTGTAGAAGGACAAAGAATACCTTTTATCTGGCACATATCCCAAGCAGCAAAAATGCTATATAAGGAATGACTTATAAGGGCTAAACTCTAGTACATGTTTTGTTACAGCATTAGTTTAGCAACTCTCTTTATAAAAGCATGCAAGCTCTTTATAAAGTGTTTTTTGCTAATATGGTAAATCAGTATTATAATTTTATCTTATAAACGTTTATATAACTAATTTATATGGCCCTTTTAAAGCAATGGGCATATAGAAGCATATTATATGTCTATTCAGCCATATAATATTTTAGCCATGTAGTCGCTTTGGCGTCATACTATTTGTAAATGTAATATGGCTATTATAAAGCTATACCCATATAAAGGCTATCAGAATGCACCTTTAAAGCTAATGCAATATGGTAAGTTACATGGCTTCTATAACTTTTAAAGTCTTGACTAAACATTTATGTAACTGCTACAAGAATTATTATATGTATACTTGACTTTGCAGCTACGATGGAAGAAAATGCTATGGGTTCTGTAGAATTAATCTCACAAAACATTGACCAAGACCCTTTCTAGGATTTTTCCTAAATGATTGCCTTATTCAAGGTGATAATGAAACATCTGATGTGCGTGACAGTAACATAAAGACGGGTTCAGAGAATATATTTAGCCAATATGTTGTACAATGAAATGGCTTAAAAAGGAACAGACATGCGATTGCAGCAATCCCGATAGATTTGCCGTTGTTTATTGAAGAGTTCTGTTGTATAATATCTCCGAAGTCCTTCATCAGATCTTTACCAAACTTAAACGGGACCACATGAAAAGCACCAGCTTTCAAATAAAAAAGAATCAAGATCGGTTCACCAATTAAAAAGTTTTGACGAGACACATAAAAAATACAGTCGAATTGAAAATCTCCTCCTTTTTGATGTAGGTTAAAAATAATGGCGATTGAACCCTAAAATCTTTCAATATGGTTGACCATATTAGTACTACCCTGCTTCAATAAGAGTAAATGACTTATAAATGATTTCTAAAAGCATTAATTGGTTTGCTAATTATTCTTATAATAGTAATTCACAAGGTCTCTCAAAATTAAAATCATTTTTTAAATAATAAAAACATAAATTTTAAGAGGCGCATTAAAAATATGTTATAAAACATATCCACAATTCTCGCAAAACTGCTTTCCCACATAACCTTGCAGTATAATAAACGAAAAAAGAGCGATTTGGTAAATTTCTACTAAGGCAGCCATTTATTGTCTATTTTATTTATAAATAATGGAGGTGTTTGATATAATCATGAAGTCATAACTCATATTCGTATTGCGTTTTGCTACTACACGAGAAATTGGCCTTAAAGCCGATTTTTTTTTGCAGTTATAAGGGTGATTTGTTACATAAAAGCAAATTTCTTGTCTATTTCGAGCTAATCAGCCATATAGTATGCGTTTATAAAACGTTTTTAAGGGTGATTAGCTTATTTTGTGGTAACTATATAACCTCTAAAAGGTTTTAGCCCTTATAATTTGCGCCCAAACCCACTCTTATAAGTACTAATATGGCCTTTATAAAACATCATTTTTTGGCTTTAATGACGTTTATAAAGCAACATTTTGCTAGTTGGGATGTTACCTTAAGATAAAATCCGAAATTTAGGCGAGCGAAGTCGGCTAGTTAAAATATAATTTAAGTCGAACTTAAATAAACGATAAAAAAAGATACGAAAACATAATTGAAATCACAACCAAAATTCTTATCAAAATTTACCTTTAATTACTGAGTAATTACTTGATTGCGTATTTTGTAATAACCGTCCATTTAAAACAATAGTTATTAAGTCACACTCATGTTGCTACTTAGGGAACATTAATTACCTACCTACCTACTAATGCTATGATTAAGTACTTACTTTTGAAGGGTTCCATGAATTTTTGATGAAGGTGAGTTTTGTAGTTTATGTAAGGTGACATTGGCCGTAGTAGACGAAATATTTATGTAAATATATATACATATAATACTCTTTATTGTACACCATAACAAATTAGTAGTAGTTTTGACATGTATCATTAATTTTGTCAGTGAAATTTAAAAGCCCCCGACACGATTTCTTGCGCAAATGCCCCGATTCAAACAGTAAAACGCACATATCTTTTGACCGGCTGAACCGATTTTCATCAAACATAGCTGAGAACACTCTCGATAATGTCACCTTTTAAACAAACTAAATAAAAATCGATTAATCCGTTTAGGAGCTGTGATGCCACCACATATATAAATCTAACTAGATGACGCGATTGTATGTACTTCGCGTGACAAAAAACTGAGTAAAGTTACAATCAATGATCGTAATCTGAGTTTTTCATTTAGCATTATCGGCACCGGAAATCCACCGAAGTCTAGAAAAATGCATTTTTTGCCATACTGAGATGTAAATAATGTATAGAAAATATTGGCCGAGGCATTAGAAATGTTTTCTTTCATTGGTAAGTAAATTTGTTATTAAATTGTTTGTGAAAAAGTGGCACGCTTAGTTTTCATACAGATGGAGGGACTTGCGTTATCTAGTTAGATTTATGTATGTGATTGTGATAGCCTTGTGTGGCCTTGTGTAGTTACTGTGTGTAAGAGTAACAGAAATCCTCGCAAAGTTTCACATTCATAATATTACTAGGATATATATGGTCTTCCACATTTCGCCTCCTGGCACATTTGAAAAAATATTGCTGGTTGCATGTTTTGGGGCTTATATTATAGGGCAAGATAGGAACTGTTGCATAGTTGCGCTTGCGGTCCCATTTTGCGAGGTTCAGGTTACTTTTTACCGATTGTCCACACTTCCCACAAGTGCCCCAGGTTCCAGGTAATTGGTAGCCAAGATCAGTACCGGGCTTAAAACACAACGAACCTTTTTGTTCATTTCTGGTCCTTTGTCCCGAGACCCGATAACATTATTACGGGCTTAGGGAGTGATTAGATCCGTTAGGTACAGTCCCTCATGCCGCCATCTTTTGAATTTCGTCTACTTACTTAGTTGTATGATAACATACCTAGCTGAAATAAGCTAAAATTTTTTTTTTTTTGCAAGATACACAAATACCCAGGTACACACGTTAAACGTATAACACCCCTCTTTTTCCGTCGGGTATTAAAAATATTATATTGCCTCATATTATAAGGGAATAAGTAGAATGGTTCGAAAGAAGGTGAAAAGTCTACAAGATTAAGGAATCTAGTATCGAGGCGAACTTTGGAGAGATCCATATCAAGCAGTGCACTTCAATCCGGTAGAATTGGTCTTTGATTGTGATAGAGTGAAGAATGTTGTGGATTGTTGGAGTAGAGACCCAGAACTAGGCATAGAAGTCCAGTTACACCGCAAACCAAGTAAACCTGAGGACCCAGACAAGTCGCATTTTATCACCGAAAGCGCAAAAAGGAATAATTGTATGGCATTGACAAGCGATATCGGTAAATCGCCGAGTTACCAGCCTATCGATTTTTTATCGGTTACATTTCGGGGAGTGTGCGTTGGAATTGCATGAACTAATTCCTCCTAGCCCGTTCCATCATCGGACTACAAGACGTACAGCGATGCGTCATCGGTATACAGTGAAAATCCCACCCATACGTACCAAACGTTTTGGGAATACTTTTATTATGCGCAGCAAAGGAGTGGAATTCCCTGCCGGAGTCTGTATTTCCTGATAGCTACAACCTGGGAGTCTTTACGTCAAGAGTGAATAGGTTTCTTCTAGGCAAGCGTGCTTCATCGTCGACCACATCATCGCTTACCATCAGGTGAGATAGTGGTCAAGCGCAAGCCTATTTCAACTGTCGCCTTCGCTGACATCAAATGCCACCTGTCTAGAGTCTCTGGTGAAAGTGACAAACAAAAGTTGGATTCAGGAGGTCCAAGGTTGAGTAAAGTAGCGTACAATGGAGTAGACCTACACTCAGAATTAACAGAATACGGGTTGAGGAGGGAAAGAGAGGAAACGAAAGAGTCTTCATTCACAGCAAAATTCTCAACAATAAGTGTTTATAATTCTATTGACGACAAAACTCGGTAACCCGATCGAATTCGGATACTAAACACTCAAACATCCTGCGTTGTGGGCATTTCTTTTCAACTATCACACCGATGTCAAATATCGTTTATGTATTTTTTTGGTAGATTTTTAGAATAGACATAAAATAACATCACGCCATGAAGCAATGGTGGCCCAGTGGTAATGGCGGCATTTTCTAGACCCAAAAATTCTAAGACATGTGACATCCTCCATCCGCACTGGGCCCGCGTGGTGGATTAAGGCCCATTCCCTTTCTCACAGAGAGCCTGTGTCCCAGCAGTGGTATAATTTAAAAAAAACTGATGATGATTTACATCACGCCTGGTGTATCCCACGAACGGTTGGGCAGAGGTGCTTTTTTATTGCACACACATTTCGCTAGAGTTTAAGTCCTAATGTCACACAAATCTAGACTCCGGGTTGCTACTGAAAAATTCCAGGACCTCTTAGAGCTTAGCGCTTCAGATTACTAGACCAACAAGGCAGACCGAATAGAATCTCTCTAACTAGAAAATGTGTCTGTCTGTTAGGTTGGTTGGTGAAACAACACAGATATACCTGAATAAGGATATTATACGATACCATACCACAATTATTTACCAGGCTGAAAGAGCCTGGTAAATAATTATTTGGGATAATAAACACAGACAGGCGAAGCTACTGGCAGAATCTAGTAAAATTTACTAGACCTTCAATAGATCTTTACCTATGAAATTGCCGTTCTGCAGTACTGGCCATTTCATATCAAAATATTTTTTGTTTGGCTAAGAATTCTAATTTCAAATTAATTTTATTTAGAAAAACTTGGAATTCTTTTTTCAAAATTAGTCATTTGTTTATTGATTACCGTTAAGTTTACATCGCCTTTGAATTGTTTTCGTCATATTGGATACGTTACAAATTCGAGTAATTAAGACGTACCCTGACCAAAAAATCGGCATGAGATATGAGCGTTCCTATTGGTCTAGCGGCACTGGTGGCGCATGAATTACAGTAGTGTATACGCCCAGATTTTAGAATAAAATCTTTATAAAATCGAATTTTGGTCTTTTGAAAAAAATTATTCTACAAAAATTTTCGTTATTAAATTGTCTATCCATTAGTGTTAGTACAAAAAATAATCAATGAACACTTTACGAGGAGATACATAATATCAATAATTATTTCTCATTTTTATGTTTTTTTGGAAGTAGATTAGTGAAATATATACAACATTTAAAAAAAAACTAAATCTACCATTTTAGAATCAATATTATGTAGAAATTTAATGTATTGTTATTAATTGATATTTCTTTTTAAATAACGAGTAGATAGCTCCTAAAAACAGCACAAAAAACGGCATGCGCGGCGTTTTGCTCAGGGTACCGCCTTAAGGAGTACCGTCGTGGCAAAAACGCGGCACAAGCGGCACGCAATATCAACGACGTCTACGGAGCGAACACTAAAATGAACGCACCGCCTGTTATTGGTTTGCCCGCTTCCGTACTAGAAATTTCGACCTGAAAATGAACCCTGTGGTCGTCCGAAAACTTTGGTCGACAATGACGAATTATAGGCGATTTTGGAAGCTGATGATACTCAATCTACGGCTGAATTAGCAGCAGCTTTCGATGTTAGCAACAAAACAATATTGGTACATTTGCGTAAAATTGGCAAGATAAAAAAGCTTGAAAAATGCGTGCCACACGAACCCAAAATCGCCAGCGTGAAGTAGGTACGCGTCGGAACGTGCCTTGTACTTCTCAACAGGCACACAAACGAAAGCATTTTGAACCGCATTGTTACCTGCGACAAAATATGGATACTGTTTGAGAATCTCAAGCTCTCAGCATTTGGTTGGATCCTGGTTCTGCACTTAAAAAATACCCTAAACGAAAACGTACCCCTAGAAAAGTGATAGTCACTGTTTAGGGCGACGTGACGTGTAACGGAACAACTGTTATAATTAACAGTTCCAAAGTATTAGGTTTATTTTTCTGTCGGCAATCCGACTGTAAATTTTAACCGAATTTCTTCTTCCATATTTTATCAATTCGTTTCTGGTCACACACAAAATCCATTCATCGGTTATTTGGTCTTTCTCTTCTCTTTCTAAGGTATATTTTTAGCTATAAAGTTTATTAACCTTAGACATTATTATGATCACGAAGACACTTCCTCTGTAGATAGATACTAGATTTTGAGAGTACGTGAGAAGAATACAATGGTAGACAGTATTTTTTGCACGTTTTGGCAATATTCAATATGGTATTCAATAGTACCAAAATTTTAATTATATGGCCAAAGAATCGATGAATGGTTTGTTGTTAAAGATGATAATATTGGGTTTTCTTTTCCGATGAAATTGAAAGAAAGAAAAAGTATTTAATTGCCACAAAATTACATACAACCATTACATTACAAGAACAAGAACAGTAGTAGTAGTAGTAGTAGATTTATTAAACGGGCCTCTTTGAACTTCGTTTTGACTTGGAATTCTAAGTTCAAATAAACTGTAGGTATATTTGAGGCATGTTCCGCAAGCTTCCGTTGCGTGCGCTGCGAAAGTGGTTAAAGTTACGCAGCATTTATGTATGTAGGGTAGGTAGGTGAGGTAGTTGACGGGAGCGAAGCCGACTGGGACAGCTAGTATAAAAATAAAACTTTGTAGCTGAGGAAAACAGATTGCCAAACATACGAACCTTTGACGTAGGGACTTATGGTTTCATGATAGTTTAGGGAAACCTACCATATGGACATTAAAAGTGACTAATAGTTGACTAGAACTGCCACTAGACCACAATGCATTTTCTAATCATCTTGTGACCCCATTGGTTCGAGATTGACAGACTTTTACCTGTAACACTGCACAGCCATTATAACAATAATTTATTTGCTTTAAGAGGGGACTCTAGTGAGACTTTCTCCATACAAACACATTCTGCTGTTTTCTTCGTGGATAATGCCTCTAGAGCAATGATTTTCCATAAAATCTAGGTCTAATTAATACATGCCTGTATCATTTCCTTTTTTCCAAAACATAATCACAAAAGTAATATGACAATCCAAAAATCCGAAAAAAATGCCCGTTTTTACCACCATGTTCAGAAGACTTTCAGACAAAATTCATAAGTTTTTAACAAAAAAGGAAATGATAAGCGCATAGATATACTTTTCCTCTACATTTTGATATAAGAATTTTTTAGATCAGACCAGTTTTCATGAAGAAAACAGCAGAATACGAAACGTCTTTTAGTCAAAGTTTTTGTAGGTAAAATCAGCCTGAGCTGCAGTTGTCCCTTTCGCACTTTACGGGGTGAGGTTGGAGGTGACGCGACGGCAATAGTTTCTTCAAATACCTATTTTTCAAATTCCTGTTGACTAGAGTCCGCTCTTAACAGCGAGAAATACATACAGTGTTTGAAGTGTCCCTTTAGGCAAATGATTGTCTGTGTTAGGACACTTCGCTCTTCCGAAGTCATTTGACTAATATTTTCCCAAGTAGGGTAGGTACATAAATTGTTTTAATATCTCATTTAGCAGCATAATTATCTACTATTTGCTACCAGTTCTTTCATAGTAGGGTATAGTACTTTTACCCAGGTACATGGTTGTGGGTGGGGGTTCAGATTAGAGATGCCACGAATATTCGGCTTCTATTCGGTATTCGACCTATTCGGCTGTTTTGTTTTTACTATTCGGTGTTCTGTCGAATATTGCGAAACATTCGACGGAATACCGAATACCAAATCATGAAAAAGAAACACTTAGTATTACCAAAAAATATTTTTTGGCAAAAAAATAAATTTATACTTAAAACCGGTGGTAAGTTATGATTAATGAAGTAATTTTTTTCAGCATCTCTTGTTAGCAAACGATTGCTCTTTTCCTCATAAATATTCATATTCGTATTCTTTATTCCTCCTAATACTAGCAATTCTTTGCTTAAAAGGTGATCTCCAAATGTATCGAAATACCCTTTGTAATTGAAATAAACATATATTTTTTTTACCCCATAATTTTTATTGATGAACGCCTTGAGTGCTTGAACCGTGGATCCACGTGAGAAACAATAGCTTTTTTATTGTTGGCATTCAAGCGGTAAAGTCTCATCCAGTATAATATTGTGATAAAAACACTCTTTATTTTATCAGAAGTCGGGGGAGTTCTTCAGCCAACTAGATTACATCAAAACGGTTGGAATGGATTCAAGTTGGCTATGGAAACGTTCTTTAATCAGATCCTAATGCATGGTAGTTTCTATAACGTTTTGGGTTCTTGCCAAGCTGTCAGATGTTTCTACATATTGTTTATTTACTCATCTTTACGACATTTTCTTGGCTGCTTCATTTGAAATTGTAATTGTAGCGTGAGGTGTCGGAAAGTCTGTTCTTAGTTCTCATCGTATTTACCGTCAGCTGTTGGCATTTATAAAACTCTTTTTACCTGACTGCCGAAGGAGGGTAATGTGTTAATCAGGCTATGTTTGTATGTATGATTTTGATGATTCTTATGCTTTGGCTTCATTAAAATTGGAAAATAGATAAATGGCGGCTTTTGGGCGCCATTTTTTTTTTCTTCCGCCCCCATCGTTTGGGGTATCAAAATAAAGGGTTTTAAGAGGTGGTTTCAAAAATATATTACACTTATATAAATAAATGTACCAAAACCGAAAAAAATAAAAGTTATAAATAAAAAAAAGCCCCCCAACAAACATTTTGGCGCTAATGGCAACCTTTTTTTAGCTCTCGTAGTATTATAAATGATATATAAGAGCTCCGATAGTAACAATCGATTCTACTATGGTGTTAAGGATAAATAATTAAACCTTCAATAAGAATAACAGTTACAAAGAAAAATTGTATTACTTAAGGCGGTAGCATAGAGTTGGTGGGAACCTTTATATAGCTTACTCTTATAACTTTAAGAAGCTTAAAAAACTATAAGCAATTGTAAGGTGTCTACTAACACTTACTAAAGGCTGATGTCTTAAAACAGAGTTAGTTAGATGCTTCGTAACACCTTAAGGCTTACTGTAATAGCTTTAAGAAGCGTAAAACACTGTAAGTAATTGTAAGGTGTTTGCTAACACTTACTAACAGCTGATGTCCTTAAATAGAGTTAGAAAATACTTTTTACCACTAAACGAGTTATATCCAACCCTAAGAGATAGCAAGAAAGCTATTAGTATCACAAGAGTGTTAATTATAAATCTTATAGAGCTGGATGCTGCAAGGGTCTGAAACCACCTTTATACCATTAATGATTGTATAAAGGGGTTACTCGGTCAACCTTAGGTAATACAGTGGTTTTTAAAATACTTCCATACGGCCATAAACAATATGTGCAAACATTATTACTCTTAATTATTACTTTAAGTTGAGTTATAGAATTTTATATCACCTAAATGCATCTTAATATAACCTAAACTCAAAAATTATGTTTTTAACAATACAAGTTTACACTGTGGTTTATTCGGTAATATTTTTGTTTCCACCATGCAACCATGGAAAGTTAAAAAATAACCGGTGGAGATAAGAGAACAGCTTCCAAAGAATTCAATAATATAATTGGATCATCGCAAAACTAACACAACGAAATTTCATTAATTGAAGAAAAAAAGGATGACATTGGAACAAGGGAAGAATTACTTGTAGTGGAGAAACAGTGTTTCATGAATCAAAGTCCTAGAATAGATTATGATGTGATTTCACGGAACAGTCCTCATATCTATCTATGATCCAATCTCAGTGACCTTGGTACCGATTTATGACAAGCAAGCAAAATATACAACAGGGTTCCGTACAACAGGAAACTGATATGACGTATGATGAGTATAACATTTTGTTTCCTGTCAGTAGTTCAAATACCTCGGACGACGAGCAAGACAGTCAATATATGCAAAACATAAATTTAAAGAATAAAAAATAAAAAATTATATCCTTAAGGTGTATAACGCAAATTAGTTTGTATTAAAACAGTGGTTTTCTGTACTTCTTACCTCTTTTACATACGGTGCAAAAATAAAACATGTTATTATTTAAAAAAATGTGGTTTTATTCAAAATATATTTAGTATTAGTAGTATCACAAGGAAAGAACATAATCAGTCAATAATCAGTCAACGTTGCAGAATTGCTCAAACATTTCTAATTGTACTGAGCCCTTTTTGCATGATTATTTGTATGGTTATTCCGATAAAAGGCCTTTTACATCTGCGACCCTGCACAGTACTCGCGACTGTCATTACATTATTTATGTGGAAGGACCAACAGAATCATACAAGCAACCATACAATAAATCACTCATACAAAAAACCATGCAAATGAAAATTTGTATGATGGCAAACGAAATTACCAAACAAGTAGTTACCTAATCACAATTTTTATCAAATACTTTTCAATGAGCAAGACTCATCGACCACCATTTTCGTTGAATTCAGTACGGTTCACAAAAATCTTGGTGAGTCTAAACATAGGCACTATGAACTTTCGCGCGTGTCATGTCACCATTTGGTTCCTAAAACCTGCGTGAAATTCGGACTCGCCAAGATATTCCGGCCGTAATCCCGTGCACTCGATGATCACATCCGTGCACACAATGGCGTGATGTGTGTGGCTGGAACTGGGCGCGGTTTCGAGTAGATAGGTTTTTTAACATAACCATCACTGGGATATGGGAATAGTTACTGAAACAACAGTTTTTTTTTTGTAATAATGTAAAAATATATACAAATTAAGTTTATAAAATATGGTATACAAAAAAAAGTTTAGTATTATAGTAAAAGACATCTTTTAATTCAAAATATATTAACTTAGGTTACGTTCGTACAGGCTTTTGTTTGCATAATGATTGTAAATAATAGAATTTGGAATTCTTTGGTTAATTCCGTCAAGTACGTGATATGTAAAGGTTTTATTCAAACAATAAGAGAACCCTGAAAATATTCAGCCTATAGGTTCACATAGAACCATTATACAAACTGAACCTATTAAATTGTTGTCTTTTCAGTTTTAGAACCATATTGTAGAACTGCAAGAGGCATATAAGTGCTAACAATCGTTCTTTAATCACTATGTTAGGGATAAAAGAGTTATCAGCATCCTTAAGTAATTTAGAATGGTCGCCATTAAATAAATAGTTAACCTATAAAAATCTTAAAAGAAAAAACCTTTTCTAGTTATTATTGCCCCACTTATTTACTATATTATTCTCTTTTTTTACATTAAAATAGCTATAGACTGTACCAGGAACTATTATTCATCATAATTGAAATGAAAAAGTAACTAAGGCAGTTTTTTCTTCTACAAATTATCATCAAATGCAGTTTATTTTTGAGGCGCTTCAAAATTGAGATGAAAACATACACATATTGTTACAGAAAACTTACCATGGCAGTGAGTTTTAATAATTATAACACCATTGCAGTAATCTTAAATACATTAATTGACTTACCTCTTTTATTAAACATAATGTCACTTTCAAACATGAAAGAATCGCTGTATCGAGGATGAATACTGCATACTGCTAAATATTTTAACACTATTGACGGTAACAAACAACAAAAATTATGAAAAGAGGTAAATATGTTGGCGCTTTGGGTGATGCTCGTTGCTATTAAATATCTACAATATATTCTTAAGGCATAATATTGTGTCGAGGAAGCACTAATATGTTACTAAAAAAGTTATAGGGGTGGATTTCATAACTATATTACTACTTAAGCTCTGCAGTTATAACCTTTGTATAGCTTATAATACACTTAATGTGGTAAACACTGCTTCAATAGCACTATTGTAGCTCTATGTTGTCACTCATTTATCACTACTCTATAACTATTAAGTCACTTTAAGCTCTAAAATCGTGGGCCCAAATCAGGGTTATAAGAAAGTTAAAACGCGCTATATCACCAAATGTTAGTGCTTTTATAGGACCTTAGGTTCTTGAATTTCTCTTAAATAGCTCATGTAGCACTTATTCTTATCACCTAAATGTTAGTTGGGCCGACTTAGGCAGTCAGGTTAGAGGTACATACCCATTTAACCTCCTACCTATAAAGTACCATTTAAACCACAACTAATATCATAATTGGCATAATGCTTTTATTTTTGTCATTGAATTGAATGATAGTACCCATTCATCGAAACGAATACATATTGGTATACACTGGAAGCCTCAGAAAATAACTCCTTAATGCTACCTACAGGCTACAATCCGTTCTCAGGGTTATTTTAACTCTTATTTTCTACATAGTCATCTTTATCTTTGTAACCATAGGGCTACTGTTAAAAATAAAAAAATAAAATGTGAACAAACTATGGGCATTATATAAGAAAGGGTAGTATTTAAACGCAAATCAAAAAATATCCTTTTTCTACGCAATAAGATTCCGAATTCCCATCAAAATTACTGATTGCACAGCAAAATATTCAACTCAAAATATCACTAAACACACTACAATCGAATTAGATTCGAATAGGTCGACAAAAGCCCGCTGCGCGGGGCTCCTATTTCTGTCTGCAGGGTCAAAAGTAACCTAACACGAACGAGATGACGGGAGCTGAGTTCGCTCGCTTTGCTCGCTTACTTCAACTCCCGTCATCTCGTTCGAACCTAACCTGTGGCCTTAGTGCGAGTTTTTACTCACGCGTGACTCACGTTCACTCGTGTTACGTAAACGATCTCTTATGTCAAAATGTATACAAAAAAAGAGGTTTCTCCTTACCGTCCCCAGACGGCGCTTATCCAGTTTCAATACAAATTGACGTTTACGTTAACGCGATTGACCGTGAGTAAAAACTCGCACTAAGGCCTCTGTTCGTGTCGGGGTGCCCTAAGTTCCCGAGCTCGCTCCGCTTGCTCTTGGACTGATTCTTTGACCATTATTTATTCGTAGATCAACTAAAATAGACTATCAAATATGGAAAATTTGCTGTGCAGTCAGTATTTATGCTATGTATGTAGTATTTTTGTACAAAAATAAATTTAACAGTATTGCATTATGAGGAAAAAAGTAATGTTATATTGATGTATAATTTCGTTTTATCTGCAGTTTGAGTTTTGTTAAACATTTAGTTTATTTGTAGTGAAGTAAGTTATAAGATGTAAATAAGAATATAAATGATGAGTATGTATTGATAGGCGATTATTTATTTGATATGCAATTTATAATATCCCTATAAGAAAATCTCGATGATATTTAACAAATAAACTATTCTATATTCAATTGAATTCATTAAACAGTGTCGAGATTTTAAATGCAGAGTTCCATAATCAAAATGCCTTGCCTAACATAGACAAAAACCTTACGGCCATGGACGGAACCTCCGAAATGTGTCGCCGGCCAGCACGCGAAAGCGGCCGGATGTCTACGCGTGCCGCTCTGCGACCGCGCATCGCTAATGCACTGTCAAACTTTTCTCTAGAGGAATTTTATTTTCGAACGATTGATACTCGAGTCTGATCAATTGTAGGAGCGATACACAGTTGAGAGTACAGGTCAGAACATTCATGTTGTTTGTCGCGAATTGCTGTTACCAACCGTATGAATTTCGTGGATTGAAGAAAATATAAATGATACTTTTGTAATTTTATTTAAAACATATGATCATCTCTACGTCTATAGATTTTTCACTACGACACTAATTTTCCAAAAGACACAGACATAAGGCATAAAGCAAGCAAGGTCTGCAAACTGCACCTACCGGAGGAGTCCCAAAAATCAAGCAAACTTCTTGCTTCACCTGAGAAATTTTAAAGATAGTTCAAAGTTAGTAAAAATGCAGTAGTTCGATTCGAGACACCCAATGGTGTCTCAAGACAAAGATAGCTTAATAAACAAAATTCTCTTTATTATGGATACCATATAAGTTATAGAAGCATACAATTTAGAAACCATTTCCATGGGTGACGGAATGGGTGGCTCCTGGCCCAAAAGAAATGATCGAATTTCAAAATACTGTTCCAAACTCAAACGCAAAATTCAAACTCAAAACGTTTAAAAACGAAACCATTTACAAACACTTTTGAATAGCCAATCAATCGATCAGTCATCTATCTGAAGCTTATTGCAAATTCCAAAGCGTAGATATCCATAGAGAACGAACGAGTATCACACCCGTCGAAAAGAAAATCTTGATAGTTTGCCATAATCCCCAACTACCACTACTAAGTCTTACAAAGCTAATGATATGTCTTGTCTAATTAATCGGTAATTACTTTTACCTCCCACGTCGAACAGAGCCGGACGGCAAGCATAGTCGGATCACGTGCTGTTTTGTATTATAATTCATTAGTGTTTTTCCAGTGAAAACGTCGAATACGTTGTCAGATGCGTAATAAAGTTGAGGAGTTTGTTTGTTTACTGGGAATGGAACATCTTGGTACTGTACTTCTAGCCTTTTCTTCTTGCCTACACCTTTGGCTCTGGACTTTACAACTGTCAAAAACTCAAAATGTTTGGTACCGTACCTACTAAGTATTCGGCAATTTTGTCAATCGTCTTCGCTGATATATCACAGATAGATCGTAGATTCTCTTTTTGCATTGAGTCCACCTTCGGAACTTGGAACAGCTCTAAGTCCATCAGAGGACTTCGATCGATAGACTGAATTATTTTATTTTTTAAGCCTGAGTTGTCCCACTCCCATTACAGAGAAAAGGTCCTCCATTTCTTCCTTCAATTTCGCCCGGTTTTTAAGTGTAGACTAGTCCCGTCTGTAAGAGTCAAATGCCCTGAATAAGAGTTTGAATAAGTTGGTTTTATTTTCTTATGAATGCTAAGCTACTCACTGGAATGAGTGGAAGGCTATGCATGTGGGAGTGTGGGAGACGAATTGCCCAGCTGTGGGAGAATATATGTTAAAAAAAATATGCTAGGTGGACTCTTGCATTCAACTAAAGCATATTTAAATGGTAATTTTATCCAGCTTTCTGATATCAGCCCCCGTACTATGAAGTGTTAAAACTTTTTGGTTCGATTGTGAAAAAGGGACAGATGTATACATAAACAAGTCTTATACATCTATCCCTTAAGCATACTGGAAATAGCCTTGCTCTAAGAGGTTATGGTTACCCCCCTGATAGCTAAATCAGATTTAGTTTTTTTAGAAATGTGGGCATGTCAAATCTGTGTCCATATATAAGATACAAACCTAGTAAGACTACCGATGGGTTTCTTAAAGTTTTAGTATTTTACAAAGTGCAAGTGATGAATCTCAAATCTCTAAATACATAGTATAAAACAGAGTCCCTGTTTGTTTATCCGCTTATTTCTTCTAAAGCACGGAACGGATTATGGTACGATATTCAATATTAGAAACAGCGATTAAACGAGGAAGATTTGTGTATATAATTTGTCCTGTGCCGGGTCGGGTTGCTATTTTATACCATGTTTTAAGCAAATAAATATATTCTATTCTATTCTATTCTATTCTATTAGGTAATAAATACGTGGGACACTCAGAAAGTTTTGCGAAACTAAAAAAAATTGTTCTATACGTACATATATTTTTATTAAATCTTTTCAAAGTACTTTCCACCAGCCTCTATACAAAGATTCATGCGCCTAAACCAGTTTTCAAAACACTTTTTCCAGTCCGCCGCAGACACCTCGTTTACAGCCTGCTCGAACGCAGTCAGCGCATCTTCCGGCGACGAAAATTGTATCCCTTTGAGCTGATTTTTTATTTTTGGGAATAAAAAGAAGTCACACGGTGCTAGATCAGGGCTGTAAGGAGGGTGACCCAGGAGTTTGACTGGCGTGCTGTCCAGGAAGTCCCTCGTTTTGAGTGCGGTGTGCGCAGGTGCATTGTCGTGGTGGAGCAGTAGCCCGCGGAGCCCTGTGTTTGGTCGCTTGTTGCTTATAACAGAGAAAACTTCTGGCAAACATTTGGTAGTATACCATTCGGCATTAATGCTTCTTTGATCCCGTAAGGGAATTGATACCAAGTGGCCAGTCAAATTAAAAAAGCTAGCGATCAAAATCTTACCCCCGCTTCTAGATCGCTTCACTTTGGTAGGCGTTGGCTCATTTTGAAACACCCAAACAGTCGACTGGCGCTTGGTTTCTGGGTCGTATTGATAAATCCAGGACTCATCACCTGTAACGATGTCGTAAACACGCCGAGACGAGCCTGCTTCAAATTTGTTAAGCATATCACGGCACCATTCCACCCGGGCCTGCTTCTGAGCATCGGTGAGGTTGTGCGGCACCCAGCGTGATACTATCCTCCTCACGCGAAGATGGCTGTGTAGAATCTCGTGAACGCTTCCCGATCCAATCTTCAATATGTGTTGAATCTCCTGATATGTAATTCGCCTATTGTCTTGGATTAAATTTTTCACTGCTAGCACGTTTTCTTCGGTAACAGCCGTCAAAGGGCGACCGCTTCTTTCGTCATCCCCCAAAGTTGGTCGACCGCGCTTGAATTCGTTATACCAACGATACACTGCCTTGGAAGGGCCTTCATCCATGAATGCCATTTGAAGTCTATCGTACGATTCATCCGGTTTCAGGCGACACTTGAAATCGTATAAAATCATAGCTCTAAAATGTTCCCGGCGCAGATCCATATTTCAGTGAGACACAATACTTTGAATTAACTCGCAAAAAATGTGGAGGGAAATTTTGAAATTGGAACTTTCTTATTTTTACTTATAAATAATCATATTTTCGAAAAACATTATAACTGGCCAGTCTCCCATATATAAAAACTTTTTTTCGCAATACTTTCTGAGGGGCCTGGTAGACATTATATTTAAAAACCTATTTTAAATACTAATTTTATTATTGTAATATAATGTTATCTGCAGCTGGCTTCCACTTTTAATGGCACTGCAAATTCTAACTAAACACAATTTTCCCACTATATGTAATATTGTTTTATAATCATATCCTTCCTCATGGTATTCAATAAAACTTAAAGTAAAACTGTCAAACCACAACCACCGCAGTTTTTTGATAGTTTTGTTCAGAGCTCTAATTGTTCTCTATTATGAGTAATAGTTACCTACTTACCTTTACCTGTTTCCTTTAAACAAATAAGGTAAAATGATGAATTGAAATATATATTTTAATGTACCTATATTCCTCCTTTCAGCCGGGCGAGCACGGCCTCTGTGATAAGCTTGTGTCAGGCATTTTATCACATGTTTCCTCCAAACTGTGATAATAACAAACCTATCACAGTAGGCCGTGCTCGCCGGTCTGGTTAACGTAACTAGACCGGCGAGCACGGCCTACTGTGATAAGCTTGTGTCAGGCATTTCATCACATGTTTCCTCCCAAACTGTGATAAAAACAAGCGCATCACAGTAGGCCGTGCTCGCCGGTCTGGTTACGTTCAGAATGGGTCCGATTTCATCAGTTAAACTAATCGCGATAAGTTCAACTAAACTCAGTTTATGCAAACAGGCGCCGTGATTGGTAGTTTCTCAGCAGTCTCAACCAATCAGAACGCTATATTTGCATAAACTGAGTTTAGTTGAACTAATCGCGATTAGTTTCTTTGGTGAAATCGGCCCCAAGTCTCTTTAAAGCAGAATATACAATGGTGCCATCAAAAACGAAATTTAGCGGCTCCCTGATATGATAAACACTTTATCGGAAAAGAAATTGGTGGATTGAAGTCATCGGAAATAATCATGGTTCTCTTTTCTCTTACTCCGAGTTTCTCAGCTCAAAATTATCGCAGAATTAATGTGACAAATTGTAAAGCACTGCACGTTATCTGCTGTGATTGGCTGTTGCAAATTAATTCAACCAATCACAGCAGATAACGCGTGCTTGACTCGCTTCAAACTCAGGGTTAATTTCATACCGAGCAGAAATCGAAAGGTTAGAATAGCTTCTTCCTTATACCCGTCTTGGCTATAATATCAGCCAAAAAGCCTGGTAACTCCTACTCCTCCTTTTTATCTCATACCTCACTTTCAATATCTGTGTACTTCACACTCTAGGAATCTCCGTTCATCTAACAATCTTCTCTTGCTTTGTCCGTCTCATACTTCTGATTTTATTCATTCTTCCTTTCACATTCAGTCCATTCTTCACTGGAATGCGCTTCCTCTCGATATCAGAAAGGCCACCAGTCAGTATGCGCTTAAATAGCGGAAGTTACGGAATTATTTTCTACACGATTAGCAGAGTCGTCTCAATAAAACGCCTTTCTATTACTTGATATATATGTATATTTATGGTATTTATTATAGTAAATATATAAGTAAGTTTATTTTAGCTATATATATCTACTATTGTACCCATTTTACTTTAATAGCTTTTTTTTATGCACCTGCCATGTTATCTCTCCACCACCCTTGGTTGACTGGTAGAGAATGCCTCAGGCATTAAGTCTGCCTATGTACCTTTATGTTGCATGAAGTTTTAATAAATAAATAAATAATTTGTAGGTTATTTAATTTCATATGTTCAGCAGTAAAATCTCCAACAGGGTGACAACGTCAATGATGAGGTATAATACTCGCAGCGGATTTTTGTATCTCTGAAGTTGGCTTCAAGACCCTGCGCTGTAGCCATTTTTGTGTCAATGTTGAAGGTGAAGATAGCATCGTATAACTGCCTCTTTTACTCGCTTACGTTTGTCGCGTCGTTCTATCTCGCTTACTCTATGCAGTATACTCGGTGACAAACCGTTTCTAGAGCAATGGTTCGCAGAGCCATCTTCAGAGACACAAAGATCCGCTGTGACTACTATATCTAATACCAATTCCACCTTCACTCCATCTCACAGAAGAGGCCTGTGTCTGCACTTGGTCTACTCCTTGGTTTATTCCTTTTTCAAACTTACGTCACAATTCAAGGATAGCCAACTGCACCACGCGAGAGCCAACGTCTGCCCCTCCCAACGATGCTCTTGCCAACTTTCCACCTGATTCATCCACCAGGTGGCAGTCAATTAGCAATCGATAATGATCAGTTGCGCAGGCGCAGGTGATTAACATTCTTCTCGCTGACAAGCCCTCTGACAATTAAGTAATGCGCTTTCCCTAATCGGTTAATGTCTCTAATATGTGGTGTTACGCAAAGAGGTTTAATTGTGGTTTGAGAGTTAAATATAGCACAGATAATACTTGAAGCTGTTTTCCTTAACTTATGGCTAGGAACTCACGTGTTCCTAGCCATAAGTTAAGGAAAACATGGGAAGCCTTCACGGTTTTGTAAATGATGATAAAACTCTTTGCTTTTTGAACGGAATTTTAATTTGAACTTCCTAATCTTCCTATCTGTATTTTTATATTTTTGTGGCAAATATGAACCTATAGGTACACTTTTAAAAAAACATATCGATGTGTGATACTGATCATTTAAAATACAAAAGCAAGTTACCTTTATTACCAAAAAAATCCTAAAAGAAGAATCACCGTTTATTTTCTTTTTTATCATGTAATTGCATCATAAGATTGTACATAAGGGATAGCCAAACACGACACCAGTCAGTTTGCGAGTCAGTGTTCAGATGACAGTGCCTATAGTAAACCAAAGACCTTATATGTATCTTTGCAGTAAACAGACAGGCCTCATGTGCAAACACAATTTGAAGACTAGACAGTACAAACTGTCTTCCCAGACGCGCCGAATGGCCTCGTGTTCTGCCGAATTTTCACGAAAACACCCGAATATCTTCCACTCTAAAATTATCCAATTGCGTCAGCGTTTACTCTACATACGTAACAATCGGCCTCCCTCGGCCATCTTCGGCCTCCTTCGGGGACGTTCGGGCGGACGTGAGCTGACCCGGCCGGTCTAGGTCCCGATGAATATGCAACTTCATCTTTATATTACGTCTAACAATACAATACAAAGATGTATGTACCTACTTCAGTGTTCATTAAACGATTGAATTATGAAATGTGTTGCCATGTTTTGGTCAGAAGCTAGCCTATTCTATTTAAATTTATTTTTAAATTTTTTGACTAGCGATATGATGGGCTGTTGTAGAGTTACTCATAATAAGAGTTTTTTCAGGATTGATATCGTTTACAGATCAGACAGCTTTTCCTTCGAGGTAAAATGAAATGCCTTGAAAGCCATAATATCATGGTTCGTAACGTTGATAACAGTACTGACTTAAGAGGGCTGATTTAGACGAAGCTATGCAATAGGAAAATTGCAATTAAAAGTAAATCCAAATTAAGAAAAAAGAAAATTTGTAATAGTATGACGGTTAACAGAGGAGAATGAAAAAATAACATGTTTCCTCGACCCTAAGTAACATGGGCCAAGGACAGAAAGATGATGATAATCAAATGATCAAATTGATCAATGATCGAAAACATGCCACAATAAATAGCAATTCAACACCAACCACTCAGAATTGACTTGTAAATGAAGTTAATGTAGGTGTAAGAGCTACATATAGATATATCAGCGCAAACTGGATATATGCACAGTCATAATTACGTGTAAAGCTGAATGTCAATCGATTCAGAAGGGTCACGGTAACTGGAGACTGCGGGCAATTCACTATAGTGATAAACATGTTTATTGTTTCAAGAGCATCCACGAGTGGCTAGAGTAGAATGTAATTTGAGACAGTTGAGACTCAATACATAAAAATAAAAGAATAAAAAATAATAAAGACATAATATACGTAAGTAAAGATATTTGTTTGCAACACGGCTGCGTCAAAAAGGTTAATTTCAGCAGTAAAGTCAGACAGATATTATTCGGCTACAGCCTCTTGTATTCATCTGACGACACTACTTGGGCAGTCAGCCCAGTTTCCAACCTTGCTGTCTAGCCAATCAGCTTAAGTTATTCGTGTATATCTCTTCTGGCACAGTTAAAGATCACAGTACAGTAGGCCGCACGACAGTCGATAAAAATGGTTTTGTTACTACTATAAGCTGGCCTACTCTATTGAAACTCCTTATGCTAGGTCAGCTCAAGGGTAAAGTACAACCACTGACGCGTGACCTATTGCACCTAGAGAAATTATATTATCAACGTTAAATTATGCTTTGTAAATTTGAGCCACAGGTTATCTGATATAAAGATAGTTGCCGTCAGTCGTCCCAACAAGATCCAATGCTCTGCTCAGACCCGCAACGAGACCATCAAATTCAATGGAACCAAACCAAAACTAAATGAGAACAAAATATTTAGTTTACTAAGCAAACAGATTCAACAATTAAATATGTATGTACAGACGCTACCGGTCACTTACCTACAGGCTCAGTCTTAGATAAAGGTCCTATAGATGGAGCCATTGCGTGGCCGCACATGAAACAACAATAACAATAACACTTTGGCTTTTACAGCCTAGAACACTTCAACCCACCATCGCACTGACATCTATAAATAACCCAATTCCTTGTCTCAATAAACACTTAATCCCGCGAAATCACAAAAAAATCAAACAGGACCGAGTTAGTTAATCAAACCTGCCATAATATTAGCGTTTGACAAACAACAAAAGCCGGCCATGGTGACAAAGACAAAAAATAATCTTTTGTCCTTATTATTTACATGGGGCTGCCAATTAGCGATCTCGCTCTATCAATCAAGCTCATTTTATGGCTTAATCTATAGGTACTTTATCTAAGGGCTCAGTAGAGTATGACGTCACCATGACCCAAAAATACGTCCAGAGAGAATACTATCAGAGGATTAGTCATTACGGTGAGTAGTGAAGGAGCCAAGGAATCGTGGGAAAATCCAGTATTTCACGATCCCCCAGTGTTTCTAGTAAGTCTACACAATGCGGAGATCACAATACATGGCGTTCTAAGAACCGAGTCGCAGTTGGTTCGTCTTAGGGAGATGTTGGTACAAATATATGAAGCCAGGAAACTTTTCGAGGTATTTGACTTGATATTTCGCACGGTTTCCTTTAACCATGGAATATTTTGCATCAATTTGATTTTTTTACAAGCTCCTGGAACTGATAAGAGATGATTTCACATACTAATCAATATGTAAACTACAAAGACAAAGGAAAAGATAAATACCAAATTATGAGTAAGATGGAATAGGTAGGTAGGTAGATTGAGGAATGGGGTAATAAGACAACGTTGTGGTTTAAAAGAAGATGTAGTGACTAAAATTGAAAAGGGTATGTTAAGATGGTTTGGCCATGTTGAGAGGATGAATGAAAGTCGACTAACGAAAGGTATTTACAAGGCAGACGTGAAAGGAAACGCCGGGAGGGGACGCCCTAGAAAGACATATTTAGACCTTATAGGTGATGTTCTTCAGAAAGGCCAAGTGCGCAGTACCCATAACCGGCGTGTGTGTATGACTAGATGTATGAATGTGTGTGAAGCAAAAGAAGTATGTAAGGATCGTAGCAGGTGGCGTTCTGTAGTTTCTGCCTACCCCCATGGGAAAAAGGCGTGAGTTTATGTATGTATGTATGTATTTATGGAATAGGTAGAATCGGAGTTAAAGTTAGATGACTTTAAAAGAATAAAACGCACTGCACTGACCCCGAATAAATTGGGATAATGGGTATGAGTATAATGCCGAGGCGTTTGTAGATATAGACAGAAGACAATGTCCAGAATTCTTATAAAACAGATAAAATTCTAGGAATACTATAGTAAAACACGTGTAGAACAATATTTCTCACGGTAGCTGTTTACCGGAATGTGTGAGATGATCTGTGTTAGGGCTGTCAATATCTATCAGAGGCTCTAGATAAAAAGTCATTAGAGTTGGCGGTTGTCGAAAAGCCAAAATGTAATGTATAATCACGAGACTATTCGATAAGTTTTGGCATTTCCATATATTATTGTCATTTTTCCAAACGCTGTCGCAACACTTTCGTTCATAGAATGCTACTTGTTTAAAGTATCATCTGCCTAGCCTTTTCCCAATTGTTGTTGGGGTTGGCTTCCAGTCTTACCGGATTCAGCTGAGTACTAGTGTTTTACATGGAGCGACTGCCTATCTGACCTCAACAACCCAGTAACTGGATAACACGAGACCCCTTGGCAAGACTGGTGTCAGATCTCAAGCTTCTGACTACCCGTAAAGACTGTCAAAGATCTTCAAATGACAGCCGGGACCAACGGCTTAACGTGCTTGCCGAGGCACGGAGGAAACTCGGTATGTTGAAATGGTCACCCATCCACGGACCGACCACGTCAAGCGTTGCTTAACGTTGAAGATCGACCCGTGCGGCTGTTATTATTTAGCCACGAGCTTTGTTTAAAGTCTCTGGTATTGAAATAACCCTTTGACCGTCGCGGCCATTTTTGCGCTGTCATCGCAACCGTAGTGTACTTCTGGGTGGTTTCTTGGCGATAAGGCCGCGTGTCATTAAAATGACCATATCTCCTAAACTATCCAAGGGAGCTGTTTAAAAGTTATGTCGTTGGAATCGTTATGAAATAAGCTAAAACATGTGAATAGATTGGGCTAGTTTTGTCTTCCAATATAATGTTAATTCTCCTTTGAAATCAGCGTTAGCGAAATTTTCCCAGTTTATCGTACAAAATAAGGTAAAAAAAAGGTAAGGAGGAGGAAAGGTTATTTTTTTATACCTAATTACACCCTATTTAACAAAAATCAAAAAAAAAAAAACATCTCCCGAGATCCGAGGATTTTATTGCTTTGATTTTGTAGACAGTCATTACGATAAGTCTGGAGTCGAAACTCTAACAATAGTCTTATCACGAGATTTCGTGGTTCCCAGAATCTGGGTATTGGCGATCGCAGTTGCAGTCGCTCTATGTATTTTTAGTATTTAGCTGAATCCGGTGGTTAGTCAAGAAGCTCATCGACATGGGAGGTCCAAAATTGCGCGAAATAATGTCCTGTTTTTAAGAAAAATATGCCGCGACTTTTGGTAATTTGGACTACCCTGTGTTTTTGGGCAAAAGCTAGGCCGATTTGTTCAGGGCAGTTTGTAGTAGGTAGGAAATGTACACATTTTTTTTTGCCGATGATGATGATAATTATATGGGTACTAATAGTAAAAAAATTATTATTGTTTCTCGTCTTTACTAACTTAATTTAAGTACTACTAATACTACTGTTAAGGGTTTTGCATAAGCATGTAATTATATTGTATGTCGTTTAACACTTTTTAACCGACTTTCCAAAAAAGAGGAGGTTCTCAATTCGACTGTTTTTTTTTTGTTTTTTATGTTTGTTACCTCAGAACTTTTTACTGGGTGAACCGATTTCGATGATTCTTTTTTTATTTGAAAGCTGGTGCTTGTGATGTGTGTGTCATGTGGTCCCATTTAAATTTCATGAAGATCCGATGAAGAACTTTGGAGATATACATCAGAACTCTTCAATAAATGACGGCAAATCTCTCGGGATAGCTGCAATCGCATGTCTGTTTATTGTTTTTACCATTACATAACATAACATCACACTAGTACGCTCTAAAGCAGTACGCAGGTGTGAACAGTTAACCCTGGTATACTCTCATTTCACCGGTTTTGTTTAAGATTCATGTTATTGTGATAATCAATTCTGGCTTCACTTTGGGCATTATAGGTACCTAACCTATAGAACTGGTCCATTATGTAACACAACTAAAAAGTGAAAAATAAAAAAAAACTTTTTACAAAAAAATACAACCGACTTCCAAATAAAAACACTACAAAGTGAAAAATAAATTCAATTTCGGAAGTCGGTGACAAAAAACGAAGAAACGAAAACAGGAACACCGACTTCCGAAATTGAATTTATTTTTCACTTTGTAGTGTTTTTATTTGGAAGTCGGTTGTATTTTTTTGTAAAAAGTTTTTTTCTTGAGCAAAAATCCTCGGCAAATAAAAAACATCTTGAAAATCTACTTTACCGTTGAATAATCTAGAATGGGGGAAGGATTTTAATCAATAATCACTCAGAAAGTAGCATTTGGTGAAGTGGAACTGATGAAGAAGACCACAATGGCCACTGGAACTAAATAAAACAATGTATCCAAGTCGTGTTTGGGCTTATTGGAATCGTCATGAGATGTACTTTTTTATGTTAATTGGAGGTACCTACCAAAAAGAGGAAAATATAAATATTTTAACAAAAAATCAAACCGAGTTCCAAAACAAAACACTAGAAACAGAAAGATAACTTTCTTTTCCGAAGCCAATTGCTATAGTGATGCTTTTGTTGATTGAATGTTATTTGTGGCCTCTGGATGGTCTTTATTTTGTAAAGTCTGTAGAAAATTTAGATTTTGGTAATTGTGGCACAATATAGGAGACAATGATTCACGCATTGATGTCTAAGATATGATAATAACATCCTGCTGTGCTTAGTAAGCAGTCTTAAGATTAATTGATTAGATTATGATGTTATCAGAAGACGGTCCATTTTCCTTATAATAACAATATGAATTGTTTTTGGGTAAGGCATGCGTAGATGGTAGAGACAGAGATTAGGTAACTACATGCTTAGCTAGTGTACCTAGACGCTGGCCAGGTTGCGCGAATGCCTCCATTGGGTAAAGGTCACTGGAGTCACTGGACCTCTAAGAGAGGGGGGCGTAGCTGTGGAGATCGGCCAACCTGAAAGTGGTTTGACTATTAGAGATACAATCCCCGATTTTCTAAGGAACGTTTCGCTTTTGCATTTTGTTCTCAATCTGTCAAAAACAACAATTAAACGTTCGATTTCGCGTTTTGGCGTCAATCTGTCAAAAACACCTCTAATTAAACGTTCGCTTTTGAATTTTGGGATCAATCTGTCAAAAACACCTCTAATTTCCCTATATTTTGTCATGTTTTTGATAATCGCCGAGATGGAGAAGGTACGAATTGAATGTAAACGTTTTTTATGTACAAGAGCGGCCAGCTCCAACGGTTCAATGATCTGCTCATCTGATCTGACCATTGAACCGTTTGATGAGGACGTATAATGAGAGCCACTCGCGCATCAATAGCATTGCTGCATTGACATCTTCTCCAACACCTTAGCTCAATTTCAAAGACAAAAAGAAAAAAAAAGAAAATATAAATATTTTTTTTGTTTTGTGCTATTACCTGTCTACTCATTAATTCTGTTTGTCTTCTATATTTTTATTGTTAATGATTAATTTTTGTTGATGGTTTGTATTTTTTATTGATTATTTATTGATATAAGTTTTAATCTGACATGGTCACTAACACTAACATTCGAAACGGGAACACCCGCAAGAACTTCAGTGTATCCGTGATCATGGTGCTTGCAACAGCACCGAAATATCGGAAACTCGCAACAAACAGTAAACCTGGTAAATATCCCGTTTCGAATGTTAATGTTAGTATTTATTGATACTTTGTAATTTATCTTTTTATTATTCTTAAATTTAATCTTATTATTACCAATTTTTAATCTGATTTTGACATACACATACAAAGTAAAATTAAACTACTAGTGCAGTGCACACCCGTAAGGGAAAAGTTCGCTGTGGTCAATTGTGAATTGTGATAAATTTATTGTGAAGTGTTATTGAGAACAATTCGTTGGAGAGCATAAATAAAAAAACAAAAATAACTCTGGGCGCGGCAAACTTGGCCAGAGATTGCACAAGGTTTGGAACGAAAAAGAAGAACTTTTCTCAGCAGTATACAACGTAAGTAGTCTTAGGAGAAAAAAATTGAACTAAAGAATATTACGATATCTAACTCGCTTCTAATATGAATACTAAACGATACACATCATCAGCCTATTAATGTTCCCACTGCTGGGACACAGGCCTCCTCTCTTGAGAGGGAATGGGCCGTAATCCACCACGCGGGCCCAGTGCGGGTTGTTGGATGTCACATGTCTTCGATTTTTTGGTTCTAGGACATGCCGGTTTCCTCACGATGTTTTCCTTCACCGTTTTGAGAGCAGGGGTGATGAAATAATTTACACAAAGTAAAGCGCCTGCCTGGGCTCGAACCCATGACCTACAACTTGTAAGTCGCGGCCGATACCACTGGGCTACCACTGCTCACAAACGATACACATTTAAAAAAATCCTAGTAGGTATCTGTAATGTAGCAGCCCTAATTTAATGCAGAATCAACACGCGGTATACTATAGAGCGGCACACCTGAGCTCGTACAAAGTAAAGTAAACATCCCACACTGGGATACGGTATCATATCATGTACATCCTTGTGATAGATTTTGTTAGTGTTTACTAGATCGGGGTAAACGGAGATCGAACTATTTTTTATTTTTTCTTTTTGTTCGCTCTTCGCGGGCAGGCTAAGGTCTTGGACCATACCGCCTCGTCTTCAGTGCAATTTTAACATTCTTTAGTATGCATTAGAATACGGGTGTAACAGATTCTAATGGTTTTTGGATTATTTGGCAGCAAATTGTATCGAGTCATCCTTCCCAGTAAGCTTTGCGGAGGTAGTCAATACTACAATAAAATTCTCCGCTCCACTATCCTGAGATCGCTTCTGTCAATGATTTCACATATTGTCCAGTTGCGTAGACAGTTGAGACACAAAACTACACCAATTTTATATCACAATATCCACTAGGAATCAATTTGCAAATAATATTAACAGCCGCTGAACTTCACTCGAAAAAATCCCGCCAAAAACTCATCGAACTAATATTACCTGTAAGACCACAGATAAAGTGTAAGCAAGGCGAAGGACATAATATATACAGCCTGAGTTTTTTAATCGCCCTTGAAAAATCCCGGAAAAAGAATCTGCTTTGCCATATTTTTTTTAAGTTATGCGAACGCGAACAAAAATATGCTGAACTGAACAACTGTTGTTTTTGTCTATATTAATAATAGATTTTAGTATTGCTTGGATTTGATTGATTCCTAATGCCTAGATATTTTTATGGTCATAAAAAATCATACTGTGTAGCTCTAAAGCCTTCCTGCTGACTGGTTAAGACGGTACCCTGACCAAAAAATCGGCATGAGATATGAGCGTTCCTATTGGTCTAGCGGCACTGGTGGCGCATGAATTACAGTAGTGAATACGCCCAGATTTTAGAATAAAATCTTTATAAAATCGAATTTTGGTCTTTTGAAAAAACTAATTCTACAAAAATGTTCGTTATTAAATTGTGTAAAATCCATTAGTGTTAGTACAAAAAATAATCAATGAACACTTTACGAGGAGATGCATAATATCAATAATTATTTCTCATTTTTATGTTTTTTTGGAAGTAGATTACTGAAATATATACAATCTTTAAAAAAAAACTAAATCTACCATTTTAGAATCAATATTATGTAGAAATTTAATGTATTTTTATTAATTGATATTTCTTTTTAAATAACGAGTAGATAGCTCCTAAAAACAGCACAAAAAACGGCTTGCGCGGCGTTTTGCTCGGGGTACCGCCTTAATACTTAACATATTGTATGAGCTGTAAATTAATTAAATTAATGTGGTCAAAAATGTACTGAACGGCTGTTTCATTTTTCGATTTTAGGATTACATTTTTGCATAAACCGTCCTTTGCCAAAATTTGCCAGGAATTAGGTATCAATTAGATACCTAATTCCTGGAAAATTTTGGCTGGTCATTGAAAATTAACCTGGTATAGTACGTATCGAATTATAAAGGAACATGAGATGTTCTCTACATATTAAACTCGTGTTCAGTCACCTAAAGTAGTAACATAAGATTACTGACCGTTAAACTCAAGATTCGTCCGCGGTTCTGCCCGCGTGATATTAGTAGGTTTCCAATATTATCTTTATAGATTAGCCTTGTGTGGCCTTCTGTAGTTGTTGTGTGCAAGACAAAGGCCGAATTTCTCACCTCTAAATTATCGCAGACTTAATGTGACAAATTGTCAAGCACGCGTTATATGCTTAGTTGAATTAATTTTCGACAGCTAACCACAGCAATTAGCGCGTGCTTGACAATTTGTCACATGAATTCTGCGATAATTTAGAGGTGTGCAACTCGGCCTAACAGATATCCTCGCAAACTTTCACACTTATAATATTAGTAGGATATACCAGGCTGGGCATAAACTCGTGGATCAAACGAAACAGTTGGTGTGATAAGGAGTATCAAAAATTAAAAAAAAAAAAACACTTTATGACCTTCTACAAATAGTTCCAAATACCAACCTGCTTTTTGTGATCCACGGTTTTTGGCCCACCTTTATATCGTCTTTCAACTTCGCCTCCTCCTGGCTGGCATATTATTTTAAAATTTTGCTATATAGGATTGCATAGTTGCGCTTGCGTCGAGGTGGCCCCATTTTGCGAGGTTGAAGTAACTTTTTACCAATTGTCCTTCATTTCCCACAGGTGTTCCAGGTAATTGGTAGCCAAGATAAAGGGCTTGAAACACATCGCATATTTTTGTTCATTTCTAGTCTTTTGTCCCAAGTCCCGATAACATTATTACGGGCTTAGAGAGCCTAATTAGATCCGTTAGGTACAGTCCCTCATGCCGCCACCTTTTGAATTTCATTCTATTGTATTCTTCTGGTTTTACTCAGTTGTATGAGATTATCTATCTAACCGAAATAAGCTATAATAATAACATTTTTGCATGCAGAAAAGGTTCGTTACTTTGATTTATGACCTGGGTTAAAAAGGGGCAAGGGATGAAAGAATGTGTCGGCATCGCTTTGAGTATGAAAGAAAATAGACTACTTAATTATTTTAGTTTTTTTTTCTTCTTTTTTTTATTATCCATAGGCTCGCGTTGGACCACTATCTCACCTGATGGTAAGCGATGATGTGGTCGACGGTGAAACACGCTTGCCTAGAAGTAACCTATTCACTCTTGACTTAAATACCCCATGGTTGTAGCTATCAGGGAACAAAGAATCTGGAAGGGAACATCTTGAACTTAAGTATTGAAAATTTTGCTGTGCGCATGTGGGTCCGTAATTGTTTCTATATAATCATAATTATCACCTGTAGGTGTGGATTAAGCATTCAAAATGGTTTTTTTGACTACGTAAATAATTGGCTTATCAAGCAATTAACCACTTGTTTTTTTGAAGCATAATTATATTAAGATAAGTTCCATCAGATTACAGATACTATTTGTCTGTACTTATACTCTATTTGAAATGACATTATAAATATCTACAACCCTTTTTTACAGTCCAATCAACCGATTTTGAGTTCTATTCCGTAAACATAAAGGATGACATAAATAGCATAAACCTGTTACCAAAACTAACTGTTTACTACAGCTGCCATTTGTCGTATCACCAACGCAATAGAAGTCAAAATCGGATGAACGGGCTGTTAAATGGGATTATTTAAATTTCGAATGTCATTTAAAATGGTGCCTGGAATCCGGACTTGGTGGCTCTCACTCGAGTGATATGAATATGAGTGTCATTATGGTTCAATTTTCAATTTCACCATGGCCAGCATTAAAGAGGAAAATCCTTTCCACAACAACAGAACCCTCTGTTAAAGATGTCTGATAAATAAAGGAGCTGGATAAAATAAGTAGGATAAAAAAATATTGAATTTGAACTCTCTGCTTCTCACCTTTCAGAAAAACACGAACGAATTCAATCTCCACAATTACCGGCAGCCCCTGTTCTAAGATAATTAGCTTAACAATCAATTAAAATATAATCTTTACACCACACAAGCAATAAACAAAGCAATGAACGCCAAGAATAAACAAATAAACAAAAGAACAATTATCTCTCATTTGACGTCGCGCGCGTGCGTCGTCAGAGCGGTAGTGTACGACCAACTTATGCGCAAAACTCAATCAAGGGAAAATAAACCGTATGTCTTTACGATAAGGTGTTAGTGAAATGTAAAGTTATCGCGGTATTCGTGTATAGATGCGCACGCAGCCTGCCAACGACCAATGACCGCGCTTTCACTGTCGTCCATCTTGCGGTATGATTTTGATTTTAAAATTGGAACGCCCAACGGTCGATGTTCATGATTAGAATGATTGATTTTCGTTGACGGAGAATGTAGGTTTATGATATTTCGTCAAAATTACTGTTTAAAAATACCATTGGCCAGCTGAACAGTGCCATAGTCCCATTATAGAGTGTAGGGAATATGGTGACTTACTTGACTTAAGATCCTATGAACCTAGCTGGGGCAGAGGGCTTCCTCAGTAGTCCTCCATCGAGACCGGTCTTGAGCTTCGCGCTTAACCTCGCGCCACGTCATTCCGATGCTCATCGCTTCAGCTAATACGGTACGTCGCCAGGTTTAAGGGGTCGACCTCGCTTCCTTTTTCCTTGAGAATTCCAATCCAAGGCCTGTTTAGGAATGTGATCGGAATCCCGCCGGAGCGTGAGACCAATCCAACTCCATTTACGCCGCTTGATCTGGCGGTCGATCAGGGTCTCTTTGTATCTCTCCAACAGCTCTACATTAGAGATGATCTCGGGCCAGTATATGCCGAGGATGCGACGAAAACTTCGGTTGACGAAGACCTGGATTTGGCGCAGATGTCCTTTGTTACCTTCCACGTTCGCACCCGTAGAGCATCATGGATTTGACATTGGACCCGAAGATTTTGAGTTTAACCCTTCGGGTCAGTTTTCGCGATTGCCACACAGGTCTCAGCTGTGCGAAGGTAGCTCACGCTTTGGCGTTCCGTGAAGTGATATCCTCTGCAGTTCCTCCAGTCTCTGACACGATGCTCCCGAGGTATGTGAATTTGTGGACGCGTTCCACAACCTCTGTGCCGATTAACATCGGTGTAGAATTCTTTAAACTTGTAAGTGATGAGATGGTAGCTGGTCCTTAATAGAAAGAGTAGACGACGATTAAAAGTGCCGTTTATTGGCCTAATTGAATAAATATATTTGACTTTGAATGAAGAGGTGGAGAATAAAAGCAAGCTCAGGGGCGGTCGGATGTAGAATTATGTTTTATCGGGCTCGGCTCGCCTTCCACCAGTACCGCACTTAATGGTAAGCGATGATGTGGTCGAGGTTGGATCACGCTTGCCTATAAGTAACACTTGACTTATTTAGGACCAGCTTTTAGCTATCAGGAAACACAGACTTCGGCAGGGAATTCTACTCTACCTTCTGTTTTCTTAATCTGTAGCCGATTGGAGCTATAAGAAAACAGAAGGTGCATGCATGCGATGAGAACAGTAGCCAGATAGCAAGGATGGTAGGGACTCACACATACCAGGGAAGAATAGCATAAAAGGAAGCATTCCTATTACTCACTAAGGGATTAAACAAATGGCTACCAATGACGATGGAGGTAGGGGCATTAACAGGGTGTCCGCAAGCCAATTTTGATAGCTGCTTTGAAGATTCTATAATCTTTCTTGATTCATTATAAGAACAAATTGTGGATCTCACCAGGATCTGTGTTGACTTGTCTGCCTACAATGGCTACAATACAAGAGTGTAGGCATCTTCTGGGGTCACTCCATGAAAGACTTCATCCATCGCTTACCATCGGATAAGATCGACGTTGGCTCATCTATATCTCTATGGTACCAATATTATTAAGAGGAAAGATTTTTTTGTTTCCATGTTTGTACCAAATAGGCCCCGAAACTACTGGACCGGTTTTTTAAACTCTTCGCCTATGGAAAGCCACATTATTCCGGAGTAACATAGCCTAACTATTAAAAAAAAAAATAGAGATCCTCATGAAAATTGCAATAATGTTGCTCAAAGTAGCAAAATTTGGCTATAAAAATTATGTACTACATGATTACTCATTATTAGCTACAAAAAAAATTGCAAGAGGATATATCTAACTATCATAGTTAAGTCACAATAGCGGCTTTTGTGTTCTAAAATTTAATTAGATCGCCGCCGCCCGGTAAAAAACAAAAGTTGGTTACATACTTGTTCAAATAAATAGTTTAACAAATTGGTAGGTAGGTAGATAGGATAGGGTAGGTAGGGCATGTGGGTAGGTAGGGTAGGGTAGGTAGGATAGGTAGGTAGGCATAGCCAGTTAACGGGAGCAAAGTCGCGGCGGTCAGCTAATCGTGAAATAAAAGCAGAAATATGGTTCTTGTTGCAGATTGCATTTACCCTGCAAAGGATTCCTCAACAGAGAAAACCCCAAGAAAAATTATGACATAACAAGCAGATAATCTCATAAACTATCGCTTTCTATACTATAAAGATCGTCGTAGTGAAACAAAGCATTTAATGGTAGTAAATAATATAAAAAGCGGCGAACTAACCGTCGGGTTTCGATCTCAGGCTTACGAGCGTGACGGCCGGCGTCATTTACACATATGTACGAGTAACTAGGCTGTTATACTTGTTATCTAGTGCGGGGTGGTTATGAGATGATTGGCATGTTCTTTTATTGAAAGAAAGACTGTATTTTGCGAGGTGAAGACCGGTTCGTATACTTATTCTGGCGGTCTTGTTAGAGGGGATTGGAGAATATGGCTTTGGGCTACAATACAACGTCTTCTCTTCTTGATGATGGTTAGTACCTTCTACTTTTCTTATGTCATGATCTGACAAGATCTGTATTTTGCGTGGTGAAGACTGGTTAGCGCATACATATCTTATCTGTCCTGTATAAGGGAATGGAGAAGATGGCTTTGGACTACAATACAACGTCTTCTCTTCTTGATGATGCAGTTCGACCCTTAGACCTTCTACTTTTCTTCACTTTACAAGATTAGTCCTTCAGAAAGATTGGAAGTAAAGATGACATAAGTATATAACAGACGCTTATAGGGGCATCTAATCTTCTTGACAGTGACCAGAAGTATGGTACATAGCCTGCTACACTGGCTGAGTGTGAAAAAAGCAATCACGTGGGTGGATAAACTTTTTCAAGCAAAAGTGATAGTCAATTGTTTTTCGAGTACCTATAATACTAATAGCCGCGGGTTATTCTGCGTTCCTCAACAAGTTCTAGTAGGTACCTGCCATGAACAAAGTAAATGATCTAACAGCACAGCACCGGTTACTGAAGATATTAAATCAGGGGCCAGTGAAGCATGGCTGATGTGGAAACGTCGGCTCCAACACGAAATGTCGTGAAAAAATCGTGTCGTTTTCGTAACGAGCTGCGCCCGCGCTCCTGTCGATGTCAGTGATTTGTTGTGTGGGTTGCCAGCGCACGGAAACGTAATTAATAGATAAATTTGTAATCCATAATTTTAAATTATGTGCTGAAATAATACAATCTACTTAGATCACAATTTTACAACTTCCTACGGAAGTCGCGGTAATTTGCGTAGTGTTTTCTCCTTTTTTTTTTTTTTTTCAGGAAAATGCTATCCAGTTTTCTTAGGACATTATAGTTGTTGGTGTTTGTTGATTTGTCTTTTAATGCCCAGATGAAAATGGTACTTTGGCATTAAGAAGTATTTTCCCAGATATTAGGCTTGTTCATACTCGGACACTAAATGGAACGCTCCGAACTAGTACAATCGTTGAAGTGAACTAGTTCGGTCTTCTTGTTCTATTAGTTTATTTTAGTTCACCGTTCATTAAGATATTATATATTCTTAAGCGACATGTTGGTCATCGAGATCGTACGTAGACCGAGCAAACTGTACTAGTACATTGTTCATCAGTCATCTAATTTCTTTCTTTTTTGAGCACTTTTCCTGGCAACACCTCGTAGCCGCTCGGGTGAAGATATGGCGCGCCACAATCAGGATGCGCGCACGACACGCAACCGACGCATGCGCTCACGCATCGCCTATGTACTCTGCGATTGGGATAGTTATTGATTGACTGATTAGTTGATTACACACTACTTAGTATCACTAAAAAATTGGAGGCAAAGACATTACGCTAGAGTACTTATAATTTAGCTGACTTAAACGCGATATGACATTGATGCCAGAAAATGAGATGGTTTGGGTTCTAGACTAGAATATCACTTTATTCAAAACTTTTTTTTTTATCTAAGTTTTATTGCCTGGTTGCTATGACCTTTTAGCCATTTTATTATTTCGCTCTGATATTCTTTAGTATGCATTAGAATGCGGATGTAACAGATTCTAATGTTTTTTGGAGTATTTGGCAGCAAATTGTATCGAGTCAGTCTTCCCAGTAAGCTTTGCAGAGGCAGTCAATACTACAATAAAATACTCCGCTCCACTATCCCGAGATCGCTTCTGTCAATGATTTCACAAATTGTCCAGTTGCGTAGACAGTTGAGACACAAAACTACACAAATAATATATCACAATATCCACTAGGAATCAATTTGGAAATAATATTAACAGCATAATGAACTTCACTCGTCAAAATCCCGCCAAAAACTCTCCTTTATTTTTTTTTTAATGTAAGTTATAAGTCTTTATTCTAAACAGGGCCACAGGACATAACGGTAGCAAATGTCAATCCCATACATTTTGAACTCTTTGGAATGCAAATACAAAGAGGTAAAATCTCTTTGACGATCACTATCACTGGTAAAATAAAAAAAAAATCTGACGAACTTGTTCCATTTTCTAAAATAACGATGGACTACTAAGATATTGCAATTCCTTATTTATTAGTAATTTTTAGGAAAATTCCTATAATATACCAACGCTCGCGAAAGGATTAAGTCACCAGTCGCAACTGTTCAGCATGATTTTAAAGAGTAGGTGCAAATATTCGCTTTTCTTACAACTACCAAAGATCGTACAAACTTGCAGGCTTATAAAATGATGTGTTTTAAATAAAAATAGGTAAATGAAAACATAATAGAGACCTATTTATATACCGGCGGCAAAGGTCGAGGTGTTCTGCTGGTGACATCACAACAAGGTTTCGTTAATATGTATAAGTTATACAGTGTCTGTTATTTTTTATTCTAATTTATATGAAGTCTGCATTATGAAATCGTTGTTGATTAAAAACCTGTTTCTAGAAACCCTTAGTTAGCTTTTAATTATGTAGGTGTACCATTGAAGTTAGTTTTTTCAATAAGGTAGTTTACTGAAAATTTGTTTTTTGTCCGTCAGATACATTAATAAAACATATTGGACACGTATTTTATCTTTTGTCACGTAAACATAAAGTGACGAAGGTATAATGCGTTGAAATATCTTGAAACGTCACGCCGCTAGTACACTTTATACTGCCTTAGTGACGTCACAAGCCCCCACTCCTGAACTTTGATGCGCTTTAACTTTGTATTTTTTTATTGATTTGGTAAAACAAAAAATACGTGTGCAATATTATTTGATAATCTCACTGACGGACTAAATAGAATTATAATTTTTCTACCCAGGAAACATCCCTATTATGTAGAATCAGATTTTACATGTGTACGTGCATCTGTGAACTTTCAGTCTGGAAAAATAAGTCATGATCGAACTAAATTATTTTTACAGTATCCAAAGGAAAATCGTAAGGGTACCTTCTTGGGCAAATTTGGCCTTTTATTGTATTGGAAGATGATCCAATTCACGTTTGCTTTAAGGAAATATTATGAAATTTTCACATTTTTGCCTTTAGCACAATCATTCAATAATGCTTCCATTGCTCCTTCTTGATATTGTCCTCCACTCTGCGAGAGTAACTGGGACCACCTCGTGGGTCCACTTTTTTTTGTTTTGTTTTTGTATTTGGTCGATTTACGCGTGCTTTTACTTATATTTATTTACAGCCTATGACTGATATTACCCTGTTATTTATAACCAATCTCATTTCTTATTTAATGTCAAACCTCGCTATCAGAGATAAAAGTATAAAATATTTTGTACAGACACAAATCTTATCGGCGATATGAGATCGAGGTATTATTTACGAATTACTGAGACTGATTAGATAAAGATTGAGAACAAACAGTTACTTGTGACAAGTTCAGGTTTTCTGAGATTATCTATTATTATTATATTATTATTTCTTTAACATTCTCGGGACTTCGAGGTCCCGGTCCTTTGAAAGGCGAGCCAGCAAGTCGCAGAAAAGGAGATGTTTCATTTTTATATGGGACTCCGGTCATAACCTGTACCTTTTAGGAAAGCTGGGAAACTAACCCCTGAATAAAGTAGTTTTTTTCTATAATATCAAATGATTTTTACATACAAAATAAAAAAATAAAAATGTTTGACGTTTATCGTGACAGTTATGTGACAGCCATGAGAGAGGTTTTAGTTTTGACGTTTACATCCTAGAAAGTGATGTGACACTCAGCTACTCAAATAAATTGTCATTTTGAATTATTCTTTCAGAAGTACAGTTCCGAAGAGTAAAATAAATATTTTTTTAACGATGAAATCGTTCCATTTGCTTTTATATTAATCGTAAAAGATGTTGAGATTATATAGTAATTTTTACTAGCATAAGAACACTTATCTTTCATACTTAACGTCTACGTTATTTATGCTTTGAAGTGACATGATTTCAGAACGAAATCAAAATGCAAACTATAAGAGACGCCATGTTGAATAGGTTATGACAATAATTGAAAAACTATTACTTTTCGTACGCAGAAATCAGGCTTAAATTGACGACAGAATATTTTTCCTCAATTCGTGTGATTTTTCCACTTTTTGTATATATATATATAAATGTTCATCTTATAAAGAGAGTTACCGCGGCCCTGGCACAAGCAACTGAACACTGGTGGGTTTTAGTCAGTAAAAGCCTCACACGCCCTCCCACTTCACCCAGAGCGGGAAAAGATATTGGATGAGGTCCCACGCAAAAAATAAAAAAAATGGGTCATGAGGCCACCTCTAAACATTCCACAGCCTCGTCTCAGCTGGCTGCGCACGCGACTACACCATCCCTTTCTCGAGACAGTTGCGAAGAGCCGACCGTTACTTAATGACTTCTTCATTGGAATACAAACCAGCCCAAAAAAAAAAGGGTTCTAAGCCAACTCGCAGAGGCCTTATTATGTATCATGATATGTGAAACCAACCAACGATTATCCCTGTATGACCTACGTAAGTGCACCCAAGGACAATTCCCGGTTGGTGCAGGACTATTGTTAAATATGGAGATAAATATATTGGGTAGTTTGGGAGGTTTAATTGGATCGATTGCCTAAAACTATAGAATGACTATTGGCCTCGCCTGACCACTGTTGAACTACACGGCTATAAAATGGCAGGGGTGACTTGCACACTCAATTAGTGGGTCCCCATAAACGGTCGCTAGCAATTCAGTGACGTAGCGCCAAGGGGGCAACATATACGGAGTTGCTTAAGGAGTGGAGAGGTATACCACGGCTATAAGGAGAATCCCGGCAGTATGGTCAAGATCCCTGACACCAGTATCTCACTGTGTTAACTTTCTTCCTCCGAGCACGTTTGCTCATGCGAATCTCCTCTCAAGCCAGCCAATTAAGGCAAGAGAGAGTTAGGAGCTCTGTTCTTCGTCAGTGTTCATCCCGACCGGCCAATAAAGGCAAGCCAGAGATGAGGGACAAGACTTCTCCGTCACTGCCCACCAGCTCGCTAAAAAGTTGCCCTGCGGATTGTATCTCTCTTAGTCTGGCCCTTCACGCTAGGCATATTGCGGCTAATTTAATCTACCGGCACAAACCTAGGGATTATTGAAGCGCGCAAGCTCCACCACGACGTCAACGTAGTGATACTGCGGTGGAGATATTATAATTATTATTTATTTATCTATTCTGTCGTGTGGTGCAATCATTGGTCGTGTGTAAACTACTTTGGTGAACAAGGGCTCTTGAATGGACCTCTGCGTGATTAGCGAATCGTTTTTAGGGTTCCGTACCCAAAGGGTAAAAACGGGACCCTATTACTAAGACTCTGCGGTCCGTCTGTCTGTCTATCTGTCTGTCTGTTACCAGGCTGTATCTCATGAACCGTGATAGCTAGCCAGTTGAAATTTTCACAGATGCTGTATTTCTATTGCCGCTTTAACAAGAAATACTAAAAACAGAATAAAATAAATATTTAAAGCTCCCATACAACAAACGTGATTTTTTTGCCGTTTTTTTTGCGATCATGGTACGGAACCCTTCGTGCGCGTGTCCGACTCGTACTTGGCCGTTTTTTTTTGTTGTATTTTATTTATTAAAGGCAAATCAAGTGTGCCACATTACATATTGTATAAAGAATCACACCAAATGCGAGATGTAGAGATGTGATTTCCCCAGCTTTGTCACATAATCATTAGGCCAAACTTCTCACCTCTAAATTATCGCAGAATTAATGTGACAAATTTTCAAACACGCGTTATCCATTAATCCATTCAACCTATCACAGAAGATAACGCGTGCTTGATGTCACATTAATTTTGCGCTAATTTAGAGGTGAGAAACTCCGCCTTAGTCATCTTTTACGATTGCCGTGGCTGAATTCTGGGCCAGGCCAGGCATTTAACTAAAAAGAGTCTGTTTGTTCATCGACATGCTAAGAAGAAGATCTTTTACGATAGTTTGTTGCCTATAATACGATAGTTTGTTGCCTATAGTCAACTTCCATTAGGTTTTTTTTTTAAAGAAAAGGTAGCGAGAGGTACTGAATATTTCACAGTCAGTTGAAGTTTGCAACTAGAACAAAGAAACTTAGAAATTCTTTAATCTGTAGAGCAATTTTAAGTCCAATTTCTATGAAATTCCATAATTGCATTGTCGCATCGGCCCTAGCTGTGGGAGCCTTAAATCGTAAACAATGCGCAGCTGCTCACTGATAACGAATTGAGTTCGATGATAAGAATAATATGAAAATAACATTTTAGAACTGCAGGTAGATAGTTAAGTCGCAGATTGCCACATTTATTCAAACAAGTCAAATTTTAAAATATAAAAACCTCCGAAAGGTTTTTTCCACACTATATAATTTATCTAGCAGTAGACACGCTTCGATCGACAATCTATTGAACACCTTAATTATGACACGAGAGTAAAACGCCAATAAGTTTTGATCGGCAGAACCGATTTATATCAAACATAGCTTAGAACACTCTCGATAAAGTCACCTTTCAAACAAAAACGATAATCAAAATCACGTTCAATTTCCAAAGACAAACCTTCAGTTGACCCGAGAAATTTATATAAAAGTTTACCCATATTATGAGTGATAGAAACGCTCTGTAATGCTCTACAAAGCCGAAACCTTTTTCAAAACATTCATTCTAGACTAATATAATAAAATTTCATTATTCGTAGGAGATAGGTTGTACGTATTCGTAATCAAGAAGTAGCGATTTCAACGTTAGCGTCGCTATAACGATTGGAAAAAAATCAACAAAACTCAAAAATGTATATTGGCATGCGCAAGCGCAATGCCACGCGTGGCCACGTGATCAATCCCTAACTTTTTGACATATTGACCATCGCCATTGTTGAGAGAATGAAACTTTGTGTTGAGCCTCAGATTACGAAATATAAAAGCTACGCTATTGCTGAGTGCCATTTGCTACTTTTTGTCCCAAAAAAATGCTCGGCCTCAGGAGTCAAATATTTACAGCCAGATACTGTCCGATAATTAATAACCTCAATAATAAAAAAACAAAACAGTTTTAAAATCAGAATGTGTTTAATTGTCGTCGTGGTTTCGAATAATAAAGAAGCACATATTTATTTGCAGGAGGTAAGTAATTTCTGGAAGTATTTGTTTTTTGCTGATAAAAACTACACTATTGCGGAGTGTTTTTTCCCCGATATATTGACGGTTCTAATTGTGTTGTTAGGGAGTTTGTTGCGCCACTTCTTCCCAGCTAAATAAGGCTTAGTAGGTGTTTCGGCCGCTGAATTTCGTTCGATTCGGTCGAAACAGGGATTTCATTATTATTAATATTTTTGAGTGGTGTTTCGGACTATGCTTATTTTTAAGCTAATTTTGTAGGTACAGTCAGAATAAAAACCTTGGGTAGGGTTAAGAATTAAGGATTTAGGATCAAGTTTTTAACTCTCTACTTATTTGATATTCCTGACGTTACTTTACCTCTAAAAAAAGATTCGTCCGAAACACCGCTCAAAAATATTAACAATAATGAAATTACTATTTCGACCGGATCGGACGAAACTCAGCGGCTGAAACGCCTACTTAGCCCTAAATAACTAGGAACTGGCGACGGGAGTTTTCGGTGACTAATTCTCAGCCTAATTCGGATAAATGACTTCGGATTTTGGTCCCCGTGGAAAAAGCGACGGTAGCGAATCCGTTGGAAAATGCAAGTATGTCTCATATTTACGGCAAGTTACAGTACATTAATACCCTCAATCCTATAAAATCAAAACAGTTTTAAAATCAGAACGTGTTAATTGCCGGCGGGTGACCCGTCTCGCCTGCGCCGACCTGCCGCGCATTTGAATACAATGCGTCGGCGCACGCTGGACGATACGAGGTGCCGACAGTTGATGTGTTGTTTGTAGACGACTGTGGTAGAGAATTGATTATGGAGAGGATTTTATTTACTTTCTATATTACTGGAATGGACTCTTAATTTGGGCAGAGTGCATGGTTGATTACCAGTGGTGGCTTAGTGGTATCGGCCGCGACTTACAACTAGTAGGTCGTGGGTTCGAGCCCAGGCAGGCGCTTTACTTTGTGTAAATTATTTCTTCACCACTGCTCTCAAAACGGTGAAGGAAAACATCGTGAGGAAACCGGCATGTCCTAGAACCAAAAATTCGAAGACATGTGACATCCACCAACCCGCACTGGGCCCGCGTGGTGGATTACGGGCCATTCCCTCTAACATTAAGGAGGCCTGTGTCCCAGCAGTGGGAAAATTAAAAAGCCTGAAGATGAGCCAATTTTTTCCATTAATTAAGTATCAATCAGAGAATGGTTTGTGCAAAAATCAACTCCCAAAAAAGAAAAATAAATCAGCCGTTCTGCACTTTTTTTCGGCAAAATGTACAGAACGGCTGATTTTTTATCCATAAATCCTTTAATAAGTTCACACGGAGAACAGTAAGACATCATTACAAAGTGCAGTGTCCTAAAATAATTCGATAACAACATAACATAACAACTCAAAGTCAAATAAAAATCATTTACAATCTAAACCTTTTGTTTTTAAATCAAATAGTCGTAAGTAAATCAAAGATGTATTCTTTGTTTTATGTTATCTTACAAATAATAACAAAGGCTTGCGGCCGACAGACACAAGAAGTCGTCTATATAATTGCATAAAGCCACTTTTCCACACGTTGCGTACGCGCATGCAAATCTTGTGCGCCCGCGCAGCTGAGGAACGGTGGCGGCTGGTTAGGGTTGGCACAGAACTTGATGTACAAAAACTTTGACATAAAGACAAAAGATCTTAACACAATTTTTAAAAGTATCGATGACGTCTCTGAATTCATCGACAGTTTTAAACATGGAAATAAAAGCTTTGAGCATGAGTTAGAAAAAAATCAACACCTCTATTTTTTATTCCGTATTTTAAAAAAAACTGGAAAATGTCAGTACTATTCTGAAAAAAATACTTTTACAATACTTTCATGGATTATTTAGTGACTTATCATTTAGTTATTATAAAACTCTTTTACGTCCGTCCGTCACGTCATCGGTCACAGGTCCAGTTAAAAACCAGCGTCGGGCAATAGTTGCCCGACATTTTGCTGAACTGGTCCTATTTGGCGCAGCTGTGGGACACACAATGATACTTTTACATTGTTTTCTTTTTTTAAATATTATTGTTGTTTAGTCTAAGTTTTCTTTTTTATGTTTCTGTTGTGTGCTCTGGCTTGTGTCAAAGAAATGTGTTTTCTTTTTTCTTAATATGCCCACGGGTTTACTGCCGTGGTCAACAGGAACCGGTTTTTTTTTCTGAGCGTTGTCGTATCAGAAGGTACTTCCAGAGACTACCTCTTACAAACAAGCAAACAATGTTAACTATATAATCAGTTTAGAATTAGAAGTGTAACTTACAACCACAAAATAAGAAGCACCATCAACTTGTTTTTTTTTTGCCCGACTGCCAAAGGAGGGTAATGTGTTTATCTGTCTATGTATGTATGTTTGTTCATATGTGGCGTAAAAAGACCAAACGCGTTGACCGATTTTGATGATTCTTACGTCAATTGATTTGTCTTAACCCTGCGAGTGTCACTGGCTACATTAAAATTTGAAAATAAAAAGATGGCGGCTTTTGGGCGCCATATTGTGGAGCACCAAATTTTTTTGTCTCTTCCAAACCCATCGTGTGGAGAGTAAAAAAAAGGGTTTTAAGAGGTGATTTCATAAATATATTTATAACACTTATAAATAAAAAAGTTATAAATAAAAAAAGTTTGTTAAAAAACATAAAACCCGACTGCTTAAAAAGCGAACTAAAGAGACGTAAGCAAGAAGAAAATCATGCTGTGCACTCAGAGGATACATCAGCTTGCTCGCGAACATGTATCCTCCGACTGCACAAACTGATTATCTTCTTGTTTACGTCTTTTTAGTTGGCTTTTTAAGCAGTCGGGTTTTTTGTTTTTATTAATTAACTTTTTTATTATTTCTTCACAACGTGCCAACCCTGATACTTGCGCGCTCAACCTCGTATTACTAGAACGATGAGTTATGCTATCGTTACAACATTAAGTGAATAATAAATACTCACTTTTTACTCGCCCATAATTATCATTATCATTTCTCTATTAATCAAGAGGTTATTTAAATGTGTACAAAAAGCACTAGGGCTAATGGATTTTTAATATAATTGCTTTGTTTTCTCTTGCTTCAATCAATCTGCCTAGCCTTTTTCCCAACTGGTCGGCTTCCAGTCTTATCGGATTCACTGCCTATCTGACCTCCACAACCCAGTAACTGGGTAACACAGTACCCCTTGGCAAGACTGGTGTCAGATCTCAGGCTTCTGACTACCCGTAACGACTGTCAAAGATCTTCAAATGACAGCCGGGACCAACGGCTTAACGTGCTTTCTAAGGCACGGAGGAAACTCGGTATGTTGAAATGGTCACCCATCCACGGACCGACCTCGTCAAGCGTTGCTTATCCTTGATGATCGACCAGTGCGGCTGTTATTATTTAGCCACGAGCTATGTTCTCTTGCTTCAAAAGTAGTAATTAAAAACTTAAATATAGTAGGTAAGTATAAAGATGACAGAATAGATGACTACTATAGTTTTACCTATGTTTCGCCAAGTTTCGTTATTAGGGACTTACAAGGTTCTAATCTAATCTAAATCTACAATTCCAGGTAAAAGTGGCATCGTGTTCGCCAATCACACTTCACACTTAAAATTATAAAGTTTGTGACATTGTGTATGTGTTTGTTTGTTTGATACATCACGGCTGAAAGGATCTGGATGAAATTTGCCACAGACATAGATTATAGTCAGGAATAGCACATATAATAATTTTTATTCCGGGAATATGTTCCTTCGGGATAATTTTCGATATTCTCACCGGCGAAGCCGCTGGCATAAGCTAGTCGGTTTTATACTCCAAATTGGCCATGCCATCGCCCTCGTGACTACTCTGCTCTCGAAGTTGTCTGGCCAAAACTATCCAAAGGCAGGTTTATATATTAGCTACCTCTCTTTGATTGTGAATATCATTGGTTCACAAGTTTCACTGCTGAATAAAATCTTTATACAATGCTAGTGTAAAAGTGCCATCGTGTCTGACAATCGGTTTATAAACGCCAAATTCGCCGTGCTATCGCCCTCGTGACTACTCTTCACTCCAAGTTGTCTGGCCAAAACTATCCAAAGGCAGTTTAATAGGTACATTAGCTACCTCTCTTTGATGGTGAATATTACTGGTTCACTGCTGAATAAAATCTTTTAATAATGCCAGTATAGGTAAAGGTGCCATCGTGTTTGACAATCGATTTATTAATGCCAAATTGGCCATGTGAGTCATTTGACTACTCTGCACTCCAAGATGTCTGGCCAAAACTATCAAAAGGCAGTTTTATTTATTAGCTAGCTCTCTTTGATTGTGTGTATCATTGGTTCACTGCTCACAAGGTGCACTGCTGAATATAAGCTTTTTACAATGACAGTAAAGGTAAAAGTGCCATCGTGTTTGACAATTGGTTTATAAACGCCAAATTGGTCATGTGAGTCATGTTACTAATCTGTACTCCAAGTTGTCTGGCCACACTATCCAAAGGCAGTTTCATAGGTACATTGGCTCACTGCTCACAAGGTTCACTGGCTGAATAAAATCTTTTTGTAATGCCAGTATAGGTAAAAGTGCCATCGTGTTTGACAATTGGTTTATAAACGACAAATTGGTCATGTGAGTCATGTTACTAATCTGTACTCCAAGTTGTCTGGCCAAACTATCCAAAGGCAGTTTTATAGGTACATTGGCTCACTGCTCACAAGGTTCACTGCTGAATAAAATATTTTTGTAATGCCAGTATAGGTAAAAGTGCCATCGTGTTTGACAAGCAGTTTATAAACGCCAAATTGGCCATGCCACGCCTTCGTGACTACTCTGAACTCCAAATTGTCTGGCCAATACTATCCAAAGACAGGTTTATACATTAGCTACCTCTCTTAGATTGTGAATACGAGTATCATTCGACTTTTAACGTGGATAACCAACATCATTAGCCACGATCACAACAAACAATATTATTCTTTATAACACCAGATTTCTCGATCTCTAAGATGTCATCCAATACTTGCTTTAGCGGTTCTCAACAAGCAAGTTTCGCTATCCTAAAGAAGCCCAAAGGAGGGGTTCTATTCGGCTCTACGGAATGGCTAAATAACGAAGATTTACAATACATAATTACACTAGAAAGGTACATTATTATCAATTTAGCAAGATGTGTGTAACCCAGCGCATAGACACGCGATGCTCTTTCGTTTAGTTGTTTCATTGAACTGTAGTTCCTGAGCTCTGATTCGGTGCGTTTGCCCAATCGAAGGAAACCCGAGACGTGAATGTAATGTACCGAGAAATTGCAGTTATTAATGATGGATGGTCTTTACGTTGAAGTTATTAGCTATTAAGTAGATGTTGCACGCAGTTTGACTGTATCCTGAAGGATTAACTTTCTGTGCTTAAAAAAACAACGGCTTGACATTATCTTCCTGCCCTTGTCCCATGTTACTTGGGGTCGGCGCAACACGTTTTCTTCTTCCATACCATCCTGTCCCCCGTCACTCCATCACTGACGCCCTTTTCTTTCATATCACTCCTCACACAGTCCATCCATCTTTTCTTTGGCCGTCCTCTCCCTCTCCATCCATCCACATCTATATTCATTACTCTTTTAGTAACATGCGTTTCATCCCTCCTCATCACATGACCATACCAGGACAAACGGTTTCCTTTCAACTTTTCTGTTACTGGCGCCACTTTCAAACTTCCTCTAATATACTCATTTTTCCCTTTAACTTGAGGGGCATCCGTGGGTCGCAAGTTGTTCCAGTGACTTGTCGCCATTTCATCCATCCCGAGTTGATCCTGTGCGTTACATCTCGGTCTACCTCGCCATCCCCTTGGACAAGCGATCCTAGGTACCGGAAGTCGGAGCACATCGGTATGGGTGTTCCAGCAAGAGCTTTAGGCACGGAACTGGAGAGACCGCCAAAATCGCAGAACAGGTTATATATTATAAATGAAAAGTTTAGCCGTTTCCGCCCGATTAAGTGACAACAATCTTCACAAACTAAACTCCTCCAAACCCATTCAAAGTTTAAAAATGGATTTTGCAGCATGTTGGTCTCTTCTTATGGAGCAGTGTTGGCCCAGTGGTAACGGCCGCGACTTAAAAGTTGTAGATCGTGGGTTCGAACCCAGTCAGGCGCTTTACTTTGTCCCAAAACGGAGAAGGAAAACATTGTGAAGAAACATATTCTAGAACCAAAAAATCAAAGAAATGTGACATCCACCAAGCCGCACTGTGCCATTGCCTTTCAGAGAGAGGAGACCTGTGTCCCAGCAGTGGGAACCTTAAAAGGCTGATGATGATGATGATCTCTTAGTAATTTGGATTTGGAGTTTGGTTTACAGCCCGTTTGTAATTACACGGGGTATAAATAAAACTGGCGATATGTTGGGGTTAGAGGTATACCGTTGTCTAATCCTTTGGGCATTAAAGGCATCATGTCATGTGTTGCATTTTGATTTCTTCACTATAATTTAATTCGGAAGACGTCCTTTCCTGAACATAGTCTCCACCAAGTGCCGCCACATCAACTATTTTCATCAATACCAAGAAAAGGACAGGCGGTTATCAACATCCCAGTTTTTTTATTACATGACTGATTGAACTAATGTGCCCACTGTTGGGACAAACATCAGGTGAGAGGGAATGGGCCATAGGCTACCACCGGGTCCAGAGCGGATCGGAAGATGTTGCATGTCTTCGAATTGTATGCTAAGCGACATTCTAAAAAGGAGGAGGTTCTATGTTCGACTTTGTTTGTTTTTTATTTGCTCTTTTGTTTGATTTCGAACCAAACAGATTTCGAAGATTTTTTTGTTTGATCAAGTATGTTTGCAATTTTTTTCCATTTTAATTTAGTGAAGATCAGATGAAAAACTTCGGATATATACAACAGAACTCTTCAATAAATGACGCTAAATTTCTCGGGATTGCTGCAATCGGATGTCTGTTTATTGTTTGTTTATACCATTTCATAACATAACATCACGCCAGTACGCTCTAAAGGGGTGCGCAGAAGTACGTTGTGTACAGTTCACCTTGGTACTTTCATTTCACCGCTTATGTTCAAGTTTCTTGTCATTCGGGTAATCTATTCTGACATTATAGGTACCATACTAAAGAACTTTCCTAATAAGTACAACTAAAAAGTGAAAAAGAAAACTTTTTGTCCAAAAAATACTACCGACTTTCAAATAAAAACTCTACGAAGGGAAAACTTTCTTTTTGGAAGTAGCATTTTTTTTTATTATGTCTGTTTTGGCCATTCCTGAAAACAAAACATCAATAGACACAGAACTCGATATAGGCAACAAGCCAGTTCTTAGCCGAAATCACCTAATAAAATCTAGTTATGTGTTGCGTTACATCCTCCGACTAGCGAGCCAGTATAGTAGCGAGTCGAGTGCTTCACTTTACACGATCTAATAAGCATCGATCGGTTACAAAATAGTCATGAAATTCGCGCTGAAGTATTTGAGGAATTATTTCCAGTACAATAGACAAAAGACGCTGGTGGCTAAATAATAACAGCCGCACTGGTCAATCATCAAGGTTAAGCAACGCTTGACGAGGTCGGTCCATGGATGGGTGACCATTTCAACTTACCGAGTTTCCTCCGTGCCTCGGAAAGCACGTTAAGCCGTTGGTCCCGGCTGACATTTGAAGATCTTTGACAGTCGTTACGGGTAGTCAGAAGCTTGAGATCTGACTCCAGTCTTGCCAAGGGATACCGTGTTACCCAGTTACTGGGTTGTGGAGGTCAGATAGGCAGTCGCTCCATGTTAACACTAGTACTCAGTTGAATCTGGTTAGACTGGAAGCCAACCCCAATATAGTTGGGAAAAGGCTAGGCAGGCACAATAGATATTTTTTTTGTCGATTGTCTCGCGTTTGACCACTACCTTGCCTGTTGGTAAGCGATGATGTGGTCGACGACGGTGAAGCACACTTGCCTAGATGTAACCTATTCACTCTTTACTCAAAGAAGGTTGTAGCTATCAGGAAACAAATACTCCGGCAGGGAATTCCACTCGCTGTGCGCACAATGAAAGTATTCGCAAAACGCTTTGTACGTATGGGTGGGATGTCCACCATGTATCGGTGGCGCATTGCCGTACGTCTTGTTGTCCGGTGATGGAAAGGGCTAGGCGGAATCAAATTATGCAGTTCCATCGCACACTCCCTGAAATGTAACCGATAAAAAACCGACAGGCTGGCAACTCGGCGTCGATGTTCGAGGCTCTGGAGCTTTGACTTAACCAGGCCGATGAGTCTCATGGCTCGTTTTTCGATCGACTCTAGTGCATCAAGCTTGTATTAAGCAGATCCGTCCCAGAGATAAGAACAGTATATGCATGATCGAACTTGCGCTTGATACAAGCTGAGCAGCTGTTCTGACATGAAGTACCTTCTAACCTTTGCATCCTCAGCTGGCGACCAGTGCATCGTTGCCGATAATCCTCTTGGTCCGTTTTTCAATCGACTCAATTGCATCAAGTTGGTATTTGGCACACACCTGGATTCGTAGACCGTTTAGCAAGAGGTGCACTTAATACACACCCATATTTCAACAGTTATGTATAAGTACCATCTAATAGGGGGCGAACCCGTTGCCATCAACCCAGCATAATTCCAGATTCGGCTCTGCTAATGAGAAATTCCAGACGGAAACACCATATAAAAAGTTAATACAAAAAAACCGAACTAAAAATACGTTAACAAGAAGAACATCATGTTGTACAGTCGGAGGATACATATTCGCGAGCTGGTTGACCACAACCAGATGTATCCTCCGACTGCACAGCATGATTTCTTCTTCTTTTCTTCTTGTTTACGTCTTTTTATTTAGCTTCTTAAGCGGTCGCGTTTTTTGTTTTTTATTCATAACTTTTTAGCTAACTTTTTTTCTCGAAATATGTCATACCTTTAAACATAGAACAGTTATTTTTAAATCAGGTCTTAAAACCCTTTAAAATAGTGGCAGGTCTAAAATAAATAGTGGCAGTGGCTCCCACAATATGGCGCCTAAAAGCCGCCGTTTTTCTGTTTTTCAATTTTAATGTAGCCAGTGACACTCGCAAAGTAAAGACGATCGATTGACGTAAGAATAATCAAAATCGCCCAACGCGTTTGGTCTCTAGAACACCACATAGGACCAAACGTACGTACATACATACATAGACTGATAAACACATTACTTACCCTCCTTCGGCACTCGGGTAAAAAACACTTAGTCTGACCCGGCAATCAAACCCAGGACTTCTTGGTCTACAGTAGCGCTTATTTATTTAATACTTCATGCACACAAACGTACAGAGGCGGACTTAATGCCTTAGCTTTTGCTGCCTTAGCTGCTGCTGCTGCATGCTTGCTTGGCTTGCGACAAGTAGACCAACGAGGCAGTAAATATGGCTATTTATTAGAAAATCATTTTAAAATCGGCAGGCTTATTACGTAAGAAACAGCAATCAGCAATCATCGCGCGATCAAACGCTTTATGTTATATAAGTCAGAAAATAATTACCTACACTGTAGGTATGATAGGTCCTACGCCAGGGATGGTGAACTTTTATTAAAAAACGGGCTATTAAAATTATATATTTTTTTATGTGACAATGAAGTGCCACCAATTTTTTTTGACTTTGTTTTAATTGACAGAAAATAAAACTAAATTCTAAATTCAAAAACCCAGAAATTCATACAGCAATCCTAATATTTATTTACAGTGTTATGTTGTATTGAAATAAAATAGGAGTTGGTGTCATTTCTGCTGTTGCAAATTACCTAGATTCTAAATAACCTCATTTTAGCGTGCCCTAAATATTTTGTTGTGTGCCACCACAGGCACGCGTGCCATAGGTTCGCCATCCCTGTCCTACACAATCGTTTGCTAATTGCTCGCTGTTAGTCTAAAACAGCTATTTAAAAAAAGGCAGAATTCTAAAATTTCTGTATTGAAGAGCAATTATTGCACAAAAATCGCTGTCGTTACATTTTCGTTACATATTCGCGGGCTGGCGGACCAAAATCTGGTGTATCCTCCGCCTGCACAGCATGATTTTTTCCCTGTTTACGACTTTTTAGTTCGCTTTTGAAGCAGATGAGTTTTTTAATTTTTTGAATTAAGTTTTTTTATTTATAACTTTTTAGTTAGTTTTTTTCGAATTAGATACATTTAAACATATAAGTGTTATATATTTTTGAAATCACCTCTTAAAACCCTTTATTTTGATACCCCACACGATGGGTTTGGAAGAAAATAATAATTTGGGCCACCACAATATGGCACCCAAAATCCGCCATTTTTCTATTATCCAATTTTAATGTTGCCTATGACACTCGCAGGGTTAAGACGCATCGATTGACGTATGAACCATCAAAATCTGCCAACGCGTTTGGTTTCTGGAACGCCACATAGGAACAAACATACATACATACATACATACATACATACTTACATACTTACATACATACACACATACTTACATACCCTTCGGCAGTCGGGTAAAAAAGGCAGAATTCTAAAATTTCTGTATTGAAGAGCAATTATTGCATAAAAATCGCTGTCGTTTTGCTCTTGTGAGATACGTAATAAGCCTGCGGTTTTCCTAGTTTGGTCTCTAGAACGCCACATAGGAATAAACATACATACATAGAATGATAAACACACTACTCTCCTTTACGTCGAGCAGTCGGGTAAAAATCACAGGAAGATGATTCATTTCTTCCGGCTCAATATTAAGTATCTACCTAGAAGATTTAAGTTTCGGTTTTACCCCAAAGGATTTAATATATACTTCATAGTTTTCCTTACAATAGGTGGATGGTATGTAAGGAAATAAAAATACCTCGCAGTATTTTCCATGAATAAGCATATCAAATTCAATTTTTTAAGGTCATGGTCATAAATTGTATGGGCTTGTACCTTATAATGTACATATATAAAATATATGTACATTAGTGTCTCAAGACGAAAGTCTATGACCAGTGTGTGTTGTCAGTGATTACTTACGGGACAGAGACGTGGTTGTTCTCAATGGGCCTCATCAGAAAGCTTAAAGTCACCCAAAAGGCAATGGAGAGGGCTATGCTCGGAGTTTCCTTGCGGGATCGACTCAGAAATGAAGACATCCGCAAGAAACCCAATGTTACCGATACAGCCCGAAGAATTGCCAAACTTAAGTGGCAGTGGGCAGGGCACATTGCTCAAAGAACGGGTGGCCGTTGGGGCCGAAAAGTTCTGGAATGGCGACCGCGTACCGGAAGACGCAGCGTTGGAAGGATTCCCTCTAGGTGGAGCGACGGCCTGGTTAAGGCTGCGGGTGTCCGGTGGATGCGAAACGCACAGGACTGATCAGTGTGGCGACGCTTGGGGGAGGCCTATGTCCAGCAGTGGACGTCTTTCGGCTGAAATGATGATGATGATGAAATAGGTATTATATTGTACACTGGATTACTGCCCTCTATTATGATCTCTATCACTCAAAGGTTTGCTGGAAGAAAAACCAATTGGGGTTAAGCTCGCCTTTGTACATGACTTTTGTTATCAACTTGTTTGTGTTTTTAAACGAACGTCTTGGTGTACATATATAATAAAGATGGTTCTGAGGTCACAAAAAAAATACAGTCGAATTGAGAACCTCCTCCTTTTTAACCCCCGCCGGAAAAAGAGCGGCGTTATAAGTTTCACGTGTGTTGTTGTGTATCTGTGTGTCTGTCTGTGGCATCATAGCACCTAAATGGATGAACCGATTTCGATTTAGTTTTTTTTTTTTAAAGATAATTTTGTCATTTTGTCGAGAGTGTTCTAAGCTATGTTTGAATAAAATCGGTTTAAAAGTTAAGGGCGTTTTACTGTTTGAATCGGGGTGTTTTCGCAAGATAAATGTGTCGGGGGATTCGAAATTTTGAAATTTTACTTGTTGGACACGAGTGTACAATATGCGGTCTTATAGCGCAGAGCGATATCTTACAGAACAACTTTAAGATGATTATTGTTATGAAATCACCGATAATGATGTTGCCAAGCAGGATGCCATTTATAGCAAATTATGGCAATCAAGATGCCATTAAGATCACAAGAAGATATTATTGTCAAAAGATAAAACCATTTACAGGCACTTTTGAATTGTTAAAGAGTCGGTCAGTCAGCACAGTATAGTTGTATAATGTCCAATAAATCTGCCTAACTGACCTCCACAACCTAATAACTGGGTTACACATTTGGTAAGATTGGTCAGTTTAATAATGCAAATTTATAAACACGAGAAATGATATATAAGCCGTTCGCTTAACTGAGACCGTTCCTAAGGTAGCAAGAGAGATGTTGACACCCATCAGCGAACTATCGACTGACAGCCGGGCGAGCACGACCTCTGTGATAGGCTTGAGTCACGCATTGTATCACGGTTTTTGCGCCAAACTGTGATAAAAATGTGAGACTCAAGCCTGTCACAGTAGGCCGTGCTCGCCCGGCTGGTCACTTCACCCGCGGCGACACTAAGCTCGCCTATGTACTTTTATTTTGTGCGAAGTTTGAATAAATAAATAAATATTAGGTCATTACATATGAAATTGGCGTTTTGTGAGGGAGGAACATAAAGTCGTTATTTTTAAAAATATAATATATTTATTTAATCAAAGTATGTAAGTACCATTGCTATCTATGCACTTTTGCCATCTCATAGGTAGTTCATTGATCCCTTTACTAAAAATACCATTCGGACGGGAATCAATAAAATCTTTGAAGGCGCTTTGGACATCGGAGTTTAATTTTTTCCCTTGCAAGAAGTTATCCAAATTTCGAAAAAAATGGTAATCTGTTGGAGCAAGGTCCGGGGAGTACGGTGGATGTCTTAGACATTCCAATTGAAGCTCCTCTAATTTGGTAGCCGTCTATTGTGCAGTGTGTAGTCTAGCGTTGTCCTGAAGCAGCAGTGGCCTAGAGCGATCGACCAGCCTCGGCTGTTTAGCAGCTAGCTTTTCCATCATGGTTTGCAGTTGCTGACAATAGACATCCGCAGTAATCGTCTAGCCAGATTTAAGAAAGCTGTAGTGAACGACACCGGCACTAGTCCAGCAAACGCTCACAAGTACGGGGCTTGTTCTGCAGGTCGAAATATCCAGAACGAAAACGTTGGCATCAAAAACGCACTGTGTTTTCTTTTGCGACACCGTCGCCATACACATAATTAATCCTTCGAGCCGTTTCTGCAGCACTGGTGCCACGATAGAAATCGTACTCGTAAATAACGCGATATTTCAAGTTTTCCATTTTGTAAACTGACTGCCGCAAAGAAAAACCAAAAGAGGAAAAAACAAATGAATTACGGTTTTCCAAACACAAAAGCATGAGTAAATAACTGTATAAATTTAAAATTGGAATTCCAAACCAAAGAGGAGATATTTGAGATCAAAGTGGCCAGTACGACAAAACGCCAATTTCATAGGTAAGGACCTAATACATCCCTTCCGTACTGCATAGCTACTTAAGAATGGTCTCAGTTAAGGTTGAACCAGTCGAAGGCACGAACTATTTTGTGCGCGGGGTTAAAATGCATGCTATCTTATCCGACAACACGTACGAAAGAAATATATATTGTGATGAGCAATAAGAAGCTAGTTCGTGTACGAATTAGCACTTTTGCAAGTTTGTAGCGAAATGGATGATGATTTAGGACGAAAACGAGCGCGCGTTTTTTTATAAACAGACCTTTGGAAGTCTAAATATCATGAAAAAACTACTAAATGTATATTTTCAAAATAAAATTATTTGCATTGTTGAATTAGTACTAATCTATCCCTGTATGGAGGCCGTTTTGGAATTTTCCTTCTTCTTATGGTATTTATTTCCGCCCAAAGATGCGTTAAAGTTAGCGTTGAAATATGGAACTTTCGACGCTCATAACTTTCAAATATATTATATTTTTACATATTTGTTTCCATACAGGACTAGATAATGATGAGACAAATTGATATAATTTTTTATTTTGAACGTACATCGTCAAACAGTGGAGTAATCTCTAGACTACGTTTGTATGGAAGATTTTTCGACTAGTGTAACCTTAAGGCGCAATATATGCCCCAATGTTAACGCGGTACTGGCCGTGCGCCCGCTCGATACCAAAATATCAATATTGAACCTCCTTTTGAACAGTTTTGTTTGCAAAATATTATTTGATTTACAGTGCGACATAAAAGTCTTGAAAATAAATGAGGGCGCCACAATCGCTCAGATAGCAACCCAGTTAGTACGACCCAGCTGATCTTGATACTCGAATAGTATTATTTATTTATTGGGTATAACTAATGAGTAAATATATTAAATATGTATGTCTATTAAATAGTTGATAATTATGTAGTAGTAATAAAACAACAGCTTCACAAAAAATAAGTATTTTTAATAATCAATTGCTTTCAATATAAAGTCGTCCAATACCTTTGGGGGACGACCCTCCCTGTGTTTAGCTGGTGTTGAGAATTTCCCACCGTTTTCAAAGCCGTGTTGCACGATTCTGCGCACTGTGCTTACAGAAACACCTAAAACATGCAAAGAAAAAAATCACTGTCAGTCCGATGAAAGAAGTTCAAACGTGAATATATTTTAAAATTGTTTTTTTCATTTAGTCGATTGCATCAACAAATATGGTATGGCAAAAAAAAAATTCGTATCCGCAATAAATTACATTAATTTTTGTTGCCTTACTATCAACGTTGTTAAGTCGCGCTATAATTACAACGCTATTTGTTTATCTTAGCATAACCTCGAAAATGGTAAAAAAATAATTTGTAAATGATATTTGGTTCGAAAATGTTGTTCCCTGAATGTAATAATCGTTTGTAATTAACGTTTAGTGAAACTTTCAATAGTTACTTACCAGTAAAATCTGCTGTACGATGGTAAACATCTTCTAAGTTGGATAGAAGCTTCCCAGCTTGGAATTCGGCTATACACTGCATATAAACTTTGTAAACTATATCACGGGCACCTCCACGATTTACCTTATTCATGTTTTTCCACTGTTTTTCTGTCCACACACAGAAATATCACACAAAAACCAAAATTCTTACGAAAATCGAAACCGATCGAGATGAATTGACAGCTCAAGTACTCATTTTAGATGTTGCCAGAAAATGAAAACTTTTAGTTCCCAAATATTTAACTTCTACTCTTTTATGTTGCACTGTACATTATGCTATGTTACTTAAGAAGAAATTCCAGCCATCAATTTTTCCGTGTAAAAATATTTTTAAACATCCAAGTCAAGAAACACTTGGAAACCAACGTTGTTCAAACGATAACTTTAAACGCCTCGAAGCCTTTCAGATAAGTGCCACGCCCTGAATTTATTGGGTCACCAGTTCACGATAATTATAACGAAGTACGGATAGAACAGAATGAGTTTATTAATTCTCTACTGAAAATAGATTTTGGAAGTGTAAATTTCCTTAGAAAGAAAAGAAAGATAAAATATTTATGTGTTACCCGTGCGGGAGACACGAGATAAGCAAAACACAAATAATAATAAAAAATAAAAATAAATAACCTCATGCGAGAACAAAAAGGCTCCCATCTCAGCATGTGTGTGTGTGTTCCTTAGCTACGTTAAGCGATTTTTTGTAAGGACAAAACTTATGGCTTAGCGTCATCAACATGCTAATATGAAAGCGTCATCGACATGCTAATGTGAAATTTGACAGAGTAACCGTGTTTTAAGTATTCTGTAGGTAGGTCGCATGACCTGTCGCGTCTGACCATAACCTCACCTGATGGTAAGCAATGATGTGGTCGATGATGGTGCTCGCTTTTTTCACAAGTTTTTATTTTACTTGCAATGTATGTATGTATGTAAGTGTGTTCGGGACAAATCTTGCAACTGAATTTTAAAGCTGTTATCCTCTACCGATTAAGATGAAATTTTGCATACACGTTTAGTTTGGATGACAATGCATAGCTAAGTGACGTCATTCTAAGCCTAATATGGCGGACGGCGCAAGATGGCGGACTAGTTAAGTTTTGTGCACTGCCAATTATATGGATATATCGGATTATCAAATGAAAGGGTTTGCTGAGAAGAATGCGAAAAGGCTTGTTTTTTTTTATTTGAGATGGAACAGAGGTGACAGAGACAAGGTCGACGATGGAACCAAGAACTAGAACCTATCCACTCTTGACTAAATGATACTTATGTAAGGAAACACAGAGATTAGCGTTTTATATGATAACACGTCAACATCATCACCCTATGTCCCTATGTAGAAAGAGAGAAACTATATGACGATGTTATTATATGTGAGATCGTTTTTTTTCACATTTCCGTTATATTCTAAGTCATTTCCTCCACTCGACTCAAAAATTTTTTTTTTCGAGTCCTTGGAAAACTCAAGATTTTTAGGCTTAGTTAGAACCAAATTTTTACCCGACTGTATTCATGTATGTTCCTATATTCTTGCGTCAATCGATTCGTCTTAACTTTGCGAGTGTCACATGGCTACATTAAAAATGAAAAATAAAAAATTACCGATTTTGGCCGCCATATTGTGGGGCACCAAATTTTTTTCTCTCGCGTCCATCGTGTGGTGTATCAAAATAAAGAGTTTTAAGAAGCGATTTCATTAATCTATATATATAAAAGAAAGTCGTGTTAGTTACTTCACTTATAACTCAAGAACGGCTGAATCGATTTAGCTGAAAATTGGCAGGGAGGTAGCTTAGAACCAGGAGAAGGACATAGGGTAGGGTAGGGTAGGGTAGGGTAGGGTAGGGTAGGGTAGTGTAGGGTAGTGTAGGGTAGTGTAGTGTAGTGTAGGGTAGTGTAGTGTAGGGTAGGGTAGTGTAGGGTAGGGTAGTGTAGGGTAGTGTAGGGTCGGGTAGGGTAGGGTAGTGTAGGGTAGGGTAGTGTAGGGTAGCGTAGGGTAGTGTAGGGTAGCGTAGGGTAGTGTAGGGTCGGGTAGGTTAGGGTAGGGTAGGGTAGGGTAGTGTAGGGTAGGGTATGGTAGAGTAGGGTAGGGTAGTGTAGGGTAGGGTAGGGTAGGGTAGGGTAGGGTAGGGTAGTGTAGGGTCGGGTAGGGTAGTGTAGGGTAGGGTAGGGTAGGGTAGTGTAGGGTAGGGTAGGGTAGTGTAGGGTCGGGTAGGGTAGGGTAGTGTAGGGTCGGGTAGGTAGGGTAGATAAATGTTTGGTCTTTTTATGGCAAAACAAAGTTTGCTGGGTCAGCTAGTATATGATAATTATATGTTTAAATGTACCTAATTAAAAACAAAACCAACTAAAAGTTATAATAAAAAAGTTGGGGTCTTTAAGTCAAGAGTGAATAGGTTACTTCTAGGCAAGCGTGCTTCACCGTCGACCACATCATCGCTTACCATCAGGTGAGATAGTGGTCAAACGCGAGCCTATCGATAAAAATGAAATAAAAAAAAGAAGTTAATAAAAAAAATCGAAAAATCCGACTGCTAAAAAAGCGAACTAAAAAGACTTAAACAAGAAGAAAATCATGCTGTGCAGTCGGAGGATACTTCTGGTTTTGATCAGCTAGCTCGCGAATATGTATGACATATGAACAGAGGTGACAGAGACAAGGTCGACGATGGAACCAAGAACTAGAACCTATCCACTCTTGACTCAATGATACTTATGTAAGGAAACACAGAGATTAGCGTTTTATATGATAACACGTCAACATCATCACCCTATGTCCCTATGTAGAAAGAGAGAAACTATATGACGATGTTATTATATGTGAGATCGTTTTTTTTCACATTTCCGTTATATTCTAAGTCATTTCCTCCACTCGACTCAAAAATTTTTTTTTTCGAGTCCTTGGAAAACTCAAGATTTTTAGGCTTAGTTAGAACCAAATTTTTACCCGACTGTATTTATGTATGTTCCTATATTCTTGCGTCAATCGATTCGTCTTAACTTTGCGAGTGTCACATGGCTACATTAAAATTGAAAAATAAAAAATTACCGATTTTGGCCGCCATATTGTGGGGCACCAAATTTTTTTTCTCTCGCATCCATCGTGTGGTGTATCAAAATAAAGAGTTTTAAGAAGCGATTTCAAAAATCTATATATATAAAAGAAAGTCGTGTTAGTTACTTCACTTATAACTCAAGAACGGCTGAATCGATTTAGCTGAAAATTGGCAGGGAGGTAGCTTAGAACCAGGAGAAGGACATAGGGTAGGGTAGGGTAGGGTAGGGTAGGGTAGTGTAGGGTAGTGTAGGGTAGTGTAGTGTAGTGTAGGGTAGTGTAGTGTAGGGTAGGGTAGTGTAGGGTAGGGTAGTGTAGGGTAGTGTAGGGTCGGGTAGGGTAGGGTAGTGTAGGGTAGGGTAGTGTAGGGTAGCGTAGGGTAGTGTAGGGTAGCGTAGGGTAGTGTAGGGTCGGGTAGGTTAGGGTAGGGTAGGGTAGGGTAGGGTAGTGTAGGGTAGGGTATGGTAGAGTAGGGTAGGGTAGTGTAGGGTAGGGTAGGGTAGGGTAGGGTAGGGTAGGGTAGGGTAGGGTAGGGTAGTGTAGGGTCGGGTAGGGTAGTGTAGGGTAGGGTAGGGTAGGGTAGTGTAGGGTAGGGTAGGGTAGTGTAGGGTCGGGTAGGGTAGGGTAGTGTAGGGTCGGGTAGGTAGGGTAGATAAATGTTTGGTCTTTTTATGGCAAAACAAAGTTTGCTGGGTCAGCTAGTATATGATAATTATATGTTTAAATGTACCTAATTAAAAACAAAACCAACTAAAAGTTATAATAAAAAAGTTGGGGTCTTTAAGTCAAGAGTGAATAGGTTACTTCTAGGCAAGCGTGCTTCACCGTCGACCACATCATCGCTTACCATCAGGTGAGATAGTGGTCAAACGCGAGCCTATCGATAAAAATGAAATAAAAAAAAGAAGTTAATAAAAAAAATCGAAAAATCCGACTGCTAAAAAAGCGAACTAAAAAGACTTAAACAAGAAGAAAATCATGCTGTGCAGTCGGAGGATACTTCTGGTTTTGTTCAGCTAGCTCGCGAATATGTATCCTCCGACTGCACAGCATGATTTTCTTCTCGTTTACGTCTTTTTAGTCGATTTTTTTAAATTAACCTTTTTTTTGTTTAAGTGTATATTTATGTAATCATCAATTCAGTATTTTTAACACTGTGTATATTTTTATTCATACCAAAAACAATAGTCCTTATCCAACATCTACCCAACATCGTCAATAGGTATTCCCCAACGTAACGGTAAAACCCCTCAAAGTGAGAAGCCTACAATTTACACAAAGAAGTGTACCCCATCCCATTTCTACTGAAAATCCATTTCAAATACACCCCGAACAGACATGGAGCCAGATTAACGAAATGGTCTCCCACCCTTCCCCACACCGAGCAGGGAGCGATCAATACTGGGCTTCTAATCTCACGGCACCTTCCATCCTTGTCACTCGCGAGATGTGGATGAACTGCCTCTACCCTTAACTCAACTCCAACCTTATTATAAAACCTCTAAGGTTCATTTTAAAGTGTTTGTAACGAGGGAGATTATGTACTGGCTGTATAATCTTTTAGGTATGTACTGGTATGCGGTTGTCGAGGATGGTGACTTGTAAATCGGTTTTGTAGTGAAGATAAAATAAAAATAGTATCAGAAGTATTCTGTGATGCAGTTTTCCTCAAGTATCTGAACACAGAAATCTCTATGAGTTATAAACGCATGATGTATCGGGATTTTCCGGCGAATTCCGTGTGTTCGATTTCAGCTTTTGCAGGAATTGCGGCAACTACCACATTTATTTCAGGCATTCTGGGAGTTGCGGCAAATCCCTCATTGTGAGGTAGATTTTGGCATCTTAACAAACTTAACGAATTCAGTGGTGTCTCATCCCATACAAAGAAACCGTGCCGACGTTCTATACTGATTATTCTACCGAACACGATCAATTTAAAAAAAAAAATCGGTATAATCAGATGAGGCATCTGTATGCTAGTATTGTATTATCTGTGACGAATTGAAGGCAGTCGCTTCATGTAAAGTATTTTAATTCAGATGCGTCCGGGTAGATTGGAAGCCGACCCCAAGATAGTTATAAAAAAAGTTAATGCAAATGATCAAAAATCTCGACTGCTTACGATGCGAACTAAAAAGACGTAAACAAGAAGAAAATCGTGCTGTGCAGTCGGAGGATACATATTTGCAAACTGGCTAAACAAAACCAGATGTATTCTCCGAAAGCAGTCGGGTTTTTTGATTATTAAAATTAACTTTTTTATTAATACCTTTTTAGATATTTTTTTTTCGAATTAGGTACATTTAAACATATAAGTGTTGTATAATTTTGAAATCATAAAGCCTTTATTTGATACCCCAATCGATGGGTCTGGAAGAAAAAAATATTTGGGACCCCTACAATATGGCGCCCAAAGCCGCCATTTTTCTATTTTCCAATTTTAATGTAGCCACGATTGACGTAAGAATCATCAAAATCGGCCAACGCGTTTGGTCTCTATAACGCCACATAACATAGGAACAAACATACATACATACATAGACTGATAAACACATAACCCTCCTTCGGCGGTCGGATAAAAAAACTAGGCAGGATGATTTTCCTAAAGTTGTTTTCACCTTTTCAGAGATGCCTTTGGACAATATATTCCCTATGCAATTGTAATATATTGCATAACACATGCATCTTAATTTTAAAGGTAAAAATTATCCCAAGTACTCCCGGGGTAAAAAGTATCCCATGGACTAATATGGTGAAACTTAGCACTTGCAAAATCCGTTCAGCCGTGCACTTGAGTCGATTGACAAACGGGCCAAGAGGCTTATCAGCAACGATGCACTGGTCGCCTCAAAACTCCAGAGCCTTGAACATCGACGCCGAGTTGCCAGCTTGTCGGTTTTTTATCGGTTACATTTCCGGGAGTGTGCGATGGAACTGCACAATTTGATTCCACCTAGCCCTTTCCATAACCGGACAACAAGACGTACGGCAATGCGGCACCGGTACATGGTGGACATCCCACCCATACGTACAAAGCGTTTTGCGAATACTTTCATTGTACGCACAGCTAAGAGGTGGAATTCCCTCCCGGAGTCTTTGTTTCCTGATAGCTACAACCTTGGGGTCTTTAAGTCAAGAGTGAATAGGTTTCTTCTAGGCAAGCGTGCTTCACCTTCGACCACATCATCACTTACCATCAGGCGAGATAGTGGTCAAACGCGAGCCTATCGATAAACAAAAAGGCCACTAAGACATGAAAAGGTAACAGACAGACAGACAGAAAGATGGACAGGCATAAAGAGTTACTTTCGCATTATAATAATACAAGATTAGCATGGAAATATGGATATTTAAGAAATAAGAGTCAGGGAACCGACATCTAATCGAATAGCGATTTGATAATGATTCCGAGTTAGTCTCTTATCTTTGAAATTTTATAATGAGTTCAATATAAATGTACCGGGAAGTCCCTTATCTGACACATCTGCAGAAAATGTAGCATATTCATCAGCGTACGTAAGACTAATAAAATAAATAATTATATCAATCGTCGCCGCATCTTACAAACACCATTACCTACGCACTTGGTTCTTTATTGTTTTTGTGATAAGTATCATATCTTTGGTTATTTCCAATGTTTTATCGGTTAACTTTTGAAAAATCTTGTCTAATCAAAAGCCGAAACAAACATACTTAGGAACAACACTATGGCCTGTTGGTTGGCTAAGTCGGATTTCTACCAGCATAACTTTTTTATTCCGATAGTAAACCTGCATCGGAAAAGAAAACCTCATTAGAAACTTATTTATAAAAATCTCTGAGCTGTTTAGCAGGAAAATTTGAATATAGAACGTGCTAAGGAATCGCCAGTGTCGAGATTATAAAAAAAGGGTTGCTAAGATGACGTAAAAGTATCATCCTCCAGTTTTTTTTGGGATTAGGGAATGAGAACAACCCTTGCAAAAAAATAAAGAAAAGAAAAGTGCTCTCCGGCGTCAACGTTATGATAAAGCAAGGATTTATAAAACGACTTTTGGGTAAAATGACTTCAAAATTGTCATTGTTCTAGAAAAACGGTACGAATTAGAAGGGCTTACTGACATGCGAACCGTATTTCACAAAGACTAGATTAACAAACCTTAAGAATTTCTGAAATACGGATACTTAAGTAATCGGATCAGACAATTTTTAAGACGATTAAGGTTTTTAAAACTCAACGAGGCATTTATACATTGGTGTATTACTATTTACACATTGGTGAGCTGTTTACATAAGATTTAAGTATTTTTACAGATATATTTTTACAGAGAATTATAATTACAAAACTAAATTTAGAGCAACTCACAGCTGAATAATAACAGCCGGGGGGTGATGTTCTCTGCTTGCCGAGGTTGGTAAATGGATGTGTTACCAGCCAATAAAAATAGAGACATCTCCCTGCCACAAAAAGCATGTTAAGCCGTTGGTCCCGGCTGTCATTTGAAGATCTTTGACAGTAATTACGGTAGTCAGTAGCCATTAAATATCTGACACCAGTCTTGCCAAGGTGCACCATGTTACCCAGTTACTGGGTTGAGGAGGTCATATCAGTCATACCATGTAAAATACTGCTACTCAGCTACATTCGGTTTGACTGGCAGCCGACTCCAACATGGTTGGGAAAATTCTAGGCAGCTTTTTGTGCTATTACAAATCCACTAAGGAGCAGGAGCGCTCAGTATCGCTTACGCACACAAAAACAATGTACATATGCATCTACACACATGACTAAGACCAACCCGCCGTCGTATGATAGAACAACTGAGGCCTTAGTGCGAGTTATTACTCACGCGTGACTCACGCTCACTCGTGTTACGTAAACGATCTCTTATGTCAAAATGTATACAAAAAAAGAGGTTTCTCCTTACCGTCCCCAGACGGCGCTTATCCAGTTTCAATACAAATTGACGTTAACATTAACGCAATTGAGCGTGAGTAAAAACTCGCACTAAGGCCACTGATGTCTTAGTGCGAGTTTTTACTCACGCTCAATTGCGTTAATGTTAACTTCAATTTGTATTGAAACTGGAAAAGCGCCGTCTGGTGACGGTAAGGAGAAACCTATTTTTTGTATACATTTTGACATATGAGATCGTTTACGTTATCATGAGTGAGTAACTGAGTACGTTAAAACACTCGGAATAAGCACACTGTACTATAATAAACGTGAAAGTTTGTGAGGATGGATGGATGTTTGTTACTCTTTTACGCAAAAACTACTGAACGGATTTTGATGAAACTTTACAGAAATGTAGCTTATACATAAGAATAACATCATCATCATTTAAGATCCTATGACCCCTAGCTGGGGCAGAGGGCGTCCACAGTAGTCCTCCATCGAGACCGGTCTTGAGCTTCGCGCTTCACCTCGCTCCACGCCATTCCGATACTCGTCGCTTCAGCCAATATGGTGCGTCGCCAGGTTTGACGGGGACGGCCTCGCTTCCTTTTTCCTTGAGGATTCCAATCTAAGGCCTGTTTAGGAATGAGATCGGAATTCCTCCGGAGCGTGTGACCAATCCAACACCATTTACGCCGCTTGATCTGGCAGTCGATCGGGGTCTCGTGGCATCTCTCCAACAGCTCTACATTAGAGATGATCTCGGGCCAGTAAATTCCGAGGATGCGACGAAGACATCGGTTGACGAAGACCTGGATTTGGCGCGAGATGTCCTTTGTTACCTTCCACGTTTCGCACCCGTAGAGCAGCACGGATTTGACATTGGACCCGAAGATTTTGAGTTTAACCCTTCGGGTCAGTTTCCGCGATTGCCACACAGGTCTCAGCTGTGCGAAGGTTGCTCGCGCTTTGGCAATCCGTGAAGTGATGTCCTCTTCAGTTCCTCCAGTCTCTGACACGACGCTCCCGAGGTACGTGAATTTGTGGACGCGTTCCACAACCTCTGTGCCGATTAACATCGGAGACGAATTCTTCACACCTGTACGCATCTCCTGGGTCTTCCGGATGTTAATTTTGAGCCCAGTAAGAATAACATAATATAAGCTATAATTTATAAAGATATTAAGCGAAGTACTAATACATCGCGGGTGGAGCCGCGGACGGCAGTTAGTATTGATATACAGCAGCTTTTACCCTTCATCATCATCATCATATCAGCCGAAAGATGTCCACTGCTGGACATAGGCCTCCCCCAAGCTTCGCCACATTGAACGGTCCAGTGCGTCTCGCATCCAGCGTATCCCCGCAACCTTCACCAGGTCATCGGTCCACCTGGTGGAAGGCCTTCCAACGCAACGTCTTCCTGTTCGCGGTCGCCACTCCAGAACTTTTCTGTCCCATCGGCCATCCGTTCTGCGAGCATTGTGCCTTGCACACTGCGACTTAAGTTTGGCAATTCTTCGGGCTATGTCGGTAACCCTGGTTCTCTGGCGGATCTCTACATTTCTGATTCGATCACGCAAGGCAACTCCGATTATAGCACTCTCTCCATCACCACACACAAAGATACCACCAAAGAATTACTAAAACAAAACAATCTCAGGTTGAACCTGATAACAGACAAGTTTTTAAAACAGAGACCATCCAACGATATTATACTTAATGCAGAACGCATGAGACCGGTGTATCGGTCATCCGTTCTGCGAGCAATGTGCCCTGCCCACTGCCACTTAAGAGGGGACTCTAGTGAGACTTTCTCCATACAAACACATTCTGCTGGTTTCTTCGTGGATAATGCCTCTAGCGCAATGATTTTTTTCCATAAAATCTAGGTCTAATTAATACGTGCCTGTATCATTTCCTTTTTTCCAAATAATAATCACAAAAAGAAATATGACAATCCAAAAATCCGAAAAAAATGCCCGTTTTTACCGCCATGTTCAGAAGACTTTCAGACAAAATTTATAAGTTTTTAACAAAAAAGGAAATGATAGGAGCATAGATATACTTTTCCTTTAAATTTTGATATAAGAATTTTTTAGATCAGACCAGTTTTCATGAAGAAAACAGCAGAATACGAAACGTCTTTTAGTCAAAGTTTTTGTAGGTTAAATCAGCCTGAGCTGCAGTTGTCCCTTTCGCACTTTACGGGGTGAGGTTGGAGGTGACGCGACGGCAATAGTTTCTTCAAATACCTATTTTTCAAATTCCTGTTGACTAGAGTCCGCTCTTAAGTTTGGCAATTCTTCGGGCTATGTCGGTAACCCCGGTTCTCTTGTGGATCTATACACATACCCTTCCCATTCCCTTTTACCCTTAGGTAAAGCATAAGACAGGTATTATGAAGTAACAGTTAAGTAATATAAGTACTATACCCAAGCAGTTTTATTAGAAGGAAATACCGGATTAGTGAGGTAACCATCTATAAGTTTATCAAATGAAATCGTAATAATATGATAATGAAGGCGTGTCTCTAAGTCTAAACTTCTTCAGTTAGTATGTCTATTGCCTATCTATACATATAATAAAATTGAAGTGTCTGTTTGTAATATTGAAATAACCGTTTTTTACTACATGTATATTATGAATATATACGGTACTTACACCAAAATATCATTTTTTACAATTTTTGTCTGTCTGTCTGTTTGTACCGGCTAATCTCTGAAATGGCTAGACCGATTTAAAAAATTCTGTCACCTATAGAAAGTTACATTATTCCCGAGTGACATAGGCTATAATTTTGACGGGAGCGAAGCCGCGAGGGTCAGCGAGTGAATAAATAAAATATTATAAAGAGGAAAGATTTTTTTGTTTGTTTGTACTGAATAGGCTCCGAAACTACTGGACCGATTTGAAAAAATCTTTCACCATTAGATAGCTACATTATTAATTATTTTTTAATCCTGAAAACGGGTCCTGTAGGGTGGTCCACGGGAGCGAAGCCGCGGGCAACAGCTAGTAGTGAATAAGACTACGCAGTCTGTAAAGTGCCCACTTTTGATTTTCCCCTCTTCACACATAATTATATAGATACCAACAATAGTAGTGATTGTTTTCATAATCAATAAGCTTGGTAGACAGTTTGGTGATTTTAGTTCCTTATGCCGTGGTAGTCCAGTGGCTAAGACCTCGCCTCTCGTGCTTGAGGTCGTGGGTTCAAATACGAGCAAGTACCAATGTGAATTTTTCAAAATCATATGTACTTTCTAAGTTTATCTTGGACATCAAAGATAACGTTAAAGGAAAACGGCGTCAGGAAACCTGAAATTGTACCTAAGTTGACAATCTACAATCGATAATGCTAGTAGAAAACGAATCAATGTATGGGAATGACACATCTGAACGTTAAGCCACGTGGTCAGACCATACAAATAGAAGGCGTTAACGATTGTAGAAAGAGATTCGATACGAAACGTTTGTAAATTGGTTAGGGGACTGGACTTATATTCTGAAATAGCCAAATCAGAGGCCTGTGGGGTTCTCAGTTAATTAACTCTGATACCAGAGGTGGTCACACCTCACACGAAAAATAAGAAAGTTCTTTATTTGAAGACTTGAGGACAATAGTGCATTATATATTGAGGAGCTCGTGGCTAAATAATAACAGGGTCGATCTTCAAGGTTAAGCAACGCTTGACGAGGTCGGTCCGTGGATGGGTGACCATTTCAACATACCGAGTTTCCTCCATGCCTCGGAAAACACGTTAAGCCGTTGGTCCCGGCTGTCATTTGAAGATCTTTGACAGTCTTTACGGGTAATCAGAAGCCTGAGATCTGACACCAGTCTTGCCAAGGAGTACCGTGTTACCCAGTTACTGGGTTGTGGAGGTCAGATAGGCAGTCGCTCCATGTAAAACACTGGTACTCAGCTGAATCCGGTTAGACTGGAAGCCGACCCCAATATAGTTGGGCAAAGGCTGATTGATTGAAGACGATGGTGCATTAGTAGCTTTCCTTGCGTCCTTGTTATCTGCAAGATAGGGATAGCTGGTGTCATGGTATACGTATAAGCCAGTGTGCAAGTTGCCTGAAATAATATGCTGGACATAGGATTTTAGGTATTAGATGCTATTTTAATCGACCTCTTTTTCAGTCGCCAAAATTTTTGAATAGGCAAGAGTTCAATAATTTCAGGTCGCCAATCAACTCAGTTGATGGTTAGCAGCCTAATGTGTAAGTGAATTCGGCAAGGCATAGGGTTTGATCGCTATTAATCGAACAATAATATTGGAAGACGGAAATCCACATAGCATCTCGCATGTCGATTGATGGCGTCAAAACCATGGCCTTGTCGAATTCACTTACGCAATTAGGCTGAATCCGCTGGATGCTAGATTCCTGCCGGGCGAGCACGATTTCTGTGATAGGCTTGATTCACGCATTTTATCATGGTTTTTGCTCCATTGATAATAATGTGTGACTCAAACCTGTCACAGTAGGCCGTGCTCGCCCCGCTGAGGCTTGATACGGTCGACGTGACTGACTAAATACGTTCTCGCCTACTCCCAGCAGAGAACTATTTCGGTTGAAATCACAGACATCAATCTAACTAGATGACGCAAATGTCTACGCGTGTCAAATAAAAAAAATGTTTACAAAAAAATACTACCGACTTCCAAATAAAAAAACTACAAAGTGAAAAATAACTTTATTTTTGGCAGTTGGTGTCTTTCATAGGTTCCAATTTATTGCGTTATGGTCACCGACTTCCAAAAGTAAAGTTATTTTTCACTTTGTAGTTTTTTTATTTGGAAGTCGGTAATATTTTTTTGTAAAAAGATTTTTTATTTTTCACTTTTTAGTTGTACTTACCTAATAGACATATTGTTTAGTAAGGTACCTATAACGCCAGAATAGATTATTCGAATATCATGAAACATGGACATAACTGGTGAAATGAGAGATCTGCGAGAGACCTTAAGAGCCAGTACCGTGATGTTATGTTATGAAATGGTATAAACAATAAACAGACATGCGATTGCAGCAATTCCGAGAGATTTGCCGTTATTTATTTAAGAGTTCTGTTGTATATCTTCGAACTTCTTCACCATATTAAAATGGGACCAATTTTGGAGAATTTTCAATTTATTTCAAAAGACAAAAAAAAAGACAAAAAATATTTATTTCAACTGGGCCACCAAGCGGCACTTTTGAATGTCACAATTTAAATTTACATGGAATAAAAGTTGATTCTACCGTGCATTCGGAAAGTAGCTTGTTATGGAGAAGAATGCACAAGAAACTCCATACTTTTTAAATTTACATGGAATAAAAGTTGATTCTACCTTTCAAATTTCAATCGGTCAACAATTGACGGAGATATCGGTGTACATAAATAAAAAAATACAATTTAAAACATCTATAATGTCGAACATAGAACCTCCTCCTTTTTGGTAAGTCGGTTACAAAGGGAGTAAAAGTAAGGACAATGCGCTTACTTTGAGCTGTTTCATTTAGCCTTATCGGCACCGGACATCAACCGAAATCTAGAAAAATGCCTAATTATGGCGCATTGACCTGTCAGCACTGTAAAAAAAAATTGGCGGAGACTATGGAAACATTTTCTTTCATCTGTAAGTAGGTAAATTTGTTCTTAAATTGTGTAAAAATGGCACGCTTGGCGTTCACACAGATGGAGAGACTTGCGTTATCTAGTTAATTTTATGTCTGTGGTTGAAATATTGATTATAAAAATTGTCAAAGAGCAAGAGAACATATTCTTCACGTCATAAAGGTTTTTAAAATGTCTGTAAACATAGTTTCATCCTTATTAATAATCCACAATTCCACATGTTCTTTGTTGCATTCTTTAGCCAGCTTACAAAGATAGAAATAAAGATGGCTACCTGTATCACCTTTGTTCATAATAAACCACACTACATGGTTGGTTTCAATACAATTTTTAGAATAACATGACTATGACATATACTTATAAATCATAATCAATCGAACATCTAGGTCTGATACTAGACCTATCTTACTTATTCTTCAGAAGTTAGAATACTGTGAATTCTACGTCATCAGATTTGCTATCAAATACTATTTGGAGAATAAACTACAGAAAAGTTAATTTAAAAAATCAAAAACCCGACAGCTTAAAAAGCGAACTAAAAAGACGGAAACAAGAAGAAAATCATGTTGTGCAGTCGGAGGATACGTGTTCGCAAGCTGGCTGACCAAAACCTCGATGACCTCCGATGTATCCTCCGACTGCACAGCAGATTTTCTTTTTAGTGTTTTTTTAGAATTAGGTACATTTAAATATTTATGTGTTATATATTTTTGAAATCACCTCTTAAAATTGGTGATGAAGGGGATGGGGCAGAAAGAAAAAAAAAATTGTGGCCCACAAAATGGCGCCCAAAATCCGCCATTTTTTTTATTTTACAATTTTAATGTAGCCAGTGTCACTCGCAGGGTTAAGACGAATCGATTGACGTTAGAATCATCAAAATCGGCCTACGCATTTGGCCTCTAGAACGCCACATAGGAACAAACATGCATACATACATATATAGACTGATAAACACATTACCCTCTTTCGGTAACTCGTTCGCAAGGTAAAAAAAAAATTATTGATGATAAATTTTAAAGCAGAAAAATAATTGATAATCTAATCATACATGTATCTATATCGAATTATGTATATTTGTATAAATATTTTTGCACTGTTTGGCATGCATTGTTCTTTCTATTTCTATTAAATGTTATAATATAAAGTATTGTAAGCTTGACATTTTCCGCTGTAATTCATTGCCTTATTTACTTGATACTATGTATAATTAATCAATTTTTAATTTATTAATATGCTTTTTATGGTTCCGTACACATAGGGTAAAAACGAGGCCCTATTACTAAGACTCCGCGGTCCGTCTGTCTGTCTGTCACCAGGCTGTATCTCATGAACCATGATAGCTAGACAGTTGAAATTTTCACAGATGATGTATTTCTGTTGCCGCTATAATAAAAAACGGAATACAATAAATATTTAAATGGGGCTGCCCAAACAACAAACGTGTTTTTTTTGCCGTATTTTGCGATAATGATAAGGAACCCTTCGTGCGCGAGTCCGACTCGCACATGGCCGGTTTTTTTTTAAATTAGCATGGCGTGAGCCTGTTTATGGCAAAATATATTTTTCAATTTTAATACCTGTATATCCACCCATATTCTGCAAATAAAAGATTTGAATGATAAAGATACAATCGTCCGAGCGTTTGCCTACATTCGTTCACCATACAAGAATCACGGCATTTTTTTATTCTCGTAAATTCGGTTTGGTATGTCTTATGTGTGACCAAACTGGGGCGACAGAAAAACGCGTGTTCTGTCCTGCACCTGTAGCCAAGTAGACAATCTACAATCGATAACGCTAGTAGAAAACGAATCAATGTATGGGAATGACACATCTGAACGTTAAGTCACGTCGTCGAACGTTAGGTCAGACCATACAAATAGAAGGCGTTAACGATTGTAGAAAGAGATTCGATACGAAACGTTTGTAACTTGGCTGTCCTTACTACGAGTACACATATATATTCTACAATGTTTTTCCTATGCATCTACCCTGTATTATTATCCAATGCAGGGAAGGCCACCCTCTCTCTCGAGTTTTTCTTTACAAAATGTTTCCACTTACAATTTTCAAGCTACGTGCCACAAGACACGTTTTGTGAGCAAAACCCACAAAGAAAGAGCCGGTCGGGGGTGAAGGCTCGAATATTAATTATCGCTGCCACCCCCTTCACCCTGTAGGGGGTGGGTGAGCTCCGGAGACAGCGCCTGGCACCAATACTCCTGGTTTAAGAGTTAGGGTGGGAAGAATGGCCGGGGAATTAATGGCGTAGTGGGAGAAAAGCGTAAATATGCTTTGTCAGGGACGGGATTCGATTTATTATTCTCTGCTTCGATGGGTTTGGTTTTATAAACTGGATATACAGTCAGTCTAAGACTGTTTGATTATTTTTTCTAAAAAAATATGTTTTTAGAAAAATCTGAATTACTATTTTTCGGAAAGTCCTGGTTGAAATTTGCGATAAATTCGCACTTTCATTTGCTTAATTTAAATCCCTTAATATTACGAGTACTAAGGAATGGACGCGGGCCCCAATAAAATATTAATTATAATTAAGGAGTCTTATTTCAAGTTCCTTTACTCAACTCCACCAGAACCCAGGCAAGCTCAAAGCCAACATGGTGTTAGAATTGGTCTCAGAAGGTAAGAACAGGTGATAAAAATGACAGATAAAATGTTCATTGCAAACATGAGGTACCTACCTAACAATAAAAAACTGTCCAAGTGCGAGTCAGACTCGCGCACGAAGGGTTCCGTACGCTAAAAACGGCAATTTTTTGTATGGGACTCCACATAAAATTTTATTTTATTCTGTTTATAGCGGCAACAGAAATACATCATCTGTGAAAATTTCAACTGTCTAGATTTCACGGTTCATGAGATACAGCCTGGTGACATACAGACAGACGGACAGTAGAATCTTAGTAATAGGGTCCCATTTTTAACCTTTGGGTACGGAACCCAAAAAATGGCGAGGCCTTTGCCCAGCCGTGGGACAGAACAGGCTAAAAATCAATCTATAATAAAACGAGCAGCTGGTCAAAAATGATTCACCCTAGCTCCTGTACTATTACTGAGATTTAAGAAAGCTCAGAACAAAGACTTTTTTAACAAAGAAGCGTTTCATGGTGTCGTAACTCGTGAGTCAGAAGTTATGGGAGAAAATTAAGGGCGTTGTTATGACAAAAAGTTTGTTCATATTTTCTGGCCCTGTTTAGGAGGCATAAATTAAGCTGGGAACAAATTATCGGACACAGCTGACGGACGCGACTTACAGCCGCGGCTGATATGTGTGCACAGTCGTATGGGACGCGGCTGACGGACGCGACTTACAGCCGCGGCTGATATGTGTGCACAGTCGTATGGGACGCGGCTGACGGACGCGACTTACAGCCGCGGCTGATATGTGTGCACAGTCGTATGGAACGCGGCTGACGGACGCGACTTACATGCGCGACTGATATGTGTGTACAGTCGTATGGGACGCGGCTGCCAGATCTCTATCAGACGTCCAAACGCCCAAGGTCACGTCCGCGACTTACGTCCGATAGTTTGCACAATGTAATGTACATTAATTACCTAGATACTCTATAAGTCGCGGCTGTCAGTCGCGTCCGTAAGCCGCGTCCGATAATTTGTTTCCACCTTTACTCACATAACTTTAGTAAGTACATGAGATAATAAAATTTTGATTCCAAGCTTGGCATACATAACATCACGCCTGTTGGTATATCCCCTGAAGTGTAGAGCAGCGGGCACCTATGGTACGTCCTGGTAATGCTTTAGAAAAAGCATTTTTTTCAGTCATGCCCATTTTGACCTTTATATGTTAAGGAGAAGTTTCCTTCGGGTCTAAAATTATTGGGTGACATAAAATCGGATATAGGAATCAGATGTTGTCAAGATATTTTGTGAAAACGTACTCCCGATTTAGATACAAACAAGACTGTTTGTTTTGCCCATATAGTTCTTTGAAAAGAAGGGATTCGAAGGACCATTTTACTAAACTTCCCTCAATATTAATAGCAAAGCCAGCGGCAATCACAGTGATTAATTAGAACATTTTCTGTATAATTCGCGAGAACTGAACCATCTGGTTCTGTAAAGACTGTAACGTTTTCATTGTTTCCACCATGCTTGTAATAAATTGTAGGACACAATGTATTAAGTAGGCGGTAGAATGGAAATTAACGACATCCTTTATCATAAATTATTAAAATTTTATGGGAAATTTTTGCTACGTTTGGACATAAAATACGCTTCAGACCTAAGATTGCTGGAATTCAGAATGTAAAATAACGGAATAACATAAAATTTGGTATAAATATCCGCGAAAGTAAACGACCATTGAGTCAGAAACCCCTTGATTATTGAATTAAGCCTAATTAGGAGGTACAAGTAGAAACTTTAGTACATTATTGCAAAGGCCGGGAAATAGACAATTGCAGTTTCCGCCGAGGCAAATATAGTGCTTTTCTCAAAAGAATGCAGGGAAATAAAACATACTTTTTATATTATACATTACCTAATTAATATTAAAAGTTGCAGCAACATTGCTTGAGCGTTGTAATGTTCCAAATTCAAAAAAAGCTCTTGCAATGTATTTGGTCAACATTGCTGGAGCGTTGTAATGTTCCAAATTCAAAAAACCCACTTGCAATGGATTGACTCAACATTGCTGGAGCGTTGTAATGTTCCAAATTCAAAAAACCCACTTGCAATGGATTGACTCAACATTGCTGGAGCGTTGTAATGTTCCAAATTCAAAAAAAGCTCTTGCAATGTATTTGGTCAACATTGCTGGAGCGTTGTAATGTTCCAAATTCAAAAAACGCTCCAGCAATGGATTTGATTTTCTTTGTCCGTAAATTCGCTACATCGCGTGTTCTGTTTTCTAAAATAATGACAATACATATTTCCATGCATGTTTGAGAAAAATCTCATAATACATAAATTCAGATACACATAACAGTTCCTCTCATATACAATGTACCCTCACATCCCTCTCAACCAATCGCAGAACTCATTCAATCTTGAATGAAATCGTTCTCAACAAGAGATACAACTAAACTCCCTGTTCACGCCATCTCAAGCAAAACTCATCAACCAACCCATTAAAATTGCATCACAATACGGCTCAAATTCAAATAACAAGGATGAGTGTCGTTTAGGCCATTCAAAAAAGGAATAAGAAACGAGATCGATTCTCTTAAAAAGAGAACTGCCATCCTAAAACTTACCTTAGTCTCAAAGTATTAGGTCTAAATTCGAATGTAGTCAACAAAATTATAGAACAATTTAATATGGAACGGGCAAAGATGGTTCTCTAGGGAAAACCCGTGGAGAGCGCACGCAATAAAGGTCCCTATTCCAGCAAACCTGAAGTAGTTTTCGTCCATTTTCCTATGTTAAGGTTTGAGTTATGACTTTATGATGTCGGTTCGGTCGTTCAAGATCGATTTGCTCTGGATACAGACAGAGTATTATAATAGTGATAGAAAATGTACTATTTGCTGTACATTGGGGATTTTCCTTGTATGTATTTGTTTAAGGACGAGTATAGTGCCTTTTGTTAAGAATGTGAGTACCTACTTATTTCAAGATTCTTCTGATCGATGTTTTTAAAATTATTAAATAACATCTGCGCAATGTTTGTTAAAGATTTTTGATGATCAATACAGGTGATTTTTATTTCCTTGCCTTCCTCCTTACTTTCTTAACCAAAAATATTAACTATTTTTGGTTAAGAAAGTACTCATGAATATGAAACTGTTTTTGAGCTAGAATCATTTTTACACAAGATTTTTTTTTTCCCCTATTTTTTTAACCTTCATAATGTTATCAAGTTTCAGCTTGAAAAATTACTGGGTTATAAAAAAAAAATTACAAAAAAAAATCTTTCTTCTGATTTCCACCTATTTTAATACATTATACCTAATATACATTACACATTTACAAACACATAAATTGACTAAACCCTCTCTCACAGACCGCCGCCTCCCACAAGAACAAAGAACATTCCCGTAGCAACAACATTCATCACTCCGTAGGCGCGGCGAGGGCGGGCGAGATGTCAGGGCGGGCGGCCACTCACACACACACAACACTAAGCGGGAGAGATGCTATGGCGCCGGGCGGGCGGCCAGTCACACACATACACTCATACACGCACAACACTAAGCGGGTGATATGAGATTGTGTGAGTGTAACTGAGAAGAGTGGGTTCGAGAATAATGTAAGTGTACATAAATGTGTGGGTGAAGTTGAATCGGATTAAGAGTGTGTAGGTGTCATTGTGTGGGTGAGCTGAGAGTATTATAGGAGTAGTTATATGGTTGGAGAAAATTGTATGTAGTGTAATATGATTGAAGAGAAAATACTTATCAGTGTTTGGGTCTAATGAGATTAATATTTTTATAAAACAAAATATTAAGCAATGATCTGTGAGTTTTGTTGTACTAGCGGGTCGCCCCGGCTTCGTACGCGACAGATTATATACAAAAACCTTCTTCGTTGCGTGGTTTAGAAGAAGTTAACGGAGAAATAGAAATTACATCGACAGACGCGGGCATCGACTTTGTTTTTAACCTCCGACGGAAAAAGAGGGGTGTTATAAGTTTGACGTGTGTAGTACCTGTGTGTTTGTTAATTTGTGTATCTGTCTTTGGCATCATAGCTCCTAAACGGATGAACCGATTTTGATTTCGTTTTTTTTTAATGTTTTAAAGGTGACTTTATCGAGAGTGTTCTTAGCTACGTTTGATGAAAATCGAATCAGCCGTTCTAAAGTTATAGGTGTTTTACTGTTTGAATAGGGGTGTTTTCGCAAGATATCGTGTCATAATTACGTGTTCAATAAATTGTCGATCAAAGCGTGTCTACTACTAGATAAATTATGTAGCATGAAATAAAAATGTGTCGGGGTAAATTTTCAATTTTTTAAATTTTACTTGTATACTAAACTAAAGTACTACCCCTATTTAGAGATGAGATAATGTCTAATTTATAAAGTGTGATTACATTGTCTGTGGCATGTGGCATACCATAAGTTGAGACAACAGTAAAAGTTTTAAAAATTCCATATACGATGCAATTCATTATTTTATTTGACACAAACAAATAACTTAAATCGTGCAAATGGCGTTGAGTTTTGAAAAACTTGTGCTTGCAACCTTTCGTTTATTTTTATGCAAATGCTTGATCTTTGTTTGCGTACACATAAAACATATTCTTATACAAGAAACTTTCGAGAAAGGGGTGAGGGTGGAATCTAGAGGGGTTGAAAGATCCTTCGAGAAACGTGAGTATGCAAATACTACAATTCTGTTTATTTTATTTTAAGTATTTAGTGGCTTTTACCTGCTGTTGCACTCTCTTGGACTATCCCATAGGGATTCAGTTATGAAATACCTTTCAATCAGTGAACTTTCAAAAATGTAAATTTATTTTTGTTGAAACCAGCGCGCGCCGTCTGCACTTGGCACATTCGCGCGCGGCCCACGCAGCATCGATGTGTCAAGTCGAGGAACACTCGCTACCACGGACTCCACCGCACCAGTCAACACCTCTTCCTAAATTCACATTGTTTATCCGGGGCAGTTTAAATTTGTAAATTATAACGGCATTAAACCATTCGCCTAAAATACAGTCCACTCATTTTAATCCACGAGCTAACATTGGTCCTTCGAGCCGGATCAATGTTGGCTAGAACTGTTTGAATGCTTTATATTTATTTAGCAGAGCAAAGCTCACTGTTGGGTTTTCGACGCTCGGCTCAGCGGCGAGAGTTGAAAATATTTGAAAAAAAGCATTCGATCCGAAAAAAGTACCTTACTGCCAATCTCATCAAATTTAAAGCGAAGACATCAACATACTGACTCATAAGGAGGAAAATCTTATCACGCACGTTAGTAGCACATTATTATATTGATAAAACAGTTTCTCATCTAACAATAGAACTAACTATCTTCTCACCCACATATCTATTAGATACTCATTAGTATAAGAGCTAGCGCGACATTTAGATAACATGATGGAACGGGGAAGCGAAATAGTCGGCTCGAATACTCAGCCGATAAGAGACCTGCTGAGTTATTCTGCATATTTTTTATTTTCTAGAGGCATGAATTACTTTACTTTAATATAATTTAATGTTGATTTTATTTATTATTTTAAGATCTCTGTTTTTTTTTTCAATTCTAATATCATCATCATATCAGCCAAAATACGTCCACTGCTGGACATAGGCCTCCCCCAAGCGTCACCACACTGATCGGTCCTAAAAATAACCTTACTCTAAGAGCTTATGCATGGTAACATCCCTCTGAGGCTCTTAACAAGTGACATTCTAAGACGTGTCGAAACGTCACGTGATCAATCCCTTGAATTTACATTTTAAGACGGTACCCTGACCAAAAAATCGGTATGAGATATGAGCATTCCTATTGGTCTAGCGGCACTGGCGGCGCATGAATTACAGTAGTGAATACGCCCAGATTTTAGAATAAAATCTTTATAAAATCGAATTTTGGTCTTTTGAAAAAAAAAATACTACAAAAATGTTCGTTATTAAATTGTCTATCCATTAGTGTTAGTGAATGAACACTTTACGAGGAGATGCATGCTATCAATAATTATTTCTCATTTTTATGTTTGTTTTGGAAGGAGATTAGTGAAATATATACAACATTAAAAAAAAAACGAAATCCTCCATTTTAGAATCAATATTATATAGAAATTTAATGTATTTTTAGTAAATGATATTTCTTTTTGAATAACGCGTAGATAGCTCCTAAAAACAGCACGAAATACGGCTTGCGCGGCGGTTTGCTCGGGGTACCGCCTTAAGGCGCCGATTCCCTTGAGTAGCTGATTTTAAAATGAGAATCACGTCTAAACGGCTCGTCGTAATTTTTTGGAAAAAATATATGTTATATAAGACCATTTTCTTAATAATTTGATCTGAGCAAAATTTGAGTTTTATTCGTATAACATAGTGTAATTAATTTGTGGAGTTATGTCTAAAACGGACAAAAACACGACAATCACACCAAAACCGCTAAGCGTATTTTAATTAAATCGACACCATCTCAAAGACAATTTTTAACCGACTTACCAAAAAGGAGGAGGTTCTATGTTCGACTTCTTGTATGTTTTTTTTTTTTTTTTTTTTTTTTTTTTTTTATGTATGTTCACCGATATCTCCGTCAATTGTGGACCGATTCTGAAAATTCTTTTTTCCTTTGAAAGAGTATGTTTCGAAATTGGTCCCATTTTAATTTGGTGAAGATCTGATGAAGAACTTCGGAGATATACAACAGAACTCTTCAATAAATGACTGCAAATCATTCGGGATTGCTGCAATCGCATGTGGGTTTATGGTTTATACCATTTCATAACATAACATCACGCCAGTACGCTCGAAAGGGGTACGCAGATCTCTCATTTCACCGGTTATGTTCAAGTATCGTGTTATTCGGGTAATCTATTCTGGTGTTATAGGCACCTTTCTAAACAACATGCCTATTTTAGGTAGGTACAACTAAAAAGGGAAAAATAAAAAAACATTTTTGCAAAAAAATACTACCGACTTACAAACAAAAAACTACAAAGTGAAAAATAACTTAATTTTGGAAGTCGGTGTCCATATCGCAAAAAAATGGGAAACAAGAAAGACACCGACTTCCAAAATTAAGTTATTTTTCACTTTGTAGTTTTTTGTTTGTAAGTCGGTAGTATTTTTTTGCAAAAATGTTTTTTTATATTATCTACATTTTGATCTGAACCTTTTTTTTAATGTCATAGAATAATAAGGAAAGTACAAAAAACTACAAAATTTTGCGCGCGGGTGTGAAACGAAGGCGCGTTTTGTTCCCTCAAGGTCGTTGGCGTTAGTCGTCGTCTTAACTATCACCATCGCTGAAGAAGCCTCTGGGCTTTCCGTTTCCGCTTCCCGCTAAAGCCACTTTGTTTGAAGCCTCTGGGCCGTTTATATTTATATAGGTACCTACGACACGCGAAGAAGCGCGACCTGGGTGGTCCAATATTAAAGGCATAATAAAAAAGTCATAACATGTTTGAGAATTAGCAGACAGTAAAACCTTTATTAAACACTTCTATATAGTTGACTACAAAAATAGATCGTATTTATCTAAATACTAGTCACAAGAAACAAGGTCATGCAGTTTTGTTTAGCATAACGCCCGACTACTAGTGCCTGACATTGGGCGACCGAATGTATTAAATAATTTATTTCGTTGCAAGATTATGTAAGAACCTTCAAAGCTTCTGAACTGTTCCTTTAAGGAAAAAAATGCAATTATTTTATCGGCAAAACCAATGGTCAGGGTGACTATCTAAATGCGCATACATTTTCCTTGAAATCTCTAGAGGAAAAAAAAATAACATTAAAATCTAGAGCCCGTCTGTCTGTAAAGTTATATATACGATATACTACACAAAAGTTTGTTTCAGCAATATGATCTGTCGCTTAGTCGATCATACTCCACTGTTTGACGGTGTACGTTAAAAACAAAAAATGATATGAATTTGTCTCATCATTATCTCGCCCTGTATGGAAACAAAAAAAAATTGAAAGTTATGATCGTTGAAAGTTCAACACTAATTTTAACGCATCTTTGGGCGCAAAAATACCATAAGGAGAGAGAAAATTGCAAAACAGTCACCATACAGGGATAGATTAGTAGTTCAACAATGCAAATAATTTTATTTTGAACGGATACATTCAGTCCTTTTATTATGATATCCATATGCCCAAAGGTCTGTTTATAAACTCGCGCGCTCGTTTTCATCCTATATCATCATCCATTTCACCACCAATTTGTAAAAGTACTAATTCGTACGCGAACTAGCTTCTTACTGCTCATCACTGCATCTATCTTTTTCGCACGTGTTGTGGGATGAGATGGCATGCATTTTATACAAGCGCACACAAAATAGTTCGTGCCGTCGACTAGGGTAACCTTAAGCATGTTTCACAAACAAATTTCTCTTTGGAATACATATTTTCAGCAAGAAAACATAAACATGTTTGAAACAACAATTGTCGTGAATACTCTTTGCTCTTTGTTTGTATCTATAGTTTTTTTGAAACAAAAAGTAACTGACAAGTGATGTCAAAAATATATATGTAAAAATTGTTGAAAATTATTAAAAACGAAAATATAAATTATCTCTCTTAGTTTTTGTTCCCAACATTTATGGCGACCGCGTGAATTATGGACAAATTAAAAAAAGAACAAACTGCCCTCCGATCGTTTTTTACAAAATCGATTCGGCAAATGGAAGAAAAGTTGGAGAAGGGATCCACGGCAGATAGCGATCTAGTTGGTATATTTGAGGCTTTACAAGTTCGACATCAGCGGCTCGTAGAGATTGGTAACCAATTATTAGGAATATTGCTAGATTCGGATACTACCACTGAGGATGATATCGCTAAAGAGATGGAGTGTCAGGATAAATACAGCTCAAAATGGTATGCCATTTCCAGAAAATTTGAGTCGGAGCAACGGCCAAGATCAACATCAGCACCAGGTACTGTGAAATCCATTAGCCATAGAAGCGAAACCGTTAAAATTAAATTACCAAAATTAGAACTACCCAAGTTTGACGGAAACATCAAAAATTGGATTGGTTTCTGGGGTCAGTTTAAGCGGATCGATGAAAATAATGGAATGGATGATGGAGATAAGTTTCAGTATTTATTACAATCCATGACACTCGGTACTTGTGCGCGACAACTAGTCGAATCATACCCTCCGTCTGCGGGTAACTACCGAAAAGCTGTGGAGGCCTTAAAAACACGTTTCGCGAGAGATGACCTGTTAATAGAAGCTTATGTAAGAGGCCTATTGAATCTGATATTAGAAAAGCAGAGGGGTGAGTCGGACAATTTATCGCAACTTTATGACAGCTTGCAGACTTACTTACAAGCTCTTGAAACCTTAGGAGTCACGAAGGACAGATACGCATCAATTCTATTCCCAATGATCGAATCATCTCTACCAGAGGATCTTTTACGAACATGGAATAGGATTAGATCAAAGCAGATGACAGTTTGTGATGACTTGAGCAATTTGATTAACTTTTTAAAACAAGAAGTTGAATCAGAAGAGCGAATACGGCTTGCCAGAGAAGGTTTCACGAAAATGTCAGACTCAGTTGCGGAACCGAAGCTACCTACAGCGTGTTTTACGAGTAATGCAACCAAATCCAACGGTTTTATCAAGAAGCTAACGATAAGCTGCATATGGTGCAATAAAGAAACACACGCTAGTTCAGAATGTCACAAAGCATCAAAAATGACACTGTCAGAAAAGCAAGAATTTTTGAAAAGTAAGAAAGCTTGTCTCATTTGTTTTAGAACGAATCACGTGACGAAGAAATGTCGAAGCTCAGCTAAATGTTTAGTCTGTAAACGTAGGCATTTAACTATCATGTGCCCTGAAATCGAAGAAAAGGAAGAAAAGAAAACTGAGTCTTCCACAAAACGTAGCCCGTCAAGTTCACCAAGTTCTAACATCAACTTACTTTCAAATGGACAAGATTCCACAACATTGCTTCAAACACTTGTATGCAAAATTGCAGGCAATAACCAAGAAGTTCAAGTTCGCATTTTGCTAGATAGTGGAGCACAGAGATCCTACATTAGGACCGATTTGGCGAAGAAACTCAACCTAAAATCTGAACGCAAGGAAACAATTGCACATTGTTTGTTCGGGGGACACGAGATGACCGCTGAAGAATATGATGTATTTAGTATCAGATTAATAAGTTTGTATGATAGTTTCTTTATAAGCCTAAAGGTTATAGGACAACAAAATATTTGTGGTTTCTTACCAAAGATAACGTCGATTCCATTACTTGACACCTTGAAAAAACATAAGATAAGACTGACTAAAACGACGGACTCTACTAACGATGTTGACATTCTTATAGGGGCTGACTATTTAGGGACAATAATGACTGGAGAGATTTTACATATTTCAAACAATTTAATGGCATGTCGAACTAAATTAGGGTGGACAGTGTCTGGTCGAGTGACAGGGATTTACAATTCTCTCACTCCAAAGGCTACGGTATTACACAGTTCATCTAAACTACCGGACTTGTGGAGCCTGGAGTCACTTGGGATTACTGATCCTAGTGAACAAGCTTCCAAAACGGCCCACGAGAAGGAAGTTCTCGAACACTTCCATAAAACAGTGGCAATCAATAAAGAGGGAAGGTACGAAGTAAGTCTTCCTTGGAAGGACATGCCTCGCCCTAAACCCAACTATCAGTTGGCTAAAAAACGTTTGATTGCCACAACGGTGCGTCTCAAATCGCTTAACAAAATAAATGAGTACGATGCCGTATTTAAAGAGTGGAAATCACTTGGTATTATCGAAGAAGCACCTCAGTCAGACATCGAAGAAGGTACGTATATACCGCATCACGCAGTATTTAAAATGTCAAGTGCTACTACTAAAATACGTCCTGTCTTTGATGCTTCGGCTAAGGATCAAGACAGAATTTCACTCAATATTTGTCTTGAAAAGGGCGTCAACCTAATTGAGCTTATACCTGAATTACTTATAAATTTTAGGAAAGGAGCTTATGCAGTGACAGCTGATATAGCGAAGGCGTTTTTACAGATATCGTTAAATCCAGAAGACCGCAACTATCTAAAATTTTTATGGTGGTCCAATGTCAACGATGAAAACAAACAGGTAATTACTTTTCGTCACAAACGCGTGGTATTCGGTCTAACATCTAGCCCATTTCACTTAGCTGCTACAATAAATCATCATTTGGATAATACACCACCACATCTAAAGGATACAGCCATGTTGCTGGGAAAGTCTTTTTACGTAGATAATTGCCTAATGTCTTTAGATACAGAACAAGATATGCACCGATTTATTGTCGAGGCAAAAGAACTAATGGCACTAGGAAAGTTTGATCTCAGATGTTGGGTAAGTGCTCCAGCGCAAGTAGATGAGGAGGTGGAAATATCACAAGTTCTGGGCATGGTATGGAATGTAAAGGCGGATACATTCAACTGTCGTGTAGTAAATAATCTTGGGAATAAGATTACGAAAAGGGAAATTCTGTCAATTGCACAGAAAATCTTTGATCCTATAGGGATATTATGCCCTATAACGATTGTGCCTAAAATTATTTTACAAAGGTCATGGAATAGGAAAATATCTTGGGATAGTGAGTTACCAGATGATTTAAAACTTGAGTTTAAACGCTGGTCAGAAAACTTGCATTTAATTGATCAAATTAAAATTCCTCGACGTTTGACAGTTCACAATATTTTGGAATGTTGTAACTCCCTTCATGTTTTTTGCGACGCCAGTCAGCAGGCTTATTCTGTGTGCATTTTCTTAAGATCTGAGTACAAAGGAGACATTCATATCAGCCTCGTAATGGCAAAGGCTAGAGTAGCTCCAGTACGAGAAATCACCATTCCTCGTTTGGAATTGATTGCTGCAACGATTGCTGCAAGACTAGGCTCTAGGGTCATAAAAAAGTTGTGCTTACCCAACTGTCGTAACTTTTTTTGGACCGATTCCAGTGTTGCACTAAGCTGGATAAAAGGTGACGGAAACTGGACTGTATTCGTAGCTAATCGTGTTAAAGAAATACGGTCCATCACAGATCCCAATGCCTGGAAACATATCCAGGGTCATTTAAATCCAGCTGACCTTCCATCAAGAGGCACACATATCAAAAACCTACTTAAAAACAAATGGTGGGAAGGCCCGGCATGGCTTCGACTAGAAGAAAATGATTGGCCGGGGACATGTTTCATTACTAATTCGGCGGATGTTAATGCGGAACGGAAATCCGTCAAAACCAACACAAAGGTGATGGTAGTCGGACATTCTTTTCTAAATCGACTCACTTATTTTTCAAAGTACACCAAGATTGTGTTAATGGTAGCATGGATGCGCAGATTAAGATACAAAGTCCACAGAAGACACACTGTAATTCTGAGTAAGGAATTTGAAGATGCAGAAAGGACTGTAGTACGACTTATTCAAGCAGCGTATCCTCACAAGCTATCAAACTTACAGACGTTCAAAGACGATGAGAACATTATCAGATTGTCAACAAAACTGAACTTAGGAACAGACAATTTTGATTTCATAGCCCCGATCGTACTACCCGGAAACGATGTTATCGTGCAGAGGCTGGTAGAAGAACGACACCGGCTACTACTTCATGCAGGTACTCAGACATTGATGGCCAATTTAAGAGAAACCTTCTGGATTATTGGTATAAGAAAATTGGTCAAGAAGGTCGTACGTGAATGTGGTAGGTGTCGACGCTACAAGGCTACACCTTGTCAAACACCTCTAACTGGTCTACCCAAAGATCGTTTAGAATCAGCTGATGCCTTTGAGGCTAGTGGAGTTGACTTAGATGGCCCTTTGGTACTACGCAATGGCAGTAAATGCTGGATTGTACTATTTACATGTGCCACATATCGTGCGGTGCATTTAGAGCTGACGGAAACATTATCAACTAATGACTTCAACATGGCTCTGCGACGCTTCACAGCACGTCGCGGTAGAGTTCGTTGTTTGTTTAGCGATAATGGTACTAATTTTACTGGACTCAATAATGCATTTAGTCAACTAGACTGGACTGAGATCAAGAAAGTATCAGCAATACATAGAATTGAATGGAAGTTCATTCCGCCAGCGGCTCCCTGGTGGGGAGGGTTTTACGAAAGGCTGGTCGGGATGACAAAACAAATCCTAAGACGAGTTTTAGGTCGAGCCTCACTAACGCTCATGGAGTTACAAACAGTATTATGCGACTGTGAAGCTACAATAAATAGCCGACCGCTGACGTATATTACTGGAGGACAAGATGAACTAAGACCGCTTACCCCATCATTGTTTATCCAACCACGAGTACGAGTCGACGTTGCAGATCTTGATACAATAGACCGGAGGTCCTTAAACATTCGAGCAAAATATTGTCAAAAACTTCGTTTAGATTTGCGACAGCGTTTTCGATCAGAGTATTTGAGCATGTTGGTACAACAAAAATCTAAGAAAACATCTCAAAGCCTGTTACCTGGGGATGTGGTTTTGATACACACCGAAGATAAAAGGACCAACTGGCCGTTAGGAGTAATCCTAGAGACATATCCGGGAAGAGATGGAGTGTGTCGAGTAGCAAAAGTGCGGACAGCCATGGGTGAAAAGATACGCGCATTCCAAAAACTCTACCCATTGGAAGTTTCATCCAGCTCAAGCGACCTTATCGAAGGTAGGGTTGACATTACCGATGGTAGGGTTGACATGACCGATGGTAGGGTTGACATGACCGATGGTAGGGTTGACATGACCAATGACTTAGACGTAGCAATTGACGTACCACGAACTCGAACAACACGGTCAGGACGCACGGTACGTCCGCCCACACGTCTCAATATTTAAAAAAGTAGTAGACCTGCCGGTCCACTTGGGCCCGGGAGTGTCGTGAATACTCTTTGCTCTTTGTTTGTATCTATAGTTTTTTTGAAACAAAAAGTAACTGACAAGTGATGTCAAAAATATATATGTAAAAATTGTTGAAAATTATTAAAAACGAAAATATAAATTATCTCTCTTAGTTTTTGTTCCCAACAACAATATTACGCCACTTTTTTTACTATAAACACCATACAGGCTAAATTGTTGCAGAATAAGCTTCACTTCAGATACGTGAGTCAGGGCCGCGCCTGCGTATAGGGGTTCCGGTGTTCCCTAGAAAATTGTATGCATAGGTAAATATCATGGCGGAGTTTTCTATAGAAATATGAGTGCTCATGTGTGTTACGTGTTTGAAAGAATGTGGCAGAAGTAAAGCTATATTATGTCAAGATAGTATTAAACTTTTGTTATCATAGTTTCTAAGGAAGTGTTTCATACAATGTATATGCAGGTCCTTTATACGATCAAAACAAGGTGGGCCCAAGAACGCTTCCCTGTGGTACCCCGAATGTTACATTTGAGTCACTGCTAGTATACTGGCCGATTCTTACAAATAGTACAGCGTTCTAGTGTTTCTGCGAAAGTCGCCAACGACCATGAGGGAACAAAAGCGCACTCGTTTCACACCCACCCAAAATTCAATAGTTTTTTGTACTTTCCTTATTATTCTATTCCAAGGCTTTAAAAAAAACTTGTAGATCAAAATGTAGATAATTAAATTGTCTTTGAGTTGGTGAAAATTTTATTAAAATACGACCGGCGATTTTGGTGCGATTTTCGTTTTTTTTTGTCCGTGTTAGACATAACTTTACAAATTAATTACACTATGTTTTACGAATATAACTGAAAATGTTCATTTATCAAATTATTAACAAAATATTTTAATGTAACTCATATTTTTGCACAATCCGTTTAGAAGTGATTCTCATTTTAAAACCAGCTACTGAGGGGTATCTGCGCCTTAATGTAAGATTAGGAGGATGATCTCAATGATTTGTTTAGATTTCCATTTGATCTTGAGCATCCTATGTGTTGGACTTACATTGTCTTTTACTTGCTTCTATAGTTAGATCATCATCAACATCACTCTTGCTCTTTAAATCAATTTATTTGGTGACGGCACAACGTGCTTTCTTTTGCTATACTTCACTGTTAATCGTCAAACGTTAAAGGTTAAATTTTTAGCAAAATTTAGGCATAGCTAGGTAGAGTTCTCGCCAAAGTCCAGGACCGCCCTGAAGTTGAATTCCGATGATGCAAGATGCGGATCAGTGCTGTTTTTGTATGAGATTTGGGTACTACTGCGCAACCATTGTAGTCAACTTCAGGGCGGTCAAAATATCCTGCATTGTTCCTTTAAATTGTTATTTACTTTTGATATTGTTTCGTATCATTCTATCTAAAGCCAATTTCAAGTACAAATTAATTTGTCAGACATGCTTATTACAGTCAGGCCATTTTGATAGGTAACATTTGACAATTCATCAAAATTCAACAACGTAACCTTGTAACGGCGGGCATAAAATAAGAACTGCACAATTGCTTAACTTTTTTTAATTTCGATTATATATTTATTGTAATAATGACCGATACGAGTAATTTTACGATTTGCTTTCACTAATAAACCATTCCAAACATTAAATTTAATATTAACTGACAGACGTCAAATGTTACCAATTAAAAAGGCCTGACTTTAGTTGTGCTTTCCAAGCCGCGGAAAATGAAGGCTAAAGAAAACATTTTTATTTTCATGGCCAGGTGACCGTACAACTAAAATATGTATTGGCAACATTGTGTTAGACCTAAGTTTTAGAACCTCCGGTGCTTAAGGGATGTTTGTTACAAACGTAGTCGTGTAATTGACTTCGGACACGCAATTATACTCTGGTAGGCGAATTAAATTGTGTAGAAATAAATTGTAGCACCGACAAACATTGTATATGTCTTATGGTGAAAGTCTTTGACTAGGACGTACACATATCCAGTAATGATATAAAGTTATACGTACCTGGATGACGGCCTGAAAACTCACCAATAAAAACTTACCTACATAAATAAATTCACGCATAAAAATGCAAGTCATTCATTGTTCTATTATAACGCGGATATGACACTAGTGTCCGACCGATAGTTCCGTTTATGTCGAGTTTCGGCAAAAAAACGAGTATCGGTTTAATTCGGTTTCGGCGGCAAACCTGCCGAAAGATAGAAGACTGAAACCGAAACTGCATTCGGGAGTTCTCGCGCTATGATCGGTCATATTCGGCGCGTTAAATTCCATCCAAGCGAGTAAGTGACGGTGACATTTTGCCGTGTCCACGTGCCTAATCATGTCGTTACTGGCTTGTGTTTGCAGTTATTTATTTTTTTAGAGATAAAAATATAAAGAATCCCTCTATAATTGTCAACTTTCTCTGTCACTCTAGGGTTTGCTGTAAGAGAACTCAGCATTGAGAATACATGTACTTTATTATCACATGTATGTAATGTTGTTTTTTTGGTGTAAATTAAGAATTAAGAAAGACTGACTGATTATAATAACGTTTTATTTGTTATTTTTCCCTCAAAACATGATTTTTTTAAGGAAGTTTCGGTTTCGGTTTCGGATGAAACTGAGACTGTTGCCGAAATTCGGTTTGGGTCGTAATACAAGTTTTAGTCGGACACTATATAACACTGAAACATGGTCGCTCTCGATAGGTCGTATGTGTAAGGAGACTGAGAGACACCTATAGAGTAATGGAGAGGGCTATAATTAGAGTTTCCTTGCGTGATTTAACAGGGCTGCTGCACTTAGAAAAAAATAAACTCTTAGATCTAAAACAGAAGTTTTATTTATTACTCGACTCAGGTAATTTTAGTCGCGACATGTCTAGCTAATAACGTTGTCGTCATCGACGAAAATACGAGTGTAATTTTTTAACAATAACTTGTTAGAAAGTCATTTTGAATAGACTACTTGGCGCCATTCGATAAGTAAGCAGTTACTAACTAAAGGTAGACAATGATGATGATGACTTTATTCTTCCCAGGAAATGAATGAGAAAATCTCAACAGGAAAGGACCTATTGTTCTTAAAATAAAAGGATCACTATTGGAACAAGTTCAAAGGAATTCTGAGTAAGATCACTCACTGACGTGGGTAGCACCAGTCGGTCTAGACTAGCTTTATTCTGTGGTTAAGTGGTAAACTACGGGAACCATGCATTTTGCCGGGAACCTAAGTTTTTTTCGGCCTCGCATTTGTACTTCCACAGACAATCTAAACCAAACTGTTAAGTTTAGATTTCGATTACTCCCGATTGATGTTGGCGAACATACTATTTAATATGAGTAAATTATATTAGTTCGTGTGATGATTTTAGTCAGTTTATTAGTTTATTTTATCGTATAATACTAACCAACAATATTTTTTTGAATGGAATGGTTATCACATTATATAATTATCAAAATTTATAAGAACTGACATAGTATTAAAAGAGCAACTAGCTCTTGTGTACCAAAAAGCTGTCTTGTTATTAATAAATAGTAAAAACCGGCCGAGTGCGAGTGGGACTCGCGCACGAAGGGTTCCGTACCATTAACGCAAAAAACGGCAAAAAAAAACACGTTTGTTGTATGAGAGCCCCACTTAAATATTAATTTTATTCTGTTTTTAGTATTTGTTGTTATACCGGCAAAATAAATACATCGTATGTGAAAATTTCAACTGTCTAGCTATCACGGTTCATGAGAAACAGCCTGGTGTCAGAAATACATTAGCCTTTCGGTACGGAACCTTAACAAAACTTAATAAGTACTTGCTAAAGATGGAAGGACAATGATGATGATGAAGACCACCTATTTTAGCCAGGAAATGCATGAGAAGATGTATTGTTCCTAAAACGACCTCAGTCGGGACAAGAAGGTACGTCACACGTAAGTGAGTAGGAATTCTTCGTAAGATACATACGTCAGTCGGTCTAGACTGAGTGAGTACCAGGTAGGTATGTGGGTATTGGTGACAGATTTTCCTGTAGTTACAAATATGCAGTTGGGAGGGAAAAACTGCATTGAAAGGGGTCTGATGCAACTTTCGGGTAAAGGTGACTAAAATAAATAGAAGTATCCTTCTAATATTATAAACGTCTGTAGGTACGTTTGTTAAGCTGATCATGTCTCAACTGGTGAACGAATTCAGATGATCGGAACACGGGTAGACCGTGGCTTGGATTAGGTTATAGAATGATTGTCTCCGTAGGGTAATTTTGAGACTATTACTGGAACGAAAGGTGAAAATAACTTTATTGAAACATTACTTTTAGGAGAAATATACTTAACATGGATAATCATTAAAATAAAAAATCACTAGAAGAAAATTGCAAAAATAATTTTATCTACACTCACAATGTAAAATACCAAATATTAATTCTGAAACTGGCCAAGTGCGAGTCGGACTCGCGCACGTTGGGTTCCGTACCATTATCTTAAAAAACGGCAAAAAAATACACGTTTGTTGTATGGGAGCCCCAATTAAATTTGAATTTTATTCTGTTTTTAGTATTCGTTGTTATAGCGGCAACAGAAATACATTATCTGTGAAAATTTCAACTGTCTAGCTATCACGGTTTTATTAGATAAAACCTTGTGACAGACAGACGGGTAGTGGAATCTTAGTAATAGGGTCACGTTTTTACCCTTTGGGTACCGAACCCTAAAAAATAATGTATAAACCCATACCTTTTTTCATGGAAAAGCAAAATTTTAAAGTGCAACATTTTCCTTCGATTTGCAAACAACTGCATCATAAAGTAACTATATTTTAATTATTATAGCACTCTTTTACTTTTTAATTTATTGGTGCGTATGGGCTCATTGACTTAATGTATAAAAATAGTGTCAATATCTATGGATGCGCGCGCTGCGCAGTCATGCGCAATAAGATTCTAAATTGCCCGCCATACCACATATTTTTCCGTATCCACTTTTTTTTTATTTCAACTGTATGTGTGAAATAAAATAGTGTTTGCAACGGCAAATAATCAGGTATTAAAACACTCGTGTGATTGTATTATCACACGAGGCGAACCCACACTCGTGTTTTAAAAACCCCTATTATATGACCGTTGCATTCTGACTTGCAACTACTATTCTGATTCAGTTTAAGAATCTTTTAGAAGATTTATTAACAGTTCAAGATTCTAACATTTTGAAAGCTATATTTCCGACTACTGAATTAATAATTGGAAATTACTTGGTTATTTTTATCAAATTGTATATTTTACTATAACTATTATATTTTACTATACTAAATAAATAATTTTACGAAAAGTAAAAGAAAAAAAATAAGTTGAATGTTTGTCAAACTTTTCTTTAGCCTGAAAACCTGGTAAACCTCGATAGTAAATTATCAAGTGTTTAAGGCGTTCTTAACTCCAAAATCTGGTCCTCTTTCTCCTATAACAATAAAAGATTTTCGTATCCAGGTGAATCGATATAAAATGGTGTATCCCCGTTAGAAAATTCTCAGTAAATGTATTCTCTTTATGGAATTTTGAATGAGTTCAATAATAGCTATTATGTGTCATGAAGATTTATTATTAAGTAGGTAAAGTATAGGTTTCTGCTAATATCGGTGTAATATATTAATGTTTTTGTATGCGTAAAATATTCCTTATATGTAAATCAATTCGATGAATACAGGAGTTACATAATAATATGACTAACCTAATTTAATTCGCGACAAAGAAATACACCTACCAATTATATGTAACTATAAATTTTGTTATTACATAGAATAGAAAAGACAGAAGAGGACAGAGAAGTTGAAAGGGAATTGTTTGTCCTGGAATGATCATGTGAAGAGGAGGTAAGTCCATAAGTTACTATATTAAACAAGTGAAATTTAAAAACCCGCGACATCTTTTTTTTTTTATCTCCTTTATTTATCTAGTAGTAGACACGCATCGATAGACAATCTATCAAATGATGACTAATACGAAATGCCCATAATTTTTAAACGGCTGAACTGATTTTCATCAAACATAGCTAAGAAGCCGACCCCAACCGTAATTGGGAAAAAGGCTAGGATGATGATAAATAATAAATAAATAAAATATTTTTATTGACACAAAGAAAAAGTTACATTTCCATTTGAAACCCTGACTCCTGTGCTAGGTGAGACCTGTGTTACAGGAGTTAATGATGATGCTAGCTAAGAACACTCTAAATAAAAACCTTTCAAACAAAACGAAAAACTAAGTGAAGAGGAGGAATGAAATCCATACGTTACTATATTAAACAAGTGAAATTTAAAAACCCGCGACATCTTTTTTAGGGTTCCGTACCCAAAGGGTAAAAACGGGACCCTATTACTGAGACTCCGCCGTCCGTCTGTCTGTCTGTCACCAGGCTGTATCTTATGAACCGTGATAGCTAGACAGTTGAAATTTTCACAGATGATGTATTTCTGTTGCCGCTATAACAACAAATACTAAAAATATAATAAAATAAATATTAAAGTGAGGTTCCCATACAACAAACGTGTTTTTTTTGCCGTTTTTGCGATAATTGTACGGAACCCTTCGTGCGCGAGTCTGACTCGCACTTGGCCGGTTTTTTTTATCTCCTTTATTTATCTAGTAGTAGACACGCTTCGATAGACAATCTATCAAATGATGACTCGATATCTTGCGAAACGCCCATAACTTTAAAACGGCTGAACTGATTTTCATCAAACATAGCTAAGAACACTCTAAATAAAAACCTTTCAAAGAAAAAGAAAAACTAAATTAAAATCAGTTCATTCGTTTAGGAGCTATGATGCCACAGACAGGTATCTATGTCAAATTTATAACACGAATCTTTTTGCGAACACGCATACATACATACATTGCAAGTTAAATAAAAGGTTGTAAAGAGTGGGGAGTCTGCGGTGAACTGCTATTACATTAAAACATAAATATATACAAAATTATATTACTATAATACTACCAACCTAAACTTATATAAACATACATACATAATATGACATGAAATTCATAGAAAGAGAGAAAAAGAAAAAAGGTTGAATAATGATGAAAGAGATTAGATCTAAATAGAAAAGCGTTAGAGCGAAAGGAAATGGTTACTGGGTTGTGGACGTCAGATATGCAGTAGTTTCATGTAAAATATTCTAATTCAGTTGCATCAGGCTAGATTGGAAGCCGGTCAACATAGTTGGGAACATACTAGGCAGATTGATTCACCTCAGAAATGTGCCCTAACAGGCGTTGCAAAGAGGAGATCAGGGTGATCTTCACGGGAGATCATGGGGTTGTTTCCGTGTACTGATCATCATCATCATCATCAGCCTATGAATGTACCTGGGACACAGTAATCCACCACGCGGGTCCATTGCGGGTTGGTGGATGTCACATGTCTTCGATTTTTTTGTTTCTAGAACATGCCGGTTTCCTCACGATGTTTTCCTTGATCGTTTTTGAGAGGTGGTAATGAAATAATTTACACAAAGTAATGCGCCTGCCTGGGTTCGAACCCACGACCTACACTTGTAAGCCGGGTTGGTTTTAGTAAAGTAAAAATCCCCAAAAGCCCGGTTTTCAAGGTTTCTCCCTGAAGACAAATAAAGGCAGAATGATTCAACTTTGAAACCAAATTTCTAAAATTGTCACCTAAAAATAGCTCAACTCAAGATATAATCTCTCCTTATCTTCAACAGGTGGTGTTAGACTGCTCCTGCCTAGTTCAGGAGTGATAACACTATCAGGCCATCAATATCGCATGAAAATCCTATCACAGCGCTGAACACTTGTGGGTATCTCAGAATACCAGGCCATGTTTATCAATAGATATTTTGGACTGGCGTCACTTGAAAGATTGCGAACTGGGCGTCCGTATTCGGGAAATGGATCTCGAGTGCCGATGCCGACGACGGTGTCGAAGAATGGACTGTATTTTTTGCAGTCACGGTTGTCGGAAATGGTGACAGTGACAAAAGAATGGTCTAGGTCCAATGATATTCTAATATATATATATACTACTAAACAGATACGTTATACACTCACAAAACAATCGAAAAAGTGTTCTGCGCGGCAGCGGCAGCACACATACACACTTTTCATTCATCTGACATTAAAAAATATTTATTTAAATGAACAAATTACAAATACACACGATGGCGTTCTTTTTATTTATTTTGTTTTTGTTTCAACAAAGCATATCGCTCTTCGCCATGCGTGACATAAACTAAAGACTAAAGGTCACAATTGTGACATATTCGAATCTTCACAATGCGCGCGCTCATAACATATCTGTTTACTAGATCATCATTGTCTAGATCCTTTACTTTCTAGAAAACCGGTGTACTGTGCGTTTTGTCTGTATGGAACAAACATTTTTGTTCAGGTTTCTGATGTCTAACTATTACTGCGAAAGTTTTCATTTAAACCGTCCATTGTAGTTTACATAATGTTTCAGATTTTTATTTCTATAGGCCGGTGAAAATATGATAAATCTATGTTTAAACAATTTTTCGAAAACGCCGATACGCTTCGATATCGGCCAGCTATCGAACTTTGGCAGTCGTTTTCAGAATACGACCACGTGTACAAAGTGTGCCAGTTTTCGATAAAATTTCTGACATACCATCACTTAAGATAAACCGTTAAATAGTAGCTAATCGAACACGAGAAGTGGTTATCAAACGCCACCGGGCGATACGAATTTTGTGTGTCATATTTAGTACGTACAAGTGGTTTCTGGAATGACCTAGTAGGCAAGAAGATTGTTTATCAATATATACTGACAAATAGGTACCTAATCTATATTATTGTTAGTATTTAGTAGAATACATTTAAGTGGTTTTGAATCCATGTTATATTTTGTTAAATTAATACGAGGGAAGGTCCAAAAGTTCGCGGATTTTTTTTCTTAAAATACCCTACTACGTACGGTGTGTTTGGTGTTTTTATCCACGAAGGAAAAAGAGTTGTGTTTTAAAGTTGTTTGACGTGTGTACCGGTGTGTTTGTGTATTAGTAGTTAGTTTTAAGATATCGTGTCATAATTGCGTGTTCAATAGATTGTCGATTGAAGCGTGTCTGCTACTAGATAAATTATGTAGCATGAAAAAAATTCTTCGAGGGTTTTTAAGTTTTATTTTTTACTCTTTTAATCAAAATCTTGTCAGGATTATGTTATTTAAAAATATACTCATTTTTGCCAACGCACCACTGACATCATCCTTAATGATGCGTATTTTCATGGTAACTTAAGGTAGGTACCAAAAATAAAAAGAGAAAAATATAAAACTTTTTAACAAAAACATTGAATCGATTTCCAAAACAAAACACTACACAGCGAAAAATTACTTTCTTTTCGGAAGTCGGTGGCAAAAACAAAAAAATATAGGTACCAAAGACACCGACTTCCGAAAAGAAAATAAGTTTTTGCTTTGTAGCGTTTTAACCGATTCTATTTAGCTTAAGATAAGGAACTTCCAAAAACAAGTACTGGGTTGGTCCTCAACCAAACGTAGAGATATATATAGGAGTGCTGCACAAACAAACTCCGTCACAGTCACAGATAATCTTGGAACGAATTATTGAACCATTATCGTGATACCAGATAACGAACTAACCCGGTTTATGAGATATAGTGCTTTTGATGTGCGCGAAGATCCACTATCTGGGTGTTCTTGGAAAGTAATATATGTGTAAGTAGAATGTATGTACATACCTGTATAGGTGTAATGTAAATAGAATAATAACGAGATGTTTCCTTGTACATTGTTAAGTATATAGGTATATTCTTGCAGTTTTCCCGTCTAAATGTAGGCGGATTAAGTTCAGGCTCCTTGGTGCTGAAGTTGGTAACACAGCTGCCAAGTTAACATGTAACTGGGCCTGTCCACGTCTACCGTATACCGGAGAAACTATGGGATAAAATTATCACACAGTGTATGCCAAACAAATATTAATATATGCGAATGCTGCAGTCCCAGAAGGAGATGGCCGGATGAACGTGACCGATTTTTAAAGGATTGGTCTGCAATCTTATTGAAGCCTGAGATCTGACACCAGTCTTGCCAAGGGGTACCGTGGTACCCAGTTACTAGGTTGTGGAGGTCCTTCATGTAAAATACTGGTACTCAGCTAAATCCGGTTAGACTGGAAGCCGACCCCAATATTGTTGGGAAAAAGCTAGGCAGATTGATTGGTTTGCAATCTCATAACTCCGGGAATAGTGGGCAAATTGCAGGAAGGGGTTGCCCTGCAGCACAAAAAAGCCTTTTTGCCCCATTTCCTAGTAATAATATATTATATTTGTTTCTTGTCAGCAATAAAGATTATTATCATTGTTTTTTTTTGAAAATAATTTCTAGTCAATAAGGTTGGAAGTTCTCGAATTATACGCAGCTCTTATTGTACTTAACTCTGACTTACGTGTCGGGAGTCGCGAGTTCGAACCCAGCCAGGCGCTTTACCTTGTGTAAATTATTTCATCACCACTGCTCTTAAAACGGTGAAGGAAAACATCGTGAGGAAACCGGCATGTCCTAGAACCAAATATTCGAAGGCATGTGACATCCACCAACCCGCACTGGGCCTGCGTGGTGGATTAAGGCGGTACCCTGAGCAAAACGCCGCGCAAGCCGTTTTTTGTGCTGTTTTTAGGAGCTATCTACTCGTGATTTAAAAAGATATATCAAATAATAAAAATACATTAAATTTCTACATAATATTGATTCTAAAATGGTAGAATTAGTTTTTTTTTAAATGTTGTATATATTTCACTAATCTACTTCCAAAAAAACATAAAAATGAGAAATAATTATTGATATTATGCATCTCCTCGTAAAGTGTTCATTGATTATTTTTTGTACTAACACTAATGGATAGACAATTTAATAACGAACATTTTTGTAGAATTATTTTTTTCAAAAGACCAAAATTCGATTTTATAAAGATTTTATTCTAAAATCTGGGCGTATTCACTACTGTAATTCATGCGCCACCAGTGCCGCTAGACCAATAGGAATGCTCATATCTCATGCCGATTTTTTGGTCAGGGTACCGTCTTAAGGCCCATTACCTCTCTCACAGAGAGGATGCTGGGCTGATGATGATGATGAAAATAAAAAGATAAAAAATATTTAGTTAAAAATATAAAAAAAACCCGACTGCTTAAGAAGCGAACTAAAAAGACGTAAACAAGAAGAAAATCATGCTGTGCAGTTCCGACGTATCCTCCAGGATACATATTCGCGAGCTGGCTGGCCAAAACTCGTAATTTTTCTATTTTCCAATTTTAATGTAGCCAGTGACGTTTGCAAGGTTAAGACGAATCGATTGTCATAATCGGCCAACGCTTTTGGTCTCTAGAACGCCACATAGGAACAAACATACATATATAGACTGATAAACACGTTACCCTCCTTCGGCAGCCGGGTAAAAAGACAACAGAAGCCTAGGAGCTTAGGAGGCCCTTACCGGCCCTTACGCACTTTCGAATCAAATCATACATCTAGCTACCATTGACCCATTACGCTGTGATGTGATTTCAATACAGTGAATGGCCAGGTCACGTGGCCTCGCATAGATAAGTGGAAAGTGCGTTTACTTAGCAGAATTGTTTGTGTTGCAATTAGCTAGTACACGACCGTTTCATTCATTCACTGCAAGCGAATTCCTTGTTATTCGAAACACAGAATAGGTGGACACAGAAGATCAACTCTATAAAACGAGTCCCAGAGCACCTGCTGCAGACATCTTTGTCAAAACAGCAAGCGTGTCAGTGTCACGGTTTACTCGTAGAATTTGACGGCTCGTGACTATTCTGACTACGTATGGCATGAAAAGCTAAACTCAGCATAAATGCTCGCAATACCAGAATACGCACGCACACATACACACTTTTCACTTTCAGCAAAAACTTTTAACAAAAAATCAAACCGACTTCCAGAATAGTTTTGTTTTGGAAGTCGGTTTGTTTTATTTTTTAAGTTTTATTTTATTTTATACCTTTGTTTTGTACCTCCAATTAACATGAAAATCATTTATAGCCAAAGTACATTTCTTATCGATTCCAATAAGCCGAAACACGACTAAGATACATTGTTTTATTTTGGAGTTCCAGTGGCCATTATGGTCTTCTTCATTAGTTCCAATTCACCAAATGATACTTTCTGAGTGCATTATTGATGAAAATACCAAAATCGCTATATGTATGCCTCTAATATTTGAGGAGTGCCCTCGATTTCTCTAGGATCCCATCATCAGATCCTGGTATCATCATGGTACCACCCTTGGGATATCTCCTTTTCAACAATATAAGAATCATCAAAATCAGTTCATAAAAGACGAAGTTATGCGCGAACACACATAAAAAAAAACCGGCCAAGTGCGAGTCGGACTCGCGCACGAAGGGTTCCGTACTTGGTAAATTGCGTTTACGATTTATGACGTATTAAAAAAAAACTACTTACTAGATCTCGTTCAAACCAATTTTCGGTGGTAGTTTACATGGTAATGTACATCATATATTTTTTTTAGTTTTATCATTCTCTTATTTTAGAAGTTAAAGGGGGGGACACACACATTTTACCACTTTGGAAGTGTCTCTCGCGCAAGCTATTCAGTTTAGAAAAAAATGATATTAGAAACCTCAATATCATTTTTAAAGACCTATCCATAGATACCCCACACGTATGGGTTTGATGGAAAAAACAATTTTTAGTTTCAGTTTCAAGTATGGGGACCCCCAAAATTTATTGTTTTTTTTCTATTTTTGAGTGAAAATCTTAATGCGGTTTACAGAATACATCTACTCACCAAGTTTCAACAGCATAGTTCTTATAGTTTCGGAAAAAAGTGGCTGTGACATACGGACGGACAGACAGACAGACAGACATGACGAATCTATAAGGGTTCCGTTTTTTGCCATTTGGCTACGGAACCCTAAAAAGATATATTTATACGGTCGAATTGAGAAACCTCTTCCCTTTTGGAAAGCTTGTTAGCAAAAAGATAAACTGTTCAGTATCTACATTTATGTTTTGAATGATTGTTGGTAAGTTAAAAATCACCTTGTGGAGATAATACTAATTATTAGTGTCATCTCCACACTGCTGAAGAAATTTAGACTTAGTGACATTCTATCGTCGATAACAATTTTGTCAAAAAGTCAAAGGTTTTTGTTTTTTGATTGAAAGTATTAGCGAAATAAATTCAATTTCGGAAGTCGGTGTCAAAAAACGAAGAATCGAAAACAGGAACACCGACTTCCGAAATTGAATTTATTTTTCACTTTGTAGTGTTTTTATTTGGAAGTCGGTTGTATTTTTTGTAAAAAGTTTTTTTTTTATTATTTTACACAAGACACCCAGATCCAAGAAATGTCAAGTGTTCATTCCCTTACATTTTGGCGTTTCTACCATCTGCATCGTTGCTACAATATCAGTTTCTCTAGCGCCTCTATCATAGAAGTAGGTGTTAAATTATAATGATGAGTCACTTAACAGTCTAGACTTTATGTTATGAGTAGGAAGTAGGTACTGGGGTGGTTCTTGTTCTCAGTCTATTTATGGCTACTGCCCGATTTTACTGAATTATACCAAGTGTGAATGAGTCATTAGTGACGGTATTTAGCTATCTATATATTTGCTAAAGATTACTTACATACTTGATATTGTTATAGAACCCTGTATTACAACCTAATAAATATGATTTTAATGTTTTATATGAAGTGTGACTCATGATGAGTCATTACTCCTTAGAGACGGTATTTAGGTACCTATCTGTATAATTGCTAAAGATTACTTCTTACTTGATATTGTTATAAAATCCACTAATTTAACCCAATAAATAAGTGTTTTTGGTGTTTTAATAATATGTGTACCTAGGTATGTGTATTACGCAAGCAATTTGATCTTCATTTAGGAAAATCAACATAATTTCGAATATCACGAAACTAGATGAGTTGATTCTTATAAGAACGATCAGTAGTTTAACTTTTTTTCTTTTTAGCGTTCAGTAATGCTCATGCATACTGCGCTAGCGCGGGGAGATAGTGCAGTTATGTGGGATTCCAACCCACTAAAACTCCACGGTGTCCTCCTATGCCGCTTATGGCGGCAACACGGGCACGCGTTGGCACTCACCGGAGCCCGCCTTGGCTGGACCCTCCTCTGGGGAGTACCCCCCATCACAGGTGCACCAGAACACATTACACGCCTTGACCACCCCAGAGGCCAAACCAGCACATGGGCGCCAGGCGATCTCCTGTGACGGGTCAGGTCAGTGGCCACCACCACCACTTTTCGCCCCACCGCGGCCACCATCAGACGGTGGCGACCCCCGTCCAGGCTGCGGAAGGTAGGGAGAGCGGCACACCGCAATACCGGCATTCTTCTTACCAGCCGCGACATCGTATGCATATTGGAGGCCCCATACGGCATCGCGGCCCACCTCAGTTGCGATGACGCCTAAGCGGCACCGCAACCTACTAGTTGGCCGCTACGTTCCCGGCTTAATTGGCAAAGGCTCTGACGAGCGGCCACTCCTTGGGTTCCTCTTCGCTTCACCGTGGGTGACCAAACCATGGCTACTGGGCACCCCACCATGGCAATGCGGGCACCCATCGGGGGGGATCAGTCGTTTACCTAAGATTTGCAATACTTCAACTTTCATAAATTAATTTTATCTCATGTTATATTTATGTATCAGAAATTCATCAGTTGGCGAACAAGCGAGCACCAGTGTAGGCACCATCCTAGTACCTACGTGGATAGGATAGGATAGAAAGACCCCCTTTGCCGCACTTAGAGTCCCATTTGGTCCGTTGTGCGTGCAGGCATCCTCTCTGCGATAGGGAACGGGCCGTAATTCACCACGTGGACCCCGTGCAGGTTGGTGGATGTCACATGTCTTCGAATTTTTGGTTCTAAGACATGCCGGTTTCCTCACGATATTTTCCTTCACCGTTTTGAGAGCAGTGGTGATAATTTACTCAAAGTAAAGCGTCTGCCTGGGTTCGAACCCAAGACCTACAACTTGAGTAGGTACTTCTTGAGAATGATGATGCCATCATTCTCTTGCCTGTATCTCAATAATTCTTCGTAGTTAGCGTACAACAAAAAAAAAGTTATGTTTGGCCCAATATCCAACTACGGCAACACTATTCGCTGACGCAACCTAAGGTCCTCACACCTCGCAGGACGAAAGGTGGGCCATGGTCTGCGGAGAGGTATCGCAATTTATTTGGGGTTGACCAAAATCTTCTTCCATAATTCTCTACCGTGTTCTTTTACATAGTCCATCCATCGTTTCTTTCAACAATATAAATAAATAATAAAAAGCGCGTTATAATGAGTGTATGCATTTGTATCGATCGCCATTAAAAACACCTGTTAAAAGCGTTAACGCACATCTTCCAAAAAGGGGGAAGGGAAACAGGGTGCCATCCTTTTAATCAAATAGATCCTGCATCTAATTTTACAAAATAAAACGCCAAATAAATAGAACCATAGATCCGAGAGCAACTGGCCATAACCTCACTTTTTGTCTATGGCACGGGCCAACAGGATATCGACTATTTGAGATACTTTTTGTTACTTCCTACAATTAATTTGAAATGTTCTTTTAGTTTGAAACAGGATCTTGTTAACGTTTTGTTCGATTTTTTAAAGTTGTATAGAATAACAAAGCAAAGAGCATTTCACTGCCTAGTTAAGTTATTAAAAAACTTTTTTGCAAAAAAATACTACCGACTTCCAAATGAAAAACTACAAAGTGAAAAATAACTTAACTTTTGGAAGTCGGTGTCTTTCGTAGGAACCATTTTTTTGCGATATGGACACCGACTTCCAAAAGTTAAGTTATTTTTCACTTTGTAGTTTTTCATTTGGAAGTCGGTAGTATTTTTTTGCAAAAAAGTTTTTATTTTTCCCTTTTTAGTTTTACCTACCTAATAGCAAGTTGTTTATTAAGGTCCCTATAACTCCAGAATAGATTAACCGAATAACATGAAACTTGAACATAACCGGTGAAATGAGAGATCTGCGTACCCCTTTAGAGCGTACTGGCGTGATGTTATGTTATGAAATGGTATAAACAACAAACAGACATGCGATTGCGGCAATCCCGAGAGTTTTGGCGTTATTTATTGAAGAGTTCTGTTGTGTATCTCCGAAGTTCTTCATCAGACCTTCACCAAATTAAAATGGGACCAATTTCGAAACATACTCTTTCAAACAAAAAAAGAATTTTCAAAATCGGTCCACAATTGACGGAGATATCGGTGAACATACATAAAAAAAAAAAAAAAAAAAAAAAAAAAAAAAACATACAAGAAGTCGAACATAGAACCTCCTCCTTTTTGGTAAGTCGGTTAATGACACGTCAATCCTAATTTGTTTGGACTACATGCCCTTCTGTACCCATCTATTCTGTGGCCATAGTGTACAGTGTACAGATTCCAACTTCATTCTGTCATGTACGTGAATTTATTGTGAAAAAATCAAAGTTATAGGGATTGATAAGTGCTAATGAAATTATACATGATTCATCCCAGATTTTTTTGGACTTTTAACAATAATTATCGCTGTTAGAACGTCACTTTGTCTACATGCCCTTCTGTACCCATCTATTCTGTGGCCATAGTGTACAGAGTACAGATTCACGCGTTATCATGTCATGTGCGTGTACATGAATTTATTAAAAAAAGTCAAAGGTATGGGATTGATAAGTGCTAGTGACATGACACATGTTCAATCCCAGATTTCTTGCACTTTTAACAATAATTATTGCTGTTAGAACGTTACTATGTCTACAGGCCCTTCTGTACCCATCTATTCTGTGGTCATAGTGTACAGTGTACAGATTCCCGCGTAATTATGTCATGTGGTGTGTATGTGAATGTTCAGCATTCACACTTGCTACGGTCACCGTTGGATGAACATTTAAAAGTCTGAGATTAGCTTTAAGTGCTAACAGATTCATCAGTCGAGAAAAGGTTCTTGTTCTACGATAGAAAAGAAGGGACTTCTAAAAAATATGCCAGATTTTGTCTATAGTTATTATGTTTGTTACAGTTAAATGATAAATGTCTATATGAGATGATAAATGTAATCTTTATTTCCGGATTGACCCGAAAACATTACATTGCATCACGCCTATAAACCACGAAGGGTACAGCAGAGGTGTACCCATTTTGCCACACATTCCTCCAATTTATTTTCAGCCCCATGCCATAGAGCCAATTGTCATCAACCGGGGCTAAATCCAAACTTTGGGCTATCCATACATAATATTATAAATTCGAAAGTACTCTGTCTGTCTGTTACCTTTTCATGCTTAAACCACTGAACGGAATTAAATTAAATTAGGCAAGGAGATAGATATCAGGTCATTAGGAGTAAAACAAAAACTATAGATGTAGTACAGAAAATTAAAAGACTGAAATGGAGATGGGCAGGTCATATAACAAGAGGTCAGGACAAATGGAGCAAAAGAGTGACAAGTTGGTATCCCAGGGATGGGAAAAGGAAAAGAGGCAGACCGCAGAAAAGATGGGATGATGATATCAGAGAAGTGGCAGGCACAACGTGGAATAGAGTATCTCAGGAACGATCAGAATGGAAAAGGTTGGAGGAGGCCTTTGCCGATTGGCAACCAGATCTACAGAAAATAAAAAAACAACAAATAATAGAATAGTTTTAAGCTTAAGTGTTTTAGAATTTTGTTATTAGGTTAAGCTGCTAGATCTGAATAAAAGGCTATTAGTATTATTATTATTATAAGGAGATAGATGGCATCCTGAGGAAGGACATAGCCTAGTTTTCGTACATTAAAAAATAAAGGATAGGGTAGGGTAGGTAGGTAGCCAGTTGACGGGCGCGAAGCCGCGGGGGACAGCTAGTTACTAACAAATTCTAAACGAAAACCCTAACAACAAATTATAAGTCTATTTGTCCTACAATACTGCAATGCTGCACAATGCTTTTGAAATTAAAGAATAATTTCCTCTTCAACTGCCTGTAATGTACTTCTGCCCTGTACTTAATCGGCATATTATAATTCGTTTCCCATTTTTTCCACACTTACTCACATAGCTTTGACGTTGATCCACGTCACAACGTTTCCAATTGCCAGATAATACCTCCTCAGAATCAGCACCGAAGCATCCAAACAAAAATATCCCGCTACATTTCTCCAAAGCCATTGAATGGTTTCATTCACTTAGTCGATCATCGCATAACGGTAATGCTGGTCTATCAACCGACTACCACTTTAAACAGACCCTCTCAACATACACCAGAACCTTGGCAACACCTTTCTTTTGGTAGTTCAAAGGGGGCAAGGAAGGTCAGGTGTCTCTGGGCTGTGTAAGAAGACGTGTTTTCGATTCAGCTCTCGTCCGGCTCGCTTCCTCGAAGTCATGCTATGTGCACGTATCGTCGGTATGAATGGACGTCGGTACGATACGAAAATTCCAATGATTGCCCTCGATTTTTCAGTTGAAACCTATATTTGTTGGGCTGGTCTGTGATGAAAGTGGTAGAATCTCATTAGGCTGTTTAGGGATACTTGCCAAAATCTTCTGATGAAATGTAACTACTAAATAACTGTTTTTCTTCGAACGCAGAATGCGAATCTTGCACATATAGAAAACACTACGTTTTTCCCGCAGTTTCACTCTCGTAGTCAAACCCACAGGATTCGGGCATTTTGTCGGCATGAAAAGCCTATGACACTCAACAATAGGTTAGCTTTCTATCAATGAATGAATTCTCACAAATAAACATATAAACAGCAATATTAATTTAGACTTATGACTTAGATAACCAGACCATATATCGTTAGTCGTTTAGCCAAACAAGCTAAGTATTGAAAAGCCAGATGATCTTAAGACTGACCAAACTGTCCCCGAATAGGCCAATTCAAATACCTAACCGCCTATAACACCAGCCGTAACGCCATTTACTTGATTATTCTAAAAATACCATCACACAAGACATACGTCGTTATTTTCGGCACAAGTCGTCGCCTGAGCACGTGCTAGGTATTAGAAATGCTAAGCCTATCCTTACAATTTAGTTGAGCATGCGAATTGTCACCAATGGTTCGGAGAAACCATTGTCTGCCAAATTATGTGACACACTGTCAGCCGTCATAATCACAAATCTTAGTATTCTTGACTATCATCAACGTTTGAGCTGTCCTGTACTTTCGGAAATCCTCTGATTTATCGTAAAAGAGTTTGAGAGGCAATGCCCGAATTTTTGACCTTCGTTTCTTTCTCAGTTGCAAACTGTCAAGCACACCTCTGATTTCTCAACATTTTTGTTAAACTGTCTAATCAACTAATACCTGAGGGCAAAGGACTCTCTTTCTCTCCTCCCTTTTCCACACAATTCTGTTTTAGTACCTAACTATAGTCTCAAAATATTGTTTATCATTATTTAATACAACATGGTAAAAGCCAAATCAACATTTTGCAGCACCAATCCATGCACCGACAGATGTCAATCTTCAAAGGTTTAGATTAGATGTGAAGACTATATAGCATTGTTATTCATATGACATGATACCCATACGTTGTGAATGCAACATGCGAACAACGGCAACGGCGTAGCCTGATCTCAGTAAACCGTTTAGTAAGCCCAGACAATCGGCTACTTCAGATTGATTGATTCCAGAGAAATCTATCAGTACACATTTTTCCACCTAGCTCTTCAAAAAATCAATCTGCCTAAACTTTTCAACTATGTTGGTGTCGGCTACCTAGTCTAATAATTGCAGTTAAATATTAGTATTTTACATGAAATGACTGCCTCCACAACCCAAAAACTAGGTAACACGTTACATCTTGCCAAAACTGATATTAGACTAACCCTAGCATACGATCAATTTACGAGACCAAAGGTATCATCAGAGATCAACTCTATTCTCAGAAAACAAAAGAAAGAAACAATAAAACCAAAACGCACATCTCACGAAAGGAAGTAGAAAAATCCGTGCGCGCGGAAGCGACGGCCATTGCCTCCAGACGCCGCACCCATACTGATGATGCTGAGATGCTAATGACGGATCGTGTGTCGTGAGAGGAGAGGCGTTAGCATACTGCGTGACTTGACAGGCTGTGGTCGACTTAGAGCGTGTGAGAGGTGATGATGAGACTGGGATAGGGGTAATAAAAGAATAGCTACTAATATCGGTGCAGATTTTGCGATGATTAGGAAATGTTTTGCTCTTATATCTATAGGCTGTCTAGAAAAAGAGCAGCGGTAACGTCGTCGAAAAGACAAAATGTTTGGGATTTAGTTGCCTGTACCTAAATTTTACATAAGTACATATTTTGCTGATAAAATATCATAAACTTATCACTTTTTTAGAGCCTAATAATCGCGAGAGAAGATAAGACTCAACCGTTTTTTTTTTCTAGAAAAATTATCATCGTCTTTTTATAAAATCAATCGAGAACAATATTTTGGAATTAAATCAGATTCAGATTCCAAAAACAACAAAAAGGAGAAGAACAGGCCCTTAGAAGATGAAGACACTATTTAAGACTTCATTTTGAAAGCTCATTTTAATGTTCGTGGTACTTACACAGATTTAGAAATTGCTTCATCTGCATATAAATAACATTATCACCCGTTTAAAACGCATCTCGGGTGTTAAAATTCCGAAGTGTCAAGTTCGACCGGTCAACATTGTGATCAGAATTACGAGTTACATCGACCACCATAACTTGAAACACGGCAAGAAAGGGAACTATATTTTTGATGTACTGAATTTGACAGATGTTTAACATTTTTGTTTAGTTAACAGCACCGCTGTGAGACGTCAAGATAAACTGGTTATTACACTTGGAGTAAATACACTCCTGTGTGGTAATGTTCCGAAGAAAAGTGATACAATCGGCTAGGTACTGGTGGCTGGTGGACCCATCAAATGTGAGACCTTTGGCATGGTATAGATAGGTGACTGTGTGGATCAAGCATGGGCTGTGAGAGGTCTAACTCCTTTCGAAACTACTGTACTAAAAGATGCATTACTATAGTAAAATCGTTACATTCTATTCTATTCTGTCGGGATTCTTCAGCTATGTTATGCAGACCATATTATGTTTGATAAACACTATGTGACAGTGTGAAAGTTGAAATGGTTAGAAAAAAACTGATACCTGACTTGACGACTGATAAAGAAGTAGATATAGAAGAAGACATGTTGGACCGACCTCAGATTAAATGGGTAAGAGGGTAATGATAATGACTGATTAAACAACAAGGAAATTTAAACAATCGCCTAGTCCCATGAAGACATGAAAACATAAGTACCTAAGTATGATCAAAATAAACATCACAAAAAGCAACAGGATACAATATTATCCTAAGATGGCGCCGAACGTCTTCCTATAAACGTTAAGTTAATATTCCAGATAAGCTGTATTGATAACAGATCGATCGCTGGCGTCAAAATCAATATTAGTACACGAGATTTATTTAAAACCCGTTCCCAAGAGAAGGCTGATTTATTCCGTTTGCCTCTTAGGATTTACCGCTATATATGAGGTAAAAGACGAGATATATGTCCAGCTAAGAATAGTAGAGGATGAATAGGATGATTATAGTGCTTTAAAAGGCGAGTAAGACCAAATAATTATTCCCCTTGCGTCTTATGCTACCTAACCGCTTTATGTGAGGGAAAAAAGACGAGATACATATTAATGTCCAGCCAAAGATTTTAGAGGCTGAATAAGATTATGATGATGCTATATGAGAAGAGGAAGATTCATAGAAACGATGCATAGAAACGATGGATGGATTATGTGATAAATAATATTTATGCCTAGAAAGGATGTGACAACTGAGTTGATAACGAGTGGAGATGTGAGGATGAAGAAGATGTTACCGATCATAAATAAATTAGAAGAAGGACACAAGAAATTGGAGAAAACTTTTTGTTCTTATCGATCCGAAATTAAAAACTTTAAACGTCGTCTTGAAGACAGGTGAAAAAAAAAACAATATTAAGTAGGTTATCAGGTGTGCCAAGCAGGTGTATTAATTAATCCGTCTGGTCGTATAATCATCATTTTAGCTAGATATTATGACACAGCGGAAACGACTGTAATTAAAAAGAAACAATATATGGATCTGGATGATATGCTAATCATGCCAATCACGACTTGTAAGTAATTTCAAAAGATCACCAATATAAAAAGGTAAATAATAATTTAGTAATAATAATTTTGAATTTGTCTCTGTCCCCTCTGACCTAGACTAGAGTCAAGAGCAAGCCCATCTTAAATAAAAAACTGCAAATACTGAACTTGTTTGAAATAGTGATTGCCTCAATGAACGGTCAAAGAGGTTCTTCAACAATCACTAGTCTTTAGACCCCATATTCGATACTTTGCAGACGAAATTATCGAAAGCAATTTAAGTTTGTACAGCTTTTCCTATCAGGATTTGAAACCACTTCTTGCGAAATCATAGAGTGCAAAAAGTCTCTCTTTTTCCATAGGTACTGGGAAACCACCTGACCAACTGTCTACATAATCTGCTTACAAGAAATGTTAATCCTGTCTATAATATTCTTGACACGTCGAATCCTATTAATTTATTCTCACACTACATTTTGCTTTTGTTAATTACTTTACTCATACCTCTTGGCAATCGATCAATAGTTTACGTAATTTCTTAGTAAGGGCAGGATTTTAATGATTTCTGAGTATAAGTAATAAATATTCTACGGTAACGTATTTTTCTTCACTTCCGTATAGAATACTATATTTACTATGTGAAAATCCTATCTTTACGAGGCCAGCGTTAAGGCTGTCGACGTGCCTGAGTATGGGTCGAAGAAAATTGAAATTACAAAGAATTACGAGATGATGAAGATGCTGAAAAACATATCCGAGGATTGTTTAAAAAGTTGTTTTGATAATATCAATATAACCTTTCCAACAGTACGATTTAGGATGGATTTAAAGAAGATGCAGAAAGAAGCATTGAATCACTAAGTAGATCTATTTGTATTTTCATATATCTATATAATGTTGTAATTCTATAGATACCTATATAAACCACAGAATTTTATAAAACAGTCAAGACGAGACACAAAACACGTACTCTAGTAGTCAATTAAATAAGAGTAATATTCGCCACAAATCAATAAGGAAAAGCCTCGATCCTCCAGTCCATATTGGAACAATCAACATCGTAAACATTGATTCCCGGTATCACATAATGCTGCATTGTGGCATCTCCGTCGTTATCAATGGACGAACTCGACACTCACACATTCTTTGCATACTGCGCTATCTTGTAAGAGGAGCGCCTGCGCACGTCTGAGTACACTTTCTGGAGACAAAATCTATCATACTGAAGGAAAGACTAAATATGAATGAAATTATTAAATTGTTATTTGAATTGAATTGGTCGTGAAATGGCTACAGGAATAAGTCTTTTTAAATTTAGACTTTGGAAAGGCATTTGAATAAGTAATTCAATTAGTAAGAACCATTTTTTGAGTCTGATCGATCAATAGACTGATCATTAAATTCAAATTATTTAGGATTCAGATACATTGTGCGTTGTATGATAATTGTTCTATCAGTTTTAATGCCAATTTATCTGTTTAAACTCCGGATACTAAATGTTCCGTCGCAATTTTCCTTTATATTGTTGCTCTGTAAAAACTTTTTGGAATTACCAACATCTCTGACTAATCATCTTGCTGTCTCGTTTTATGTGGATTTTTGTCAAGTTTTGGCATGACGGTTTCCCAATACCACGCGAACTTTGGGTTTCAGGCTAAAAATAAACAAAATATTCACACGGTTTACGTCAAGAGACCAATAAACAAATGAAATTCTAAAATATTTGGAATGCACCCGATCTGAATACAAGATCTAGACATGATTTACTTTGAAGAATTTTTTATATCACAAACTGATTTATTTAAGGATCCCTTTTCGATGCACTAAGTAAATTTCCAGGGTTTGCTTGGAACTGCTTAAAAAATATTTTGAAGGAATGAAAGACTTTGTGAGTACAAAATTGTTTACAGGAAAGTTATTCTCTAAATGGTGTTTTTCCTGAAGATTATTTACTGAAAAGTTCCTCAAAATCTGACGTTCAGTGGTATTTCATAAGACGTCAAATTTTGCAGTACGTAACCGGACTGACGTTACTATATAACCGCTGCTGATTTCTGGCCTAAAATTTTGTTACAAGCAAGAATTCGGCATTTTTGCGACAAGTTTGTGGTCGGGAAAAAGTCTTCAAGGAAATTCATTTCAAGAAATATCTCTTACGATGTTTATAGTTTTTAAACCCCGACGGTAAAAGAGATTGATGTTGAGTTTGACGTGTCGAAAATTATCCCGAGGCAACATTTGCCCGGGATAATAATTATATGTGCTACTCCTGGCTGAGAAACAAACATAAACACATAATCCAAACTTTAGTAAGATTAGTCAGATAGAGTGACTGCTTATCTGACCTCCACAACCTAGCAGTAGCTAAAATGGGTCAGTTCTTCAGAGAAGAAGGAAAGTGACATTTTATTAGCAATATCGATTGTCGAAATGGCATAATTGATTACGTAAAATAACACGTACTCAATTAAGCTAGCGCTTGTCTCTACCAGCAGTAGTGACCCAGTGGTAACGACCCTGACTTACGTGTCGTAGGATCGAACCCAGGCATGCGCTTTACTTTGTGTAAATTATTTCATCACCACTGCTCTAAAAACGGTGACCTAGAACCAAAAATTCGAAAACATGTGACATCTACCATGACTGATTCTACATCTATGATGAACTGATTTTGATGATAATGTTAGTACCTTTTATTTTGAACTATTCGTCAATTAAAATCGTTAATAGAAATCTCTCTCTCTCTTTCTATAAAGCGAGAGATTGGGTGGCACATCGATACAAACAGACCACACGTATATTCGCATTTATTATAAGTAAGGATAAATAAGAAGTGCAAAGGAAACATAACTCAATAGCAGATCTCGGTAGGATCCTTATAAGTGTATGCGCGACGCATGCCAGCACGTTCGCTGATCGACTGCGCATTCAGATCGACTCCTGCGCATCTCCGGAGAGTCTTGAGGAAAAATGTTCGCTTCTGTATATGATCTGGTTATTGAACTTTTATTGTTCCTTGAAATTATTATTGTGTAATTGTTAATTGTATTTATGTAACAGATAACTGTTGTTTGTTAGAATTCGTGTTTGTTGTTATCATAATTTGTACTTTATGGCTTGAGAAACAATCTCATCGGCTTCTCGATAAGATTCTAGAAATACGGTTTGTCATCTTATTTTCAGGTCATTATGTTAAGTAGGGATAAGCCTTAAAGCTGGTAAGTAACAGTTAAGGGAAAATAAGATATTCAGAAACGTAAACCAATTTTTACCTTGGACATGGGCTAACAGGTGAGGTAGACCTAAGAAACGCAGGGGTGTGTGTCGATTTGGACTCGTTTTTGACGGATTGACCGGATGACGTATATTAAAAAAAAAAACGTAGGAATACTATGGTCGAGACCTTTACACAGTTGTGGGACCAAATAGCATTAAAAAACCGGTCAAGTGCGAGTCGGACTCGCGCACGAAGGGTTCCGTACCATTATCGCAAAAAATGGCAAAAGAATCACGTTTGTTGTATGGGAGCTCTACTTAAATATTTATTTTATTCTGTTTTTAGTATTTGTTGATATAGCGGGCAAAGAAATACATAATCTGTGAAGATTTTAACCGTCTAGCTACCATGGTTCGTGAGATACACCCTGGTGACAGACAGTCAGACACACGAACACTGGAGTCTTAGTAATAGGGTCCCGTTTTTACTCTTTGGTTACGGAACCCTAAAAACGTTGGAAACAACAATATTTAGGTTAAAAAATATCCATAACCGAAAATCGAAAAATTTGATGCAGCAACCAGACATTTGGAACGAAAACATGAGACCCTGTTCTTGACCTGTTAGGTTAGACTAATGACGCAAAAGGTAGACAAGTAAGGAACACAAACAAAGCGAATAAGGAACAGTCATTAATTCTTCTCATAATAAAGAGGTATTTAGGTTCACGACATACAATGGGGGTCACTGAATCATAAGTCTTAAAACGAGGGAAAAAATGTTACGGGATTTTCCGTAGTGACTTTCGAACGTCGTCACTTTGTTCCCAAAAGTTGCTCAATCAACCACAGTTTTCCGCTTAAATCTAGATCTGTATACTTATTCTGGATAGCTATTGTTGTGGATATATAGCGAGCAGTATTGTAGTGAGAACGGTGTGTTTTCATGTCTTTAAAATTGTATTGGTTTGTTATTGAATTTTTTACGTCTCAGAAATAAGAATGTATAACGTATACGGTTTTATTGTTAATTATACGACAGTGAATAAGTTGTAAATAATCACTTGGGGATATAATTAAAATGAGGTAGATTTTGTGCCTGCAGTCCTGCACTTCTGCAGCGAGACATTTAGTTGTTTTTTGCTATATAGCAGTAATACGCAATAAGTTCTAATCCTAACAAGCGCACCAATGTTCCACTGGGCACCAGTCACAAAACAGTCTTTGCTGAACACCAGTATTATATACTAAGTACATACATCTACAAAAAAATTCATAAAATACTAAACATAATAGACCTTAATAAGAATGAACTTAAATCGAAATTAACAAACTGGCTTCTTCAACAGGATTATTCAAAAACAGAATCTTTACTTACATTCATCGCATAAATTTCATCTTAAATCTCCCAAAATACCTAAATGCACAAACACACGCACTCGCATACACACGCCAAAATAGACTACTAACAAACACACACACGCACACATACACACACCCACATACACATACACACACACATACACACACAAACACTTACTGCAATTTTTATTTTTATTTTTCCTTATTTTTACATACTAATCCATTAAACCAGTTTTAACCTGTAAGCATCTATAAACTTAAAGGTAGATCGACACACTCTGCTTGTTGTAAAATTAAAATGTAATAATCTTTAGCCGAACACTGTCTCTTAAGATACAGGATACCCTAGTTTAAGAGGCAGGGTTTATCAGTTTTGTATACAGATTTTACCAACCTACGCAAGCCCTACCAATTCACCAATTGTTTATAAGATTACTCTGTAATACCTCTACGTAATGGTTATATATCTGTAATTCTTGAAACAATAAAATTTATTATTATTATTATTAGTTATTATTAAGTAGATAAATCGCAATAAATAACAACACCATCACATAAAAAAACCGAAAAACCCCAACAATTACCACTTCAAAAAGAAAATCATCGCAAATGTTATTCCGCACGGCACCAAGATTAGAGATCCTACCGCGCACGTACCAAAAAGGTGTATGGATAAAAATTCGTGAGTGCCACATACATAACTAATAACTATGTAGTTTCTACTCTACGGAATAAGGACACGCATCGATTTCACCGGGGCCCATTGTATTCGGATTCTGCGTATCGAAAGATCACCAAACGTGATGCGAATGATGATGGTAGCGCAGAAGGCGTGATGACGAAGACGGATTCGTTGGAAGATATGTCATCTTCATTATCGTGATGGCAAATTGTTGTATGTGGCTGTGTACCCAAATGATATATAACTCCGCTCGCGAGAATGGTCATAAAAAATAAAATGGTCATAAAGGATAAAATCTGAGATTTACCTGTTTACCTTCTATTTTATCCGACTACACGTGCGAAAGAAATAGATGCTGTGATAAGCAGTAAGAAGCTAGTTCGTTTATGAATTAGCACTTTTGCAAGTTTGTAGCGAAATGGATGATGATTTAGGACGAAAACGAGCGCGCGATTTTTTATAAACAGACCTTTGGGAGTCTAGATATCATGAAAAATCTACTAAATGTATATTTTCAAAATAAAGTTATTTGCATTGTTGAATTAGTACTAATCAATCCCTGTATGGAGGCTGTTTTGCAATTTTCCTTCTTCTTATGGTTTATTTCCGCCCAAAGATGCGTTAAAATTTGTGTTTTAATATGGAACTTTCCACGCTCATAACTTTTAAATATATTATTTTTTTACATGTTTGTTTCCATATAGGACTAGATAATGATGAGACAAATTATATATATACTTTTTTATTTTGAACGTACATCGTCAAACAGTGGAGTAATCACTAGACTGCGTTTGTATGGAAGAATTTTCGTCTAGTGTAACCTTAAGCCAAAAAAACCGAACCGGTAAAGCAGTCGATGCTTGTGAAATAGAAAATATTAGCAAAGAAAATACTTCTATTCGTAAAAATCTACAGTTTTATGGAATGACATCTGGAAGTGGCATCGGAGACGGAAAACTTGTGTGGATTTCCTCACAACTTTCCAGTAGCCATAGTGCTCGTACGTTATGCGGTCGAACAGGAACATGACGTAAAGAAAGTTTTGAGTATGATATACAGGGTGTTTGGAAGGGAGCTGTACATACGCCTAGGGTAGAAACTAGGGATAGTCTGCTACCTACCCCCGCCCATTATATTGACCTTGACCTCAAGGTTTTTTTTTAATTTATTATTATTTTTTATTTGACTTTTTTATGATTTTTTGACTAAAACTACCTGTAGCTCAAAATCTATCCATGGGACCGGTCGGCTAATGGTCTTGTTTTAATCGTTAGAGTCTTAGGGTCCTGCAAAAAATTATTTTACACCAGAAAATTGTGGAGAAGAAAAGTTATGGGGCCTGAAGTACCGTAGTAAGGTAAAGAAATAATTTTAAGGGCAACTTTCTATGGGGTTTAAAAAAAAACTAACAGGGTTGGAGTTCTTCTGATTTTTTTAAAACATCCTCAGTCCATGCCCTTTCTAACGATATGCTAAAAGTGTAATTATCACTTTTAGTTTTAAAGTTATTAATTAATTTCCGCAACTAGGGCACTTCAAGCAAAAATTTCAACTAATGAAAATTAAATGTGTTCGATCGTAAAAGGATGGCAAATGAAATAAAAAATTTGGTAATGACTAATGTCATTAAATTACAAATTTTAATTAATTACTAATTTTAATTAATTACAAATTTTGTTCAAATTGATGACCATTGACCTGTAAACATGCTCGGCACCTCTTCCTCATCTCCACGGTCACCGTTCTAAGCAGCAGTTCCTCGCGCATTGTATCGAATGCGGCGTGGATCCTGTTAATTAGAACCTCCCTTGTTGGTACTTCTTCTGCGTACACCAACTCTTTCGCCCTTCCCCAGACGTAGAAGTCGAGTGGGGTAAGGTCAGGCGACCTTGGGGGCCAGGGAATTGGCCCACCCCGACCAATCCAAGAATTAGGAAAGCAGTTGATTAACTAACACTTCTTCTGCCTAATTTAGCGGAAGAAGTGTTTGACGAAGATCGGCCCATAGTCTTCCAGCACGACGGCTGTCCTGCTCATTGGAGCCTAGCAGTGAGGGAGCTTCTGGACAACTGCTTTTTGCAACTTTTTTTTGCTTTTTTGTAGTCGTTACGCTCTTGACAGAGCGGTCGTGGTCGTCATTAAGACGTGTTGTTACTATTTGCGGCAGATGTAATGCGTCTCAAAATGTCTCGCCACCTTGCCCAATTAAAAGTCATCCAGTTGCACGGGACCGCCCACAGCAGACTTGATCTGGTCGGTCCAACACATAGGTGGTCTTCCATGCGGTCTAGTGCCGTCCACTCTTTTTTTTTGTTTTTGACACCGAGTTCCGAAAAAAAGTTATTTTTCGCTTTGTAGTGTTTTGTTTTTGATGTCGGTTTTTAGTTTGGTACCTTATGTTACCATGCAGATACGCATTATTAAGGATAACTTAAAAACTACTCGTCAGATCTTGACCAAATTGAAATGGGACTACAGGAGAAACACCAGCTTTAAAATAAACAAAGAATCATCAAAATTAAATCAAATTAATTATTGTTCATATTTTATTATTTTGTACACCTGCCACTGTTGTGTCCTTTTTAACCCAAAGGTTAACTGGTAGATAATGCCTTGCTCCGTTAAGTCCGCCTTTGTCCTCCATACTACATGACCATTGTCCATGAAGTTTAAATAAATAAATAAAATCGGCATAATTGGCGGCGTAGGTAATCACGTAACAAAAATACAAAAACATAAAGTCGAATTGAGAACCTTCTCCCTTTTTGAATTCGGTTGTAAAGGGCTGACTACTGAGATGACCAATAAAAGAGAAATATGTAAAAGAAAAAATGTTGCACTGAAAACCCCAAATAAATCTGGGTAATTACCAAAGGTACCAAATTACATTCTATCAATGAAAAAGACGCGATAGTGATTGGCGAAAATAATTGTCGGGTAATGGTCAATCCCTAAAGGTTAGTGAAGACTAGAGAATTCGCTGTTTTTAAATATACTCGAACCACACTTCAAATGGCGCTTGATGTTTTGTTACAACCTTATATTAAAAACCAAGGAGCGTTTTGGTGTAACATTTTTTCGAGCAAAGACACGAGTGCGGGTGACGTTGAGTGAGGTCAATAATGAACGCAAGGTACAAGAAATGTTACAGGTAAATACTAACACGCCGTAAGTATTACGTCGAACACAGCAAGAACGTTACATTACATGAAAATGCTTCAAAAAACTGAACATTGCTCTGTATTGTACCATTCTTAAGAACGTTACATTACATTGTATTGTTCGCGATCATCGTCGCAGTTAGAATAAGTAAGGGCAAGATACTATGATTTAAGTCTGAGGATGTTAGTTAAAATATTCACCGTAATAAATTGATTCACACAATGACTAACAAGTCCTTTAAAAAGATTCTGAAAGCAGTTTTACCCGTATTGATCACAGGAAGGATAATTTTCCCTATAATAATGAAAACCACGTCTTATTATTGGACAAAGGAACGCAAATGCGTCACTAAGAATTAGGCATTAAGGAAGTCTGGATCAAAGTTCTAACTAACGTTACATCACTCTCTACGTGACTTAAAGTAAGTGTGCATATGATTAATATAATTATAATTGTGTAGGATAAACCTGGAGCAGCCACAGAACCGCTAAATGTGATCACTCCTGTGCCTACTTTCGTACGAATATGACGTTAAATGTGGTCTGTGTTGTTTTGATTTACCTCTAAATATTAAAGCACCTGCGTAGTTTGCCTATTTATATTGGTTTTTAGCCTCATTTGAATCTTAATTACCTGTTCAAGCTCATTCTTCCCATTAACCGCATTATATATGTCACTGTTTTTTTGGTATTTTAACTTTGGTAACTGTAGTCATGTTGGCCTTACTTTATTACTTAGGGCTTCAGGTTACCCATATATAGCGACAATGAATGACGATGCCAGGAATTGTATAATCAACCCGATTTTCCCACTGCTGTAAGTGGGACACAGGTCTCGTCTTTGTGAGAAATAGTGGGCCGTAATCTACCACAAGTATGTATTTTAGTATGTTTTGATCCGGTAGATGTTAAAAAAGATAGAGTACAATATAATACACGGGGTAAAATAGAACCAAAAATTCGAAGACATCTCATCACAGAAGAATCTACCAACCCGCACTGGGCCCTCATGGTGGATTACGGCCCAATCCCTCTCACAGAGAGGGAGCCTGTGGCCCAGCAGTGGGCACATTGAAAAGGCTGATGATGATGGGTAAAAATAAGCCATTGGAGCTCAGACTACGCAAGAGAGGTTTCATCTTAATAATGTATACTTTTAGGGCCATAAAGGTGTACCTAAATGCCCGAATACTCGTAATTGCAAAATTCACAGCAAAATATCTTCATGAATTTCTTCATGATTTACTTAATTATTAAAATTTCTCTAAGATTTAACCCCGAGGTTTGCCAGTAATAGGCTGCGGTATCATGTTATAACGATCCTCAGATCAGTGGCATTCTATCCTTTACCTTATAGAATGCAAAGGTACACTTCAAGAGATGCGCGCACGCAGTCGGAATGCTAATCATGTTCCAAACGAAGATAATGAATAAGATTTGAATGATGCGATCATGGCGGGCTGCCATGTTAGGTACCTACCGAATCTTTTGTTGTTTGTTTTGGAGATACATCGACATTGAATTGAGAAGCTTTTCGTTTGACGAGGTACTGATGAAGAGTTCTTAGATTTTAGAAAAAATATCCCTGCTAAACCTAAATAAAAGTCTAGTGGCATTGTAATAAAGTACAAAATAACATGCACTAGGTATAGAATTGTAATGAGGTCTATCCCGTGCACATACTTTACTATAATTCTGTCTATAGTATTTGTGTTTGTTTTCTCCTCAAATATTTGCAGAAGAGAATTTCGCATATGCGCATCCCCATATAATCATCTTATGGGTCTGGATTGGGAACATGGTATTTTAATTTTGTACAGAATCATGATTTTCATTCAAACAGGATAATGTGTTCCTTGTCACAATTCCACTGGCATTCATCATCATCTTCCTACTCTTGTCCTAAAGCCGCTTCCACAAGCTAGGCGAACGCATACCGTGTTTGTGTTGAGTGATTGTGGTCAGTGTTCGGCACGAGTTTGATGTTCGCCACTGTTTGTGGCAAACAGCAAGCAGGTGGCGGCATAACACTATCAACTACAAACTAACATATTATAAAACCAAGTCGTTCGCCACGTCTGTCTGTTTGTAAGCGATAAACTCAAAAACTACTGAACGGATTTTCATACGGTTTTCACCGATAGACATAATGATTCATGAGGTAGGTGTATTTTTATTTGTTAAGGTTTTGTTGAAATTGGTTGAAATATGACGATAATGATTGAAAATATCGACAAAAGTTAAGACGTCTGGATGCTTTCATCGAAATCGCTGCCTAATCCCTTTGAGATATAACAAAATAATATATGGTGGAATTTTCCCTCTTTTATGGGTCTATAGGAGAGTCCACAATGGCATATATCTATCTTTTAATGATAGCTTACTATACCCTTTGCTACCCGTGCGAAGCCGGAGTGGGTCACTAGTAGAGTATTATAATACTACGAGTATATACTTGACGTCGGTGCAACACGTTTCTTTTTCCTTATCATTCATATCAGTTTAAATGACACTATACACCTTAATTACACTTGGTAGATCATTTATCTATGCGACCGTTGATGAATAATTAAATATTTATATATATAATGAACACCTTGCAACAATTTACAAACTTTTACACATTACACCGACATGATAATTGTAGATTATCATGTCGGTGTAATGTGTAAAAGTCACAATAATATATTGGTTATGAACACAGACATATATCTAACTAGACAACGCAAATCTGAAACCATGCGTGTCACTTTTTTCACAAAAAATCAGTTTACTTACCGACGATAGAAAATGTTTCCAGTGTCTCGGCCAACTTTTTTGTAGATTCTATACAGCTCAATACGGCAGAATTAGACTTAAAATTAGTAATTAGTCCGGTGCCGATAACGCTTAACTTAAACATCTCAAAGTAAAAGAATTACTCTCCCTTTTTAGGGTTCCGTACCCAAAGGTTAAAAACGGGACCCTATTACTGAGACTCCGCGGTCCCTCTGTTTGTCTGTCTGTCTGTCACCAGGCTGTATCTCATGAACCGTGATAGCTAGACAGTTGAAATTTGCACAGATGATGTATTTTTGTTGCCGCTATAACAACAAATACTAAAAACAGAATAAAATAAAAATTTAAGTGGGGCTCCCATACAACAAACGTGATTTTAGAGCCGTTTTTTGCGATAATGGTTCGGAACCCTTCGTGCACGTGTACGACTCGCACTTGGCCGGTTTTTTTACACATTCACACAGTCGGATGTGTGAATGAATTTATCAGAACTGAATGTGTTTATCAGTCTATGTATGTATGTATGTTTGTTCCTATATGGCTTTCTATAAACCAAATGCGTCGGCCGATTTTGATGATTAAGAATCATCAAAATCATCAATCGATTCGTCTTAATCTTGCGAGTGTCACTGGCAAAATGACGCATTTTGGGCGCCATATTGTAGAGGCCAAATTTATTATTTTCCAGACCCATCGTGTGGGGTATCAAGATAAAGGGTTTTAAGAGCAGATTTCAAAAATATATAAAACAGTTATTTGTTTAAATGTACCTAATACGAAAAAAAATGTTAACCAAAAGTTATAAGTAAAAAATTACAAAAAAAAAAAACAGAAAAGACGCTACATACATATTCGCGACTTGGCTGACCGAAACCAGATGTATCCTACGACTGCACAGCATGATTTTCTTCTTGTTTCCGACTTTTTAGTTCGTTTCTTAAGCAGTCGGGTTTTTTGTATTTTTTGAAACGCGATATATATTCATTCACGTCATCTAGTAGATAAGTAGATTTGTCTTTAGTCACGAACACCAAAAAAAAATAATTAAAACCAAGTAGGTACTTGCTTACACAATTTACGTAAAAACAATTAAGTGCCGTTGGCATCGCCGAATTTAAATGAATACGAAGTCGTATATATTGTCAACTACTTAATATATGCGAACGGAATTAAGTTGAAGATAAAATGAGTTGTTTCTACCATTCCTCGTTAATGGGCGGCGAGTCGGTTTCGCATATATAAACTATAAGATGTGGGGGTCTTGTAGGCTAGGAGGCGAGTACTGGAAGTGATATGTTATATATAAGTGAATTTTTCTTTGTTTGATTTTTCTCTTTGTTTTTGTTATTTAAGTGCGTTATAGTATTTAATTGGTAATCGAAATGAAATTGCCTGTTAATAAATTAGTCAGTGACGATTTTGTTAGTTACATATTACTTGAGTAAATAAATAATTAAAGAAATTACATATTTCAAACGTCTAGTGATATGAAGATTAATCTTTCCCATCGTTCATGTGGCGAGAATCTACGAAATTAAATACCATCACGATTTATTTTTCATTTCGGAAAAATACTGCAGAATAAATGTGGATCACGTCAGAAATGATGATATCCGCAGGAGCACCAAACTTACCGACATAGCCCGAAGAATTGCCAAACTTAAGTGGCAGTGGGCAGGGCACATTGCTCGCAGAACGGATGGCCGATGGGGCCGCAAAGTTCTGGAATGGCGATCGCGAACCGGAAGACGATACGTTGGAAGGCCTCCCACTAGGTGGACCGATGACCTGGTTAAGGTTGCGGGAAGGCGCTGGATGCGAGACGCACGGGCTCGGTCAATGTGGCGACGCCTGGGGGAGGCCTATGTCCAGCAGTGGACGTCTTTCGGCTGAAATGATGAATGTGGATGATTGAGGAAGACGATAATTGTGCTTGATGCACTGATGTTTATTCATTTGGAGGTCCAATTTAACTCAAAGACACCAGAATCTCTATGTTTTCTTTCACCTTATGCTAAGATGTTATTGCAAAACCGAGTTCCGGTATCAGCTCGTCTCAAAAACATTACAAATACGCGATAATGAAGATATAAATCGTTCATTTGGTGATGATATCGATAATATTATCTAACGACGGAAGATAACACATACTTTCGAGTAAGTGTAATTAATTACGATGATTGAAGTTGATAATATATGAATTTCCTCTCTCGTCGATATTATTTTTGAATTCCACATACATACATAAACTCGCGCCATTTTCCCATGAGGGTTGGTGTAAACTACAGAACCATTTACGTTCATACATCTAGTCACAAATTTGGAAAACCGTTCCGTAACAAATTTTGAACAATCTGTTATGGCTGTTGAATTAAAAAAAAACCCGACTGCTTCAAAAGCGAACTAAAAAGTCGTAAACAAGGAAAAAAGCATGCTGTGCAGCCGGAGGATACATACGCGCGAGCTGGCTGACCAAAACCAGACTTTCTAGTTCGCTTTTGAAGCAGTCGGGTTTTTTGATTTTTTGATTTAACATTATTTATTTATAACTTTTTAGTTAAGTTTTTTTCGAATTAGATACATTTAAACATATAAGTGTTATATATTTTTGAAATCGCCTCTTAAACCCCTTGATACCCCACACGATGAGTTTGGAAGAAAAAAAATTTGGGCCCCCACAATATGGCGCCCAAAATCCGCCATTTTTCTATTGTCCAATTTGAATGTAACCTATGACACTTGCAGGGTTAAGACGAATCGATTGACGTATGAATCAAAATCGGCCAACGCGTTTGGTCTCTGGAACGCCATATAGGCACAAACATACATAAGTACATAGACTGATAAACACATTACCCTCCTTCGGCAGTTGGGTAAAAATAAGATCACTTTTGTTTTGAACTAAAAGGTAGGTTCCTAAAACCCTGCTCGATTAGAAAACAAATAATTAATGATCAAATCGAGATATCGGTTTATAAGTTTATGCAATTGGCTGTTTAAAAAAAAGCAACACACCTTATTTATACAGTCTTTTAGGATCCATCCATCATCATAACGATAATAAAAATGAAATACCCGAAATGAATCTTCAAAATTAACCTAGGTACGATAACGTTTCAAAGTAGAACCCTGGCTCCCAACCTAACATGTTTTTTCCTCCCGTCTCGACATGCTCAGACCAGCAGAGCCACTGGCCCGTGAAGACACCGAGGGACACATATCCTGCCTTCTCCTAATGAAATAAATTACCTACAACACACTTCCAAAACATCCTAACCGACAGACATCCACCACAAATGTAAACTCTATGAGGAGAATGTTAAAGTTGGTTTTCGGTTGGAAGATCAGTTGTCCCTGAGAGGATGATTTTGTAACCTTTTTACTCCAATACATGGGTGGTTGTGCGCAGCTCGTGAGAAAGGGAGCTGTTCTATCTGAATAAGTAATGCCTGCAGGTGCGGATTTGAAACGGGCTTGTAAAGGGCAACACGCTAAAGGGGCATGTTGGTACATGTTTGTGTTTGGACTTTGCCGTAAAGAGGTTTTGATGGTGAGTTAGTAAGCACTGTTTTGGGCCAATGCTTAGCTGTATCTTTGAAGTCTATTGGATTGCGCCTAAGTTCTGAATGCCTAGGAGCACTACGGTTTTCGGTTAAGGTCCTGGTAGGAAATCGCAGTTTTCTCCTAAATCCTACTATACTAATATTATATATGTGAAAATCTTTATACTAGGAAACATCTACGGCTAAACGAACTTGACATGGTCTGGATTAGGAGGGTTTTTTTTTTAGCCCGGTGCGCGGTGGTACGTTCCCGTCCCCCGTACGGAGGTCAATTTTTTTTCACGCGGGTAATACTTCTGGCAAATACTATTTATCGAATATATCTCTATCTATAAGCATAATAAAAATTAAGTACTTAAATAAAATGATTTAGCTTAATATTGTCGAAACAAGAAGGGAAACTACAGAAATTCCAATTTATAAGTACCGTAATAACTAATTTATTAAGGTAGGTACAATTAATCAAATTCCGTAGATTGATAGAATAAAGATAACAAAAAATATCTAAGACCTGACGTGGTACAATCGTGATGCAAATCATGGGTATTTTCAGTATTTCACTAAGCACATACATCTTATCAATATATATGTAAGTATGATAAATAATAAATAATCGCCCTATTTAGATAAGACAGTGCAAAATAATGATGATGAAGCAGAAATTAAGAGACGTCGCATTTTAAGGATTGGTGAGGTGGAGGAAGATTGTTCTGGAAAAGATGATGTTAATCTATTGGGGATTTTGACTGACGACTGAAAAACAGGAAACATTTGGTAATAAATAAAAATCGAGGAAACAGCCCGAACATCAACTATCTGCAGAGGATGAAGTAGAAGAAAATAATAATATACGAGTCAAAACGCTTGTGGAAAACATATATGATATATAGATAATTTAATCTTTGACAGAATTCAAAAGTACGACTAATACCTAACGATGAAATTCAGACATTGAAGCTGTACGGATTTATGATACATTAGAGCAATGTGCCAAATAAATAGTACAATAAGCTGTCAACCTTACTTTAAAAATCTAAAAATTCTCACATTGCCTTCCCTATACATTTACGAATCAAATATGTTTGTGAAATCAAATCTAAGCTACTATAAGACTGCTGTCAAAAGCTATTATCGAAAATTAAGGGATAAAAAAAGATTAGAGGTACAAATACCGTATGGTAAAACGGCACTATTAAATAAAAGTACTTTATGCATGACATCATTAATCTATAATAAATTGCCTGATGACATTAAACAATTACCAATCCTCCAGTTTAAAAAGAAACTACATTCATTATTAATAGACAAATGTTATTATGATATCAAAGATTACTTGGGTGACAAAAATATTGTATTCTAAAGACAAGAAATGAAAAATAATTATAATTATTGCCCACATATGTATGACAATATTGTTAACTGTATTTGCATACCATTTAAATCGCTTGTGTCTTTGCTCTTTTTTAATATTTATGTTAGAATATATTTGCAATGTAATAATGAATTATGACTATTAAGACTTGAAATTGAATTTGTACGTATTTATAATTTGGAATATTTTAATAATGTATCTAAACTAATATGACTAATTGTGTTTTAACTTCTGATTTGTATTTTATTATTGTATGCCTTAACGGCGGGACATAGCTGAACTTATTTTAATTATCTAAGACCTGCATCTATGATGTATACCTATAGTTCACAATAAAGATGATTTGATTTGATTTGATTTGATTTGATTCAGTTGGTGAAATGCAGATACGTAAAGACCCGGTTTCAACACAATCTACAGTACAGATTAAGAAGAAAATATAACAGAGGAACAAAAAAAAATACATCAGCATGTTAGATTTGATGTGGATGACGAATATTCAAGAGTACGTATTCAGGTACGTACTCTTGGACTTCTGTTCAGCAGTGAATTTTATGAAGCTCAACAGCAATCATTGCGTTCATTGTTCCTAGGTAAGGAAACAAAGAAACTTGAAGAGAACGGTTATCAGTAGTCTGGGTTTACTAGGAAGTTGTAAATGCAAATGAAGGTAATTGCTTACAGCACTTGTAAGAGAATAGATCAGTGGCAGGTAAAGACTTGTGAATATAGATAACATGCAAACCGCAGTTGTTGCTTTGCACTGTTTTTGAGACTTGATAAATATTACAATTTCTTTATTATTTGTACCATATATAAATCCAAATCTCTACTTCTCTAATCTCCAAAACAAAGTCGATGTCCGCGTCTGTCGATGCGATGGCGATGTCGACGTCATTTATTTTTACCCTACTGCCGAAGGAGGGTAATGTGTTTATCAGTCTATGTATGTATATATGTACGTATGTATGTATGTATGTCTGTTCCTATATGGCGTTCTAGAGTCCAAACGCGTCGGCCGATTTTGATGATTCTTACGTCAATCGATTCGTCAAACCCTGCGAGTGTCACGGCTACATTAAAATTGCAAAATAGAAAAATGGCGGCTTTTGGGCGCCAAATTGCGGGGTCCCAAAATTTTTTTTTCTTGGTTTTGGCATCGTGTGGGGTATCAAAATGAAGGGTTTTTAAATGTGATTACAAAAATATATAATACGTCTATGTTTAAATGTACCTAATGATAAAAAAAATAACTAAAAGTTGTAAATAAAAAATATATTTAAAACTAACAAAAAACCGGGTTTTTTGTTATTTTTAAACACATTTTTTTATCCGCTAACTTCTTGTAAACCACGCAGCGGGTTTTGAAACGGTTCTTACTATTACAGCATTTATCGATAAACCAAGAAGGTTTTTTTATATAATTTGTCTCGTGCGAAGTCGGAGCAGGTCGCTAATGTCTTTATAAATGTACTATATATGTATCCTTTCGGTGTATATTATATCGCATCAAAATCCATTGCGTAGTTTAGAAGAACAACGCGGCCATACAGACGGTTACGAATAGCGACTTTATTTTGTGGTGTATAAGGGTAAACTCTTGCCCTCTTACAAATAAACGCAGAATAAAGTTATACCAGGTATAAACCTATGAACCTACCTTACCTTACCTTAGTTATACCTGGTATAACTTTATTCCGCGTTTATTAGTAAGAGGGTTAAAATACAGAGTTTTAATTAAAAACAAATGAATTGCATCATCTGTCCGGATAATCTAATCTTCTAAAGATTAAACCTTTATGCTTAATCACCCACGTCTTTAAAATCAGTCTTGTATCGGTACCAAAGTGCCTGAGTGCACTAGTGTTAATGATGTTTGTCTTGTCTGTGCAAAAGGACTCATCCTTTTGCACAGACAAGACGACCATCAAAGTGAACCTTGAACTTGGATAGTGTCAAACATGACATGAGTCATAAACTGATGTAGGAGGTATATGACATAGGTAGGTAAGGAAATGTGTCATGCACGAATGATCTATGATTTTGATTAACAAGGTACAAAAATATCACATTTGGATTACTAAACTCTTTACTTGGGAATTTCTGTAGCCTTTGGTCCAGTTTCTGAAATGAATATGACCCCAAAATTAATATTGACGAGTCACATCACATTACACGTTGTCATTTGCATCGTATTTGACAAATTCATTTTCTTTTCTTTTCTTTTCTTTTCTTTTCTTTTCTTTTCTTTTCTTTTCTTTTCTTTTCTTTTCTTTTCTTTTCTTTTCTTTTCCTTTCCTTTCTTTTCTTTTCTTTTCTTTTCTTTTCTTTTCTTTTCTTTTCTTTTCCTTTCTTTTCTTTTCTTTCCTTTTCTTTTCTTTTCTTTTCTTCTCTTTTCTTTTATTGCCCTTTCTTTTCTTTTCTGTATAATAAGTATGATCAAGCTTCGTATAACAAAGACAATCTTCATCGTTCCACCCAACTCCGTCCCTGGAATTACGAGATGCATTTGTCGCTCCAATGCGTCCGATAACACACAGCATTACATAAACCGATCGAATCCCGAGATAAGTCTTACGATACACAAGATGCATCATCTGATACCAATTTATGTGAGATTTCATATTGAAATCGTTGTGTAATTAGGTTTATAACTGTACGCGTGTTTTTGCAAAATTTCACATTAACTTTATCAGATCGATTCTGAACTATGCAGTTATTAAAATATAGTAGAATCGATGGGTTATTTCGTCAGGAGGACCTAATCTAATATTGGTCTATCATCAATAGGTCCTGCCTTTTACCAACTAGGGTCTGCTTCCAGACTGACAGGATCTAGCTGAGTACCAGTATTTTACAAGGAGTATGTGCCTATAACCTCCACAACTCAGTAACTTGATACAATTGTTGTATCTCACGACGGCGGGTTAGTCTTAGTCGTGTGTGTGATGCACATGCATATTGCTTATGTGTGCGTACGCTCGCGAGCACTCAATACTGCCTGAGCACACAGATACTATGTGCATGTGCATCACACACACGACTAAACCAACCCGCCGTCGTGAGATAGAACAACTTTAACACGGTACCCCTTGGCTTCTGACTACCACAACGATTGTTAAAGATCTTCAAATGGCAGACAGTAACCACGGCTTGACATGCTTTTCGAAGCACAGAGGACTCTCGGTATATACTCCAGTCTCAGCAAACGTTGCGTAACCTTGAAGATCGACTCATGCGGTTATTATTACTCAACCACAAGCTCCTCACAACATTAAAAGATAATAATCAGTGGATTTTTACGACAAGAGCGATATTTAGGGGCTCAATGTTCATCTACTTGATTATCTGGCAAATTATCAAAAACAAACGTAAAAGATAGGAAACAAACTAAGTCCACCCATCTAAGGTTGAACAATGAATATGGACTGCCTCAAAACGATTGTGTCATCGAATGGACTTTTTCCAAAAAAATTGTTAGCGTCTTAACACAAAAAAATCAGCAATTGCAAGGAAGTAAAACCATCATTTTGAAAACTAGACAGTAACAATCCTTTTGAATATCTTGCAATTAAACTTAAAGGTAATAGACATATATGTTCGAATCTGATTGCTCTAATAACATACCCACTCTCGCTGTCCACTTTAGCAAAGCAACTTATAAAAGAGTAATACATAATAGTCTAATACCACACTTTAACAAATACTTCTGTAATAGACCGCCATTCCTAAAGACCAGTAGTTATTCCCAGCAATTTGCAACTCCAAGGACAGGACTTAATAAGTTTTTGCCTGGGAGCGGCAAGGGAGATGACTCCGTCAAGCATGGCTGGCTCAGGGGACCTACTCGTAAGTCGCTACATCTGCCCATTTGCTACGAGGGTCATGTTTATTTAGCAGACATTTTATAATGTGGTTGGTATACTTATGAAGACTGCTAATATTCGAGGACAATCTTAGGTTTTAATTTCAAGGTTTAAGAAAGATTATAAGGCCGAAGTCCTTGATGGAAGCAAAGACTCAATTTTTTTTAATAGCTGACATCAAATTCTTTGTGTACAATACTAATAAGGAGAAGAAAACATAATCTGTACACAATATATTGTTGAATTTTGAATTATGTCACCTATCCTTTTTTATGACTGAAGCTTTTTCAATATTGCTGCTAGATATTTTGCCTTTATTTTTAAACAGAATTTGAATTTAGAACCTGCTAATTAGTTGCCAGCACCAATTGCTAAGAGATTCTAAATCCAAGTATTGGAATCATCCCAAAGATAACCCAGACTTTCTCTTTCAAAACCTGAGACCGTATCAACAAGCACAAAGGTTTCAAAGGATGACACATACTCAACAAATATAATAAAGCCTGCTTGGGAGCTACAGAGATGAATCGTCACGCCTCGCTGGCTCCGAGGGTCAGCCCACAGCTTTTACGATTATGAAGACAGGTTATAGACTGGCTCGAGGCTTTTGTTTTTTAGTTGTTCGCATATAAGTATAAGAAGGATATAAGTTAAGAGGAAATATGGGCAGAGAGCGCCGACTGAATTTCCCAAGTAAAAAGTCATAATTCGAGGTTTGGCTCTCGTCTATTTCCTCCTCCAATATTGGACCAATTTAAAAGATATTCCATAAACTGGTAAAGTAAGATATATACTATGTCCCTATTTTTTCTTTTTTTCATTTATATTTGTCAAATTTGTACACTAAGCCTCTGTTGACAGCGCAATTTTGAGCATTTTTTGAGGGTTCTAGTGCTTCTAAAGTTATTGTATCATCAAAAAGGAAAACATAGGGACATATAATATATATTTCGTTTTCAGTTTATGGAATATCTTTTAAATTGGTTCAATATTGGAGGAGAAGATAGACGAGAGCCAAACCTCGAATTATGACTTTTTACTTAGGAAATTCAGTCGGCGCTCTCTGTACCCGTTTCCTCTTAAGACAGGACTATTTAGACATAGGATACGTGGAGATATATAAAACAGAAACTATGGGTGTACATTTAGAAGAAAAGGCAGATGATTTTACTTAGGCCTATAGAAGATTATTGCATAATTGTTTAGATCATATACATTATTGGATTATCTAACATTAAGGCTACTTATATTAAATGAAGATTAATAACAATATAATGTACGACCTTATCACTAAAAGCTTATAAAGTCTGCACTTCGCAATCGCAATGCATAATAATTACGGTACTTAGTATTTTTGTATTTAAATGGACGCCCGATCAATATCTCTACATGAACTTTTACCTTCACTTTTTCTCCGTCTACGGAAATAATTATATCGTGATAATAAACCAATAATACTGAATTAAAATTCACATATTCATAATTATCAAAAGTTCAGTTTGTCTCACGCAATCATTCGCATTTCGTATTTAAATGCAAATCTGTCGCGTAAAGACGCCATGTTCTTTTTTTCCCGCCAACATAATGCAGACAGTTAACCCATATTTTATAATTAACGCTGTTGTTACATTTACGTTTATGAACGTAGTACGGCCGTAGTAAATTAGGTTTGTCTGGCAGTTTGTTTATTTATAAATTGAATTAAGAACAAGCTATGGTTAACAACGTTTTGTGTTGTTTTAAATGTGTTTCTTCGCGAAATGTCTAAACAATCGATACAATCAATAAGGTTCTGCTTATTAATTTTAAACTCGCTTACTTCTACTTCATTTGGTTTCCAAAAAGCTCTCAAGGATTATCTATCCATATCTATGCCTTTTACTAAAGTTTCCATTTCTCAGTCTTTTATTTCATCCTCTACGGTTTCAAGAGCTAACTGACAGCTAAAATGGCGGGACAGGGCGAGTGAAACTATATTTGAGTGTCTACTTTTTTATTCCGCGTTCCGTTTCGTCACGCGATCACCATGTCGGCATAATTTTTTGTTATTATTTCGTGAAATTGTGTATTTATTTCGTTATCTCCGGTTCTGCTGACGATTAATTTTGTTTTCGTTTATGAATGCCACGTATTCATACTTCTTAGTATACAAAGGAAAATATTTGAATTAAGTAGGACGTAGGTAGGCTGTATGCCGTTTTTCCTTGAACAGATTGTGTAAGAATTTTAGGAAATGAATTTGCATGAATTGCGAATTTTCATTAAGGATTTATGTAATTAGAATTAACAATATGTGTTAGTCATAACACATATGATATGACAATAATTCATTCATTAATATGTAATATTCTGAGATAATGTTTCGAGACCGCAAATACCTATTAAAATAAATAAGTTGTTTCCTTTACTTACGCTGATGTGATATCAAATGTTGCGAATAGATTCATAAATTAATACTATTATTTGTTGTACCTACGAACCGTCCAACTTTAACAAATTAGAAAACTGAGATTCGCTTACCCGTAAAGTCTTCACTTAAACTTTTCCCCATTTCAACGAAAATCGATACCCATTCCACACTATTCTCAAGCTTTGGTAGCCAAAACAGAAAAAAAAGAAATTGGAAAACAAACAAGATGAGCGTCCGTCGATTGGTGGACGCGACGTTGCCGTTCTGGCATCCCGCCGAGATGCGCAGCACCTGTCCCTCTCACTCGTATGGCTCGCTATATTTCTATCTCTTTCCTCAAATGTCCGCAGGATCGTCTCGCTTGAAGACGCAACAGAGATATTTTATCCGAAAGCTTTGAACTTCGAACGTCGTTCGTTTTTATTTTGAACTGAGAACCAATGGCGGCTGAGAGAGATTCTTTTGTTGTTTGTTTTTGTTTGAAGTAATTAGGTGGAGTAATTGAGAGTACGTAGGTATTGATATAATGAGTGTCTGTTAAGCCTTGAGTCAAGAATTGTATTGATATCGTATAATGCATTCGTTTTATCTTAAAATTATAAAGTTCAAGACAATGAATACCTACGTAAGTACTACCTATCCACTTATAAAAAAACGGCTGGAGAAAGATTAAAAAACGACTTCCTTGGTAGGTTTTTTGTATTCGTTTTTAACTCAACGCATCTTTAACATTTTTATGCAATGACTTGAGCTTATCAATAAGCTCGTAAGTTGACATATAAAATAGCTGGAATTTATTTGTTATTTACAACAGAATGCAACAAAAAAATAATAGACTAATAATAAATTTATTTTAATTGTAGGTAAGATAACCAGTTATCCCCTAGCCTCGTAATCAAATGCCCAGAAAATCATATTGCAGAAAAGCATACAAAAATTATAATGCTATCGAAGGAAATATTCTAATATTTATTTTAAGAGACTTGTCAAGGAACATTACTTATCGCTGTAATCGTGCTCATAGTATTTTGACTTACACTTTGTCTATGATTGTCATACGACATTTATTTTCACGGCTTATATATCAAATATGTATGTATTTATGTATCTATTACATGGCATTTGTATCTATTTGTATTTGTATCATTGTGATATTAATTTTATTATCATTGTATTCTTTGTTGGTATTGTTGCACCACTGACAACCCCATGTCATGTCCACGCATTCACTGTCCATTCCAGGTTGCCTGGAAGAGATCGCAGAATGCGATAAGGCCGCCCATTGTATATATTTTTAGTTTTATGTTTCAATTGTTACTGTATTTTCTGGTGTACAATAAAGAGTGTATAAATAAATAAATAAATATCTTCACTAGATTATAAAAAAAGTTATCTTAAATCCTATTACTGGCATAGAAATTCCAACATTGCGTAATCTATGGTTTCTTATTTTATGCCTTTAAACTCAGAAGTGTCCTTATCAGGAGGAGTGAAGAGTTTTGGTTAAGCTTCTCTGTTTTATATTCCCACAATTGCGTTAAATTAAATATTAATAGTGTGAAAATGGTGGCTTTTTAATCTAAAAATATTTGTGAACGTCCACGATTGTTGGCAAGTAAAACACAGCGGTAGAACATGAGTTTGTTCATGTTTTCGACAAAACTCCGTGGAAGCTGCCAGTAAAGTTAACACCATTTTACTGGGGCCTAACTAGGACATTGGACTAAAAACTAAAGGAACTAGAACTTCTAAACGTGACACTGGCTAAATGCACAAACCGGGCAAAGCAAAAAAAAAATAACCTGGATGAGTGCCAGCGATGGGTGGTTTGCCCTAACTACCAATCCTTGAAGCCCAATGGCCTTATCAAAGTGATACTTAGGTCTAAAAGGTAAAAACTCCAGATCCAAAATTATATCAAAGTGTAAGTAGTATCTAGAGCAAGGTCGCCAATCATGATCTCTTTCAATGACTCTTTTACGAACTTCTTGAACACCTATTTCACAAACACCGCGAAAAACAAATGACTTTATTCTTATTCTTTAAGGTACATTATTGTTCTTACAATTGGAAATTTTATCAACAAGGCGAGGTTAGGTTTTTGGCGGGCACGTGATGGCGTCTATGTTGCTTCTCTTTTTTATTTTCTTAGAATTGTGTTAAATTGAATATTAACTGTATAAAAATTGTGTTTTTGTATTCTAATAATATTAGTGATAATTCACGAGTCTGGGCAAGTAAAACACAGCGGTAAAACATGAGTTTGTTCATGTTGTCGACAAAACTCCGTGAAGGCTTCCAATAAAGTTACCGCCATTTTACTGGAGCCTAACTAGGACATTGGACTAAAAACTAAAGGAACTAGAACTTCTAAACGTGACACTGGCTAAATGCAAAAACCGTGAGAAGCAAAAAAAAAGCTGGAGGGCTGCCAGGGATGAGTGGTTTGCTCTTCCTACCTTGAAACATAATGCCTTATCAAAGTGATACCTACTTATACAAAAACTCCAGATTCTGAATTATATCAAAGTGTAGAGCAAGGTCGCCAATAATGATCTCTTTCAATGACTCTTTTACACAATTCTTGTTTGGCACCTATTCACAAACTTCACGAAAAACAAATGCTTTACTCTTATTCTTTATGGTGCATTATTGTTCTTACAATTAGACATATATATTATCAACACGGTGAGGTTAACCCAGAATTCGGATCTCTTGCAGGAAACTTCAGTGCGATAGAGACACAGACATAAATCTACTTAGATAAGCCAAGTCCCGCCATCTGTATGAAAACCAAGCGTGCCACTTTTTCACAAACAAATTTACTTACCGATGAAAGAAAACATTTTTTAAGCCTCGGACAACTTTTTCTATAACTACATTCTTTACAGCTCAATATGGCATTTTTCTAGATTTCGGTGGATTTCCAGTGCCGATAATGCTAAATGAAAAGCTCTGATTACGATCATTGATCGTAACTTTACACCGTTTTTTGGCACACGAAGTACATAAAATCGCGTCATCTAGTAAGATTTATGTCTGTGGATAGAGATTTGAGTCTTGACATTCCATTAATTACTATGACACAATCTCCAGACGAGTCCACATCTAACATCACATAATGGTACAGATACCTATCAGATCAGAACATAATAGTTCAGATATGTATCAGATCGGGGCAGGTCGATGTGATCAGGTTCAAGGCCATGCATTGTTCTTTTGTTGCTAAGACTCAGACAGACTCAAGACAAAAGGTTTGAGAGTTTCATGAGAGCAAAAAGTTCTAGGCATTTATGTTTGAGGTATGTTCTTGTAGTCATAGAAATTATTAGGATCCTCTATAATATATACAAGCTGGATTCCCAGCGGACTACCCCGCGCAGTGCTGCCAACTCGTTTAAGCAAAAACGCGCTGTTAGCTCTTTAAAAAAGAGCTAGAACGCGCTAAACGGTCGGTGTCAAAAATCGGTCAAATTCGGCGCCAAATTTAAACATAACGCCCAATTATTTGAGACTATAAATATATAAACGCAGTTTTTTATTTATTATTTAATCAAATTATGTCATACATAGGAGATTAGAGTACTTGTTTAGTAATAATAAAAAAGTAGTGACGTTTTAATGTAATTATTTTATAAAATAAAGGGATTAAATTAATTCATCATCGTCTGATTCTACTACCATTGCTTCTGAGGCTGAAATAAGGTTGGTCTTGATCAGTTTTGGACTTGAATTTATATTTATCTGTGGATGAAATTGTCCTTAAAACGTCGTTGGGAAGTTGAAAGTTTGCGCAGTTACTCTTTTTTTAAAGAAAGTACAGAGTTTCAAAAAGCGCTAGATTTAGCGCTAGGCGCTAGAACGCGCTATTGACCAAAAAAAGCGCTAAGTTGGCAGCACTGCCCCCGCGTGAATGTTGAAAATTATCCCAAGGGATATACCTATATTCGCGAGATAAAAAGTAGCCTACGTCCTAATCCAGAACATGGTCGAGTGTCAAGTTTTAATTTTATTTGTTAATTTCCCCGAGTTCAGATGACGATAGTCGTCAACGACCTTGAGGGAACAAAACGCGCACTCGTTTCACACCCGCGCGACCTAAAATTCAGTAGTTTTTTTGTACTTTCCTTATTATTCTATGACTTAAAAAAAACCTGAGATCAAAATGAAGATAGTTAAATTGTCTTTTAGATGGTGTCAATTTCATTAAAATACGCCCGGCGGTTTTGGTGCGATTGTCGTTTTTTTTTGTCCGTGTTAGATAGACATAACTTTACAAATTAATTACACTATGTTGTACAAATAAAACTATAAATTTTCTTAGATCAAATTATTAAGAAAATGGTCTAATGTAACATATATTTTTACCAAAAAATTAAGACTAACCGTTTAGACGTGATTCTCATTTTAAAATCAGCTACGCATGGGTATCCGCGCGGATTAAGCCGTTAAGATGATTTCTGTCTTTATTTTGTTTCTTGCATCTTCCAAATTAGAATTAAACATGGTCTGGGCTGGGAATATCTTATAACTAACATGGCTCGACATTCCGAAAACAAAAAGTTTTTCTAGCAAATTGTTTGATAGTAAAAACACTACGAAATTGGATGAATCGCATAAAATATACCCAAGAACTCTACGGATGGTTTATTAATAAGGTACATAGGATTATTTTGAGCTTCTTCTTTTTTTTAAACCGCCAACTTCCTGTGCTAGATAAATACAATTTAAAATTTTATAATGGCAAAGCCTTCTCACGCTCTTTAGATGAGGAATGTCTGAAGCAATATGTTTACAAGCAATGTTTATTGAAGTAGGTTTTTTGCTTGGCAGCTTTTTTAAGTTTGCAAACCATTTTGCTCAATATTTAACACTTTGTAAGTCACTTGCCATTCTGACCTTGCCTAATGAAACTGCCTAGTAATACTGTAAAGTATGTATGTTTTGATGTTTGTTAATCAATCCCACCTTACGGCTCAATCGATTTAGATGAAACTGAGCTCACGGGTATGACCTGTGCTATTATGCACCATAATTGACAATCAATTCAACAACATTAATTGCGTTTTTTTTTGTGCAGAACTAGACTTTTTAAACAGATGAAGGATGTTAGAGGTCATGTTTAACTCCCGTGTGCGTGTTTTAAGTTTGACGTGTGTACCTGTATGTTTCTCTGTTGCATCATAGCTCCTAAACGGATGAACCGATTTTGATTTCGAATTTTTTGTTTGAAAGGTCACTTTATCCAGAGTGTTCTTAGCTATATTTGGTGAAAAATCTAAGTTCTAAAGTTATGGGGGTTTTACTGTTTGAATCGTGTTGTATTCGCAAGTTATCGTGTCATAATTACGTGTTCAATAGATTGTCGAACAAAGCATGTCTAGGTAAATTTGGCATGAAACATTTTGGTCGGTTTTTTTTAAATTTTACTTTGTCATTCATTTATGTTCCCGAGAATAATTATTTCCAACCAGCTCGCGGGTAAAGCCGTTGCAGAAAGCTATTAGCCAATAAATACAGCGGGTTTAGACAAAACCAATAACACTTTCCAAATGCAAGGGCTGAACTTTTAGACGAAGTGAAAGCAGTAAGTATTCTGTCACGCGAACTCGACACCTTTACGATGTTATCGTGCATTCGTTTTGTAGGCTGTAATATTTCGTTTGTATGATGGAGACTGGCCTTATTTGGATAACAAAAATAATCATTTACTTAAACTTATTATATGAGAAGCCTTCGCTGGTCAAACTTGTCCAGGGATCGCTCAAGGCAGAGAGGTTTGAAAGAAATGGGAGACCTTTTCAAAATAGGGGGACATAAATAAGGCACGGAAAAAACAATATTAATAGAAGCTGCAAAGGCTTATAAAAGCAAGGCGTTATTAGAAACAGAAGATGGAAATAAAAGCGGTTAACAACCCCTTCAAATTACAGGGAAAACCAGATAGAAGTCATCCAAAGATTTGAGAAAGAAGGAAATGTAAAGCGTCGTGAAATGGATTGAACACTAACATTTAACATAGACATGGTCAATTTAACAAAAGAGTGGTTGAAAGTAATTAGAGAGATGGAGAAATGGAAGACAGGGAAGATGAAAATAATAATAAAGATATGGATACATAGAAGGACTTTAAAACTACCGATCGTTAGGCCCATGAAGGTAAATTCCGAAAAAAGGAAATTTGAGCTAAGTTTGTCGAACGGTTTGTTTATTTACAAAAACAAAAGTAAAGCTTGTCAAATAAATACTAAAGACTGATGGAAATCCAAAGCGTCATGAAATGAATTCAACACTATCATAGGACATGAAAATATGGACATTGGTCAATATGGACATTGGTCAATATGGACATTGGTCAATATGACAAAAGAGTGGGTGGAAATATATTGAGCGGTTGAGAAATGGAAGTCAGAATGGGTGAAAATAATAATAAAGATATAATGGAGAAATCGAAGGGCTTTAAAACTAATACTGATCATTAGGCCCGTAAAGGTAAAATCCGTAGTAAGAAATGTAATACATAGAGCCAAGTTTGTTAAACGCTAGTTTTATTTACAGACAGATATAATGCGTGTATAAATAATGCTCTTGTTTGTCCTTCAATAAAACAATTCAAAGTTAAGTTTCTCCTTTCAATAGACATTGAAGTTGCATGCAGAAAAAATAGAAGGTTCTCTGGGACTATAAATCAAAAGCCCGACTTCCACTCGAAGTTATTCACTGCTACTTTCGTACTTACAAAAGTTATGTCTTGGCCGTATCAGCTGCTCATCGGTTTGAGGTTGTTAAGTAATGGCCAGTCAACTGGTGATTAAATAATAATGTTCTGGATACAATTAAACATAACATCTTGCCTGTATTTTTGAAGAGTTAGGCAGAGGTATATAGAAATGTGGATGTGCTCAAAATCAAAATGAAATCAAATATATCGGCGATGTCGGCGCGGGCGTTCCAACATTTTATAATCATATAAAAGTGTACTATGAGGTGTACCTATAATTAATATACTAACATTGCGCCAGATTTGTTTAATCCCATGTAAGGGGCCAAGCCTATTACCATTAGGGATGGGCCATTCTTTTCAAAAAGATCGATTTTTTAATAGATTCGAATTGAGATCTGAAAAATCGATTCCCCAAAAATCGTTTTTTTTTTCGATTTGCTTTGCGCGTTTGTATTTACAATACAAATATAAATCCAATTACGGAAAACAAAAAAAGGAAAACCATAATAGATATTTATTTTGGTTGCATTAAAAAGATTTCAAGTAAACTGAAAAATTTAATCTTTTTACATGTGTTTTTGTGTGTATATTCAACTAATTTTGAATAATGTTTTGGTTCATATATCAATACAGAGAAATTTAATTTCGATTTTCTAGGATGTAAAATCGATTCACTGGATTGATTAAAAACTAGATATCGATCACTCAGATCGCCATCCCTAATTGCCGCTGATACTGATACATTCAAATAAAAAAAATAGTGCCCGACTAGGAAAATCGAACCCCTCGTCGTCTGCAGTAGCACTGGCGGCCACTAGACCACCTAAGCAGTAATTTACAGTTAGTTAAAGTTAGTATTCGCCAACTATAGTCTCCGCAGATAACAAAAAAAAAAGTCGTTAACACCTGTCTACCAATGTATTCCAATATTTCAAAACTACTCGAAAAAAATCTAAAGGCAGTGTCACTAACACGATAAAAACGCACGGCCACTTCGCTTCTACTTCGTACTCCGCGTCACACTTCTAGCTGTTATGATGGCTCCTTCTCTGTAACTACAGTGCACCTCTGGAATTCTCTCCCACACTCCCTCTGCGATAGCTGTTCTCTCGATGTTTTCAAGAGCAAAATTAAAGAGCATTTCCTATCAACGCAATGTTAGTAGATATATATATATTTATTTATATTTATTTTTATGATTATAATTATGTTATTTCAAAATTGTACACTGGATCCTACCCTCTTTTGTCATCATTCTCTGTCACTCTCTAGGGTTTGCTGTAAGAGAACTCAACATTGAGTTAAGAGCCTTTGTACATGTACTTTATTATCACATTGTATTGAATATTGTTTTTGGTGTACAATAAAGAATTAAGAAAAACCGGCCAAGTGTGAGTCGGACTCGCGCACGTAGGGTTCCGTGCCATTATCGTAAAAAAAGGCAAAAAAACACACATTTGTTGTATGGTCCCACTTAAATATTTATTTTATTCCGTGTTTAGTATTTGTTGTCATAGCGGCAATAGAAATACATTTTCTGTGAAAATTTCAACTGTCCAGCTATCAAGGTTCATGAGATACAGCCTGGTGACAGACAGACAGACAGACGGACCGCGGAGTCTTAGTAATAGGGTCCCGTTTTTACCCTTTGGGTACGGATCCCTAAAAACAAACATATCGCGCCTTTCACTTGGCATGAGAAAAAATCTTTTGGTCAAAAACATGTTCAGTCATATTTATTTAGATAGGTAGGTACTTAGTAGTATAATAAAACTAATATACCAAATTATAACCTTTATTTGACAATAATTTTTAGTACATACATACATAAACTCACGCCATTTTCCCATGGGGGTCGGCAGAAACTACAGCCACCTGCTACGATCCTTACATACTTTTTTTGCTTCACACACAAATTAATAATAATTTTAATTTCAATTTTTTAATGTTTAGTAATGAGTTAATATTTCATAAACGCGTGGACCGATTTACATGATGATGATCTATACGGATAATAATTATGGTTCTACGCCTATATCTTTCATTTAAGAACAAAAATTATCAAAATATCCACTAAACAAAAGTTATGTTTTCAAGTTACGTAGACTTTTTGGTACAAGTCGGTTCAATGACTTTTAATTTTATTGTTACCTCGCGGAGACTTTATATTACAATTTACAACCGAAGTATCCGACCTCAACATATCAAATCCAGCTCAGTATCCCATTTATCAAGTCCCTGTAGGCTCTAGCTGTTTGACTTACTAAAGAACCAAATAAATTGGAAACACAACGATGTATAACCCTGTTGAAATAATAATTCCTCCAATAAAACGGTGTAAAGTTACCTGTGGCCCTCTTGGGTTATAAATCGCCCCCATAGGGAGTAACGGTCGATTCTTCGCAACTGTCTTTTAAGAAAGGGATGGTCTGTCGTGCTCGTGCGCAATCGACTGTGACGGGCCTTGAAATGTGTAGAGGTGAAAGTTTTTTGGTTTAATATTCAACCCTATTTTAAGCAGCAAGTTAAAAAAAAAAAAAACCGACTGCTTAAAAAGCGAACTAAAAAGACGTAAACAAGAAGAAAATCATTCTGTGCAGTCGGAGGATACATATTCGCGAGCTGGCTGACCAAAACCAGATGTATCCTCCGACTATCGGGTTTTTGATTTTTTAATGAACTTTTTTTATTTTAACTTTTTAGTTAATATTTTTTTTGATTTAGGTACTTTAAAACATATAAGTGTTATATATTTTTTAAATCACCTCTTAAATCCCTTTTTCTTTGATACCCCACACGATGGGTATGAAGAAGAAGAAAAAATATTCGGTCTCCCACAATATGGCGCCCAAACACACCGCCATTTTTCTATTTGCCAATTTTAAAGTAGCCAGTGACACTCGCAAGGTTAAGACAATCGATTGACGTAAGAATCATCAAAATCGGCCAACGCGTTAGGTCTCTAGAACGCCACATAGGAACAAACATACATACATAGACCCTCCTTCGGCAGTCGGATAAAAATAAAGACAGCCGTGTGTTTAAAAGAGGTAGGCGCCCGCTGCCCAGCAGTGGGACATAACAGGCATATTAGATAAATAGTTAAAACATATAACGCAATTCATGTTAGACTGAGTGAAGAGCTCCTCCCTCTCCTAGAGAGGAGACTTGAGTCCCAGCAGTGGGATCATAATTGGCTGAGAATGTTTATGAGTCAAGATCTAAGATGCTTGAATGTGGAATAAAAATCGAAGAAACACACTTCTAATTTTTAGTAAAAATGCTGCTGATGCTAGCATCAATGTATTTAAGATAAGGCTTGAACAATCATCGAAGATTTAACATGCCTAAAAAGTAAAATCTAAGAAAACGACTAATAAATATGTAGGTATGTTTATATTTTTTAAGAATGAGAAAAGCTGCACCTGCCTGACACCAAATCAAATAGGATATGGGCAGTTGGTGAATATGTTGACTAAAAGGTAGCATAAAGATCAAAGGTAGATATTTTAATTATAAATGCTTCGTCACCTAACTGTCAGCTTCAACATCTGCAGGACCAAGGAATGCAACGATGCCTCTTCTTATTCAAGTAGAACAGATCTAGGCCCAATTAAAGTAATTGTAAAATTCTCAAATTCTTCAATAAACTTCGTAACCTCGTGGACCTCTCTGCTATAAATGATAAATCGCCCTCACAGTAAGTAACGGTCGACTCTTCGCAACTGTCTTGAGAAAGGGATGGTGTAGTCGCGTGCGCAGCCAGCTGAGACGAGGCTGTGGAAAGTTTAGAGGTGGCTTCATGAACCATTTTATTTATTTTTTGCGTAGGAACTCATCCAATGACTTTTCCCGCTCTGGGTGAAGTGGGAGGGCGTGTCAGACTTTTACTGACTAAAACCCACCCGTGTTCCTTCAGTTGCTTGTGCCAGGGCCGCGGTAACTCTCTTTCAAATTTATCCGCGACCCGGCCTCATGAACCTAGCCTACCTATTAAGCTAGTCGATCGGTTGAAAAGACGGTAGTATCAATTAATATTCTTTTGAATTTTTTAATTTTTGACTTTCAAAAGTGCCGTATAATGGCGTAATTAAAATAAAGAATTTGACTTTGACTTTGATCGTGGTCATTGTTATTGGAAACTATAAGTACCGCTAACACCACGTAGTCTATCTTCTATCCAATTAGTGACTTTTTTTTCTAACGCGAAAGCTTGCAGAAAAAGTGGGCGTCGTTTTATTGAACCAATATAAGAATATTTTTAACCGTTCCTTCTTTTATGTAGAAGGCTCTGAGCTTAATTGCAATTAAGTCTTTGAGATTATTTTATTCAAGAAAAAGTTTGATAGGGAGATACAGGATGGTCTGGTTTTGCGCATTACTGTAAAGCTACTATTGATACTGTAAAGTTTTATTATGTAGCAGTCGAAAATTAATGGTGATAGGTGGCGAAATTTTGTAAGATCACTTATTGTTTGTCTGTCACAGAGGTTTTTTTACTTTCCTATATACAAAAACAATTCCTCAACCCTACCACATCTACCAGTTCCTAGGTCTACAAGACAGGTGCGTAAGCGCGTCACCTTTGAGAAAAAATGGCGTCGGCGGGGGAGAGACCCCGACCTCACGTGCCACGATATACTTTTTATATGAGAATTAATACTACTTACTGGCTTATGGTGCTTGTACACTGGCTTTTGTGGACCTATTCAAATTGTAAGAGAAAATAAATCGATTGAGTTTAATTATTTAGAAATTTTAGAGTTTTTGCAAATATTTTGTGGTTTTTCGGTCACGTAGCTATAGTAGTGTTACTAATTAAACATTAGGCACACTTCTTCATTTATTATTAGTCCGGGATCTCTATTGCGAATATTTTTTGTTTATAAATACCCCTTTCCCCATTTTAGTAAATTTTATAGAAAAAAACAGTTTATTAATTACTCAACAGCTTTCTCAGAGCACAAATGTATAAGTAAAAATCTGCGCTTGACATCTTGGTAGCTATTCATCGCCTGGAACTGGGAGATTATCCCTTGGTGACCGTTAGAGGTTGGATTATAGTTAAAACAATAATTATAGTTTCAGGAGCAAAAGAGTTTGTAGTTTTCTATAGAACAACGTATCGTAGTCTTCATAAAAACGACGATTCGCCATCATAACCAGCGGCGTCCCTCGCAATTAATCACCCCATACTTAACTAATTCAATAAATAAATATCTTTAACAAATAACAATCCTTTTCACATCGTATGAGTGTCCAAGAACCTTTAAAATACAGCTATCTCCCTGTCCAGAATATAAATAGTTATTTTTGTAAGGCGGTTATTTTAAACACTTTATCGTGAGTCGTGACCGGCGCACGCGCAGTTCTATTGGTTTTCACTTTAATCCCACACCTGGCTAGAAAGGACAATTTTTACTAAATACAGGGTGTAACAGAAGCTCGTGGATAAATAATAACTGTCGAACGGGTCAATATTCAAGGATAAGCAACGATTGCCAAGTTTGCTCCCAACGGATCTTTTTGTCTCTGAATTGGCTGCAAGACCCTGCGCAGTAGCTATTTTTGTGTCAATGTTGAAGGTGAAGATAGCATTGTATAACTGTCTCTTTCACTCGCTAACATTTGTCGCATCGTCCTACCTCGCTTACCCTATGCAGTATACTCGATAACAAACTGTTTCTTGCGCAATGGTTGGCAGACCCAACTTCAGAGACACAAAGATCTGTTTTGACTACTATACAGTTCTCGCCAAACTTCTTGGCCGCCCTGAAGTTGGCTTTCCAATGCGCAAGGCACGAAATGGTGCTGTTTTTGTTTTGACTACTATACAGTTCTCGCCAAACTTCTTGGCCGCCCTGAAGTTGGCTTTCCAATGCGCAAGGCACGAAATGGTGCTGTTTTTGTTTTTACTGCTGCGCAGCCATTGTAGCCAACTTCAGGGTGGCCCAGAAGTTTGGCGAGAACTATATCCTCCGTGCATCGGCAAGCACGTTAAGCCGTTGGTCCTGGCTGTCCATTCGACAAGGTCTTTGGCTGACGTTACGGGTAGTCAGAAGTCTGAAATCTATCACCAGTCTGGCCAAGGGGTATTGTGTTACCCAGTTACTGGGTTGTGGCGGTCAGATATTCAGGAAAACACTGGTACTGAGCTGAATCCGGATAGGCTGGAAGCCGACCCAACAAAGCTGGGTAATGCTTGGCTGATTGACAGGATTTAACGGCAACATGCTTAGGCTAGGCTTAGGCGGCACAAACTTCTTCCCATTTTTCATAGATATGAACAACTTTCTTCAAGGCAGTTATAGTAAAGTCCCAAAAAATTACGCCGTCCATACATATTTTAACCAGTGCTTCTTACCTTCTTGCTGCCCTGGTCCCATTATTTGGGGTTGGCTCCTCACTTTCCTGCGCCATGTTGTACTGTCTTGGGTTATCTGTTTGAGCAATCGGGCTTGCCAAGGTCTCTTTCTATATTGGACCAGCAGGTCAGCGGATGATAACTAAGTATGAATAATCCATTTTTGTTGGCAATTGACTAAAGTTGTTCAGTGGGGCGAGCACGGCATGCTGTGACAGACTTGAGTCACATTTTTATCACAGTTTGGGAGCAAAAATCGTGTTAAAATACGTGACTCAAGTCTATCACAGAGGCCGTGCTCGCCCGGCTGTTCCCTGGGTAAAGGCAGTTTTTAAAATATGAACACATCTTTCTGTTACATCCTATATTTTCTTGTAAAGTGTCACAACTTTTATTTATTATAAGAACTTTTAATTCTTTGTAGAGAAACTGTTTGTAGTTTATTTTTGTTGGGTCTTAAAATGCTTTAAATATTTCGCTCGTATATTGCAATTAGTTTTAACTAAAATGTCAGATATGACCTTTGAAATAAATTGGAAAGTTATTATCTAAGGGAATTTGTGTTTAGTTGATAAATTCTGGCTGGCAGGGTTTAAAATGCTGCTGTTTTTTTCAGATGCAGAAGAATTATAGTCTCTACCTAATCGGTCACATTTTTTTTTATTTCAAGCTCCTATATCTCACTAGACAAAGGACTAACTAACGACCTAAGAAATACGTATTCAGAAGAAAACCGTTGTACTCTTACTTCAGTCGTCGTTTGCCAACCTTCACTTCTTCAAGCGTTGGTCATCCACCTGCCGGGCGAGCACGGCCTCTGTGATAGACTTGAGTCACTCATTTTAATCACAATTTGGGAGCAAAAACCGTGGTAAAATGCGTGACTCAAGCCTATCACAGAGGCCGTGCTCGCCCGGAAAATCTCGCTCCAGTCGAGTCTGATTGCCGTCCCGTGTGACTATGCTGAGGGAACAGAGAGAGCACATGTGTTTGCGGAAACATCTGTGCATCATAACATCTCCCGCGTCAATGACAAGTCTTCTGGACTAGGTCGAGATACGGCCAGATGGACTAAACATGAGGCAAGAAAAGGGAGTTTTTACCTGTCCTTACCTTACCTATGTGACACATCCTAGAAATACCAAAGTATCTACCATATACCCCTTATATACTTACTCTCACATAACAAACAATGTATGTAACACTCCATTCACTTCTTTATATAAACACTTGATGAAAATGAAAATATTATCACTCTGAGGATCTTCGGTCGATATGTTTTGGAAGCCGCACGGGCCGTAGCAATAACATGAGAAACAATGCAATAAGTATAATATCGTTGGATGGTCTCTGTTTGAAAAACTTGTCTGATTTCAGGTTCTACCTGAGATTGTTTTCTTTAGTGTGGTATCTTTGTGTGTGGTGATGGAGAGAGTGCTATACTCGGAGTTGCCTTGCGTGATCGAATCAAATGTAGAGATCCGCCAGAGAACCAGGGTTACCGACATAGCCCGAAGAATTGCCAAACTTAAGTCGCTGTGGGTAGGGCGCATTGCTCGCAGAACGGATGGCCGATGGGGCAGAAAAGTTCTGGAGTTATAAGGGTTGCTTTTTAGGGTTCCGTACCCAAAGGGTAATAACGGGACCCTATTTTTTTTTAATTTGTCATAGGCTCGCGTTTGACCACTATCTCGGCTGATGTTAAGTAATGATGTGGTCGAAGGTGAAGCACGCTTGCCTAGAAGTAACCTATTCACTCTTGACGTGAAGACCCCTAGGTTGTAGCTATCAGGAAACAAAGACGCCGGCAGGGAATTCGGACTCCGCGGTCCGTCTGTCTGTCACCAGGTTGTATCTCATGAACCGTGATAGCTATACAGTTGAAATTTTCACAGATGATGTATTTCCGTTGCTGCTATAACAACAAATACTAAAAACAGAATAAAATAAATATTTAACTGGGGCTCTCATACAACGAACATGTTTTTTCTTCCGTTTTTGCGATTATGGTACGGAACCCTTCGTGTGCGAGTCCGACTCGCACTTGGCCGGTTTTTACCTTTTGAGGTACGGAACCCTAAACATATGACCACATCTTTTCAGTACACCCTTTATTAAGAAGTAGGCAGGTATTTAACTTTTGGCTTATGGTTACTAGAACACTTTAACACCTAGGTCACATGAGTTTATGTCCTATGTGTCATTGTATTGCGCCCAAAGTCATAGCGTACTCTTATTATGTCTGTAATAGTTCCACGGGCACTCATATTTTTCAAACTAGAGCGTCAATACTGCCTAGCTTTGTTGTAGTGGCATTACTTTCGTACGAACCTTATTATTATCTATCTAATACTATATTAATAAACAAAAAACCCGACTGCTTCAAAAGCGAACACTACATATTCGCGGGCTGGCTGACCAAAATCTGGTGTATCCTTCGCCTGCACAGCATGATTTTTTCCTTGTTTACGACTTTTTAGTTCGCTTTTGAAGCTTCGGGTTTTTTGATTTTTTGATTTAACTTTTTATATCTATAATTTTTTAGTTAAGTTTTTTTCGAATTAGATACATTAGAACATAAGTGTAATAAGTATTTTGTATTTTATATAAGTGTTATATATTTTTGAAATTACCTCTAAAAACCCTTTATTTTGATACCCCACACGATGGGTTTGAAAGAAAAAAAAATTTGGGCCCCCACAATATGGCACCCAAAATCCGCCATTTTTCTAATGTCCAATTTTAATGTAGCATATGACACTCGCAGGGTTAAGACGAATCGATTGACGTATGAATCATCAAAATTGGCCTACGCGTTTGGTCTCTGGAACGCACTATAGGAACAAACATACATTCATACATGAAATAATAATACACAATAATATAAATAGACTGATAAACATATTACCCTCCTTCGGCAGTCGGGTAAAAATGAGCAATTCTTGTATATATCTACATATATAATATGAATCTCGGAAACGGCTCCAACGATTTTCATAATATTTTGTATGCTGGGAGTTTCGGGGGCGATAAATCGATCTAGCTAAGTTATTTTTTTAGAAAACGTCGTTTTCTCTATTTTCACCCGAGAAGAGCTCAATCAATTAATATATTTTTATTCGTGTACACAATAAGGGTCTCACGTTTACATTTTAGTCGAGCTCTATGTCCTACCAATGAAGCTCGGTCGCCCAGTTACTACTAATATAATACGACATCGTGGTGGCCCAGTGTCTAAGACCTTGCCTCTCGTGGTTGAGGTCGTGGGTTTATATCCGGGCAAGTACCAAAGTGACTTCTGACAAATTTATATGTACTTTCGAAGTTTATTTTAGACATCACAGGCAACGGTGAAGGTAACCCTCGTGAGGAAACATGGACTTATATAGTTAATGTAAGTCTGAAGTAGCCAAGTCCAGAAGCCTGTGGGGTTCCCGGAGGCAGCTTAATTAACTCTGACACCAGAGATGGCCACATCTTCACATGAAAAAAAGAAGATAGTAATATAATTCGTCATTTCAGGCTTATTCTGCCAGTTGAAGTATCTAAAGAGAGACATGAATATATCTATGTGCCGATTTTTCAATAGTCTGACATCTTTTAGCTATAGTAAAATATACAAACAGTATGGCAATTACCTACAAACGCTCGAAACGGCACACTCACTCACAATGGTTCACACCGCAAAGAAACTACCAATCAGAACGCTGTATTTGCATAAACTGAGTTTACTTGAACTAATCCCGATTAGTTTGATTGGTGAAATCGACCTCATGAATAGATCTAAGTGATCTCGCTAGTGGTACGAGTATCAAGTCAAAATTATCTCTCAATAGCCAGTCATTGGCAATAATTCGTTAAAAATAAAGTAGGTACCTATCCAAGAACACCTTTTTCGCATTATAAACATTCACGCATAACTTTAAGAGCACATTAGGGCCGCGAGAGTCACCCACGGCGTAAACCCACCGCGCACTTCCGATGCCGGGCCGGTGATAGGGGATAAAAACCTCATTTCCGGTGAGAACCCTTCCCCATGGGCTATGGGGCTCGTACAGTTGCCATGGTGATAATGTATGCGTGTGCCAAGAGTTTCGTCATGGGGGTTGAGAGGAAACTTGGGGAATTGGAGTTGGTGTGTTAAATGTTATGGTGCGATTAATTATCAAGGAGATTATTATTGTCTTTTCTGGCGCTAAATCTAGAGGGGCTATGTCTTAAGACGGTATCCTGACCAAAAAATCGGCATGAGATATGAGCATTCCTATTGGTCTAGCGGCACTGGTGGCGCATGAATTACAGTAGTGAATACGCCCAGATTTTAGAATAAAATCATTATAAAATTGAAATTTGGGATTTTGAAAAAAAAAAATCTACAAAAATGTTCGTTATTAAATTTTCGATCCATTAGTGTTAGTACAAAAAATAATTAATGAACACTTTACGAGGAGATGCATAATATCAATAATTATTTCTCATTTTATGTTTTTTTGTAAGGAGATTAGTGAAATATATATACAACATTTAAAAAAAAACGAAATCTACCATTTTAGAATCAATATTATGTAGAAATTAAATGTATTTTTATTAATTGATATTTCTTTTTAAATAACGAGTAGATAGCTCCTAAAAACAGCACAAAAAACGGCTTGCGCGGCGTTTTGCTCGGGGTACCGCCTTAACAATAACTAACTTAACTTTAGCTAAGTATACAGACAGTCAAGGATAGGTTTTTGGTATTTGTAATTTAGTAACTATTTAGCTATGCACGTTGCAGTAGTTGCCTTGGCATCCTGAATACTTGACGACACTACTTTTTTGCTGACTTTATTTAAGTAATCGCCATATTCTTAAGCCTTTTTAGGGTTCCAAATAGCCAAATGGCAAAAACGGAACCCTTATAGATTCGTCATGTCTGTCTGTCTGTCTGTCCGTCCGTATGTCACAACCACTTTTTTCCGAAACTATAAGAACTATGCTGTTGAAACTTGGTAAGTAGATGTATTCTGTGAACCGCATTAAGATTTTCACACAAAAATAGAAAAAAAACAATAAATTTTGGGGGTCCCATACTTGAAATTGAAACAAAAATTTTTTTTCATCTAACCCATATGTTTTGGGTATCTGTGGATAGGTCTTCAAAAATGATATTGGTTTCTAATATCATTTTTTTCTAAACTCAATAGTTTGCGCAAGAGACACTTCCAAAGTGGTAAAATGTGTCGCCCCCCCTGTAACTTCTAAAATAAGAGAACGATAAAACTAAAAAAAAAATATGATGTACATTACCATGTAAACTGCCTCGAAAATTCGTTTGAACGAGATCTAGTAAGTAGTTTTTTTTAATACGTCATAAATCGTAAACCGCAATTTACCAAGTACGAAACCCTTTTTTACGTAGCAGGCTTCTCTTAGAGCTGATGACTCTTAGATCTCATGTAAAAAGTAACGAGTTGACACTAGTCTCAGCCAAGATCATGATACATTTTCAGTGGGTAGTATGCTGGACTATAAATCTGAGAGTTTTAAATCGAATACGCCGTATCATAAACGCAAAAAGATATTTCCAAGGAATTAAATAATCTCTACCTATCTTCACTGTTTTGCCCAATTTCTCACAGGGCATGGTAACTTTAAAAGTAAATTATTTTCCTTCAAGCTCGTTGCCTCGCCTTTATACCAGTGTTCTACATCTGACTGCGAATATGTACAATCTGCACATCATATCTTATGGGAGTGTACTCTTTGGCAGAATGAACGCAATACTATGTTGAATAATGAAGAGGCTGCATCAGGCGTTGTTTACTATACGGACCTTGTGGAAACTAGAACGAATATCCGTGCGTTCAAGCGTTTTTGCCATACCTATTATTGGAATCAAATATAGCAGCTCACAGTCTTAGGACCCATTAATATGAATGCTAATTTTTATCCGTGGTGCTAGGCAACTGGGATTATCCCAGTTGTAAACGACCATTAGTGCCTATCGGCCATTTTTTTTTGTTCTGTCTCCTGCTTTATATGGAGGGATGTGGTATTTTTTTCCTACTCCTTTATTATTTTCTGATTAATTTCGTTGCGGGATCCAAGACATTTAAATTCATTCTCCGGGACTTCGTCGAGCTTCATTGCCTCGGCGCTTTTCTGGTGGTCGCCACTGTTGATTCAAAACAAATTTCTACGAAGCGCTCTCTAAAATTGGAACCTGGAAATCATTCACACATATTCACCCATTAATATAGCTCAACAAACCAGCTAAAAAGCCAAACATCAAATTTAACAACAAATAAATCAAAAAAAGTTTACTAAACTAATTACCATCTCATAGGGTGCGTTCGACTTCATACCGATTCGCCATGGACCTAGGGGAGTTATCACATCATGACAATGGGTAAATCAGACATGTGTGGCACCCCCCTGGTGTAACGAGCGTAATGATACAGGTGATAGCTGTGTTTTGTCGATTTTGTGCTTGATCGAAGGGTGGGTGTTGATTTTTATAGAATAATGTATCTATACCAATATTATAAGAGGAAAGATTTTTTTGTTTGTTTGTTTGTACCGAATAGGCTCCGAAACTACTGGACCGATTCCAATAATTCTTTCACCTATGGAAAGCTACATTATTCCCGAGTAACATAGGCTATAATTTTGTCGGTAATGAAGCCGCGGGGGTCAGCTAGTCAGTTATAACCCAACTGCCGAAGGAGGGTAAAATTGTTTTTTGTATCGCTATTACTTGCTGTTACTTTTGAGAAGTCGGCGAAGACATTTATGGAAGACTAGCTATGCCCACGGGGTCGCTCCCATCAACTGCCTACTTACCCTACCCAGCCCTACCTACATATACTACCTACCTACCAATTTTTTTTCTAGGGTCATTCTTCCGCGGAGAATCTTAACACCGCCATTCAGAAAATGACGTCAAATGCACAACGCCATCTATCGAATATGAAGTTCAACTGCCTGAGTATCTTAATTGCGTGTGTTGTGATATTTTACGTCTTGAACACTTTAAATAATTCATATTTAACTTTTGTTAGAGTCAACCGATGGCGATGAAACAAAAACTAAGTAATACTTCAAATTACGCACGATTTTTATTTAGAAAAGTTAACTTTATTGGTTTCGTACATTGTACGTGAGGCGTGCACAACTAAACAGACAAACCGACAAACAGAAAAAAAAAACAAAAATGCTGGAAATGAGTTCTGTTGGTTATCTTTTAACTGGCTGGCTATTTTTTTATTCGAAATATTTTCGATGTCCAAAAACGATTTTTTTACAGATTTATTACATAATAATGGCTTTAAACGAGCAATTCTTGTATATATATGTATACATATAATTATAATCTGAATCTCGGCAAAGGCTCCAACGATTTTCATGAAATTTTGTATGCAGGACCTTTTCGGGGTCGATTACAATAGAAAGTAGACCTATGATAATTGCTGTAGAAAAAGCTATGAGATATAGTGATAGTTTTTTTTTTAACAATACCTATTTAAATTTGGTTTGGATGACCATGTACAAAAATCTAATTTCGTGATGGTCATCCACACCAAACGTGTATGCAAAATTTCATATTAATCGGTTGAGCATAACTGCTTGCAAATTTAGTTGCAAGATTTGATACGAACATACCAAAAAGCTTGTAAAATAGAGCTAGATGTCATATTGTCCTGTTTCATGTAATATTATTTGTTTGCCTCAAGAGAAATAGCTATAAAACTCGTACAAAGAACACCTAAAAAGCCACACGTTTCTCTAAACCACCTCCATCCCTACCCACACCACCTGTAATCCGCAATCGCCCTACCTCCCATACAGGCCATCTCTTCTGGGAAGCGAGGCCGGTCGCCATGGCAACGCGCCGCATCAACACGCCGCCGCCCGTCGTCCTACGCCCGCACAGCACACATACAACCATGTGATTGTACAGGTGACCTGCTTAGGACAAGGATACAGTGAGGAGAACAGGATATTTTTGCGATAATAAATAGATCTAGCTTTGAAAGTCAGAAGACCCATTCTCGTACTTAAAAAACGTTCAATTTCAAATTGCAATCTCATCTTGGCGGTCAATTTATGGAATTTAGAGGTGCTTTTGACAGCCTGGGACTTAAATTAGAATACAAACGTTCCTTAAAAATATGGAAATTGTTCCTCTGAGGCCTTAGAAAGTGGAGTAAGGTCGAGAATGGAGTTGATAGTTCGAAACTTCCTGCAAAAACCAAGTTTGCTAAAACGGCGGAAGAGCTATACTTTTCTGCAGTTTTAGTCAACATGCTTTTTGCGTTCACAAAGTTACCCACATTAGAATCTCTAGTTTTCTAAAATATCTGGTTTTCTAAACTGTTTTACACATCTCAGTCTGTAACAGGAATTGCGAGGAAAGCGGTACTACTAAAATCCGCTTGTTAAATTCAGAAAACTTGACCAACTGCATTATTTCACTGGTGCTCGAAATGTATCACATCACCCTAATATTATAAATGCTAAAGTTTGTTAGTGTGTTTGTAACTTCTTCACGCTCAAAGGATTTGGATGAAATTTGGCACAGAGATAGATTATAGTCAGGAATAGCACAACAGATACTTTTTACCCCAGGAATATGTTCCCTAGGGATAATTTTCGACTGTCACGCGGTCGAAGCCGCTAACAGAAGCTAGTATATTATAAATACAAAATGATGCGTCAAATCTTGAATATACCTGAACGTAGCATAGTTCTCGACGGTGGGACAAGGCCTGTCAAAGTGTTCAGTCCTACAAAAATTACTACGGTGAGAACAATTCAATTACTGAAGAGAAAGAATAATTTATATATACTTTCTCGGTGTGTCCCTGACCTTATTCATCACAATTTGCTAGTGTGCGTGTTTCAGGTCGGCGTTTATCTGGCGCGGCCACGTCACGATGTCATATACTTGTCATATAGCACACGAGTACATTATCACAGTACCTATGTACCTATGATGTGATAGGGACGAGTATCGAGGAAATATGGAATATGAAGAAGAGAATAGGGAATCTAAAACGGTGAAAGAAAACATCGCGAGGAATGTCCTAGAACCTAAAATTCGAAGACATTGTGGCATCCACCGTACCACACTGGACCCGCGTGGTAGATTAAGTCCCATTCCTTCTCTCATAGATGAGACCTTTGTCCCAGCAGTGGGAACATTGACTGAATGATGATGATGAAGAGGTAATGGCCGCATCAATTAATTTAAATGACAATTAATTTATTGAGATTGCTAGAAGTATTATAACTAAAGTACTTTTCTTTTAAAGGGATTATTTTTTTAAAGGCACGCGTTTCGAATCTCACTCTGAGATCTGGGACAAATAGGAAGCCATCGTAATTGAAAAAGCCTACAATATTATAAACTCACGCTTTTCCTCATAGGGGTTGGTATCCCCTTTCCCCTTTGATACCTATATGATCTCCTTTATTTCAGTCCATCCAAAGACTCTCTAAGAGATCGCCAAGTGCGATACGATCGCCCATTTTACATTATTTTGTTTTACAAATGTTTGCCTGTGTTTATTATGTGGTGTGCTATATAATGAACTAGTAATCGATGATCGAAGGTGCTAACAGTTGCGATGTTCATGCAAATAGGACGCCCGCTAGATAGGGACGTCCTTAGGTGTTTGTCCTATCGATTTTCTGTACGAATTATAATAGGAGTTTGGTTTGCTGGCTAAGGGTTTTCTTTGGCCAGCCATGTCTAGTTTACAAATACATTATGTTACGTATATGATAAGGTTTATTAAATCACTTCTTCGTTATGTATCCTACGTCCAACAATGATTACTTAAATTGACAGTTTCGTTTTGTTCTTAATACTCATATTGGTTTATCAGAAAACCTCTGCTCTCAAAACGAAATTACATGTCCTAAAATCTGAATATATTCAAAGACATGTGGCTTCTACCAACCTGCAATGGCATAGCGTGGTGAATAACGGTCCACTCCCTCTCGCAGAAGTCTTTTGTTGTTTCAACATTGGTAACGTTACACACTGCAATGAAAATTATGACTTTGAAGAGGAGAGGAAAGGAGAGGGAAGAGAAAAACCACTCATAAACCAACATAACTTTTTTTATTCTATCTACTCTGGAGTAACAGGCTGCATAAATGGCGCCTGTATCGTCAGCACCCCTTCTTCAGGACAATGAGGACACCAGCGATTTCAGGTCGATTCCTGGAGGTAACTTAAACTGCCTGTTGAACTCTCGGTATACTGCGGTGTCTGTGGTCTTCTCCTAAAACATCCTCGTAAGGAAACAGGCATGTCTTTGAACCACTACCTATCACAGAAGACCTTTGTCCCAGAAGTATGAGCATTGTGGCTGCAATGAATATGCTTATGACTTTGGCAAGACGAAAGGACGAGGAGAAGACAGGAGGAAGAGAAAAATCAAACATGAACCAACATAACTTGTTTTATTACTCAGGAGAAGCAGGCTGCATAAACGGCGCCTGTATCGTCAGCACCCCCTCTCGGGACAATGAGGACACCAGCGATTTCAGATCGATTCCTGGAGGTAACTTAAACTGCCTGTTGTACTCTCGGTATACTGCGGTGTCTTTGGTCTTTTCCTCGTGAGTTGCCGTGACGATGAGGGTGTCGTTCAGAATTTTCACTTTTATCTTAAACAATAAATAAAACTATTAGCGGGCAGTAGCTTTTAGAATTGCTGATTGTTTTACTGTGTGTCTGTCTAGCCTTTTTCCAACTCTGTTGGGGTTGGATTCCAGTCTAACCAGATTCAGCTGCGTACCGGTACGTTACATGGAGTGACTGCCTACCAGACCACCACAACCCAGTAACTGGGTAACACGATACCCCTTGTCAAGACTGGTGTCAGATTTCAGGCTTCTGACTTAAGTCCCCGTCAGAAGAAGCTATAAATTGTGTAAATAAAGAATTTCTACTTAGTTACTTAGCAACAATTCAATCAACAACAAATAATCCCAAATTCAATCAACTCGAAGCAACATACGCGTAATATTAAACTAACAAGCAATTTCACTTGGTCGGGTTATACTTTAGCAATATAAAGCGCTGTCGCCCAATGTTTTGTGGTACTGGAACACGTCTGATTCATGGAACGTTTCAGTACCACAATACTTTAGATGACAGCGCTTTATATCGCTAAAATATAATTATATCAATCAAATTTATACCTTCTCGTGACGGGGGCTTTACCCATAACGACAGTCAAAGATCTTCAAATGACAGCCAAGGTGGCACGGAGGAATCTCGCTATTTAAATTTGGTCACCCATCTATGGACCGACCTCGGAAAGCGTTGCTTTACCTTGAAGATCGAACCGTGCGGCTGTTATTATGTAGCCAAGAGCTCCGATAGTATCTGCCGGTTTAAAGGGTGTATTGCCCATAAAAACTATTCTATGTTTGGAGGAATGCAGAACAGGGAGTAAAGTCCCACAAACCTCCATAGAAAAGGGAGGATCCTCCGGCCAGACGGGTGTTGTGTCTGGTCCGGGCAACTGCCCAACGGTTGTTGTCGGACTGTTGTATGTGTTCTAATCGCGCCGAAAACTTTGCTTGCGCGATGCAGGATTTATGTGACGTCATGTCATTAATTCGTAAGTGCCAGCGTTGGTGCCGCTACATATGTACCAATTCAGATCAGGGTTGACCCGTGAGACAAGTTTTACCAAAAGCCGTACCTCTGAAGGATCAAACGTGCTGACGTCGAACTGAAGCTTCAAAGCTTTGTCTTCGCCTTCGCCAACCACGAGAGGAGAATTTTTGAATATCTGCCAATTGTGCACGGGTACGTTCTCAGACGTGGGGGTCTCTTGGTCCTTCTCGCCGAAGAATAGCATGAGGTCGGAACTGAAAGGGATTAATCATTATCGTCATTTAAGCCGAAAGACTTCCACTTTTGAACATAGGCCACTCCAAGTGTCGCTACATTGACCGGTCCCGTGCGTCTCGCCTCCAGCGGATTCCCGCAACTTTAACCAGATTACCGGTCAACCTAGTGGGAGACCTTCCAACGTCTTCCGGTTAGCAAACGCCACTCCAGAACTTTCCGACCCAATCGACCATCCGTTCTGCAAGCAATGTGCCTCATCACACTCATTTTTAATAAAACTAGCTCATTCACCAGTGGCCTATCACAGGCACTTGCTTTTTTCCTGGATCAAATGCGTATAGCACTCAGCGTTAGCGTAGCTTTATACGGTTAATCAATCTGCCTAGCCTTTTCCCCAACAATGTTGCTAGCTTCCAGTCTAAACGGATTAAGCATTTACATAGAGCAACTGCCTATCTGCAAGACTGGTGTCAGATCTAAGACTTCTGACTACCCATAACGACTGTCACAGGTTTTGCACAGCAGGTACGGAGAAATCTCTAAGTAAAGATGGTCACCCATCCACGGACCAAACTAAGTATCTGTTGAGACACACGGGTCGGGGCGCAAACAGTACTTATATTGTAGGTATTTTTTTAAAGGTAGAATATACCTTTTTTATTAATGTAAGTTTGAAATCTCCAAAACGCGCAAAACCAAAGGAGTCATTAAAAAATAACCTAATCGGTAAGAATCAAGTAACATTTGGCAGCAGGAAGGTGGCGCGGGGTGTGGTAGGTGTGCCTCCTCTCCCCTGGCACCACTCCCATGAAAAGGTAACTCACCGTTCTTGAAAAAAAACAATTATTCTAACCAAACCTCAAAACACTAAAGTTGCTTCTGCATCGTCTCCGGCGCTGCGGGTAGTGTAACCCCTTCGCCCTTACGTAACAAAGGATAAGAACCCATGCTCACCTCCGCAGCTTTGGCTTGCTGGTCGCCTCCGGCACCCAGCTCCAGCCGCTACGGCTCGCACGGATGCCTATGCTTCGATACAGCGGGTGGGGGTTGCTCTCCCTTCGCGCCTCTGGTTTTCATATACACTCTAGGGGTAGCAGCCAAAAGACTACGTGAAGTCGGGGTGCCCCGATTCGGTTTTGGAACAGATTTGAACTGAATTATAATGGAACAGATTTGATTTTTATCGAAAAAAGTGTTTTCCAAGAAGAGTTCTTTAAGTAAAACAAATATGGAGCTCTTTGCAGTCTGCGGTAAACTGCAGATGAGTCATGAAGTGTGGTAATTCACCTAAAACTGTTCATGTATTACCTGAACTTATGCATTTCCTCGTCTATCCGTTTCATCTCCTGCGCGAACTGATCTCTCAAGGAGACGAAACTATTGTCGAAGATGGACATATCGGTCAACTGTATGGGGACATTCTGCTTTATTTCTGCTAAGGCATTCACAGGCTGGTTAGATGACTTGCTGCAAGATTTTGAAGACATTTTATCTGAAGAAATTTATATTGGTTTATTTTTATTTATTTTTTTTGGGTAAAATGTACCTGTGGGTTCTACATTATTTTTATTTTGATAGATGTTACGTCATATAATTTTTATAACCATCTCGTATTATAGACTATAGTCTTTTGTCTGCTTTAAGGTTTAAAAAGTTCAGTGTGTTTTAGCGTAGTCTAGTAAAATTATTTATCTAAAATATTATTTAAACCTTCATAACTATTATCATTAATCTTGTCAAAAAATCTCAACAAGATGAAAAAATTAATACGAAAATAAAATTACAATAATAAAAAGCCAATTAACCTTTCACCATCTCTAAATGTCAGCGTTGCCAGATAAGTTAACGTTCCCCCTGAGATGTGGTATTTAGGCGCCCTTAGGGGGCGGACAGACAGATTGACAATCACCCCGCTGCTGCCATGGCGACGGCGGTCTAAACACGGCCCTATTAATCTCGTTGCGAGGGCGTGCCGATTGCGTAGGGTAACCAGAGCTTTATGAGATTAGATTTTACGCAATAGGGCGGAACGATAATAATATTATTATGGACTTATTGATGTTGCGATGATAAATTAATTTCAATTACTTCGTAATGAATGTGCATTTAAGGAGTTTGAATAATTTGTTAATAGTTTGAAGTTTAGGAAACACGACCGCGTACCGGAAGATGTAGCGTTGGAAGGCCTCTATCTAGGTGAAGTGATGACCTGTGGGCTTAGTGCGAATTTTGTCTCTCGCTGGAACGTTTTAACGTAAACGTCAATTTGTATTGAAACTGTATATGCGCCGTCTGGTGACAGTAAGGAGAAACCTCTTTTTTTATGGAAAAAGACATAAGATATCGTTAACGCGAGTGAGCATGAGTAAAAACTCGGCATAAGACACACAGGACCGATCGATGTGGCGACACTCGGAGGAGGCCTACGTCCAGCAGTGGACGTCTTTTGGCTGAAATGATGATTGAATTTGAAACAGATAGAACAAAATTTGTCGACTAATGCAGAAAAAGTGAATTAAAGAATAAGTGTTGCTGAGAGATACATGTCCAACGCTCGAGCTACCGGACCTCAGATCCAGTCTCTGCGGGAGGCCATGGTGGAGCGCTTGAACCTGTCCTTGCAGGCAGTCTCCGAATGGGGCGATGCCAATCTGGTCAGGTTTAATGCTGCTAAAACCCAGGCGTGTCTTTTTTCCGCTAAAAAGAGCCAATTTCAACCGGCTCCAACTTTCCGAGATGTGACCGTGCCAATAACTGACCATCTTGAGCTTCTTGGCGTTACGTTGATATCGACTCTTAATTTTGGCCCATACATTGAGGCAAAGGCTCAGCTGGCTGCCAAAAAGCTGGGGATCCTTGCAAAGGTTAGAAGGTACTTCACGCCAGAACAGCTGCTCAGCTTGTATCAAGCGCAAGTTCGATCATGCATGGAGTACTGTTCTCATCTCTGGGACGGATCCGCCATATACCAGCTTGATGCACTAGAGTCGATCGAAAAGCGGGCCAAAAGGCTCATCGGCGATGAGGCACTGGTTAAGTCAAAGCTCCAGAGCCTTGAACATCGTCGCCGAGTTGCCAGCTTGTCGGTCTTTTATCGGTTGCATTTCGGGGAGTGTGCGATGGAATTGCATGATCTAATTCCACCAAGCCCGTTTCATCATCGGACTACAAGACGTAAGGCGATGCGCCATCGCTACATGGTAGACATACCACCCATACGCACTAAACGTTTTGGAAATACTTTCATTATGCGTACAGCTAAGGAGTGGAATTCCCTGCCGGAGTCTGTGTTTCCCGATAGCTACAATCTAGGAGTCTTTAAGTCAAGAGTGAATAGGTTACTTCTAGGCAAGCGTGCTTCACCGTCGACCACATCATCGCTTACCATCAGGTGAGATAGTGGTCAAGCGCGAGCCTATAATATATATAAAAAAAAAAAAAAAAGTACGCAAGAGCAAGCGAAGCGAGCTCGAAAATTTTTGCATAACTTATTTGAAGTCAGAGAAAGGCGTGCAAAAAAATGGTTGTTCAAGTGCACTCCCTTGCAACCCGCTCCCAGGTCTAAGAAATAGTTAATTCAAAGTTAAGAGTTGGACTTCCTGCAATGTATCTCTAACTATAGTTGAAAACAACAACAGGTGTATCTTTGTTCACAATAACATAACTAAGTTAAGAGTTGGACTTCCTGCAATGTATCTCTAACTATAGTTGAAAACAACAACAGGTGTATCTTTGTTCACAATAACATAACTAAGTTAAGAGTTGGACTTCCTGCAATGTATCTCTAACTATAGTTGAAAACAACAACAGGTGTATCTTTGTTCACAATAACATAACTAAGTTAAGAGTTGGACTTCCTGCAATGTATCTCTAACTATAGTTGAAAACAACAACAGGTGTATCTTTGTTCACAATAACATAACTAAGAGCAATAATGAAATCAATAATAACAACAAAATAAATAAAACCACAAACAACATCTGCTTCTATCATAGCACGATCGAATCATAATCTTACCCTAAAAAATACAATAATAATGATTTCACCAAATGGCAACCCTAAGTGGCGAGGGCGCGAACCGCCGCCAAATTGGCGGGAAAGCTCCCCGTTTGACAGATCATTTTTTATTCCGTTCGGAAATTCGGTACCATTGTTCCACTGATTACCAGGTGGTCAGGAAGTGAATTTTATGCTTGATTTTATTATTTATTGATACACATACGTAGGTACTGTTTGTTATTTTATTCCTTTTGATGTATTATTAGAAAAAAAAGATCGAAAGAGTGGTTTGTTATTGCACTGGCTGGCATGGAAAGTATTTGTAACTAGTAAAAAAAAATGCAAAATCAAGAAAGTTGTTTTTTATTAAAGCCTAATGGAACGTGATATCGGCAAATATGGCGAACTTTCATGCAAACTTTCAACCTCTATTAAACCGGTTTATGGAAGAAATTTTACAACATCATTTTTTAGGGTTCCGTACCCAAAGGGTAAAAACGGGACCCTATTACTAAGACTCCGCGGCCCGTCTGTCTGTCTGTCTGTCTGTCACCAGGCTGTATCTCATGAACCCTGATAGCTAGACAGTTGAAATTTTCACAGATGATGTATTTCTGTAGCCGCTTTAACAACAAATAATACAAACAGAATAAAATAAATATTTAAGTGGGACTCCCATACAACAAACGTGATTTTTTGCCGTTTTTTGCGATAATGGTACGGAACCCTTCGTGCGCGAGTCCGACTCGCACTTGGCCGGTTTTTGATATTTTCACCTTACTTAATTATTAAGAAAACTCGCAATACATGCTGCTTTTTGCTATCGATAGGCTCGCATTTGACCAATATCTCACCCGATGATGGTAAGCGTTGATGTGGTCGACAACGTTGTGGTGGCGTACGCTTGCCTAGAAGTAACCCATTCAATTTTAGATTTTAGGGTTCCGTACCCAAAGCGTAAAAACAGGACCCTATATATACCCTAAGACTCTGCGGTCCATTTATCTGTCTGTCACCAGGCTGTATCTCATGAACCGTAATAGCTAGACGGCTGAAAATTTTACAGATGATGTATTTCTGTTGCCGCTATAACAAAAAATAATACAAACAGAATAAAATAAATATTTAAGTGCCATATTATTTCCCATACAACAATCGTGTATTTTTGCCGTTTATTGCGATAATGGTACGAAACCATACGTGCGCGAGCCTGACTCGCACTTGGCCGGTTTTTTTATGAAATAAAAATGAAACTACCTACTCATTACAAAATTCTATGATTATCACGAAAGACAACTCTCATTTTAATAACTCAACATCATTTTAACAGAATTACCGCACGCCCTCTCAAAAGAGATTTTAATCAACAAAATACAAGATATTAAAGGGGAGGCCGGGGTAGCGTTTTTAATTCCCGTAAAACGTCACGTCATATCTCGGGGGAGAGTGGGCAAACATCGTTATACCGTTGTTACTACGTGTATGTTTGTGTTAAGTCAATATGTTAGCGTGGGTAGAACTTGGGTGGACAGGGGAATAGCGTATGTTTTTGTTGAAATGGAAATGTTATGAGAATCTAGACTTGGCTCTAGGTTTTTAGTTTAATAGTATTTTTATGTATGTCCGCAAAAATCGAGGGTTTTTCAAAATTAGAAGCGACTTCCATAATTTAAATACGTGTATTTAAATTATGGAAGTCCAGTAACCACGAAATTGTAATACCCAAATTCAGATAAACTAAAACTAGCAAGTCTTTTCATATAAACAGTAGGTATACGCTTTTATAACAAGTTGCCAAAGTCAGTTATAGAACTGACCTAGTTCAACATCATTTTTTCCTTTTCTTGTCACCAAAATATACCAAACCAAAATACCACACCCATACCATACCTGTTATCGAAAATTGACAATTCTAGTTCAACCGGAAGTACCCTATAGGATTTGGGTCGAAAACCTATAAGGTAGTTCCCGTTGACATAGAATCACGAAATTTGGCAAAAAGTAAAGGTCTTACAGCACAAATAATGGAAAATTCCAATAAATTTGAAAATCAAAGGGTGTCCCCATATATCCTGGGTACGGAACCCTTCGTGCGCGAGTCCGACTCGCACTTGGCCGGTTTTTTTAATATCATTAGTTATTGGTAACACATCTCTTTTATCTCAAGGTTTTACCATCTACACTAACAAGATTTAGGATTCCCCACGTATCAGGGGAAACACATTAAGAAATCTATCTATTAAATTTAATTTAGAAATCAAATCAAACAACACAATAATATAATTGATATTTTATCGTATCCAATTTAAAATGATTACCATCTTATCAGTTTAGAAATTCCCACGCAATGATCATTTCGTCACCAATGGCGATATCGATGACGTCACAGTAGCAAATGTCATTCAGTTACGTCACGAATTCGTTTGAAAATAGAAGGTGTGGTTATGACGTATAACTATAGTCCATATATTGTGTGAATCATTAATTTATCAGCTATTGGACAAAGGTCGAGTCTTTGCTTTGTTTTGGGTTTTCTTGCATTCATTGTCTTTTTATTGAGGTTGAAATGTTATTATAAACTTGAGCCTCCAAGTGACTAACGTCTGTGTCAGAATACCTAGCTTACCGTATCTACATTCAATGAATGTCTACAACAAAATTTTCTATCGAAGCGAGATCGAAAATTTTGAAAACGCGCCTCAGAAATTGAGTAGCCCAGACCTTACACCTCCAAGTTGAGTAGAAATGTTGTTGATTTCTTGTCGAATGTTTTCCTTCAATTCAGATATAGTTGATGGATTATTGTTGTACACCCAACTCTTCAGATAACCCCAGAGCAAAAAATCCGATTATTCCGTCAATTATGGACAGATTTTGAAAAATCTTTTTTTCGTGTTTGTAAGGTGGCTCTCGAGGTGGTCCCAGTGTCACCAAGTCAGGATCTAATGAGGGAATTCCATGGAAATCAAGGGAACTCTTTAAATTTTGTAGGCGATAGCGATTTTGGTATATTCATCAACATGGCTAGCATTTGCTTTCAGAAAGTATCATTTGGTGAAGTGGAACTGATGAAGAAGACCACAGATGGCCACTGGAACTTCTGAATGATAAGTATGTTATGGGTATAAGATATTTCGAATAGTTAAATGACTGTGATGAAGAAAATTTAAATAAATGGTTTTGTTGAAAATGGTACCATCAAATTGATCTGATGATGAACCTGGAAGGAAGTCACCGGAACTCCGTAATAAAATAATGTATCCCAGTCAAGAATAAATGATTTTCAAGGTAAGATACCAAAACGTAATACTTTTTAACAAATAAAATAAACCGACTTCCAAAACAAAACACTACAAAGCGAAAAATTACTGTCTTTTCGGAAGTCGGTGTCAATAACAAAAAAAAAAAGGTACCTACCAAAGACACCGACTTCCGAAAAGAAAGTTATTTTTCGCTTTGTAGTATTTTATTTTGGAAATCGATCTAATATTTTTGTTAAAAAGTTTTTTTGGGTTACATAAATAACAAAAAATTCTTAAATCAAACAGCAACATCGGAACTACAAAAAAAAAAACTTTAACCAGCTCCCTTTATTAGATCAATAAAACTAATTAATTACTTCATCCTGTTCAATTTCCTGTGCTGGGAAGTTTATCCCACCGCTGGGCGCGGGATGTGATACGATCTCACGCCGCTCGCGTGTTCAGTTACAGTTTGCGCACTTATGAGACTGTTACTATGGGTGCGGATTTTTAGGGTGAGAAAATATCGAGTTTTTCTAACGTGGGTCTTCTCTTCTCTTCGTGTGAGGTGTGACCACCTCTGGTGTCAGAGTTAATTAAGCCGCCTCTGTGAACCCCACAAGCCTCTGACTTGGCTATTTCAGACTTACATTAACTATATAAATCCAGGTTTCCTCACGATGTTTTCCTTCACCGTTACAGTAATATGTCCAAGATAAACTTAGAAAGTACTTATGAATTTGAAAAAGTCACATTGGTACTTGCCCAGATTTGAACCCACGACCTCAAACACGACAGGCGAGGTCTTAGCCACTGGGCCACCACGACATCGGTGGGTATTTCGAATTGATTTAACGTGGGTGAGAAATTCACTTAGTAGGTAGATGAGTCATCTGACCTCTTGTGGTTACCATAAGACGTGGACATTAGCCCTCCTATTGTTATTTATCTTATTGTTTTCTAACGAGCCTTTCGTCACGTCATCCTCGCCATCCACCGTCATCATCCATCAGACTAATTTTTCCCTATATCTCCAACCGTCTTCGTAGTACTCAGTTACTCATCCCCTGTGTAATGTAGATACCATCTTTCTCACGTGCTAGCATCATTTCTTTGATATTCTAAGACCGAAAATTCACTGACAGGTAGCTGGTTTTTTTTTAATTGGGACAATCACACCGCACTATTCCCAAACCACTGCAACTCCTGAAAACCAGAATCAACAGTGGCAACCTCCAGAAAAGCGCCGAGGCCATGAAGCTCGACGAATTCCCGCAGAATGAATTTAACTGTATTGGATCCCGCAACGAAATTAATCAGAAAAGTATAACGGAGGAGTAGGAAAATATAAATTTCCACTTCCGTCCATATCAAGCAGGTGACAGAACAAACAAGGCCTATTATTGGCCTTGTTTGTTCTGTCACCTGCCTATTGGCACAAAGGGTCGTTTACAACTGGGATAAGCCCAGTTGCCTAGCACCACGGATACAAATTTGGATTAATATTAATGGGTCCTAACATTGTGAGCTGTTATATTTGGTTCCAATAATAGGTATGGCAAAAACGCTTGAACGCACGGAAATTTGTTCTAGTTTCCACAAGGTCTGTATAGTAAACAACTCCTGATGCAGCCTGTCCATTATTCAACATAATATTACATTCATTCTGAGAAAGAATACACTCCCATAAGATATGATGTGCAGATTGTACATATTCGCAGAACCTAGAGTGACCTAAGCGAGTCGAGTAAGTATACCAATTTCACTTCGTCCAGAATCGAGAACCCACAGTACTCCCCACACCGTCCTGCGCGTGTTTTTGTTGATGCAGACCAATTTACTGATGGTACTATCCGAGTGGCGGCCGGTGAGCGCTGAGCAAATTGATGGGGATGGGGTCCGCTGTGATACCCGGCTCCAATCAGCGGTAATGAAATGTAATAGAAGAGGGAGCAATCTTGTGGATGATATTGTCATTTGCCATAACTTTGACGAAGGTTAAAGTAATAACTTTGATATTGTAGCTCTTTGGTATCTATTTTCATAAAAACCTGTATTTATATATATGTATATTTGTTTCTACACGACTACTGCGACGTTTAAATATTTTCAACCAAATTTTCTAACTAGAATAGGACCGTCTATGTACAACTGTCACTCAAAGACAATGGCTCATATTCTGCTTATTGCTTATTCACAGATGGTACCATTTTTCGAGAGCAGCGGTGGCCCAGTGGTATCGGCCGCGACTTACAATTTGTAGGTCGTGAGTTCGAACCCAGGCAGGCGCTTTACTTTGTGTAAATTATTTCATCACCACTGCTCTCAAAACAGTGAAGGAAAACATCGTGAGGAAACCGACATGTCCTAGAAACCAACATTCGAAGACATGTGACATCAACCAACACGCACTGGTCCAGCGTGCATTCCCTCTCACAGAGAGGAGGCCTGTGTCCCAGCAGTGAGATAATTAAAAGGCTGATGACGATGTAGACTGTTTTTTATAAATTAAAGTACCAGGTGGTGATCTTGGCCATAGGCAAAAGCCATGAGCAAATGGGCCACAGTCCACTCTAGAAGGCTGGAACATAGACTGGTTCTATGATGGTCACAATTACCTTCAATTTGGATACTGATGGTGCTGCCGAGTGGCGAACGAGAGCGTTGAGTAAATTGATGAGGATGGGGTCCGCTGTGATACCCGGCTCCAATCAGCGGTTATGTAATAATATTATAGAAGAGGAAGCAATCTTGTCGATGGTATTAGCGTAATATTAACGTAGGTAGGTTGAAGTAGTAGGAACTTAAGTAGAAACCTTAATTTTTTATCTACGGAGATCTTCTTCTTAGTAGTTACACTCCTGACAGAGCGGTCGTGGTCGTCATTAAGACGTGTTGTTACTATTTGCGGCAGATGTAATGCATCTCACAATGTCTCGCCACCTTTCCCAATTAGAAGTCATCCGGGTACATTCGTGCAAGAGACCGCCCATGGCACACTTGATCTGGTCGGTCCAACGCATTGGTGACCTAACACGCGGTCTAATGCCTACCACTTTTCCTTGAGTTTTACGGAGATATGTATAGGTAATTAAACATACTAAGACACAAGGCTGAAAAGAAATTGGTTTTGACGAGACCAGAGGGAAACCACTGTCATATGTTATCAAGTAGGTACTCATTATAAGCTTTAAGATTATGTAAAAGCTTGGCACTACACTACACAGCTTAATGACACTAATGGGTAGCCCACAAAAACTACAAAAGAACATACGTGGGACACTCAGAAAGTTTTGCGAAACTAAAAAAAATTGTTCTATACGTACATATATTTTTATTAAATCTTTTCAAAGTACTTTCCACCAGCCTCTATACAAAGATTCATGCGCCTAAACCAGTTTTCAAAACACTTTTTCCAGTCCGCCGCAGACACCTCGTTTACAGCCTGCTCGAACGCAGCCAGCGCATCTTCCGGCGACGAAAATTGTATCCCTTTGAGCTGATTTTTTATTTTTGGGAATAAAAAGAAGTCACACGGTGCTAGATCAGGGCTGTAAGGAGGGTGACCCAGGAGTTTGACTGGCGTGCTGTCCAGGAAGTCCCTCGTTTTGAGTGCGGTGTGCGCAGGTGCATTGTCGTGGTGGAGCAGTAGCCCGCGGAGCCCTGTGTTTGGTCGCTTGTTGCTTATAACAGAGAAAACTTCTGGCAAACATTTGGTAGTATACCATTCGGCATTAATGCTTCTTTGATCCCGTAAGGGAATTGATACCAAGTGGCCAGTCAAATTAAAAAAGCTAGCGATCAAAATCTTACCCCCGCTTCTAGATCGCTTCACTTTGGTAGGCGTTGGCTCATTTTGAAACACCCAAACAGTCGACTGGCGCTTGGTTTCTGGGTCGTATTGATAAATCCAGGACTCATCACCTGTAACGATGTCGTAAACACGCCGAGACGAGCCTGCTTCAAATTTGTTAAGCATATCACGGCACCATTCCACCCGGGCCTGCTTCTGAGCATCGGTGAGGTTGTGCGGCACCCAGCGTGATACTATCCTCCTCACGCGAAGATGGCTGTGTAGAATCTCGTGAACGCTTCCCGATCCAATCTTCAATATGTGTTGAATCTCCTGATATGTAATTCGCCTATTGTCTTGGATTAAATTTTTCACTGCTAGCACGTTTTCTTCGGTAACAGCCGTCAAAGGGCGACCGCTTCTTTCGTCATCCCCCAAAGTTGGTCGACCGCGCTTGAATTCGTTATACCAACGATACACGGTTGCCTTGGAAGGGCCTTCATCCATGAATGCCATTTGAAGTCTATCGTACGATTCATCCGGTTTCAGGCGACACTTGAAATCGTATAAAATCATAGCTCTAAAATGTTCCCGGCGCAGATCCATATTTCAGTGAGACACAATACTTTGAATTAACTCGCAAAAAATGTGGAGGGAAATTTTGAAATTGGAACTTACTTATTTTTACTTATAAATAATCATATTTTCGAAAAACATTATAACTGGCCAGTCTCCCATATATAAAAACTTTTTTTCGCAATACTTTCTGAGGGGCCTGGTATATAAAACTTGATATACTGCTGGGAAACTGAAATCAAAGAGATTAGAGCAGGATTAGCGACACCAACAGTTGCCATCAAAATTGTATGAAGATACTTATAGATGCAGGTGTTACTAATATCCAACTAGTAATTAACATACATACATAAACTCCTTCTTCTCAGAGTAGTCAGATAGGAAACGCCGACCTCATCTAGTTTTAAAAAAAAAATATGTTAGACATGTAAAAGCGTTTGTACAAACCAACTTACAGAAATAAAATCATTTATCATTTATCACGCCTTTTTGCCATGGGGGTAGGCAGAAACCACAGAACGCCACCTGTCACGATGCTTACATACTTCTTTTGCTTCACACACATTCATACATCTAGTCATAAACACACCCCGGTTATGAGTACTGCGCACTTGGCCTTTCTGAAGAACATCACATATAAGGTCTATGTATGTCTTTCTAGGGCGACCCCTCCCGGCGTTTCCATTCGTCTGCCTTGTAAATACCTTTCGTTAGTCGCCTTTCATTCATCCTGTCAACATGGCCAAACCATCTTAACATACTCTTTTCAATTTTAGTCACTACATCTTTTTTTAAACCACAACGTTGTCTTATTACCTCATTCCTCAATTTATCATTTAAAGTTACACCACACATACTCCGCAAGGAGCGCATTTCTACTGCATTAATCCTACTTTCATGTCTTTTTTGCCACACCCAACCTTCACTTCCATACATAAGTGTAAGCACCAGCACGCTGTTGTTAATGGCGAGTTGAGCTTCCGGAGACATCGACTTGCTGGTCTGGCTGGACTATGAATTAAAAGTTCGAACATATCGCCAGAAGACCACATCACCTTCCTGCCCTTGTTTCATGTTAGTTGGGGTAGGCGCAACACGTTTCGTAGCCAGAAGACCACATCCTTAATAATTCAACAGTTCTACATTTGACCTATACTCGCTCCTACACGCGCCCATTGACTCACATTATACCCAACTCACCATGAAAACGCATTTACACCAACATAAACGAATCATCATTAATCCGTAGCGAATGTAGATAAAACACCGTCTACCCTCCCCTAAGTAAAGGTGAGATCTCCCTCGTCGCGTGCGTGCGCGCAGATGAACGTGATCTCATCGATCATTGATCCGGAGGGCGCTTGATTAACTGCTAAATGGGATGGTAAAAGGTATAGTAATGATGTTGGTTAATGGAACAGAATATTTTGGGATTATTGGCAGTTTGACTTTACTAAAATTTTGGGTAAGTATTTTATTGAAATACGATACGATTCGAGTATATCATTATTGAATTACGTCTTAATACAGACTTAATATGTTTAATATCGGCAATAGGAGGTCTCTCTCGATATAATCCGGGTTCCATAACAACTGGCCTTGTGGGCTCGTTGTGCTTGAAAATGCTTGGCACAAAGACCAGTGACACGACCCATTGACCAAGTAGGTAACTTAGGATTAGAGATGGTTTATATCCCACCATCAAGCAGCGAGTTCGCACATCATTATTACTAGTCTCAAACTTTTGGATCAACTCCACTTTTCACAAGAATAGATACACTCTTGGTGACATACTTCTTAAAACTTCCTTGACATTCCTTTTTCACGTGCCTTTGCGTCTATCCCAATAATGGCGACCACCTCACTCTTAGGAACTCATACCCTTCGCCCTGATTGGTGTTTGGACACATCCGGAAAAGTACATTAAAATATCAAATCGAAATGAAGTTTTTGACCGATTTTGATATAAGAAAAGTAAAGTGTTGTCAATCGAATAAAATCGAACTGAAATTTGAATCCGAAGCTAAATGTTGTCAATTGAGTCAAAACTGAATTATTAAGGTAAAGGCGATTCGTCCACAGCCTTGTCAACAAGCTCTACTCCCGCGATATGTATAAGGATTTTCAAATATTCCTGAACTGTTGAATTCGTCTATAATAATTGTATGCCTCTCCATCTTTTATTATATTTGACTAACTTGAGAGTACAGATAACCTCGGATATTCCTAATGCAAAACCTTAGATAAGGGGATAGCTGGTTGACAACGCCGTCCCTTTATCAGATTTTTAATGCCTTCTACGTTCATATCGACAGCAACGACGCAAAGAGCTTTTTGAGGTCCATTCGTACCTGTCTATGTACAAAAAAGGGTATTCGGTTCTTAACTATCAAACTTAAAATCTTTTGAACTGCCAAGGAGTCAGCCAATCAGTCAAACAAATCTAGTTTTACGTTCCAAACCGTACATCTCCGTAGAGAAGAACTACGTATTTCTTAACAAGGTCTACACTCTGCTGATTTATCATCATAAATAATCAATTCGCCAATACACTATAAACCTTATAACAATTCCCAATTACATGCATATCACACATGGGGGCGCCACCAGCGTCGCAGGCGCATCACGACGTCATTGTCACAGAGGAGATCGTGCGCAATCGTGAGTACTCGTGAGGGTAATGCGTGAGGCTCTCGGCACGAGCCATCCGCGTGCTGTCTCGCTCTAATATGGTTCCTACGTGAGCTAGGTACTAGGGTATAAGGGAATTAGGTAGGTAACACAGACCAGGAAATATTTCAACCCTAAAAGCTGGACTGGGGATACTGGGATACCCAATAGACAGTCAAAAGGGACATCGTAAAGAAAGAGTTCATCTCCGTCTGGATTGATAAACGGATTGGTCTTTAAGACTTTATTGGTACCTTGGGATGTGTCTAAACACTCATTTATTTTGTGTTGAGAAAATTGCTGTTCCCAAGCGTCATAACAAAGTTTAAAGAAAAGGCTGCTGGAGGTCGGTCTATTGGTGGAAATACGTTAGTGTTTAGATCGTTTAGTTAACTCTCGGCCCCTCGACCCCTAAGATAAGATGTTTTTATTTGTTTCCTCTCAGCCCTTAAACATAGTTCCCAATCGACCCCCAAGGGGTGAGACAAAATTTTCATACAAAGTACCCCGATACCTCGTCCACTTTCAAACCCTAGTTCGGTAAGTACCTAAAATTAATATTTTGGTACAGTAAGGTACAGACTAAAGGCAAAATTCAGGAATTGATATTAAATTTAAAAAATAAATACGTATAAACGTTAAAGCAATGTTAGAGAATACTTAAAGTAGAATTCTTTATTCATGATCTGCTATAACTCTTTACTTTTACCATACAAGTATACCATCTTAATAAATAAACGGATTTTTTTTAAACAAAGACTTACTGGTATTTCTTTATTAACTAACTAGCTTCTGCCAGCAGTTTCGCCCGCGTGTAAAAGATATCGTGAAAAGTGTTTTATCATCCCAAGGGAACATTACACCAAGATAAAAAGCCCATAGGCTAGACTATTCCAGACTACAATCTATCTCTGTGCACACACAGACACCACCCAGACAACCAACCCCAACAAGCCAACTTCTTCCTCAACCTGGTTTTTCTTGGATGACTGGTAGATCACACAACTCTTAGGTTGGGCACACAACTCTTGTGCAGGGGAAGATGACGAAGTTACTCATTTATGTGCAATGTGCGTCGACTATTAAATCGTTTTTAAAGGCTAATATTACAGAAGCAGTACAATTATTTAGTTGAAACGAAAAAAAGAATGTTGGATTGTTTCTATAGTTTTAAAACAGAAGTTTATGATGATAAGGAGGTTCTAATTTGTGCCAAGTTTTGTAGTTCTTTTGGAGTTAGATAAAAAAGACTATTCAATTTGTAATCACAATTTCATCCAGATCCTTGCAGCCGTTCTTGCGTGATTGAGTAACAAACATACATCCATCTAAATTTTCGCATTTATAATATTATTATTAGCACCTGCCAGGGCTTCGCCCGCGTGAAAGTCGAAAATTATACCGAGGGAACATATGCCCGGGATAAAAAGTATCCTATGTGCTATGCCTGACTATAATCTATCTCTGTGCCAAATTTCATCCAGATCCGTCCAGCCGTTTGAGCATGAAGAAGTAACAAACATACAAACACACACTCACAAACTTTAGCTTTTATAATTTATAAGAGTGATAGTAATATAGTAAGATTACAAAAAATAGGGTAGTTTACTGAAAATTTGTTTTTCTATCAGGAAGATTAATAAAAAATATTGGACAAGTATTTTTCTACTGACACGTAAACATAAAGTGACGAAGATATAATGCGTTAAAATATCGTGTGACGTCACGCCGCTAGTACACTATACTGCCTTAGTGACGTCACAAGCCCCCACTCCTGAACTTTGATGCGCTTTAACTTTGAAATTATTATTGATTTGGTAAAATAAAAAAAACGTGTTCAATATTATTTGATAATCTCACTGACAGACTAAATAGAATTATCATTTTTCTACCCAGGAAACATCCCTATTACAATTAACAAAAAACAATTCGTTTAATCGCGCGCGCGGTCTCTATAATCTCATTTGCTGGACCTTTTTTTTAGCCCCAGTTTTGTCAGACCTTAAAATTTTCGAAATGGTAACCCTATATGTAGTTGGTATTGGGAAAAGTTGAATAAAAGGCAGAAGATATTTTCCCTTATTTACCTTCATGCTAAAGTGTTTTGCCACGTCCACCACAACCTGGGTGGTACACGATCATATCGTCGACAGCAGATCGTGATGCATCGGGCACGCGCCGTCCTCGTGCCGTCTCGCTCCAGCACGATAAGCTGACCCACTCCGGAATATTAATAGTATTGATTGTTTATTAATAGTAAAGACAGGAGGCTATGATAATGACGTCAGGGCTAAAAATGGCTATTACGTAGGGCGTATGAACACGGCGCATATTTACGCGCCGATGTTGAAACTCTTCTATCTTACTTAACGAAACAAGATCTGCTAGCCCCATCAATGTCGGTCCAGCCGTTTCGGAGATTACCCAGAACAAACAGAAAGAATAAAAATAAAATTGGTTATAAATATCGTGTATAATTTCATATACATCACACTAATCACATCACGACAGGGACTCGATGCCGATGGGAGCAATCTTGGATTATCTGTTTGAGATCAATCTTAAAATCATGTAAAAATATTGTTTGACAATTTGTAAGGCTTTTGGACAACACAGTATAAGTAACTGTGAAAATTTTAAGACTGTAGCTCTAACCGTTTGGTTGTAAAACCTGTGTGGCAGACGACGGACACACAGACGGACACGTGAGTGACAGCAATAGGGTTCCGTTTGGACACTTCAGGTACGGAACCCTATAAAGAGAAAACAATATAAATAGAACATAGTGTCACACAGTAGGGCATGTAATATCGGCAGTTTTTCAATTTCGATATTGATTTCTGATATTAGATCTCAAAATCGGCATTCCGATATTAATATCGGAATTGAGCGATTTTTCGTTAAATGTCATACATTTTTTTTTGTTAATTGCACAAACTCGGTATGAGTTTGGATTGAATACAATAAAAAAATATGTTTATGCCGCAACATAATAGGATTTTCTACTGTGTCTCTCTCTAATCACCATCATCACATCATCATCAGCCTATTAATGTTCCCACTGCTGGGACACAGTCCTCCACTCTGTGAGAGGGAATGGGCCATAATCCACCACGCGGGCCAAGTGCGGGTTGGTGGATGTCACATGTCTTCGAATTTTCGGTTCTAGGACATGCCGGTTTCCTCACTATGTTTTCCTTCACCGTTTTGAGAGCAGTGGTTAAGAAATAATTTACCACAGTAAAGCACCTGCCTGGGCTCGAACCCACGACCTACAACTTGTAAGTCGCGGCCGATACCTCTGGGCCACCACTGCTAATCACCAATGACTTGGTAATAGGGCGCTTATTTACCTAAACTGGACATTTTACCAAGAAAGAATATAAGTCATGTGTTTCTGAAAAAGGATAATGCTTAAAAATCCAGTAAATAAATGTTTATCGATCAATCTGAAAGTAGTACCGATATGTGTAGTGAGTTATAAATCCAGTATAAGTATTGGTCCATGTGGCGACGCCTGATAGTGGCCTATGTTCAGCAGTGGACGTGTTTTGGCTGAAATGATTATGATAATGAGAGACAACGTGGTCATAGAGTGAAAGTTGTTTTATTCAACAGATTAGTGATCGGATAGACTAATTTGATGTATTCAATAAATGCAGAAGACTGACAAATATTAAGCTTTAATTAATTGAGGTTTCCAAACCAGTAACATATTGTAAAATTGAAGTAAAGTTTACTCGTTCCGAAACAGTCCTCTCAAAAGTATGAAAAACTATCTTAGCATTCATCATCACATCATCATCATCATTACCATTTTAAATGAGAGACGTACACTTCTGAACATAAACCTCCCCCAAGTGTCGTCACATTAGTCGACCCCGTGCATCCCAAATTCAGTGGATTCCCGTAACCAAAGCATTAACCAATGAAAATATAAAAATGTGTATTTACTTGTATTCTTAAAGGTAACATTTTTAGCAGTCTCGGGACTGTAAATACGGAATTCATCAAGGCACATATTATTTTTCATGAAATTAAGCATATTTAAATAAGCGCCCAATTAGTAAACAGATTATCCAAACACTGCTAATCACCGTAGTCACCGGTTTAACGTTTATCGCGCTTTTTCGCTCAATGATTCAAAAGGAGCGAAAATAGTAGTAGATGCTAGTTTTTTTTTTATGTCGAGATTCCGAAATTGGATCACTCAGTATAGGAATTGAAATATCGGTAATTTTCTTCCGAGATTCCGATATTACGAGATTCCGATATTCATGCCCTATCACACAGCTGCGCCAAATAGGACCATTTCAGCAAAATGTCGGGCAACTAGTGCCTGACGCTGGTTTTCAACTGGACCTGTGACTGTGACATGACGGACGTAAATCAGGTACGTAACTATCTGTATCAAAACGAAAAAATACCTTCTCGTTACGGTTGTGGTACCCCGTATGCAATGTTCTAATTTCAAAGATATTTCATGTCAAAATTGGAGGCAACACAGTTAACATTTCCGCCAGATCAAAAACTCATGAGCGTTCTAAACATCTTTATCAAAAGAATCAGCTCGACTCACGCAATATTACGAAACTGGAGATGACGTAAAATAATAAGAGTATGTCTCGCGACCTCTAAACACGGCGCTGAGCAATATATCATAACTTAATTAACGCCTCTAATTAACATGTAGCGGTGCTGAATGGAAATAAGACATTGTTATTATTTAGTCAAATTTGCGTGTATCGGATTCTGTGGCTGTTTCTGGAACTAATATGAACGAAAAGATAATCATTGTCAAAACGTGCATTAGCTGCTGTTGAATGATTTGCTTACAGCCATCTGCATCATTTGACTCATCAGATGAGAACTCTCTTTGTGGTTTTGCATCTTACCATCAGGTGAGATAGTGGTCAAACGCAAGCCTATTGATCATAAAAAAAAAAACAATGTCATTTGACGCATCATCGTTCCAGAAACCGAGAATATGCCAGCCCTTTCTTTCCTTGCGATTATAAAATGATTTCCGTTTTAGGATACTTTATCTGCCTGGATTCAATTATACCTAGCATATTTAGAATATAAATTGTAAATCTAGGTTGACTTCTGAAAAAACGGGACTAGAGGTTTGATCCATTCTGTCAATTGTCTTTCCATTCTTTTTTATCTAATAAAAATATATAAGCTTTATCAAATAAGTAAAAAGTGACAAAGATAAACTGCACCAAAGTTCAGGAGTGGGGGCTTGTGACGTCACTTTGTCAGTATAAAGTGTAGCACACCGTGACGTCACAAAATATTTCATAGCACTGTTGTTTACGTGGTAAAAGAAAAATACGTGTCCAATATTTTTAGGTAATCTAACTGACGGACTTAATAGATATTTTTGTCAACTACCCCATTTACATCCATTTCTTCTTATGCCTATAACTATTAGTTCAATATACGTGGGACACTCAGAAAGTTTTGCGAAACTAAAAAAAATTGTTCTATACGTACATATATTTTTATTAAATCTTTTCAAAGTACTTTCCACCAGCCTCTATACAAAGATTCATGCGCCTAAACCAGTTTTCAAAACACTTTTTCCAGTCCGCCGCAGACACCTCGTTTACAGCCTGCTCGAACGCAGCCAGCGCATCTTCCGGCGACGAAAATTGTATCCCTTTGAGCTGATTTTTTATTTTTGGGAATAAAAAGAAGTCACACGGTGCTAGATCAGGGCTGTAAGGAGGGTGACCCAGGAGTTTGACTGGCGTGCTGTCCAGGAAGTCCCTCGTTTTGAGTGCGGTGTGCGCAGGTGCATTGTCGTGGTGGAGCAGTAGCCCGCGGAGCCCTGTGTTTGGTCGCTTGTTGCTTATAACAGAGAAAACTTCTGGCAAACATTTGGTAGTATACCATTCGGCATTAATGCTTCTTTGATCCCGTAAGGGAATTGATACCAAGTGGCCAGTCAAATTAAAAAAGCTAGCGATCAAAATCTTACCCCCGCTTCTAGATCGCTTCACTTTGGTAGGCGTTGGCTCATTTTGAAACACCCAAACAGTCGACTGGCGCTTGGTTTCTGGGTCGTATTGATAAATCCAGGACTCATCACCTGTAACGATGTCGTAAACACGCCGAGACGAGCCTGCTTCAAATTTGTTAAGCATATCACGGCACCATTCCACCCAGGCCTGCTTCTGAGCATCGGTGAGGTTGTGCGGCACCCAGCGTGATACTATCCTCCTCACGCGAAGATGGCTGTGTAGAATCTCGTGAACGCTTCCCGATCCAATCTTCAATATGTGTTGAATCTCCTGATATGTAATTCGCCTATTGTCTTGGATTAAATTTTTCACTGCTAGCACGTTTTCTTCGGTAACAGCCGTCAAAGGGCGACCGCTTCTTTCGTCATCCCCCAAAGTTGGTCGACCGCGCTTGAATTCGTTATACCAACGATACACGGTTGCCTTGGAAGGGCCTTCATCCATGAATGCCATTTGAAGTCTATCGTACGATTCATCCGGTTTCAGGCGACACTTGAAATCGTATAAAATCATAGCTCTAAAATGTTCCCGGCGCAGATCCATATTTCAGTGAGACACAATACTTTGAATTAACTCGCAAAAAATGTGGAGGGAAATTTTGAAATTGGAACTTACTTATTTTTACTTATAAATAATCATATTTTCGAAAAACATTATAACTGGCCAGTCTCCCATATATAAAAACTTTTTTTCGCAATACTTTCTGAGGGGCCTGGTATAATATAGTAGAGTATATAAATAGCAACCTTCCATGTTCTAACTGGAAGTCCCTGAACCGCCTCAGAACCCAAGTAGGAAGGTGCAACGCCAACCTCGCAAATTGGGGCTACTTCGACAGAGCAGCAGCAGGGTGTGCATGGTGGCGTCGAGCTGCAAACCATGCCCTACCTCCCATCATGTTCTCTGTGCCCCAGAATATGCAATCGACTGTCAGAAGAAGAAAAATAATACATCACGGGAACTTAACGCGATGATTTCGATTGTTTATTTACCAAATGTGATATATTGTTTTTAACCCCCGACGGAAAAAGAGGGATGTTTGACGTGTGTTGCTGTGTATCTGTGTCTGTCTGTGACATCATAGATCCTAAACGGATGAACCGATTTTGATTTAGTTTTTTTTGTTTGAAATGTGATTTTGTCAAGTGTTCTTAGCTAGCTAGCCGTTATGGGCGTTTTACTGTTTGAATCGAGGTGTTTTCGCAAGATATAGTGTCATAATTACGTGTTCAATTATATTAATATATATTAATATTGCCGATCGAAGTGTATCTACTAAGTACTAGATAAAATTATGTAGCATGAAATAAAAATGTGTCGGGGTTTTTTTTTAAATTTTAAAATTTTACTTGTTCAATTATGAAACGCGAAAGTTTTAAAGTTAATGTCAGATGAAGCTTAATATTTCATAATCAATATTATTATTCTTCTAATACCCCACTTATTAGTAACTTACTCAACTCCCCTATACCGTAGTTTCCCCGCAACAGCATGTAACATGTCCTCGGGTAACTCCTCTCCATTTCACGCGCGAGTCACGACCCACTTGCCTAAGATTCAGATTCTAATGCTTATTTACTTAACTCTTTATGTATTGCACAATGTACCCTTAAATTAGCCAGTGACGCCATTAAATATGAAATAGTTGCAGAAACGTTCTGCATAGTTGAGTTTATTGGTTCTTAACTTGTACTATTTAGGCAATTTTTGAATTAGCTGTTTTTATATTATAGTTAGTAGCTGTTAATTTTTTTAACAATTGTACACACTTAAAGAACACTGACAAGAAGAAAATTAGGTACAAAGGTAATGCTTTTTCTAAAAAAACCCCATCAAGCATAACTAGGAAAAAAGAGATGAAAAAAAAAAAAAAAAAAAAAAACAAGCATCAACATTCGCGAGCTGGCTGACCAAAACCGGATGTATCCTCCGACTGCACAGCATGATTTTCTTCTTATTTACGTCTTTTGAGTTCGTTTTTTAAGCAGTCGGGATTTTTGATGTTTTAATAAATTTTTTTATTTATAACTTTTTAGTTATTTTTTTGGGAATTAAGTACAGTTAAAAATACAAGTGTTATATATTTTTGTAATCACCTCTTAAAACCCTTTATTTTGATACCTTACAGGATGGGTTTAGAAGAAAAATAGTCGGGCCCCTACAATAAGCGCCCAAAAGCCGCCATTTTTCTATTTTCCCATTTTAATGTAGCACTGGCTACACACGCAGGGTTAAGACGAATCGATTGACTAAGAATCATCAAAATCAGCCCACGCCTTTGGTCTCTAGAACGCCACATAGGAACAAACATACATACATACATAGACTGATAAACACATTACTCTCCTTCGGCAGTCGGGTTTAAATAGATGTAGATACCCTGTGTGTAGAGGGGAAAACAAACACATAAAACAACAGCATATTAACAGCTACTTACTGTTAAATAAATAAAAAAATCTTTTAATGAAGAAGAAGAAGGAATAGCTCATAATGAACTCATAAATTGAGTACGATGCCTTTTTTTAACTCGGGCATCTTCTAATTTCAGCCTTTAAAGCAAGAGTAAACTTCGTCTGTGCTCACTTATTCCATCGCAGATCTCATCCATCGCTTAGGTACCATCAGACCAGATCATGGTTAAAAGCAGGCTCACCAGGAATACAAAACTCCTGTATTATCCTTTAATAGTAACGGTTACAAAAACCAATACTCTTCAATAAGTAGTAAATAGTTCACGAATTAAAAACGATTCTAAATTTAATTTTAAATTGATATAATATTTTATACAAAAAAAAAACTTTGTACAAAAAATACAAGCGACTTCCAAATAAATTCAGTCTTGTTTTCGTTTCTTCTTTTTTTGACACCGATTGCCGAAATTGAAGTTATTTTTCACTTTGTAGTGTATTTATTTGGAAGTGGTTTGTTTTTTTTGTAAAAAGTTTTTTTTTTTTCACTTTTTGGTTGTGGTACATAATGGACCAGTTCTATAGGCTACCAATAATGCCCAAAGTGAATCCAACGTAGATTTATCCAATAACATGAAACTTAAACCAAACCGGTGGAATAAGAATATACCAAGGTGAACTTTTTACACCTGCGTACCCCTTTACAGCGTACCAGTGTGATGTTATGTTATGAAATGGTGAAAACTATAAACAGAAATGCGATTGCAGCTATCCCGAGTGATTTCCCGTCATTTATTGAAGAGTTTTGATGTATATCGCCGAAACTCTTCATCAGATCTTGATGAAAATTAAATGGGTCCACATGACAAGCACCAGCTTTCAAATTAAAAAACTAGACTCATCAAAATCGGTTCACCCAGTAACAAGTTCTGAGGAAACACCCATAAAAAAAAATACAGTCGAATTGATAACCTCCTCCTTTTTGAGAAGTCGGTTAAAAAAAGGAATTTCACTGGAATTACATCGCAATGAAAACCGCGTAGCAACAACATCCAGTTGCGTAGCACCTTGCTACGAATTTCGTAGCACTCTTATTCGGGAATCTAATATTCAGAATATTGCAGTTCCTTCCTTGATATTTTTTATATAATTTTTATATTTTGATAAGATAATTTACATTCCTTTCCTTTTTTCATTCCTTTTATTCCTCACCCCGACCATAAGCTCTTAGAGCAAGGTTATTTTGAGTGTGCGTAAGGGACAGATGTATAGTCATATACATCTGTCCCTATTTAACAGTCAAACTATGATACCTTTGCCACGTCTGGGTACGGGGGCTTTGGTTGTTTTGTTTCATAGTAAAGATTAAAACGATACTATTCTAGTTCTTAAAACTTAGAATCGTCATTCGTCTGGGGCCGCCCTACAAGAAGGGGATATAAGTATACCTGTATTGAGAAGTATCAGCGGGCCTCACCGCTCAGGTGACCGTTTCGTCACTCTCATATGTGGTCCTTTAGTCTCTCAGTTGAATGCCCGGACTTAGGGAGCCTTAATTTATTGCGGTATTAGGTATTGGTGCAGGTCGAGAAGATCGAGTTAAGAGATTGGGACTGAAGTACGTCTTTCCAATTTAGGGCGTAGGTTATCGAGTTTATTGCCCTCGTTGGGGATCTTAACTTTTTCAGGTACCAATGGAATATTACTTCGTTTCTTAATAGTTCCAAAACATGATTCATCCTGCCCAGTGTCCTTTTTTGTCCTCTCTTTAGCACCGTGGTGCAGCTAACCGCAGCTAACCTTGCAGGTACGCCATAGTGCCTCTCATAGACGGTAATTTAGTCTCTAAGTTGAATGCCCTGACTAAGGATGCCTCAATTTATTCAGGTTTTAGGTATTTGCATACATAGGGAAGAGCTAAAGCCCGGCTCAATATTGGGATTGAAAGTACGTCAATACAATTTTGGGTGTAGGTTATAGAGTTTATTTATTATTTATTTATTGTATTACCCTAACTGGGGGTCTTATCTTATGCACTATGCAGGTACTAATGGAATATTACTCAGAAGTAGCCCCCCTACGGGTTCATTTCGTTTCTTAACAGTTCCAAAACATGATTCATCCTGCCCAGTGACCTTTTTGTCGTCTCTTTACCGTGGCGGCGCAGCTAAACGAGCCTCACAGGTACGCCACAGGGGCTGCCTCTCATAGACGGTCCATTAGTCTCTAAGTTGAATGCCCTGACCACAGATAATATAATACTAGCATACAGATGCCTCATCCCATACAAGGAAACCATGCCACGTAACTAGCGTTTTCCATCTGATTATACCGATATTTTTTTGTAAATCGATCGCGTACGGTTCCGTTCCACGGCGATAGATAGATCACCATTTAATAATCAATCGATATCGATAGATAAATCAAGTACAGTACGTTGGGACAGTGTATGGGATGAGACACCCACTGCCCTGACTGAGGACGCCTCCATTTATTCAGATACTAGCTTCTATCAGCGGCTTCGCCCGCGTGAAAAGTGTTTTTTTTTATTCCTAGGGAACTTAATACCGGGATGAAAATATGTGTGCTATGTGCTACTCTAGACTATAATTTACGTCTGTGCCAAATTTCATCCAGATCCGTTCAGCCGTTCTAGCGTGATTGAGTTACAAACATACATGAACACACACATCCATCAAAACTATCACATTTATTATACTAGTAAGATAGTATGATTAGGTATTGGCGCACGTAGAGAATATCGGACCAAAGACCGGCTCGAGATTGAGGTTGAAGTACGTCTTTCGTTTAGGCGAAGGTTAGTAAGTTCATTGGCCGTACTAGGGGCCTTAAATTATTCAGATAATAATAGATGTATTGTCGTTCTGCAGTACTGGCAATTTTAAATTATTTCATTTTAAAACATGTAATTCTTTTTTCAAAATTAGTCATTTGTTTATTGATTAGCGTATTGTTTTCATCGCATTTCAGTATGTGTGGAGTTTCTTGTCCATTCTTCTCCACAACAAGCTACATTTCCGAATGGACGGTAGAATCAATTATTATTAGTTAGTGTTAGTACCGCTTAATGGCCTAATTGAAATACATTTTTACATACATTTTGATTTTGACTCCAACGATTTTCATGAAATTTATTATGCTGCAGGGGTTCGGGGGCGATAAATTGATCTAGCTAGGTTTCATTTTTATAAAATGTCGTTTTCTCTATTGTCATCCGAGCAGAGCTCGTTTCAGGTACTATAATATTAAAACAAAAGTTATATCAAACACGTAATAATGACACGATATCTTGTAGCAGCCCGATTCAAAAAGTAAAATGCCAATAACTTTTAAACGGCTGAACCGATTTTCATCAAACATAACTAAGAACACTCTCGATAAAGTCACCTTTCAAAGAAAGAAAACGAAATCAAAATCGCTTCATCCATTTAGAAGCTATGATGCCACAGACAGATACACAAATACATAAACACACAGGTACACACATCAATCTTATAACACCCCTCTTTTTCCGTCGGGGGTTAAAATGCAGCAAGTATAGTTCACGTCAAACTTCTTGGCCGCCCTGAAGTTTGCTTTCCGATGCGCAAGGCACAGCTTCGCACCCGTCAAAATTACACGGGAATAAAGTAGCTTTCCATAGGTGAAAGAATTTTTAAAATCGGTTCAGTAGTTTCGGAGCCTATTCGGTACAAACAAACAAAAAAATCTTTCCTCTTTATAATAATGGTAGTAAGTATAGATTTACTACTGCGCAGCCATTGTAGCCAACCTCAGGGCGGTCAAGAAGTTTGGTGAAAAATATACCTACGTACAACATTCTTGTGACAATTCTCCAACACTAATAAGGAAAAAAACGTGAGTATAGTACACACTTCAAACCATAACAATATGTATAAACTTATGTCCAATTGTCCACACAATATCACATTACAAAATCATTGTACAACCAATATCTTGATGAGTATTGAGTAACAGCACCACTGTTAAGCCCAGTTTTTTAGATCCTTAGTTAACTTAACCAATGGTTAAATATACCAATGATTTAAAATTGTGCCAAAACGCGTTTTTTCATCAATTATTGCCAACACAAGTTGTTAAATAAGTTGAAGAGTTAATAATTTAACAATTTGTTAGACTAACAATTGATGAAGAAACGTGTTTTTCTGAAATTTTAAACCATTGGTTAGCATATTTTTACCCATTGGTTCAGTTAAGTACGGATAAAAAACTTGGCCTTAGTTATAATAAATTAAAAATTCAATTCACATTCGAGTTTCTATTACGACTAATAGAGAATAGATGCGATACAACGAGCATTGACTGCTATTATAATTATAAAACAATAATAAATTGAACAACCAACTTACTAAAAAACTACTACTAAAACTACCAAACCCTATCACCTGTTGGAATAAGATTAAAATTAATTTGGCAATCATATTCGCAGCCGCAAGAAAAAGGTTGGTAGACTCTGATAAAAAAAAGATTGAAAACAAAGGCGGTATGAAACCTTTTTGGTCGCGATGGTTGAGATAAAATGGCGGGTGACAAATGTCTGTCGCAGATTTATAGAGCATCTCGTTATGATTGCAAGTGGGAATTTGTAGACCAGGAGCTGGGTCACGAATAAGTATTCACCATCATCATTATAATTATGGTTCAAAAATACTTAGTAAGATTGTTATTATTGACGAAGTCTTTTTACAACAGGTCGGGATTGGCTTTCAGCTTGACTGGATGTCGCTGCGTTCCAGAACTTTCCATGGTGTGACTACGAATGTAACTTTCACAATCCAGGTACTGGGTTAAACGATTTCTCTTGGTAAGACAGGTTGTTAATATTGTTTATCATCAAGAGATGAGGCTTCGAAAAGGCGTTTGCGATGGCGGCAGATTTTGTCCGACCAGTATGTAGCTACTCGAACAGCTCTGTCATTTGCTACGTTCAAATCCCGTAAGAAGCAGGTGGTCGGGCATGAAGGGCAGACAAGGAGGTGGGCCATATATTAAGAAGGGGCCCCACACTGGCACTGTGTTTTGAATGGGTCTATGATACTCCATTTGGCTAGGTTGTTTCTACAGCGGCTAACCTGGGTCCGCAATCGGTTTAGGGATTTCCAGATTGGCCACTGTAGTTTCCTGGGGGCAGATGCTCTGCCGGAGTGATGAAGTGTGGAGGAGTAGGGTGCGTATGTTTCCATAATTCACATCTCTCGTCAGTTGCGCTGGCTTTCGAGGAGGTGGTATGTCTCAAGAAGTTCTTACGATTCTTCAGGCGCACAGGTTGGAGTTGATGCTCATATAGTGGGTGCGGACTGTCTCGTTCTTGTTTGTCCTTCTCGATGCGGCTGGCTACTTCGCGACGAACTTCTGGTGGAGCTATACCAGCCAGTGGGTACAATATCTCAAGTGGGGTTTGTTTCAAACACCCAGTTATGACGCGGCAGGTGTTATTTAGTGCTGTGTCGACTTCTCTAGCGTGAACAGATGGAATGGACGCAATGAGAAAATTATTATCTATTATCCTTTTGTGGTCTTGCATGTAAAGACTCAAAAGCCTTTATTATCCTTAGGTTCGGCTTTAGGCTGACCGCCTACTGAAATGCCTCAAACTGATTGACGATGCTACAAAATCCTCGTCCCTAAAACCAAGCCAGGCTCCCAGTCTACTACTTAGTATGCCATACTCATACGCAGCTCAGCTACTGTTTCTACGAAGGCGCACCGAATAATACCGAGCATTGCCGAGATGCACCGACATTTGCATGGCATTACCATGTCCACGCATCAAAATATATGTAGCAGACGTGAGCTTTATTTGCGGAATATTTAGGTGAATCATGCGTTTTTAGCAAGTTTTTTTTTGTTATTCATTCAGAGTTTTAAGAAGAAAAGACGCCGACTGTGACGAATTCTCTGGTGGTCATAAAAATGAGAGTTTATTGGTCTTGAGTTCAAGAAGAACTCGTGGGAGTTCGTCAAGTCCATCAAAGACGTTTGAAAGTCGCAACGATTTTAATATTGTTATTTTTTTAAAGTTTGATGAGACTATAGCCAGACATCTTTTCGATTGATTTTTATTGCACAATTTTAATATTTTTTGTGCAATCAGGTAAACATTTATCCTCTTAGGGTCAGCGCAGACAGCGAGGAATAATCCCAGCGCGGTTAGGGTATTTTCTTTACGGATCGTGTACGATTCTCGCGTATCTTCGAGGACGCGCGAGCATTTTGTGATAGGTTCAAGCATTTATGCACTTTATTATAATTATTTTAAAGTTTATTTTCAAGTGCGTTAATAAAATCCTCTCCGCTGCGCTCCGTACTGTCTGCGCTGAGTCTTACGGTTTTTGAGGTACTCAGTTTATCTTACAAAAGATAATTAAATTAATTCGGCATATTTAAGGTGTCTTGGAGAATTTCTTCCTTTACTGTCCATACAGAAACCTGATTTCGAATCAACAGCAGTACTTACTTATTAAAAAAAACAATACTGTACATTTATCTCATCATTATCCTGCCCTTGTCCCATGTTACTATACTCCTTTTGAAATAACATTAGTATTTTTTACAACACCTTTTTACAGTCCGTTCAACCCATTTTGAATTCTCTCCCGTAAATATAAGGATGGCATAAAAAGCATAAACCTGTTACCAAAACTAACTGTTTAATACAGCTGCTATTTGTCATATTACTAACGCAATAGAAGTCAAAATCGGTTGAACGGGCTGTAAAATGGGCTTATTTATTTGTCTAATGTTATCACAAAAGGAGTATAGATCGACGCAACACGTTTTCTTCTGCTATTCTCCTTTGTCTAGAATCACGCTAGATAACATTATCACGCTTCATTCTCATATCAAATAAAAAGTTAAGATGGAACGTTTCAAACAACAAAGTGACGCCGGTTCAAACTACGCCTTGCCGTACAAATACACAATTACACGCACTCACGTACAACGAAATTACGCCTTAGCTTGTCATTCGAGCTCACAGATCAAATAATAAAGATCGACTGACAAGCTAAGGGGTCTTTGCGAGTGTAATAGTGTATTTATACGGAAAGGCGTAGTTTGAGCCGGCTACACCTAGTTCTTTTTTTTTTTTGGCTTGTCATGTTTTGTGCATTTAGCCAGTGTCAAGTATAGAAGTTCTAGTTTCTTTAGTTTTTAGTCCAATGTCCTAGTCATATACTAATATATAATAGTTAGGCCCCAGTAAAATGGCTGTAACTTTACTGGAAGCCTCCACGGAGTTTTGTCGACAACATGAACAAACTCATGTTCTACCGCTGTGTTTCACTTTTCCACACTCGTGCACGTTCACTAATATTATTAGAACAAAACACCACCATTTTTACACTATTATAGTTAGGCCCCAGTAAAATGGCTGTAACTTTACTGGAAGCCTCCACGGAGCTTTGTCGACAACATGAACAAACTCATGTTCTACCGCTGTGTTTCACTTTCCCACACTCGTGCACGTTCACTAATATTATTCGAACAAAACACCACCATTTTTACACTATTTATATTCAGTTAAACACAGTTTTAGGAAAATAAAACAGAGAAACAACATAGACGCCATCATTTTCCCGCCAAAACTCCTTCACCTTGTTGTTTGCAACGTTCCATCTTGACTTTTTATTTGAGCTGAGGCATCATTAATTACAGCCTGGATGGAAATTGGCACAATGATCAAGCTTCTAACTTCGGAAGAATGCTTTTATTGAGTGAGTATTCTCCTGTCTCTTATCCCAATAAAGTCTGACACGTAACTTAAAAACATCTTAAAACGATAGTTTTTTGTTGTAAATTCTGGTGATGTGTGGAGAGCTTGTGGAGAGTATTTATCTAAAGGTGTGGACGAACGTTTTAGTCATTATCGCGCAGACGCAGCCGGGAATGTCGCTATTATCGTGCGCACGCGCCAGTGCATAGACCAAAGAAGGGTTTAGATAGAATACATCTAAAATAAATAAAATACGGTTTTGTGTCGTGGAAATGTGGCTTTTTAATGTGGTTTAAAGATCGTGATCTTTGGATACAAAAGTTTACTTAACTGACAGACAATTTAAGCTGCCGTCAAAACAAAATGGAAGAAAACATCTTCATCATCAGTCTACAGGAGTCCACTGTTGGACATAGCCACTCCAATCACATGCTATTTAATTCAATTCTCGGCCACTCTCATCTAGCTACTACCAACTTGTGAAGACCATCGCTCCACTTAGCCATAAGGCATCCAACAAGAACAAGGAGGGATATGTTATCATATAATTTACCTCTATTAATAATAATTTATTTCAAAATTCAGACAATTTACAGTTCAATTCTTGTTAGCAACAAAAAACTTATACAACTAGTGTTAGTAAAAGGTACATTCCAAATCAAATAAACATTAACAAAATATTGCCATTTGATTAAAACCACAATTTAATCAAAAATATGTAAATTATTAATAAAAATGAAAAAAAAAAAAAAAAAAGTCATAAGTTCATGAATAATATTAGATTATTAACCAAGGGGATAAAGCAGTGTCTTCTGTCGCGGGTGACGATTTAAATCGCGAGCGTAACGAAGGACTCAAGGTTTACTCCCGAGCGTAGCGAGGTTGTTAAAAACTTAAATCACGAGCGAAGCGAGGGATTTAAGACGAGTCCTGAGTGTAGCGAGAGATTTAAGTTTACCCAAGACTAAGACACTTTATCACCGAGGAAAATACTCTACTTTTCGTACCATTTGCGAAAAAATTAACACAATATAACTTAACGTTTATGTATTTGAAGTAAACAAAAACGCTAGTTTTTTTCTCGGAAAAGCAAAGGCAAAGGCTCATTACGGTCTCGTCGGTTTTCGTAATTTTATTTAATAATCATAACTGCATAATAAATGCGTATTCCTTTTACAAAAAGATGTATAATGCTTTATATACAAACTCAATGGTGTTTTTTTTTTTTTGAAAATTCTGACTCTTGAAAATGTATGCAGTTATAGAGATTATGATTTCGCTAGGTCACTTATTGTTCTTTATTTAGGGGTATTTCGGATTTAGGGCAACTCTATCCATATCTCCGTCTATGGTCAGGGATGTTGGATTCATCTCTCAAGTATGTGTCGCCTAGACAGACGTTATCTCGTCGTAAACTGCTCGTAAACCGCCGGCCACCTGACTCCAGATAAGTCCTCTTAAATTTTAGTACAATCTCTAAGTATTGGGCGCTTCGGACAAAAGGTTTGGAAGTGCTGGCCACTTTGCCACTGGTTGTGAAAAAACACTAAGAAGGTTGGTTTATAAAAACAATTGCTACTAGAAAATGTGACCATAAAGAATGCATTCTTTTTTCAAACGGCAAATAGATAAACATTATGTATGTACTTATATAAATATTGTATAAAACTTTTTTTTAAAAGAGTAAGTATGGAGTTTCTTGTGCGTTCTTCTTCATAACAAGCTACATTTCCGAATGCACGGTAGAATCAATTTTTATTAAATGTAAATTTTAACGTTCAAAAGTGCCACATATTGCCCTACTTGAAATAAACACATTTGACTTTGACTTTGATTATAGGGTGAGTTTCTGAATTTAGTCTAATATGTGTTAAGAAATTGTCAAAACCAAAGTTTGACAGGTTTTAGGCGAAAGTAGAGTTTGACAGACTCAACTTCAAATTCTTAATTCATAAATCGGGTGTGCCTATGTGCCATAAGTCTATAAAAAAACTGGCTTTTAAAATAGGAACCAAATGAGAACCAGATTTTAATACTTTTCTATTTATCTGGTTACTTCGAATACGAAGCACTTTTCTTTATCATCATTTCAGCCGATAGGCGTCCACTGCTGAACATAGGGCCCCCAATTGTAACCACATCGACTGGTACAGTACTTCTCGTATCCAGCGGATTCCCGCAGCCTTCACCGAATCATCGCTCCACCTTATGGAAGGCCTTCCAGCGCTGCGTCATCCAGTACGCGGTCGCCACTCCAGAACTTTTGTAACTGCTGAAAGTTTTGTGAATGTAATAATTCCAGCAATCCGCACTGGGCTCGCGAAAGACGGACTGCATTTCAAATGCACCATTCTAACGACAATTGCACGCCAACTGCAATCGGGCTGCACGGTTGGTTTGCAGTTTTATTGCAGTCGTACTAACAGCAAATTTGCAGTCGGAGTGCAGTTGAAATGCAGTCCGTCTGTCTAGAGCCTTAGGCCCACTTCCCTGTCTCTCAGAAAGGAGGCCTGTGTCTCAGCAGTGGGAAAATTAAAAATAAACAAAAAACCCAGTGCATTTCTTATGCAGTTGGGTTCAAAATCATGCTGTGCAGTCGGAGGATACATATTCGAAAGCCAGACCAAAACCAGATGTATCCACCGACTGCACAGTATGATTTTCTTCTTGTTTACGTCTTTTTACTTCTCTTCTTAAGCAGTCGGGTTTTTTGATTTTTTAATTAACTCTTTTTATTTATAAATTTTTAGGGAACCTTTTTTTTTCGATTTAGGTACGTTTAAACATAAAAGTATTATATATTTTTGAAATCACCTCTTAAACCCTTTATTTTAATACCCCACATGACGGGTTTGGAAAAAAATGGCTCCACATTATAGCGCCCACAATCCGCCAACTTTCTATTTTCATATTTTAATGTTGCCGTCTCGCAATGTTAAGACGAACCAATTGATGTAAGAATCATCAAATTTGACCAACTCGTTTGGTCTCTAGAACGCCACATAGGAACAAATACTTAAATACATTCATAGACTGATAAACACATTACCCTCCTTCGGCAGTCGGATAAAAAGGCTGGTTATGATAATTCCACAGTAATTCACAGCATTGTATAAGGGTATGTAGCAATAGATAGTAAGGAACATAAAACAAGTAACAATTCCATTCAAACAATACACATTTGTATGAGTGCCACACAGCCTTTGTACTAAAGTCATTACACCTTCCATTTATATACAAATAAAAACAAACAGTCAAAGAAAATAGACTCTGACGTCAGTCTGCTTCTAGGTTAAAAATAATACTTGATGCACATGGAATCTTTATCTATACTGCAGTATATAAATAAAATAATGGAATGGTGTTTGTTGGTAAGCGCGTCACTTGAAAACGGGTCGACCGATTTGGCTAATTTTTGTTTTATTCGAAATCGTCTGGAATAAGGTATCAGGAAAAACAGTAGGAAAGATTATCGGCAAATTGGTAAGTAGGTTCAGAAAAATGGAAGTGATTGTCCGAGGAATTTGTAGTGACGAATTAACTCAATTTGGACAAGACGACGTCTGTCAGCTCAGCTATACTTCATAAAAGATAGCTTGATATCTGCGACAGCTGTCAGTATCAATACAGTAACAATAGCGCTTGACAGGCTAACAATAATGTAACAACAACGTATACGTCAGTTTGACATATGTCGCAGAGATCAAGCTATCTTAAAATGAAGCATAGTAAGTAATCCTATCTTAATAATATTTTACAATGCATGTCCTCGAAAAGAGCGGTTTTCCAAGAAGCTAAACTGTGCGGAAAGTGTCACTTTTTTTCACTAGTGCTTTTTACTTTCCTGTATTTTTTTAATTTTTAACTCCAACGTCATCCCGACGCATAGAGTTTTTATTAATTGAGAAAAGTTTTAAAAATTAGTTATGTACAGATTATCATTCATATAAAAAGTAAAATAAAACTAATACTTTATTTAAAGCGTTTTTAATTACTCTAGATTTAGATTTTGATCAATAAATTAATTTTAAATATTAATTAAATATGTTTGGCAGAACGTATATTTTGCTCGTGCCTTATTGCGTTACGATATGACAGCTATTCGCACATGCGCAGTAGATTTGCCCGAAGAACTATTAGTTAATCTGTGGCATTCTGTGGATTGCTGTGGATATGCTGAACGCGCTTGAATAAGCCCGTCATTTTATTAATTTCATTTTATTATTTTATTTATTTCCTCGCACGATGCATAGTAAAATGTTGTATGACACACGTACGTAAGATGATTTCCGACTCGTGTTGATTTATCCACTCACTCGCTTCACTCGCTCGTGAATAAAAATGCCACTCATCGGAAATCACCTACCTTCCGCACTTGTAGCATAAATAACTATTGTAAGTAAATGTGAAAGTTTGTGAGTATGGATGGATGTTTGTTATTCTGTCACACAAAAAACACTGAACGGAATTGAATGAAATTTGGCACACAGATAGTTTATACTATTTTTTAGCCGGGAAGTAGATTCTCTTGGGACAATTTTCGACACGTGTTGCAAATGATAACCTATGGCTCTGCGACGTGGTCGCTCACAATGGGCCTCATCAGAAAGCTTACAGTCACCCAAAGGGCACTGGAGAGGGCTATGCTCGGAGTTTTCTTGTGTGTTGAATCAAAAATGTAGAGATCCGCAAGAGAACCAGGGTAACTGACATAGCCCGAAGAATTGCCAAACATAAGTGGCAGTGGGCAGGGCACATTGCTCACAGAACGGATGGCCGATGGGGCAGAAATAAAACGGGAGTGACGACTGCGAGCCGGAAAACGTTGCGTTGGAAGGTCTTCCACCAGATGGACCGATAACCTGGTGAAGGTTGCGGGGATCCGCTGGATGCGGGACGCACGGGACCGGTCACTGTGGCGACCCTTGGGGGAGGCCTAGAAATGTCCAGCAGTGGACGTCATTCGGCTAATATGATGATGATGATTCATTTTCGACGCAGGCGAACCCGCTTTCAAAGGCAAGCAAACATAGAAGATCAAACAAACTGAAGAATGTTTTTGTAATCTCTGGAATACTAGAAGAATTCGAAATCGAAATCGTTCTCAGCATTTTAATTTTTCAAAAATTTAATCACGCTATAAAAACGCTAAGCAAGAGCGTGAGCGGGTGAAACCGCGGCGCATAGCTAGAGAAACAATAATCTATTTAGATTTATTAATTGAGGTTAAAGCGAGACTTTCGTCAATAAACGTTAGGAATCTAGTTCATGCTGAGTAAGAGCTCTTAGGATTTTATGGGAGACAATATCTTAGAGCTTTTCAAGGATATTTCTAGCTATAGTGGCTTTTTACACGAGTGTGTTGGACTAGATTTTCTTACAGAAAGTGTTCGTACATATTTTTATATAATATTTCCACAATTTTTTTCTCCTCATTTAGGCATAAAACATCACAGATATCGGTGATAGGAAACCGGCAGCCTAATTGTTTTTTTCCAAAAACGACTTTGCGCAATAAGAAAAGTCGATTTTGGGAAATATACAGATTGTTTCCTTTGCCGAATTCACTTACACAATTAGGCTGCGGGACTTATAAGTTTTAAATCGTCAACCCACCTTGAGCATTATTATTGTGTACGAACTTTCCTTTTTTTATGCGAATTTATATTACGAGACGCCTGCAATTCTCATTTATTTTATTACTGGACCGTTAATAGGTGTGTTCTGAGATCAAAACTAAACCTAACTAAGCCTAATTTAAATAAATCTTAATGTTGCCGTATCTAAAATAAATCAGAAGAATAACATTATGTGTTTTATCTACCTTAGCGGTTTGTCCTCTAATAACCTCATCGAATCAAGCATTAAATAAAGAAACAAAGGAAATGCCCAATTCTTCATCTTATAATTATCATACCTACCCCTAAAATACAAGTTTTCTTCAGTTGTTAGCCTCTGAAATGGTTAAATAAATTGGATAGTTAATTATTAGACCATTTGTGAGACTACCAATTGACGAATCAACGCGTTTTATCGAAATTTTAAACCACTGGTTGACATATTTAATCATTGGTTAAGTTAACTAATATCAAAAACTGGGCCTTAGACGCCTCTCGAAAAACCGCCACATTTTCTTTGTAACAATCATATTCAACATCTAGTTACCCGGACCTACTTTCAACCACCTAAGGTGCATTGATCTCTGGTGATTATTCAATGCGGTAGTTGACCTGTACTGAGTAATTGTAATAATACAACCAGCCCGATTGTTTATGGGACAATGGATACCATAATGACATCGCTTTCTACGGATTTTGGGTTAACAATAACCGAGACTGCCAAAATGTTCTGAATCTTTCTTTGGACAATTTTTGACAGCTTTTTTTTTTGGGTAAGATATCATCCAATGACTTCTCCCGCTCTGGGTGAGGTGGTAGGCCGTGTCAGACTTTGTGTCACCCGTGTTCCTTCAGTTGCTTGTGCCAGGGCCGCGGTAAATCTTTTTCAAATTTATCCGCAACCCAGGCATCGGCCCTAGCGGACCTCGTCACTTTTGCTGACATCGCTTAGAGGCGCGCGTGGAACACAACTCGCAGTTGACTCGGGCCTGGTCCTTATCGGACAGCGAGCTACCCATTACTCGCCGTCCGCAAGCTTGCACTAAACTGCGGCTATGTAGGATGTCTTTGAGTTCACCTTACCTCTTCTTTGACTTCGCTTGTTCAAAGAACGGCGCATGCTTTGCCTGCATACATTGCTTCATATGTTCAAATAGCCGTCTACTCGACAGCGTAAAACTCGCAATGGATACTGTTACAAACCCGGCTGCCACGTCTATACCGAGTTTATTTTGACATGAAACGCTGAATAAATTAAACATTTTAACAACCTATGGTCATATCTACCTAACCCTCCGAGGAATACAGACGTATATAATGATATGTTATTTTTAATAAGAACTGGAGAAAAGTCATTAAGTTGTTATTACGCGAAAATCATTTCTAATGTCATAGAAGTGCTATTTAATATAAAATCGAGTATGCCGTGGTTTTGTGCAGCCCCTTATTTTCGAAAAAAAAAAGATAGATATAGATAAAATATAAATCTGAAACATAAAGCTCTAAGAGCAGTGGTTGAATCTAACTATCTACATCTGTCATAATATTTGGAAAATATTCACAATAGTAAAAATAATTGTAAATAAACTCGCGCTAAAAACCAAAAAGTATGAAATTTGACAATTTGAAGACCTCACTATACACCAGCGCCTCTAGCGGCAAATTCAAACGCGGTAGCTCTTAGAAATGTTGGCAATTGCGTTGCTGTCTCGTCCGCCAGCGCCAGTGGGCCTTAGGTCCCTGATAGACTGACACTTGTTTGTCCTCAGGGAGTTTTTCAGCTCGATCATTAGAAACACAAGTCAGTAGCTCAGTACATCTAATGATGACCTATTTCGGCTCATTCTACTCACGCACATACTAGTAGACCTATTCAATGAATAAGTATTCATCTCTCTGAGAGTTCTCATAGCCAGAGAGTACAGTAAACAGATAGCCAACAATCTTCTTAACAATAGAATGATAGAGCCTGTTGTCCACGCCACTGTGACATACTGAGCTTACGTAAAAGCGTAGTTTACTGTATGATCGTGGTGTTTTCCATTTGTGTCGACATAAATAATTTTCTTGATGATTTTCGGAAAAAAGAAAGTGTCACAATCGAAGTTCTTTTGCTGAGTCGTAGCTTCTTTTGAAGATTTTCTGTTGAAGTTAAAATATAACAAACTATCATGTGTTTAAATCAGGGGATAACATTATTTCGTTGTACTAAATTATAATGAGAAAGGCTGCATGTTTGGACGTGTAATCAAACACGCGTAAAGAGCTGAACAGATTTGGATGAAGCTTTTTAAGGAAGATGATTTCCTGGATACCTCAAAGTTCAAATCAAAAGTTCTTTAGATTTTCTTCTCTTCTTCAACTTCAGATTTTCACGCGGTCGAAACCGCTGGTATAAGCTAGTTTACCATAAATAGCTGTTTGAATCATACAATAGATATTTACAAGCCCAAACATTTGATCCTCCCTAAAACTATGACACATTGTCAGAATATTACGATCTTACGCAAATCAGTTTACCGTTAGTACCTCGTCAACGTTCCTTTGACGTCGAGTTGCGGTCAACGATGCGATTGTCTGCTAATTCATTGTATTACATATGTATGTCGTATTGTGACGTTCTTATTTAATAGACTGGTGAATAATATTGACTCAATTTAACTTGATTTTATTATTTTGGTTGAGTCAGACATAGAAGTATGCATATTCAGATAACTTTTGCTTATCTTAGAAAGTTTGTGAAGAACAGAACGGGTGTTCTGTAGGTGCACTCTCGGCCTACCCTTTCGAGATATACAGGCGTCATGATAATATGTTATGTGTGGGTAAATTAATTCAAAATCTTTCTGATAAAAACAATAATTTGAACATAAAAAAAAATATTTTGTATGTTTATAGATGATGACGCAGTCAACAAATTAGGAATTCAATGTGAAAGAAAATTAATTAAAAAGCAGGCAGACAAAACTAAGTGAAAACACAGATTTTATTTTGGAGAATGTCTCCTGCCAACTTCGACATTATAGTGTGTCGACACCATTGGAAACCACCCACTCAGTGATATCTGCGTGACGTGTAATCCTACAGACCGGCTAAGATAATAGAATTAGTGGTGACTGGTGAGTGCTGGTCGAGAGTTATCCCACGCGTGGCCCACTCCCAACCAATTGTACTGACTACCTCTTGTTCGACTATACGCAGGGTAATGTGGGGTTTCAAGAAACAAATGACGTCTGTTATTTGTTTGTTTGCATGTTGGTGAAACTCTGGAGAGGCATAGACAAAACGAAACGTGGTCGTTGATCGTTTTTTGTTGTGGTGGAATAAAAGGGAGGTGATCGTCTCTTGTTTTGAATGACGTAAGAACGCCAAGCAATACAGGGTATATTTAGGCTAAACATACCTTGAGTAAAACTAGTTAAACAATGTCTTTGTTTCCATGGAATATGGCCTTTAGTGTGGGACGCTACTTGTGTCGATACTCTTGCGCCATCCCATCTTCCTAGCTCGTCCTGCTGCGCTGGCGCTGCCGCTGCGTCTGCAGAGAACCTCAAGCGGTGGAAATATAAGAACCTCATCGGTAGTTATATTTTCGAGCCGTTTGGGGTTGAAACTCTTGGTCCGTGGGGTCCGAGTGCTCACACTTTGATTAAAGATGTCTCCAAACGCCTACTTGACACTTCACGTAACCCAAGGCTGGTTTTTACCTTGGTCAGAGAATAAGCATTTCCATACAACGTAGCATTGCAATGCTGACAGTCTTCTGGACATAGTACCAGTGGACAACGATGTGGAGGAGATTTTCGACGCCATATTTTAGTTTAGTTTATTTTAGGCTAAGTTAGTTAGTCGTTTTTGATTTAAGTGTATTTGTATTAGGCTTGTTCTTACTCGGACACTAAATGGAACGCTCCGAACTAGTACAATCGTTGAAGTGAACTAGTTCGGTCTTCTAGTTCTATTAGTTCATTTTAGTTCACCGTATAAATAGATTCAGAGACACCATTTCATAACATAACATCACACTAGTACGCTCTAAAGGGGTACGCAGGTGTAAACAGTTCACCTTGGTATACTCTTATTCCTCCGGTTTTGTTTAAGTTTCATGTTATTGGATTAATCTATTCTGGCTTCACTTTGAGCATTATTGGTACCAAGCCTATATAAAACTGGTAACAACTAAAAAGTGAAAAATAAAAATAAACTTTTTACAAAAAATACAACCAATTTCCAAATAAAAACTACTACAAACTGAAAAATAACTTCAATTTCGGAAGTCGGTGTCAAAAAACGAAGAAACGAAAACAAGAACACCGACTTCCGAAATTTAAGTTATTTTTTTATTTGGAAGTTGGTTTTATTTTTTGTAATAAGTTTTTCTTTGATGTCTGTTGTTGTAATTCGCAAGAATAGCTGAAATTGTCAGCAAGGTAAAGATGGAAAAGATACATACTTACTGTCATCCCTAACTGCATATGGAGAAAAAGGAAGGGCATAACATTATTTGCCATAAAACCTACTCTAGATTGAGTATCAAGATCAAAAACACGCTATCTCCAACAATCAAATAACATAAAAACACACACAATTGACAAAAGCACACAACCCATCAATTTCCCCGTAGTGGAAAACTCAACGAAAAAGAAAAAAAAACATAATCCAATATGTCTGCCGTTTCCGAATTCACGAAAAATGATACGGTGTCCACAATTCAGGGAAGTGGGAGCCGCATTTATCCAGTTTTCGAGTCGGGCATAAAAAGAGCGGGGGCTTGTTCCCCCCTAGCGCTCTGGTGTCTCCCCCCCACCCCGCTGGCGCCGGGGGAGTGCGCTGAATCGATATGCAAGTAAAATGTACACCTGTAGTGACTATGCGTTGGGGATTTTCGCGGATTGTTGGTGCTATGTTTTTTTTTTTAGTTTTTTTTTTGTGGGATGAGATATTTGACTTGAATTTTCAAAGGGGATCAAAATAATCTCCCTGATGTAACCAAACATTAAGGTCCCTTATGGATGCCCGGTACAGTTGCCTCCTTTTGCGTTGGTCAATACATAATTTGTAATGAGCTTTTCAAGAAGTTATCAGTAGGTATTGCTTTTCGGTTTTTAGAAATTCAGCCTGTTTTTACCTGACATCTTTTTAAGAAGGGCACTGTTTTTCTCATCCAATAGGCACAGCTCAATTTTTTTTTGGGCGCACGGTTGGCGCCGTGGTTGAGCGATTGACTGCTGCGCTGCGTGTCGCGGGTTCGATTCCTGCACGGAACCAATATTTGTATGTCCTATAGATGGTTGTCCGGCTCTGGGTGTTTGTGTATGTGAGTTTATATGTTTGTAAACGCACCCACGATACAGGAAGAAATTCCTAGTGTGGGGCAACGTTTTTAAAAAAAAAAAATATATAAAATAATTAGTGGTTTAGTAGAGAATAGTGGGGGTGACTACTAAGATGCCGATTATTACAGACGAATTTAAGAAGAAGACATCTTGTGCCTACCCCAAAATAAACTGTGATCAAGGAAAGAGAATGATGACTATATTCTATGTAAATATACAAACCGAATTTTTCGGTATTTCTAGGCAAATATTTTCGCAATGCCTTAAAATATTACGCTGTTAAAAATACCCAAAAATCTATTCTATTTGACCCTTCTAACCACCCCATCTCAGTCCTCCCACCTTCGCACCTCATGGTCACCTCACACACCCTCTGAGGTGAGTCACTGTCGCTATCTCTCCGCCTGTGTGGGTGCGTGTGTGTGTGTGCGTGCGAGACTCACCGGCGTCTGGCAGTGTAGAACGAGCGAGTTGAATTGGCGTACGAACTACGATTACACAAAGGTAATTATTACCCATAGAGGTTTTAATTGGTGAGCAATGTTGGTTTATCGATTGTTTTTTTTTAAGTTGCAATTTGTAAGTGTTGGTTGTTATGTTGTTGGTAGTTTGGTGTTTAAAGGGCAAATGTTTGGGCTCAGACAAAATCAAATAGTTCATTAGTTTGGTTTGTCTCAAACTGAGTTTGGGTGTCTGTCAGACTTTTGCATATTGGAGAGAATTTCCAAACGAGTGATGGAAGGTGGCATCAGATTTTCTATCTATTCGTATAATGTTTTACATGATTAGATTTTCGGAAAACTTTACTCTGAGGCGTGTACAGATGCATCTCATTGCTGATGCCATCAGGGTTCATTAAACACGATTCTGCAACTGACTTTTTGCGTTTTTTTTTCTTCAATTTTTTATGAAAACTTCATACCAAAACAAGACACCCCTACTATCCACCGGCAGTTAGGTGTTGTTTTTTAATATTTCACTGCGCGGACTAGAGAAACGCGCGTCTCGGGGGAGCATACACAATCATACACAGACACACACAACATACATACACAAGTGAACAACACAGGCACTAACAAGATAAACTTTGCATACGTATTGTAGACACACCTTTATTGAGCCGAGATACGTGTGTTAGGGTGCATTTAGGGTTAATATTGAAGAGATATTTTATTATCTTTTTGAATATTTATTTTTGAGGGTAAATAGGACATGTGGGATCAATGTTGTACGCGCCTGCGCTATTTGGAGTAAAGATAAATACGCACTATATTTTCTGTGGTCACAGCAACTCTGGAGGCTAGCAGTTGAATATTAAGAAAAAAAGTTTTATTTTACGGTCAATGCAACTGATAAGGCTTTCGTTAGGTACCGAACGCTCTGCTCTACTAGTCAAAAAGACATTCTACCAATGATAAAAATGATCAAAACTGCGAAATGTTTGGGATTCACCATGTAACCTTCGTTGTAGGTGACAGAAAGTCACTAAATCTAGGCCCTAAGGATTAATACAGAAAGCTGTTATGACATCTACGTATTTTCAGGAGCGTCCTTTCTCTAGAGCACTAATCAACAATAGATTAGTCTATCCTAACTAACATCAAATTTTCTCTGTCACCTTCTTTAGACAGCGTGGTTTGCGGCTCTTGACCTGCATTCTCCATAACTGTGTTAAATCACGTCGGGGTCACCAATTTAGAGGTTTCTAATCTTTGAGGTTCCTTGTAAATGAAAGACGAAGAAATTGGCATTTTATTAACCGACTTACCAAAAGGGAGGAGGTTGTAATGAATATATGTTCATTGATCACCGATATCGCCGTCAATTGTAGACCGATTTTGAAAATTCTTTTTTTGTTTGAAAGGGTATATTTCGATATTGGTCCTATTTTAATTTAGTGAAGATTTGATGAAGAACTTCGTAGATATACAACAGAACTCTTCAATAAATAACGGCAAAACTCTCAGGATTGCTGCAATCGCATGTCTGTTTATTGTTTATACCATTTCATAAAATAACATCACGCCAGTAAACTCTAAAAGGGTACGCAGATCTCTCATTTCACCGGTTATGTTCAAGTTTCATGTTATTCGGGTAATCTATTCTGGCGTTATAGGTCCCTCCTTACTAAATAACTTGCCTATTAGGTAAGCAAAACTAAAAAGGGAAAAAAATGCAAAAAAATACTACGGACTTCCAAATGAAAAACTACAAAGTGAAAAATAACTAAATTTTTGGAAGTCGGTGTCCATATCGCAAAAAATGATACCTACGAAAGACACCGACTTCCAAAAATTAAGTTTATTTCACTTTGTAGTTTTTCATTTGGAAGTCGGTAGTATTTTTTTGCAAAAAAGTTTTTTTATTTTCATAAAACTTCGCTTATATATTAACGTAGGGTAGCATACAATTAGTGGTGGTACTGAGAAGCTACACGACCAATAGTTGCGATCCAAGATGGGTGCCGGCCGAGGAAGACGTAGCAAACGCGCTCGGTGCGACACGTAAATACGAGGTTATTTCATAAACGACGTGTGCCAGGAAAATAACACTAGCTAATCTGACCCCTACAGCTACTGAACCGAAGATGTCATACACCTATCCTTTTTGGCCAAAAAGGTATGGAAGATGGACAGACAGACAGGCAGTCTGTACAAGCAAAAACGAGTCCAATATCCACTAAACAAAATCAATCAATGTGAAATCGTTTTCCTTAATCAATTAGGCATACATTTCCCTGGCAGCTGGTCTATTGCGACGACTTCCACGTACTCGTGTGTGTAGTAAAAACAGCAGACAGTCACATATCAATGGCGACGTAACTTCATCTCGACACATTCCCATGCAAAACTGAACTGAATCGTGTGGGGACACGGAGGAGGGAGGAATGGAGTGCTAAGGCGGAAAATTATTTAGCATAGCGTATTAGCTAGCATAGCTGATCTAACTTTGTATACAACAAAATCAAAGTCAAATCTAATAGCTTATCTATATTAATATTATAAAGATGAAAGATTTGTATTTTTGTATGTAACGAATAAACTTAAAAACTACTATACCGATTTCAAAAATTCCTTCACCGTTGAGAAGCTACACTATCCCCAGATGGCATAAGCTACTTTTAATCCCTGTATTCCCACGGAAACGGGGACTACGCGGGTGAAACCGCGAGGCGTCCGCTGGATTCAAATAAACCTTAGAGTGCTTTTGAATTGTCAGACAAAAAAATTGATGACTCTAGTTGCAAAATCGCAAGCGACGGTAGGTCTCAATGGAGAAGAATTTGCAAGAAACGCCACGGTAACTCTTTTCCATCAGTTTTAATTACATCATAATTCTTGTTGAAAAAAAATATATATGTGAGAACGATGTAAAAAGACGTGCACATAAAAGCGTCTAGAGTAACAAACAATTTAAAAAAAATACAATAACAGGCCGTCCAGTTCAGTGCACAGTACAGTTCTACACAGTTCAGCTTTAGCTCTTGATTCCCAACGGGCTTTATAAGTGCTATGATAAGGATGGAAATTATAGTCATAAGTACAGGCCCTCTGTTAAAAGCTGTGAGGAAAATCTATCGTATCCTATCAAGTGACCATCGGACGAGAGGTACTGCAGATGTGAACAGGGGTTACGTCTAGGCAAGCGTGCTCACCGTCAACCACATCATTGCCTACCATCGGGTGAGATAGTGGTCAAACGCGAGCCTATCGCTTGTTACTAAAAGAGTTAAGAATGTAAATGTGGTGGATGGAGAGGCAAGAAAGAAAAGATGGATGGACTGTGTGAGGAGTGATATGCAAGAAAAGGGAGTCAGTAATAGCGTCCTGTCGGACGGTATGGAAGAAGAAAACGTGTTGCGCCGACCCCAAGGAACATGGGATAAGGGCAGGAAGATGATGATGATGATGATTTGCAAACCAAGTCTGTCCTAGTAATTATAGCCAGGTAGGTAAATGACTTGTTTATCACCTTAGGGTCCCAACCAGCAAAAACTAGGCTTACAACAAACTCAAGACTACAATTTTTTCGCTCTTAAATCACTCCTATATAACCGTATAAGCCTGGATTTGGGCACCAATTATAAGCACATTTAGAGTAATATCATTCTAATTTCAGTCTAATTGAATGCTGTTTGCACTTACAGTAATCTAGCCAAAACTAATTTAAGCCGACTTAGGCTCATATTGCTTTTACGTAAGTATCTTGTAAACCTGCATAGGTTTATATTGATCTAACGTCAGCATCTTTTGAGCCAAAACAAGCTTATTTTGATTTTACGTCAGATCAAACTTCGTGTGAGTGCTGCGATACTTATGGTTTCACAGTTTTACAATGGAAGGAAAAACAATAAATGATAATTGCCATTAAAGTTGCTGTGATTAAGTTAATGTTTATACTAAAGCGCCGTAATTATCAAGTGCGTGTATTTAAGTTTTACGGTAATTATTCGCATTGGAAAATGTTATTTACTGTTAAGTAGACCCTATTTTACGCTTCAAAATTCATACGCCTTATTAAATATGGTATTTACTGATCTCGTTTAATAATTTTATTTGTTAATTTGTATTGATAGTGTCACCATTAGTGCAGCTGCATTTTACAAGCGCACTATTAGACTATTATAATATTGTTTACTCTTATTTTAGCATTTGAAATACTAAAGATAACTCCATATTGAAATAAATTGGGGTTCCTCGCAATTTTACAAAAACCTTAAACCGCCAGGGAGACAAAAAAACAAACTTGATATTTAATACCATTATGCTAATTAAATTTATTTTTATTCAAGGGACAACGTTTGTGATGTGAAATGGTTGTTTAAATGGATATAGATCGTTATTTGGTCAAGAAAGACTTCCGTATGCTAAAACATTTAGCATGGCCTTGGAAAGAAACACACTTCTTGTTGAGCGAAATATGTCACGGATATGGTCACTACAATAACGTCATGAAGAATAAACCTAAACACTTCATATGAATCAAATGATCATAAGTAGACTTTCACGCTACGATTTTTTTTGGTGTGAACATTGCTCTGTGTACACAATTTATAACCACTATATCAATGATGATTGTGAACAATTAATATTAAAAACAACACCCAGATCTCATGTCTATATAATTTAATCATTTCGATTGATTCCAAAGATAATGTTCAAGTTTTGTTACTAATTGCTTTCATTGTGTGACTAATAGTAACTTTGTTATAAGATTTGTAATTTTTAATTTAACTACATACTTATGAAGCAACTACTTGGGTGCTGATAATTAAAACGATGCGAAAATCTTTTTATTTATTTTTTAAGTATGTAACAGCAGTACAGAATACAAGTTTAGATCATTTATAAGACACTCACTACTTTGCATTTTATGTTCGAAACTTTATAAACATATCTGTTATATCGTGTTAAAAAATAAATAACAATTCATTTAGTGATGCATGTGATATGTTAAATTTCAATGCCCATTTCTTGACATATTTTTTTAATTCGAAAGATTTTTCATAGTCGGTTTCGTCCTCGCTTGGAGATTCATCTTTATTGAAATCACTTGTACGGAAGCAAAAAATACAGAACCCTCACTGATATTTTTTTCAACACTACCTTTTCCTGGCAGCGGTATATTTGTTTTTCTTTTCAACATTTCGTTGTACTTCTGAACAACTTTTCTCCTGTAGCCACCATTTTCCGTAAGCTTTTCCAGTTTTTGTAATCCATTATTATTATTAAAAGTTTTTAATTTTAAATAAAATATGGCCAGCGAAATATTACTTTTAAAATGATAAAAATTTGTATTCTCAAAATCGATCTAAGATCAAACGCTCTTATATTGGTCTTGTCTTTTGTATTGTAAATATGTTGATCCAAAATCACTCTAATATCATACTTAACCAATACTGTTGATCTTATAATAGATTCAAATGAGATTAGAAATGCACGTACTTACAGTGTTCTTATGCAATTTTGATATTAGTCTTACATTCTTACAATAGTATTTAGCAAGTCTATTATAAAATCAAACGAGCTTAGAAAATATGCATGTAAGAGTAAGTTATCTCAAGTGCAATTAGTCTTAGTAAATGCTATTGTAGGAGTAAGTGGCTTACAATAGCTTAGTAATATACTCTTATATACATATATGAGATTTGGTTATCAGACTGAGTAGTCTTGAGGCCATACCGGCTTGTCTAAAAGTAATATAGGACCGATGGCATGTTCCAAAACAATTATAAGATCACTTTGAGCCTACCACTCTTATAAAGTGTGGGTTCTGAGACTATTTTGCTAGTTGGGGTAGTCGCTTGCTCGTTATAAAGTGAGCAACTAAATTCTTCTATGTGCAAATTTGATAGATTCAAACTTAGTAAGGCTTCAGTTTTCTAAGAATCGTTGTCTAACTCAAATTCATTTATTTTAATTAAACCATTAAAACGGTACTTTGGTAAGAGCATTGGTGGCCCAGTGGTATCTGCCGCGACTTACAAGTTGTGGTTCGTGGGTTCGAATCCAGCCAGGCGCTTTACTTTGTGTAAATTATTTCTTCACCACTGCTCTCAAATCGGTGAAGGCAAACATCGTGAGCAAACCAGCATGTCTTAGATAGAACCAAAAATTCGAATACATGTGCCATCCAACAACCCGCACTGGGCCTGCGTGCTGGATTACGGCCCATTCTCTCTCACAGAGAGTAGGCCTGTGTCCCAGCAGTGGGAACATTAATAGGCTGATGATGATTTTGGTGATGATGATGAAATGGTACTTTTGAATTTTCAAGCGTGTTATCAATGAATTTTCTTGATTTTTTATCAATATTTTATCCATCCCTTGATCATATAATATTCACGGCAAATGTTAACCTCGTCGTCGCCATATTTTTCACAGACAAAGAGAATATACACAATGTTTGGTTAATAAGTTGCTGAAATGTGTCATAAAAGCCGATAAATTATCTAATCTCTAATTATATTTTTTTGATACATAAAGATTGAAAGATCACACAACATCAATCACACTCCATTTGCTAGCTCATCGATGCACAGAACAATGTTTACGTAACTTTTGCATAAGTGACGCTTCTGCGCGCCTAGTATTGCGTTACTGAGAAACGCAGCATAAACTACAGATTTTTATTGAATTCGCCTTCTATGGAACACAAAGGCTTATTTATTTATAGTGTTTTTTTTCTGATGTAGTTTATTAGAGCAAATTTTTTGTTCAAACTACAGATTAATACGTGTTCACTTACCTGTGAATAATTAGCAATTTTTTCATGTAAAGGACATTGAACCCAAGGTTACCCAAGGTAAATTTGCGGTCTGCAAACAAATTAAACTTGTCATATTTTAAGGATAGAATATACAAAAAAGTGTCACCTTGCCGAGATAAATGCTATATGAGAACTATTCTTCCAAATCAAAATTAAAAACAAAAAAAAAGATTTTAATATATCTGTTAGTTTTTAATCATGGTCTGGCAGTTTGGGTAGCTTATACAGCCTACATGAATGTCCTTTCTTTGGTATTGTTCGTCGAATCGTTGAGCTCCTTAAATTCTGAGTTGAGCTGCTCGGTTATTGACAAATGCGTGCACTGACTGGACAGGTCCACTCAATCTGGCTGTACTTTCCTCAAATGGTCTTTACCATTTCAGACATCTCCATTTCATGGTCTTCACATGATCTAACCAAGATTTTGTCTGGACTTCAAAAGAGATTGTGACCTCTGAGTTTGTTTCGGCCTTTCTTCTCAGAGTAGTCAGATAGGAAACGCCGACCTCATCTAGTTTTTAAAAATATGATCGACATGTAAAAGTGTTTGAACAAACCAACTTACAGAAATAAAATCATTTATCAAAGATCTCGGGAACTTCGTACTCTAAGGTAGATACTTAAATATGTGGAGTTCTACACATTATTGATTATTTAAGCGTCTTCTACCTACATTTCACCCAAATAAAATTAAAGATAATTTGAATGTCTATTTCTAAAGAACACGCAACCATTTTATTTTTAATATAATAACGTAATAGTTGCAAATTTTTAGGCTCATCAAAATATATGAATTAAAATATTCTAAAAATGTTTATTGGTTAAATATTTAAATGCAACATCATTGGGAAGTAGAGCGGGAACGTGACGATGTGATACAATAATTAATTATAATATTTTATACCACACATGATGTTTTCATATAAGTACTCTAAATATTATTAAAATCAAGTACTGTGCGTTAGTCTCGTAAAAATCTAAAATGGCTTGTCTGATTTGAATATATACATAAATGTATATATATTTATTTTGTCCTGCACACAAATAATCAAATCAACTCTATAGTACAAAGTTCCACTTGTTCAAAATACTTAAATACTAGCTGCCGCAGGCGGCTTCGCCAACGTGGTATTAGTACTTCCTGATATCTTAACTTCTCCCAATATCTTTATAATAAATTATAAAGATATTGGGAGAAGTACTTATACATATATATATTTTGATGAAACTATATTTCTGTAAAGTTTCATCAAAATCCGTACAGTTAACACCATGTGTTAACTAAAACTACCAAGCTACCGCACTTCTGCCACTGTTACAAATGTGGCGGTTGCGCGCGACAGCCACCGGTGGCCCGTTTGCGCCGAGCCTACACAATAGTCATCGCTGTTATATTGTCACTTTGTAATGGTGTACAATTTATAAAGACTACCGAGAATAACATAGGCAATTCTTCGGGCTATGTCGGTTCTCTTGCGGATGTCTTCATTTCTGATTCGATCACGGAAACTCCGAGCATAGCCCTCTCCATTGCCCTTTGGGTGACTTTAAGCCTTCTGATGAGGCCCATTGTGAGGGACCACGTCTCTATCCCGTAAGAAATCGCTGGCAACACACACTGGTCAGAGACTTTCGTCTTGAGAAACTGTGCTAAGTTGGACGAGAAGATACCGCGCAACTTGCCGAACGCTTCCCAGCCGAGTCGGATTCGACGGTTGAATTCTTTCTGAAAGTTGGACCTACCTACTACCTCTCCATTTCTCTTTTGACAAACTTAAATGTCAGTGGCCAGAGCACATTGCTCGCAGAACGGTTGTTCGATGGGTCCGAAAAGTTTTGGAGTGGCGACCGCGTACTGGAAGACGTAGCGTTGGTAAGTTTCCCTCTAGGTGGAGCGATGTCCTGGTCAAGACTGGGGGAATCCGGTGGATGCGAAACGCACAGGACCGGTCAGTGTGGCGACGCTTGGGGGAGGCCTATGTCCAGCAGTGGACGTCTTTCGGTTTATATGATGATGATCAGCTATTGAATTTATCGTTGTCCTCTGCACCCCTTCAAATAACACCACCATATTTTATGTTTACTGTCTAAAAAATTCAATTAATAACATTAGTAGGTGCGGTACAACTGAACCATAGACACGCCTCTGCGATGAAAAACCTCTATTCACCCCATCTCCAGGGAAATATACAGAATACGTCGCTTTTATAAACACTCAACTTTTTGTTATTTCGTTTAAATAGTTTGATGTCAATTAATTTGTTAACAAAGCCACACGAGAGGTTTGTTTGAGGAATAAACTTGTAGAAGCAAAAATGTACAAATAACCAACAATTACCGAGATTATGCCAAAAAGGGATTGGTTTTTGCTGGTTTTCGGGTACTTTAAAGAATCTATACTAATATTATAAAGCTGAAGAGTTTGTTTGTTTGTTTGAACGCGTTAATCTCAGGAACTATTGGTATATAAAAAATATTTTTGTGTTAGATAGACCATTTATCGAGGAAGGTTATAGGCTAAATAACATCACGCTACGACCAATAGGAGCCGAGCATAAATGAAAAATGTTGCAAAAAAGGGGAAAAAATTATTCCTTTTTGACAGCTTCCGTTACGTGCGCTGCGTAAGCGGCTAAAGTTACGCAACATTCATGTTTGTAGGGTAGGTAGGTAGCTAGTTGTCGGGAGCGAAGCCGCGTGGAATAGCTAATCTCAGATATAATCAGAAATAAGATCAGAAAATAATCCAAAGCCAAAAACAGAAAAAGCAATTGAATAACAACTTAACCAACAATCAATTCTTGAGTATATATATTTTTTTGGACATGATATCTTTATGGGACATTTCACACAATGTTGTGTGAAATATCACATAAAGAAATCATGTCCTACTATTGTATATATAAACCGATGAAAAAACTTCGCTAGGATTCATTTCGCCGTGGCCTATGATTATAGTTATTTTTCTGTGCTGCTTTAACGCAATATAAATAAAAACACAAGTAAAAATTGAATTAAATAATTCTTTAAACTACATAATTTATCTAGTAACAGACACGCTTCGAACAACAATCCATCGAACACGTAATTATTATGAACGATATCTTGCGAAAATACGCCGTTTCAAACAGTAAAACGCCCATAACTTTTGAACAGCTGAACCGATTTTCATCAAACATAGCTTAGAACACTCCTGATAATGTCAACTTTGAAAAAAACTTTGTTCTTCGGTCCATCCGTTTAGGACACACACATATACAAACATCCCACACGTTTAACTCTTATTTCTTTGAGATAGTGCCTGAATTCTGATTCGACGAAATCTCGATTAAAATAATCTCAAGAAGAGGTACTAAATGCTTTTTCAAAACATTAAATTAAAATAAAATACTATAAAGTGAAATAAAAATTAAACTGTTTAAAGTTCGCCAATAATATTTTTAAACAAATATTTTTTTCTTTAACCCTCAAATGTCCGAGGGGGTAATTCCGACCGCTTACAGCCTGAGGCTTTACCCAACCTTGATTTTATTCCACGCTGCGCCACCTAATGAGGTGTTATTTGTTTCAATACAATTGTACTGGAATTCATATTACATCTTTTATTTATTGATTGTGTAAATTTCAACGATCTTCGAGGTTGAGCAACGCTTGTTGAGGTCCGTGGATGGGTTGACGCTGTACCTCGGATATCAAGTTAAGCTGTTGGTCTTGGGCTCCACCGATTAAGGTGAAATTTTGCATACACATTTAGTTTGGATGACAATGTATGGTTAGTCAAGCAAAAGATGAAGCTATACTTCATAAAAGATAGCTTGATCTCTGGGACATATGTCAAACTGACGTATACGTTATTGTTACATTATTGTTAGCCTATCAAGCGCTATTGTTACTGCACTGATACTGATAGCTGTCGCAGATATCAAGCTATCTTTTATGAAGGTTGCACATTCGCAAGCGTTGTAGAGTACCTACCTTTAATTAAAGGTTTTTTATTGAAATAAATTATTTTGAGTTTGATACCACACAGACACAATACAGATAAGATAAAGAAAAGATAGCTTGATCTCTGCGACAGCAGTCAGTATCATTACAGTAACAATAGCGCTTGACAGGATAACAATAACGTAACAATAACGTATACGTCAGTTTGACATATGTCGCAGAGATCAAGCTATCTTTTTTAAAGTATAGCTTCATCTTTTGCTTGAACTTTAATTCAATGTTTTTTTATTGAAATAAATCATTTTGAGTTTGATACTACACAGACACAATACATATACAACACAGAAGTTAAGAGAAAAATATTATTATTATTATTTCTTTATCTTGAATTCAGGTAGCATATCCCCAGGTATTTGGTCTGTTCATTAGTCGCAAATGATCTTTATGCGTAGGAGAAGGTTTTCAGATGTTCATAATACTGACTGTATTCTTAAAATGGTGACTTTTCTTACAATTTTTACTTTTCTTGAACAAAGTGAACTTCCCCTTATTCGGCAACCCCTTATTCGGCAACCGGTTGACTTTCTTGAATCGCTTTTGCCCCAAATTTTCATAAACTGGTTGAGTAAAAGTCATTTTAGGTTTATTTAAACAATTCTCTGATTTCGATCGTGTCGCTTCTTTAGCATCAGGATATATTTTCGATAAAATCAGCTTCATCGTGTCATCGTCTATTTTCACTTGTTTTACGGAATATTCTTTAATAATAACTGAGCCGAATGCTGACTCTAATATTGGTAGTAGTAGTAGCAGTAAAAGAAAATTTGCTTCCATTTTCATTTCTTCTGTGTGACATCGAAATTGATTGACAATATCTAGTTAAGTTCTGAGGGTATCCAATCTGGCGTGAAATATGTAATCAGGTTTTATCGCTTGCTAAGTTTTCAATGCTGCTTCACTTGTCATTTATTAGTGAAAATTAATAACCAGATTTCATATACAGTTGTGGCCATAGAATTAGGAACGTTTGATGTTGTAGTCACTTATGGGTAAAAAAAAAAGCAATATACGCGCTTAGACGTGGAGTTGCGGACACCAGCCCGTCTTAACCTAACCACTTCTGGGTAAACAAGTTGTTGTAACTTTTGAAACAACTTAATGATAATAACTTTAAACAACATAGATATAGTTATTTTAATCGGCTTTAATACCACATAGAAGATATGCAAAATACTTGTAAAAATATATAATTTTATCCACTTGAGAATAAATCACTATATCTTTGTGTATGACCATCAGATGACCTGGTGAGGGTGGTGGGAGTCCTCTGTATTTGGGACGCACGGTACCGATCAGTGTGGCGACGCTTGGATGAGGCCTTTGTCCAGCAGTGGACGTCTTTCAGCTGAAATGATGGTGATCTTTGTGTAATGTGTAAGGTAATATTGGACCCTACTAAAAATAAGTAATATACTCTATATCTATACTAATAATATAAAGCTGAAGAGTTTGTTTGTTTGAACGCGCTAATCTCAAGCACTACTGGTTGGAATTGAAAAATTCTTTTTGTGTTGTCCATTTATCGAAAAGGTATATAACGGCTATATAACATCACGCTACGACCAATAGGAGCGGAGCATAAATGAAAAATGTTGCAAAAACAAGAAAAAAATATTCCTTTTTGAGAACTTCCGTTGCGTGCGCTGCGTAAACGGTTTTAGTTACGCAACAATCATGTATGTAGGGTAGGTAGGGTAGATGGGTAGGTAGGTAGCTAGTTGACGGGAGCGAAGCCGCGTGGGACAGCTAGTTACGTATATTTATCTTTGTATATAAACCCATCAAGCAAATCAGTCCATCAATAGAGTATTTGTGCCAGCTCTTTATTGTCTTAGAGCACCGCCGTGAATTGGCCGCTCGAATGCAATCACTGTTACACTAATTAGACTCCGTCATTTCATAGTGGAGAAATTTATTCGTTTTCTTCGTCATACTTTAGTGAAAATATAGCAAAGGTGACGGTATAGTACATTGTTCACCGAGAGGAGAAAGTGACCGATTACCGTCGAGGGTGTCGTTTGAAGCCCGAGCCGTAGGCGAGGGCTTTAAAACACCCGAGATCGGGAATCGCACTTTCTCTCGAGTGATACATAGTGCTTTATACTACACCTACGAGGAATAGTACATTCTACGAAAACTGAATCCTCAAACAACACACAAATTGAAAATGGCGCCAATGGCGTTTTTCAAATTGTTTGACACCATCCAACACACAGCTAGTGGCCAGTGTCATTTTGCGAACTTGGAGATAAAAACTCACTGTAAAAACGTTTTGGCTTTTGATATTTAGGTTACCAGCACATAGTCTTACCCAAAATTAAAAAAGAAAAACCACGTAAGAAATGGCTTTTCATACACTTTTCTCTCCCGCTCAGATGCGTTTTCTCGCCGCATATTTGTTCGATATGCAATGACGTACTTTCTACCGTAAATTTGATAAAGTATCAAGGTACTTTCCGAGCAGGTGTAGTATAAAAGTGTTTTTTTATAAACAGAATTGACCATAGTTTTATTTGCAGAACAGAAAATATTTTATCTACTTCGGTTTCGTTATATTCGAATTACAAAATTGACAGCGGTTTGATTATGATACCCATAACGACATCGGGTTGCATTATGCGAATCGTCATAAATTCTAAAACACAAGCAAAGACATTTTGAACATACAGCCAGGTACCTATAATCTTACTTCGAAACCGAGACAATGTAAAATAATGCTCTTTTTAAAAATGGAACAAGTTTAGAACAAAAGTATCGTACTATTTGGCTGTTGCGGCTACAAGATCTTTGCCTTATACCTAATAAAGACTGAAAAAAAAAAAACTATACAAAATACATTACACGAAGGTAACATTAATGTACCGCAATGCATGTCTCCAGGCCCATCTACAATTACAGTCTGTAATTCTGCAATTCCTGTTCATTTTAATAATTGTACAATACAAAATCTACACATAAATAAACATCAGTGTGTAGTTAAGTTACTATTAAAAATACTTATTTTTCTATATCTGTTTGATTCCTTCCTTCGTAGATAAAATCGTGTATGCAACTGTACGTTATTGGTCTTTTATTAACCTAATAAAATTAAATGTTTTCGTTCCCACCTATTTCGGTACGCGCTACGCTTGTACCGAAAAATGGCACTCGTTTTAAGATACCGTCCATAACGTAACAGTTGCATATATAGCTATAAATAAATGCATAATACCTACATTGGTTATTTATTTATTTTTATAAACTATCTTCTGCGGCTTCGCCCGCGTGTTTCTGTTTTTTTAATCCCTTGGGAGCCTCGAATGAAAAGTAGCTTATGTCTTATTCCAGACTACAATCTCTCTCTGTGCCAAATTTCATCTAGATCCGTTCAGCCATTCTGGCTTGATTGAGTAATAAACATTTATCCATACATCCATCCATTCAAACGTTCTGATTTATAATATTAGAAGGCAGTAGGATAGGCCCAATAACGACTTATTTAAAAATTTATGCTCAAAGTAAAATTTTGAAAATATCCAGTTTAAACAAGTCACTTAGATAATCACAAAAAAATCTACGATAAATAATGGCTTTAAAAACACATAACAAAACAGTCAATCTGCCTAGCCTTTTCCCAAATATGTTGGGGTCGGCTTCCTGTCTAACCGGGTTCAGCTGAGTACCAGTGTTTTACATGGAGCGACTGCCTATCTGACCTCTACAACCCAGTAACTGGGTAACACGGTACCCCTTGGCACGACTGGTGTCAGATCTCAAGCTTCTGACTACCCGTAACGACTGTCAAAGATCTTCAAATGACAGCCGAGACCAACGGCTTAACGTGCTTGCTGAGGCACGGAGGAATCTCGCTATGTGGAAATGGTCACCTATCCACGGACCGACCTCTTCAAGCGTTGCTTAGCCTTGAAGATCGACCCATGCGGCTGTTATTATTTAGCCACGAGCTCTCATACAAAACAAAACAGAAAAAGTCTAAATATCTACATCAACCACACTATTCTAAATTATCAAGATGTAAGTATACAGCTAATAATAAGAACCCACCTTTTTATTCAATACAGCTCATTGTAACCCCAAAGAATAAGCGTCTGTTACCCCATTCATGATCTTCCGTTACACCTCTAATCCGCACCCTTTGAATACACCGAGACCCTAAGGGTCAACACTAGTTAGTCCCAAGGGTCACCTCTATTGTCCATCTTGACCAATCCCTGTTTTTTTACAAACTTACACCTTTGTCCGAAATTGGTCCAGATGACCCCTGGTCGCATTTCAGTGTTATTTGAGAAGGGTCAATTGGATTTGAATGAGTGGTCAGTTCAAAGAGTGGGGTTATATTGACCCCACGTGGGATTGGGAAGGTTAAGATTTATTTGAATGGAGATGGAATCAAACTCAACCATTTTATTTTTATTAACCGACTTCAAAAAAAGGAGGAGGTTCTCAATTCGTCAGAATCTTTATTTTTATTTTTTTTATTTATGTTCCCCGATTACTCAAAGACACCTGGACCGATTTGAAAAATTCTTTCAAATTGAGATTAAAAATTCGGTTCAGTATTTTCGGAGCCTATTCGTTACAAACAAACAAACAAACATAAAAATATTTCCTGTTTATAATATTGGTATAGATATGTTAGTTGATTCTTAGTAAGTGGTACCAACAATAGGAAATATAAGTGCATTTTTAATTATTTTGTATGAGTAATAATAATTTAATTTACTAATAAGTTCCTAATTGCTACTGTGGGTATCAAATTTAGCGTGAATGTATTAAGATATAATCGCTAGCTAAGGTTAAAGTTAATACTGTTCTACTCGCATAAAAACCTGCAACCAAATATTTTTTCGAAATGCCGGCAAAATTGCTTCGCGTGCACTGGTGTTCTTCCTAATCTATATCGTTTGTCCTTGATTTGGGTTTTTCAATAGGATTCTCAATGGCAAAAGAACTCAATGCCAGCCCGGAGATTGGATCTTTGTTTCAGACGTTCTGTACAGAACCAGGGTAGGTGTCCTTATTTATTATTTTCTAGGTACCCTTTCCTTTTAATATCAAAATATATCAAAACCATTGATGTATTAAAAAGAGGATCAAAACTATGATGATCACCTAACAAAAATACTGCAAGCACGGCAATCAACATACAAACGCAATCTTTTGAAATATTATAATATGTGCGAACAGCAATCGTATGTAGCGTTAATAGGCGAAACAATTATTACAGGTGCGTAATTATTTAATTAATTATTTTATAAATTACTTCATCATTTAGTTAACCGGCAAAAAGATTTACTTTACTTTTTCAAATTCATATATACTTTCTAAGTTGGACATTGTTGTCAATGGAGAAGGAAAAACATTGTGTGGAAACCTGGACTTATCTATACTATATATTAATATTATAAAAGAAGAGTTTGTTTGTTTGTTTGGAAGCGCTAATCTCAGGAACTAATGGTTGGATTTGAAAAATCTTGTGTTGGATAGCCCATTTATTGAGAAAGATTATAGGCTATATAACATCACGCTACGACCAATAGGAGCGGAGCATAAATGAAAAATATTGCAAAAACGTGAAAAAATATCTCTTTTTGAGGGCTTCCGTTGAGTGCGCTACGTAAACGGTTTAAGTTACGCAAATATCATATATAATAGAATTGTTCCTCTTTAAAAGTTCAAAAAAAAAGTCCGTGACAGCATATGTCTATCTTTTAAGATTGACTCACTATAACTTTTTTTATGGTAATCAAATTTGTTCATTTGCGAAGAATTTTTATCAACATCTATACTAATATTATGAAGAGTTTGACGGGAGCGAAGCCGCGGGAGTCAGCTAGTAGTTAATATATGTCTGTAATTGTCAACCCGCATTGAGCAAGCGTGGTGATTAATGCTCGTGTCTTCTCTGTATGAGAAGAAGTCTAGCAGTAGGACATTTTCAGACTGGTATAATTATTTATTTAACCGGCCAAAAGACATAACACACGAGACACAAAGGAGAGGGAGAAGTAGACCTAACCTCTTGGATGACGAGTGTCCAGAAGGACATGTGCGGTCTATCTGCTGACGATGTTTGTCAGCGGAACAATTAGCGTCTCAGAATTAGGAAAGCCCAGCCCGAGTAACGGGCAGTGGTGAGGTGGGGGAAGATAAATATATATAAGACTTCGTTAACCGTGTGTTTGATGTTAATTATCTAGCTCTTTTCTTTCATCATCTTCATCATTATCTCGTACCTATATTGTTTGACTAATAATATATTGCAGGATGTGATGATTTACTTGAACTAATAATGTGACTCAAAGTCAGTTGCTAACAGAAGGTTGACTGAGACTATTTAGATGGTCAATGGTATTCTGTCATTACTAAACATGTACTTATCTTTTCACTTTTGCAATTTTAATTTGATTTTTTAGTAATATAATTTTAATAGATTTCCGAATTCTACATCATTCTTCAACTGACATTGCGGAAAGTATGTACCTATTTTTACAATATCATCCACTTTAATATTGAACGACTACGTGATTTACTTCCAATATCTACACTGACTTTAAATTCAATCTTACCATTTATTAGTTACATATCCAAACATGGGAACTTCATCCTCATCTTCACACAGAAACGAATGATGGCCATCCAAAAATTCTTCTCAATGTTATTTTTATCTAAAAACTAACCCGTCAGCTGCAGTTACACACAAAAGATCCGAAGACCGTTATACGTGCAAAGTTTTAATTGCCAAAATTTGCATAAACACTCTTAGGGACGTTTGCAAAAAGTTATAAAAGACAGGACAGTAGGGACAGACCTATGATTGATTATAAGTGGTCATGCCGGTAAAGGGGAACTGTTGCAAAAGCTTCTTAATCTTGTGTTTGTTTAAATGCTCGCAAAAAAGTGTGAAGGGATTGTTTTGGCCGAAGAGATATTGTTTGTTGAAAGTGTTAGCAATATTTAGCTTACAACGCTCTTTTCAGATCAAATATGTAGTATATATTAAAGCATGTAGATATTTTTAAATATTGGGATCTTTTTGGATCAATCACGCCTTATTGTAGGTATACACCGTCGTCGTAACGGTTGGCTTTGGATGAAATTTGGCATACGTGTAGACCATGACCTGGACCACGGCTTCCCCGACTTACGTGTCGTAGGTCGTGGGTTCGAACTCAGGTAGGCGCTTTACTTTTAAGTAAATTATTTCAACACCACTTCTCTAAAAACGGTGAAGGGAAACATCGTGAGGAAACCGGCATGTATTAGAACCAAAAATTCGAAGATGTGTGACATCCACCAACCCGCACTGGGCCCGCGTGGTGGATTACGGCCCATTTCCTCTCACAGAGAGGAGGCTTGTGTCCCAGCAGTGGGAATATTAATAGGCTGATGATGTGATGTGATGATGTGACGTCAATAAGGCAGTATAAAGCCATTAGGTAAAAGCCAGTAGTTTACATTAATTGATTTCTTTGAATGAATCTTGCTTCCGATCTTATCATTGTCCATATTGGACATGTATGGGTTTGGAACCAGACGTTGTTTCAGTTACTATAGTCATCTATCGACATTATCTGTATCCATTACACGATAAAATAACAAACAATTTGGGCCTCGTCCCACTTTCTAAGAAAGACATACCTACAGCCATTATACAATGTAAATCAAATATGATCAAATCAAATCAAGGCAAGTAAAAACAGATCTTATCCGCAAAAGCAAAGTGTAAAAGCAGAGGACACCACGAAGAAATTAAAGGAACAAAGCCAAAAAAAAAACATAACACCAAAAATCTTTTATCGCAAGCGTTTAAATCCTTTATTGTAATAACGAAGAGAACACGACCACTAACCCCATTTGAGACAAGTCAGCTTCCGAGTCCCACGTCCAAAAAAAACAAAGATATTTAAAAATAAACGTACAAATTACCATAAACAACGCATCATGAGACGGTTGGAACCAGTCGAAACCGGTTTTATCCGGAAATTGTCGGCAATCCTATAGTTCCGCGACACCGCTCCACAATTGTGTCCTTTGTTTTCTTTTTTTTCTTACCTGCGGATCTGACCGTAGCATTTGAGGGTTAGGCGATTAACAGTCAGAAGATAAAACAGGGTCATTTTTGTTTAAGATGGACGCTGTAAGGGTGGGCTAAGGGTTAGATTTTGTGTTATGATCTTAATAGCCGGATGTTAGCAAAATTTGGTTTTGTTCGCCTTATTAATTGTCATTTTTGGCGGGTCTTCTCATGAGAGCGTAGATATTGGCTTGTGAAGTTGTGATGTCTCTAAATTTAAGCAATGGACGACATCTGCCGACCTAAGGACATAGTCGTAGGTTTTCGCTAAGTTTTGGCATCCACATGATAGGAAAATTTTTCATGTTTTGATGAAGATTTGTAGTAGAATTGTAGCAGAAAAACCAGTTCCATTGGACATTAGGAAAATTATTTAAACATTGTTTTTTTTAGCCGTAAATATTTTATTGTAAAAACGGCTCCTTAATTGAGTGAATGGGTTTCCTTACGCTTCAAAATACCTTTGAAAAGGGGTACTTAACCAATTAGTGTCCTTACTTATCGCCTTTAAACGGACTTATAAAGGTAGATATTTAAAAGGCATTCTCTCTTACGCTGTATAACTATAAACAGCCCGCACATTTAGTGAAACAGTCGTTTTTCTCCCCATTTTCTTGTACTTACTGATAACGAAATGAGCTTCAAAGGTGCAAATCGTTGACCTCAATTGCTCACTTATTTACCTTTATGCAAACCAAAACCAAAAGATTTTAAACCGTAACTTACCAGCAATAAGAGCTACAGACTAAAATATTGGGTGTAAAATTAACTTTGTAATGTGCTCCCAGCATATGTAATTGTACACTCACTCCGTAACGATATCTTGGCAAGCTTACCTGTGCTATCCACCTGAACCTTATCTCACACACCATAAGACAGATTGTCCTTTGTTTAAGTGGTAAATAAAGTAAGACCGGTATGTTTTAAACATGCACTTATCAGGGAAACATGTCTCTTTATCAGCACGCTTCAGTGAGCTCAGCAGATGTGGATTGGTAAAGACAACTATTGATTTCTGTAGCGTTTTCGTGTTATAACGGTCTTTTTATGAATAAATGAGAATTTGTACTGTAAGTACCAGGGTGGCAGGAGGGTAAGAAGGTTGAAAGTATAATAACAAGTCTTGCCAAAGGGTATCTTGTTGCCCAGTCGTCATCATCATCATCAGCCTTTAAATGTTCCCACTGCTGGGACACATGCCTCCTCTCTGTGAGAGAGAATGGGCTTTAATCCACCACGTGAACAGTGCGGATTGGTGAATGTCACGATGAATTTTGGTTTTCAACAACATGATAAGTGTGTGACAACATAACACACTTATCATGTTGTTGAAAACCAAAATTCATCTATTTCATGTCCCAGAGGACATGAAATAGATGAAATTTGGTTTGGAGATAGTTTGATACCCTGGGAAGGATATAGGATAGTTTTTACCCCGGTAATCATCCCTTAGGGGGTGGACAGGAGGGTAGAAGTTTGTATGGTGAACTAATAATTTGTCAAGTAAGGCGGCCGACACACTTTAATATTATAGCGCAATATAAAAAAGTAGGCTATTCAAAATACTAGTGCTACGCAGATGAAGTCGCAGGCAACAACTAGTTCTCTATAAAAATTGAATTTAGAATCTGCTAAGCAGTTGCTGACCAGTAGAAATCGACACTAAATAAAAAAGAAAATTTAAGACGGTACCCTGACCAAAAAACGGCATACGATATGAGTATTCCTATTGGTCTAGCGGCACTGGTGGCGCATGAATTACGCCCAGATTTTAGAATAAAATCTTTATAAAATCGAATTTTGGTCTTTTGAAAAAACAAATACTACAAAAATGTTCGTTATTAAATTGTCTATCCATTAGTGTTAGTACAAAAAATAATTAACGAACACTTTACGAGGAGATGCATGCTATCAATAATTATTTCTAATTTTTATGTTTTTTTTGAAGGAGGTTAGTGAAATATATACAACATGAAAAAAAACGAAAGCCACCATTTTAGAATCAATATTATGTAGAAATTTAATGTATTTTTATTAATTGATATTTCTCTTTAAATAACGAGTAGATAGCTCCTAAAACCAGCACGAAAAACGGCGTGCGCGGCGTTTTGCTCGGGGTACCGCCTTAAAACGTCAAAATCCCGACATCTTGAGAAGCGAACTAAAAAGATGTAAACAAGAAGAAAATCATGCTATGCAGTCGGAGGATAGGTACATAAGTTTATGGTCAGCAAGCTCACGAATATATAACGTGTAACATGAGTCCATGATTTTCTTATTGTTTAAATTTAATGAAGTAAATACTGTTACTATACTACTTATACTATTTAATGGACTAAATTTGTTACCTTCTATCTAATTTCACATGTGGAAGCAATATTTGAGAATTGAGTATTTTATTCATTAAATTTGCAACAATTTAAGCCCAACCGCAGTTTTATAAACCCTATGGGGAACCAAGGTATGACCTCTCAAAATCATAGTCTGAAAATATAAGAAGGGATGCAGGGGTCTGTAGTGTAGCTGTGTCTGAGAGCTAGGCTGAAATCCTTTTTTATATAATTTCAATGCAAAACTAAAAATTGGCAATTTTCTCACAATAAGGACCTTCTTCTTAAATCCTTAACTTGGTCCCTATAGGTTTTATAAAGTTGCGGTTGGGATTAAATCAAACGAATTAGGATTAACACTACCTTATCTGGTCCATACAACATGCTAAAAATTCAGAACTAGATCAAGTTTTGCGATTTTAATGTCGATTTCTACTGGGCTATAAGCATCGTAATTAGGGTTCCGTACCCAAAGGGTAAAAACGGGACCCTATTACTAAGACTCGGTCCGTCTGTCACCAGGCTGTATCTCATGAACCGTGATAGCTACACACTTGAAATTTTCACAGATGATGTATTTCTGTTGCCGCTATAACAACAAATACTAAAAAACAGAAAAAAAAGATTAAATGGGGCTTCCATACAACAAACGTGATATTTTGGTCGTTTTTTGCGATAATGGTGCGGAACCTTTCATGCGCGAGTCCGATTCGCACTTGGCTATAAAGGCCTATTGCGAGAGATTAAAAATATGATAGAAATATTGCCCGAAGTTTTGAACCTCCCTAATTCCCTACGTATGTGGGTGTTCTCAAAACACTTCTGCCATCCCCATCGCAGTTTAAAAGCGTGATGTTTTGTATTGTAACCTTGATCCACGCATCATTAAGATCCGTCTCGCTCGTTGGCTGTGTGACTGCGACACTGCTCTGTTACATTGCCACTTATGCGGGCTGATAAGCACACTAAGTACTTTAATGTCTCACTCAACTTGGTTACCAAATACTGTGTCGATTTTTAGTGAAACTGATGGATAATGCATCAAGAATAAGTCTTATTAAGGAATCATCATCATATGCGTAGACTTTTCGTAATTGTTTGTTGGGATCGGCTTCCAGTCTTACCGGATTCAGCTGAGTTGCAGTGTTTTACATGGAGCGACTGCCTATCTGACCTCCACAACCCAGTAACTGGGTAACACGACTGGCAAGACTGGTGTCAGATATCAAGCTTCTGACTACTCGTAACGACTGAATGAAATAAATGAAAAACGTATGAACTTGAAATTTGGTGATATTATTATTACGTATATACAAATACTAATATATTCTACATTTGGTACGGAACCCTAAATGTGTGAAGTCCGACACGCACTTGGCCGGGTTTTTATTTGTAAGTTGCGGAACACCGCATATTGCCACCCTTTTTACCCGACTGCCGAAGGAGGGTAATGTGTTTATCAGTCTATGTATGTATGTATGTAAGTATGTATGTATGTAAGTATGTATGTATGTATGTATGTTTGTTCCTATATGGCGTTCCAGAGACCAAACGCGTTGGCCGATTTTGATGATTCATACGTCAATCGATGCGTTTTAACCTTGCGAGTGTCATAGGCTACATTAAAATTGGATAATAGAAAAATGGCGGATTTTGGGTGCCATAATGTGGGGGCCCAAATTTTTTTTTTCTACCAAACCCATCGTGTGGGGTACCAAAATAAAGGGTTTTAAGAGGTGATTTCAAAAATATATAACACTTATATGTTTAAATGTATCTAATTCGAAAAAAACTAACTAAAAAGTTATAAATAAAAAAACTTAATTCAAAAAATCAAAAAACCCGACTGCTTCAAAAGCGAACTAAAAAGTCGTAAACAAGGAAGAAATCATGCTGTGCAGGCGGAGGATACACCAGATTTTGGTCAGCCAGCCCGCGAATATGTATCCTCCGACTGCACAGCATGATTTTTTCCTTGTTTACGACTTTTTAGTTCGCTTTTGAAGCAGTCGGGTTTTTTGATTTTTGAATTAAGTTTTTATTTTTATTTCTTTCGGTCCATCCAAAGGTTGTCTGGTACCTAGATATTACTGTCAGCGAAAAGATCGCCATTGTATCCATCGTTTTTAGTTTGTAAAAGTTTTGTTCGGTATACAATATAAATTTAATAAATGAAACATTTGGGAATGTTAGCAAAATAAAAGTTTTGTTTGGTGTACAATATAAATTTAATAAATGAAACATTTGGGAATGTTAGCAAAATAAAAGTTTTGTTTGGTGTACAATATAAATTTAATAAATGAAACATTTGGGAATGTTAGCAAAATAAAAGTTTTGTCTGGTGTACAATATAAATTTAATAAATGAAACATTTGGGAATGTTAGCAAAATAAAAAACATACTTAGGATTTTCGTTAGTCAGCTCGCGTGTAGAAAATCAAGCTGTGCATTCGATCATTATACCGTTCGCTTTTTAAGCAGTCGGTTTATTTTTTGTTTCTTAAGTTAACTTTAAAAAAAAAAAAAACCGTTTACTTTTAAACATATAAGTAATATATATTTTTGTAATCACCTCTTTAATACAATTCCTTTTTATACCCCAGAAGGTGGGTTCGGAAGAACAAAAATTTTGGAACCCCCACAATAAGGCGCTATTTTTCTTTTTTAGAGTTCCGTACCCAAAGAGTATAAACAGGACCCTATTACTAAGACTCCGCGGTCCGTCTGTCTGTCTGTCTGTATTACCGTGATAGCTAGGCAGTTGTTTTTTTTTACAGATGATGTATTTCTAATCTTAAACACAGAATAAAATTAAAGTGGGCCTCCCATACAACGAACGTGATTTTTCTGACGTTTTTTTGCAATATTGGTACGGAATTCTTCGTGGGCGAGTCAAACTCGCACTTAGCCAGGTTTTTAATTTGAATTTAGCCAATGACACTCGCAAGATTAAGAGTAAGACCAAGCGATTGACGTAAGAATCATCAGAATCGGCTTACACGTTTGGTCTCTTGAACGCCACATTATACATAGACTGATAAACACATTACCGTCCTTTGTATCGCGCAGTCGGGTAAAAAGTCTAAATCTGAACTATTATTAAAATGTAAAATTTTCTGTTTGTTGTCTGAATGCCTATTGATTGGGTCTACTTCTTATGCTGAAAAAAATGGAAGCGCAATCGCAGCAAAAAGCGAGTTCAGTAATAATTATGTATCAATAATAAAAATCTCTACGCTGAATATACAACCTCAAAAAGTAATGCAAGATTTCCATAAACATTTCTTTACATAATATATCTACTCACGTCACCTACTCAATATGCATATTCTACGAGTACTTTGCTTTGCTCTAAGTAAAGTGATGGCCTGAAACACAGGTTTGAAAGAACCTAAATCGGGCAGGTCCCTACCAAAAAATTGACATTCTTTTTTTTTAATAAGCTTGTAGTTGTAATAAAATATTTTAGAAATAGTTTACATATAAGCTCTATTTATACAATTGTTTTAGAAATTAAACTACTGCACCTAATGTACACTTTTGTGAACGTACTTACTTTTTAATAAATTATTCTTATTCTTATTCTTACTTACAAAATCTGCATGGTAGCGCCATCTGTTAATATTAATGTTGACAGATTCCCAAACAATTAAAAGACGTAAGTCAATGTAAATAAAAGCTCTCTTCCTTATTTTTTTTTTTTTTTTTCTCATCACAAATGTTGCAGGAAGGTACAGAAAGTGCTTAAACTAATACAATAAAAAAAGAAAACATTTGTGAGAGACTGGTGCCCGAAGAAGGTATTGAATACCTGTGTTACGGGTAATATATATTTTTAAATAATATTTATTTTATTTTACTAAAATATTTAAGTATAACATTAATAAGTCTGAAAAAGGTTAATAATTGTTGCTAAGCAATAGAATCCGACTCAGCTGGACAGAGTTCGGGCAGTTGCGCGGTATCTTCTCGTCCAACTTACCACAGTGTTTCAAGACGAAAGTCTATGACCAGTATGTGTTGCCAGTGATTACTTACGGGACAAAGACGTGGTCACTCACAATTGGCCTCATCAGAAGGCTTAAAGTCACCCAAAAAGCAATGGCGAGGACTATGCTCGGCGTGACATAGCCCGAAGAATTGCCAAACTTAAATGGCAGTGGGAAAGGCACACATATTGCTCACGGAACGGATGGCCGACGGGGCCGAAAAGTTCTAGAGTGGCAACCGCGTACCGGAAGACGTAGCGTTGGAAGGTGCTCCACCTCTAGGTGGAGCGACGACCTGGTCAAGGTGCGTCCGCTAGATGCGAAACGCACAGGACTGATCAGTATGGCGACGCTTGGGGGAAGCCTATGTCCAGCAGTGGACGTCTTTCGGCTGAAATAATTAATGATGAAACATACCTGGTGAAATACGGATGTACTAGAGGTACACCTCTGCCTAACACTTCCATAAATACAGGCGTAATTGTTATATTTTCATATTTAATTGGGCCAGCGAGAAAATATGTCAAAATCTGTCCATTTCAATACGACCTTCTTCTTCATTTCGTGTGAGGTGTGACCACCTCTGGTGTCAGAGTTAATTAAGCCGCCTCTGTGAACCCCACAGGCCTCTGACTTGGCTCTTTCAGACTTATATCTGTACTAATATAATATTATAAAGAAGAAAAAAAAAACCTTCACCGTTGGGAAGCTACACTATCCCCGGGTGATAATAGGCTACGTTTTATCCCTGTATTCCCACGGTAACGGGAATTACACGGCTGAAACCGCGAGGCGTACCCTAGTTAACTATATAAGTCCAGGTTTCATCCGATGTTTTCTTCACCGTTGCCTGTGATGTCCAAGATACTCACACAGGTTTTCATTACATTCTCAAAGTACTTACCTGCCTGTACTTAGCACTTACTACTAACTGCCAAGCCTTCTCTAATGTCATTCTCGATTCTCGGGCAACGCGGGCGTTCATCTCGTTCCCGAGAAGTGTGAGTCACTGGTCAGAGCCGAGATGCTGTCTGATGTCTGACCTCTGATCGTGCGTACGTGCTCGCGTTTTACCGTGCGTAAACAGAGTGTTGATATTGACATTGGACATTAGACTAGCTTTGGTATGACCTCATGTAACTTAGATATGTAATGTTTTTATTTTAAGAACTCTTATTTTTGTTATTTTTTTTAGCTCTTCAGGATTCCTACTGCAATCTTCTCAGCTTCATAACAGCTTATCATCGTTATCAATAACCTGAACTATCCCACTTCTGATTAAAGACATTCTCCTATTATTTCCATCGGTCAGATTCTGCACTACTTCTTTCCAATTATCAAGGAACACATTCATATGTTTTATTTAGATATTTGTTTTATACTTACACGTATACAGGAACCGACTTCGACTCATCTTCTGTGTTAATACTATCTTGTTGTGAGATATTTATTCTATTATATTTAATTTTTTAAATATGTTCTGTTGCCGTGAGTGTGACCGTGGCCTCAACATTGGCCCTTATCAGAATACCAGCGCAGCGTTATTTTCTTTTAGATATCGCTGCACATGCTGAGATCCTTTAGAGGGCCTTTTTGGTCTCGCACGGGGTTTGTGTGGGTCACAAATAAATAATTTTCTTTCTTTCATTCATTCAGTTCGTGTCGCCATCTATTTCGTGGTCTGCTGCATCACCGTAGCACCCAAAAATTACGAGATACGAAATTAATCAAATTAGAATATCAAAATCAATTTCTAACAAGAAAAGATATATTAGAATCAAGTAAGATAAACAGATAATGATCTCAAAACAATCTTACTATCTGAATATGAAAGTGCTGACATAGAGGCTGCTACTGAACTTGGTATTTTTTCTTCCAATTTTGTCTCTCTGCTTAGCAAAGGCCTCTCATATCTCTATAGCCTTCCTTCTGCCCTTCCCTGTATAAAATGAGAAAAAAATAGAACTCAATTTCAAGAAACTGTAAATGACTGTATCTAGAATGTTGCTGTGCCCGACAGGGCCCATAATTGTTTCTGTAACTTATATTTACCACATGTATGTGGTAAAATAAGGATGGAAGGAATAAATTTAATTTGAATTTGAAAAATGACCGTTAGTGAAATAAATATCGGACATAACATAATACCTACAAGAAATGACCGTTGAGACGTGGTTGAAACAGACAAAAGAACTGCCAAAATCCACCCTTTCACACCGTCATCGAATCTGCACCAACACATATCACAACAGCACCCAATACATCTCATGAAGGCTCAAATGATCAATAGTGTTCTCAGTCCATCTTCCCATCTTACAAAGATCGCTCCATTGTTCGTGACCAACCAATTTGCATAACCCTGCGATGCAAGAGAACAATACACCACTATCCTACTACCTGCCGGTCTAACTGACCCATTTCCAACTGTAGCCCATTCAGTATACGCAAAATTTCTCACTGTCCATAACAAAGACGGCTATGACCAAACCCTTTTCGCGCTACAATTTTATGGGAAACAGTTTTCTATGCTCTATTTTTTGCATTGTCCATCAACGCCCTACGGATTCGCTCGCAAATGTTTATTTGATTTTAATATAATGCAAACATAATAGAATGGTCGGTATTGCTCTATTCTTGTTGAGTTATGACCGTTATACGTCACCTATATGTAACAGTAGCTGGTGGCAAGAATTCGTTAAGACATGATTGTTTGAAAGGGTTGTTTTCTAGAAATGCGTGGAACGGAAATAAGGTTAAATTCTGCAGGAAGACCAATTTTGATTTAATTAAAAACAGTCTTGAAAAGGTCTTCAATTTAAAGTAGGTTTGTAAAAATAAAGGTTGCAATTGATTGATATTTATGACTACACTAACAAAACAGTTAACTATGGAGTATATAATTCCATTGATCCAGTTGAAACCGGCAAAACAGTTCAATAGAATTTAAGAGCAACATAAAATGGTAAACTGGCATACCTTTCAGTCGTTACTCGAACGAGTATTCCTCATAAAACGTTACAAATAGCCTCACAAAACGATCAACTAAATGCTTTATAAAAGAGGAAAGGTTATCGCGATTTTCCAAATTACCGTTGCACCGTCTCGTTTTAATCGTCCATTCTTGGGCAGGGTCAACCCGGCCCGTCCGGTCCAGGTAGCCAACCCGTGCTGACCCGCACACACAATACAAAAGGTCTCAGAGGTCACAACAACCCTTTACGCCAGTTTAAACACCCCGAAATCGCTGCACCGTGAGTTATAGGGTCAGCCCTACGCCTCGAGTGACCTTACTGACCCTTCTTTTGAATACCACCCCTTTCTTACAAGGCATTATTTGTAATCCCTTTCGCGAATCTATTTTATTGTTCGTCGTCCATTCTGTTTCGATTTTCGGACGTTTGTCTATCGGCGAAATTTTTGCGTTGCGTGAGAACGTTGCTCTAGTTTCTTTGCAAAACTGTAACAGGGACAAAGGATTCTTAGTCCTTTAATGTTGGATATGGGAAAGTTGGTCTGTTGTCTGCTAGACAATAGAGTGGTCTCTTTTTAATGATTCGCTTTGTGTTTAGCAAGGTGGTTGATACAGTTTTTGTGTCGGGTCATTTTGACCGTTGGCCAACGGATTTGCCGATAGTATTTAAGTCGGTGGCGTAACGGTTGAGAGCATTGGGTGTCTTGGCGGTGTTGGCTGTAGACAGCTCCTGTTGATGCAATTTTTGATGTATTTAAATGTTTGTAGCCAACAGCCAGTGGCCAACATTGGATGTATGTATTTTTTACAGGGTTGTTTTGCAGTTCTAGAAGGATATGAGTATGAATCTTATGAGTACCTACAGATGAGAGGACACAAATAATTTTGCTTCTAAAAATTACAAGAATGTTTCTGGTGGCTTTTAGTCACCCTTTAAGGTCAGTAAACGTGGTTTACTTAACTTCTTGCTTATCTTTTTAGGCTTTAGGAAAAAATCAAGCAAGTCAAAGAACACTATCTTTCTTCTATATATTTGATCTTATATTTTATAGGTATTTATTTATTTTATTGTTTTTATATTTATTTTTTCTTTTTTATTGTATTTTTATTCCATGTTTATATTAGTTAAGTTTTACAGTCTATTATTCCTTATACTCATTTTACTATCTTTCCTTGTACTTCTACACAATGTGTCTATGTTTCTTATCCAACTATCCTGTCGCAGGTCTGCTGGAAGAAATTTCTCTAGAAATAAGCAGTTTGCAGCAGTGCCTTTATGCTCTTCTATCTTTATATTTATTTTAAATCAATAATCACATATTGGGTAAGTATTAAGTTTTCGACAGCAAGTAGATTTTCCTCTCTTTGACTTAAAATTATTTCACGTAGGTACCTAATAACAATGAATACCAGCTTATTACTGTCTCACTGGCCAAGGTCTCTTCTCATACAGAAAAGGCATGAGCATCGATCTTCACGTTTGTTCAAGGCTGCTAAGCGATTTCAGAGATACTCAAAACCGACATGAATTCGTTCTTAAATCTGAGGTCCGGTCGGATTCTGGGGAATTCAGAAGCCCTGGACAAGTGGCATTTTATCATCGAAAACGTGGCGATAGCGATTATGAAAAAGGCAATCACGTGATCAATCACTTATATTTTGATATTCGACTATCGCCTTCGCTGACATCAAATAATGACACTTGTCTAGAGTCTCTGGTCTAAATAACACACATTAGCTAAATTGATCTATGATTGCTGCAGTGATCTTACTGATATTCACCATGACAGCATACGACAATTTTATAAAGTAATTATTGAGTACTATTCTCACAACCAATAATTTCACGTAGTTTTGAGATATGTTATATAATTAAAATGATTGATGACATTTTTATAATTATTATTTAGTTTAATTTATTATTTAATTTATTGTTTTTTTTTTTTATTGTATTTATTTTTTCTTATGTTTTTTGATATGTTAATTTTGTAAATATGTTTTTGATTAATTGTAATGTTCTTTTTTTGTTGTTATTATTATTGTAAACAACCAAAAATGTTTGTATGTATAACGATAAGGTGCATGTTGTGTTAGCCTGTAAGTAATTGTTGCACTTATAAATGTATTTTTATGCAAGTATAATTTTAAATGTTTTGTGTAATCAATTGTTGGCTAACCTAAATAAATAAATAAATTACCTAAGTTATACAAGTATTATGTTAGCTAAAGGTCATTTCCAATTGTCGATCATGAGAGTCGAAAACATAACTTGCCAGGCGTTCTCTCAACTATGTTAGGGTCAGCTTCCAGTGTAACAAGATGCATCTGAACACCAGTACTCTACATGAAACAATTGCCTATCTGACGATCACAACACCAGCCAAACACAATCCAAAAAATCATGAATCACCTCCTTCAATAAAATTAAAAAAAAGAACACAGCTCCTCCAGAACACGATTAAAAAGTAGAATAACAACAAGTCGAAGGCTGTGGCCGGATGCAGCGGAAGCAGGGAAGGGTGGCACAGGCGCGGGAGTGAGGTGCGGATCGCGCGGGGGGGAGCGACACGGGACAGTTGGCACGTGCCCAAGCGCAGGTGCCGCCACCCTCGCCAGGGGTGCGCAAGCGTGGGACGCGAAGGGTGTAGCCTTATCTCAAGGCTTTGAGTTCGATGACGTCTTTTTCTTGAAATTTTTCCTCCGATTTTTGAATTGAGAACTTGTAACATGTTGTCTAACTATACCTTATTGCTAAAGTTTGAGAAGTACCTACTCAAGCTAGGGTTGAGTTTGACGAATTCTAATTTTCAACTCTGAAACCGGGGTTTGTTCCTGAAACTTGAAACCAAATTTTCAACTCTGAAAACGGGGTTTGTTCCTGAAACTTGAAACCAAAAAATATGATTTTATTATTTTGTTTTAATTTAAGCGACATTTTTTATTTGTTTGTTTTATATAAGGCACATGCACCATTGGGATGGCCATTTAATAAGATCTAAGACAGAGAAATGGACTAAGGAAGTGACAGAATGGTGTCCTACATACAAAACAAGAAGGAAAGGCAGACAGTATCGTAGATGGGCAGATGACATCAAAAAGGTGGCAGAAACGACTTGGACTAAAAAAGCAAGAGATCGATGTTCGTGGAGAGCACTTGGGGAGGCCTATGTTGGAAAGCAAGACAATCGAAAAACCGGTGTCGATTAAGAAAAAGATTAATATTATAATAATTTAAACACTCCTTTAGTATTAAGTAGAAATAAGTTAAAATGTTAACTAGATTGTTAATAAAGGCTTTTTATTATTTAGTATTATTTTACTATATGCAGCTTACCCAAGTTGTCCCAACTAAACTGTGGTCAGCATCCATAACGACTCAATTGGTTGACATATTATAACTATATCCATCAACATCATTACTCCAGAAACGTAAAATAATGATTTCTTATAAGAAAATTTATTTATTTATTATATGCTTTATTGTACACCTTAAAATACAATTATAACAAGAAACTTAAAATTAATACAAATACAATGGGCGGCCTTATCGCATAGCGCGATCTCTTCCAGGCAACCTGGTATGGACAGTAATTTTCTGGACTTGAAGTGGGGTTGTCGTTGGTGTGACATTAACATAGTTTATATACTATAATTATAATAGATACACAGATAAATAAATATGCTACGTAATATATACATAAATACATACATACTAAATATAAAGGCAATAAAAATAAATGATGAATGGAATGACTCAATTGATAATCACAATCACAAATCAACACGCTAAGACGAAGACAGTGACAGGTAATGTTCCTTTACGAGTCTTTTGAACACAGGCAATGATTGAGCATGTTTGATTGGATCTGGCAATGAATTCCACAGACGAGTAGCCTGGACAGTAAAGGATTTATCCAAAAAAGTCGTGCAATGTGTTGGAATTTGAAGTCGTAAGTAGTCTGATGACCTAAGAAATTTTGTGTCGATTGTGTGACAATGTAGGTACTTAAATCTTGTAAAAACAAAGAATCAATAAAAAGCAAAATGTTGCGCGCCCCATCAGTTTCCTCTCAACCGACCTGCGCATGTGTTGATCCGTTATTTATTTTTTACTCGTTTTGTATCAAGATCCGAGACCAATGCCTGACTCTTGGCCTCGATTAAAACGAAATTCGTTATTTTTATTACTTACTGGCTTTTTCCGCTATTCGCTCCCGAGGGCTACCTACTTATATTAAGACGACGACTAACGCCAACGACCTTGAGGGAACAAAACGCGCCCTCGTTTCACACCCGCGCGACCCAAAATTTAGTAGTTTTTTGTACTTTCCTTATTATTCTATCACTTTAAAAAAAAAGCTTTAGATCAAAATGTAGATAATTAAATTGTCTTTGATATGGTGTCGATTTCATTAAAATACGCCCAGCGGTTTTGGTGTGATTGTCGAGTTTTCGTCCGATTTAGGCATAACTTTACAAATTAATTACACTATGTTATACGAATAAAACTCAAAATTTGCTATGTTGAAATTATTAAGAAAATGGTCTAGTGTAACATATTTTTTTTACAATAAATTACGACTAGCCGTTTAGACGTGATTCTCATTTTAAAATCAGCTACTCAAGGGAATCGGCGCCTTCACTTGCCCGACATTATGAACAATACAACAGTGGTTACGTTTACATATTATATAACTTTAAAGCAAAATAACATTTTACAACAGAAACACACACACAACACTCCCTGTGTTGTGTGTGGTGTGCTTGTGTTGTATGTTTGAGTGAGTGTTGTGAGCTTTTGTTTGGTGTGTATAATAGTTTAACTTATCTTAATGTTTTAAAAAGTTCTTCTGTAGTCTCTCTTCTGTTTCTGTTATATATGTTCGTGTTAATCTAAGAAGTCTGATGACGTTTCTCATTTTACATGCCGCGATAACTTTGTACGTAAGAAATTGAAAAATCAAATTCCTAATCCTAATTTATTTTTTATTTACCCCCAATATAACAACGAGTATCATTCGTAAGCATCAAGTTTAATTATTATTAAGTATTTTTATAGCTGGCACATCTGACATCTTAGATTGTCACGACTATAGTGGTAAATATCAGTGTACTTTCTATCTGTTAAAACATGTTCGTACTCAGTTCCTTATTTTCAGAGATTTGCTGTTGATAATATTGCTAGCTTTTCCCCGCGGTTTTGCTCACATAGGCTATCCTAAAGTAACCAGGATCTTATCAAAATAAAGGTAGCAATAAAAGTGGCACTCATCAATGAAAGTGGCACTCATCAATAAAAGTGGCACTCATCAATAAAAGTGGCACTCATCAATAATGTGGCTTTCTATCAGCTAAAGAATTTACTTCTTCATATTAGTATACTCGAATGATACTGGCCACCGCAATTGCCTTGTTGGTTTAATAGTCGCAAGAGTGAGTTCAGTCTGAGGGTTGTAAACACCAGGGTTTCACATTGGTTGTTGAGTGTTTCTTGTAAGAACTTCTAATTACTTCAATAGCAGTCCGGAGTCGGGTAATTTTGTCCAATTATGGCGTTATGCTTCCTCCTACATATGGAACTTCTATATTTTCAGGCAATTCAATTTATTTTTTCCTGGGACATTTTTTTATCGGCATTGTTTTGACTTTGACTTAGAATATTACTGACGTGCGAAACAGGGCAGAACCCCTCCCAAATTCATAGGTCGGTATTCCAGATGCTCATGCTCAACTCAAATCAAACTGACAATGGACAGTTGTGGTTGGTTGACTTGTTTTTTTTACATTAACTTGCTCACCTAAAACGTTAATAAACTCTTTTAACACAAAATCTGTGTAATTGAGTAGTATTAGCATGTACTTGGAACGTACTCGTACTTGCAAATAACTTGGACTTTAATTTTCATTCAGTAACTACCACAGATTTTGTGTAGAAAGAATTTAGTAACGTCTGGGGAGTCTGAGCTCTTGCTCTATTGTACACATAATGTGAAGCTGATGAATAATATGCCAAATACGAGAGTTGTGATTGGTTGGCAGTTGATTGGTAGGTGTGGCCAATTTTTAGTTTGAGTGGAGTTGAGCATCCGGAAAACGAGCCATTCAAAGGAGAAAACCCATCTCCATCCCTCAAGTCAATCGCTACGACAACAAATATACTCTCGAGTCAATTTGATTGGAGGACGCTGAGTCAAGTGATGGAAATGACTTAAGACGGTACCCTGACCAAAAAATCGGCATGAGATATGAGCGTTCCTATTGGTCTAGCGGCACTGGTGGCGCATAAATTACAGTAGTGAATACGCCCAGATTTTAGAATAAAATCTTTATAAAATCGAATTTTGGTCATTTGAAAAAAATAATTCTACAAAAATGTTCGTTATTAAATTGTCTATCCATTAGTGTTAGTACAAAAAATAATCAATGAACACTTTACGAGGAGATGCATAATATCAATAATTATTTCTCATTTTCATGTTTTTTTGGAAGTAGATTAGTGAAATATATACAACATGTAAAAAAAAACTAAATCTATCATTTTAGAATCAATAATATGTAGAAATTTAATATATTTTTATTAATTGATATTTCTTTTTAAATAACGAGTAGATAGCTCCTAAAAACAGCACAAAAAACGGCTTGCGCGGCGTTTTGCTCGGGGTACCGCCTTAACACATTGGTTTATTCAAGAAATAGAAGCATGGTATCGTGGTTTAAAAAAGCAAGTTAATAATTTTTCACTGATGATGCAATACAACCTAGGTACATAGGTAAACCAGTGATGACAAACCCGTTATCTGATAAGGGTTCCGTATCAATCTGTGAGTGACTGTTACATTGATTTTAAATTAATCTGTTAAAGCGTAGGTCACGTATAGTGATAAGAAATACTATCGATATGAATGCACGTCTAAAAGTTGATAAAAAAGACACCTTTAATTATAAAAATAACTACAGGAAAAGAGAGTTTAAAAAATGGAATTTGAACCATTTAAATAACAGCTAGGATGAACAAATCTGCCTAACCTTCTTCCAACTAAGTAGGGGTCAGGTCTCAATATAGTCGAGTTCAGCTGAATACGAGTTTGTATTTTACACGGAGCCACTGACTAAGGCCTATCTGACTCCCACACCTCAGTAATAGCTAGGCAAAATCATTAACATAAATAAATGCAATAATATAGCAACAAAAAATAACAAACCAAAAAAAAAACAGGCCAAGTGCGAGAAAACAGCAATAAAATCACGTTTGTTGTATGGGAGCCCCACTTAAATATTTATTCTATTATATTTTTAGTATTTGTTTTTATTCCGGCAACAGAAATACATCATCTGTGAAAATTTCGTAATTAGATACAGCCTGGTGACAGACAGACGGACAGATAGAGTTCCGTTTTTACCCTTTGGGTACGGAACCCTAAAAAAAGCACTTTTCTCCTAGATCACCCCCTGCTACGATACTTACAAACTCCTGTCGCTTCGCCCACGTAATTTTTAGTGTTTGTAAATAAACAATGAATTCATAAATAATAGTACCTAGACATCGAACTAATACCTAATATTAATTACCACACTTTTTACACAAAGGACAAAAGGTTAAAAAACAAAGCCATTAAAAAGAAAAATCTACAATTACTAGACTGGACAAAAACAGGTGCGAGTACCCCGTTGTGCGGCAGAGGTGCGCAACCTTTTCGCCGGCACCCTTTGTCTCTGCGCAGGAGTGGAATAAAATGCAATGCCTTTATAAAGGATTGCATTATCTTTGAACATTGTTGTTTTGAGAGTTGGTTATTATGGCCAATTATAGTGAAATACTGTGGTTAATTTTGTTCAGTTTAGTTACAAAGAAATAAAATAAGAAGTATGAAAATATAAAATAAAAAAATTGTGGTATGACTTTTTCATTGAAATATAAAGAATTGTAATAAGATAGAGTTGATTCAATTATAGAATTAAAAAAATATAAGTATCTACATGCATATTTGCAGTTGCAGTCGTTTTTAGGGTTCCGTACCCGAAGAGTCCAAACTGAGCCCTATTATAATTGATGTCACTCACGTTTCTGTGCGTCTGTCTGTCCGTCGTCCTACACAAAATTTTGTTCCGAAGAATTTTTTACCTTCCCATTAACCTATGAACTTAAAATTTGGTGATAATGTTTATTATTACGTATATTTTACTAACAAATACCAATATATTGAAAATTCCGATTTTTTCTTTGGTGCGGAACCCTAAATGTGTGAAGTCCGACACTTACTTGGCTGGTTTTATTTTATTTTAAGAAGCATTTACTTAATTAATAGGTATACAGCATTTACTTTGCTGTCGTCGTCAAACAGTTTGACGACGTTTTATTTTTGTTTACTGTACAACAATTTTTGTTGGTGACATTTTTTATCACATCACTCTACCACAGCGTCATTGGATCTGTTAACAATATCATACAAAAAAATACATAATAGCCCATGAAAATATCTGTAATAATAATAAAGAGACCAATCTGCGTAAAAATCCTACTTACCGGAATTATGTTCATTATAATAAATAGTATTGTAGTAGTAATGACGCTTTAAAAGTCAAAGTCAAAGTCAAAATATATTTATTCAATTAGGCCAATAAACGGCACTTTTGAACGTCACATAAATTAAAATTAAAATTTATAAGTAATAAAAAAAAAATGATTCTACCGTGCATTCGGAAAGTAGATTGTTATGGAGAAGAACGCACAAGAAACTCCATACTAAATCTTTAAAAAAAAAAAATGTGTTTTACAATATTTACATACGTACATCTATACATATAATAAATCTGTAGAAAAGTCATTTTTGTACATTGAAGAAATTGAAACAAAAAATAGCCAGCGTGTGAAAAGATAAGTAACAGAACCCATTTCCATCATTTTTGAAATTTTTGTCTGTTTGTCTGTTTGTCTGTTTGTCTGTTTGTTTGTGCGCACATCACGTAAAATCTACGAATTCAATGCTGACAATGTTTATATACAAAAATTATACGCAACTTGAGGTTTAACTTAGTTTTTGTTTCATCGAAATCGGTTCACTCTATCAAAAGATATGATTAATTTAGTGAGTTCAAGAAGTAAAATATTACGTTACGCAATTAAGTATAGTACTTGCAACGACATCTTAAGACTAAAAATAGAACTAATGTTGATAGTTGAAATCTAAATCCGATAGATGGCGTTGTGCAAATGACGTCATTTTCTGAATCGCGGTGTTAAGATTTTCCGCGCGAGGATGACGTCCACCGTGTTTACTAGGCAAATTGGGTTTCGTTAGGTGTCTTAAAAGTTCTTGCGTGTGTCGTAAAAGTTCTTTGGTTGCTTGGTTTATCGATTTTCTAAATTGGTCGAAAAAAAAGTATTTGCTTATCTTATTGGTTTCGTTTGGTCAACTTTGGTCATTGGTTTGAAGTACGAAGTTAAGATTGTATTTGATTTACTTCGTAGTTTGAATCCAATAGTGCCAATCGTTATACAGTAAGTTAGTGTTGCCAATTCGTTGAGTCACGACCACGAACAGACGATACGTTGTCACACTAGACTGTTCGACGCACCGTTCTTTTAAGTTTGTAGGCTATTCAGTCATAAGTGTTGTTAGTTTTGTTTATTGCTTTAATTTTCCTTGAAAATGCCTCAAAGAAAAAAAACTAACCTTTCGCTGCGTAGCCGAAATGCGAAAAGGATGAGACTTTGTAGGTCTCAGGAATCGGAAGAAGATCGTGAAGCACGGTTATCTGCTAACCGAGAGCACATCGCTCTTTCACGTGAATCGGAAACGTTCACCGAAAGGGAGTCACGTTTAAGTTCACAAAGAACACGGACCGCGACTTTGCGGTCTCAAGAGAGTATCCAGGAACGCGAAGACCGGCTGTCTGCTGATCGGGAGCGCCACTCTCTCTCACGTGAGTCAGAGACATTCACAGAAAGGGAGTCGCGCTTAAGTTCGCAAAGAACTCGGACCGCGACTTTGCGTTCTCAAGAGAATATCCAGGAACGCGAAGTTCGGCTGTCTGCTGATCGGGAGCGCCACTCTCTCTCACGTGAGTCAGAGACATTCACAGAAAGGGAGTCGCGCTTAAGTTCGCAAAGAACTCGGACCGCGACTTTGCGTTCTCAAGAGAATATCCAGGAACGCGAAGTTCGGCTGTCTGCTGATCGGGAGCGCCAGTCTCTCTCACGCGAGTCAGAGACTTTCACAGAAAGGGAGTCGCGCTTAAGTTCGCAAAGAACTCGGACCGCGACTTTGCGTTCTCAAGAGAGTATCGAGGAACGCCAAGCACGTCTGTCATCTGACCGAGAGCGACACGCTCTCTCGCGCGAGTCTGAATCTCTCTCCCAAAGAGAAGAACGATTAGAAATAGCTAGACATAACTATGTAGGTGTACAAAGAAACAATGAAAGTTATCTTGCATCTGAAAGGGAAAGAATAGATGAACTAAGACGAGCAGAAACAGCAGAACAACGTCAATCTCGCCTAGAAATAGAACGAGCTCGATACCATATGAATAGAGAAACAAATAGCGGAGCTGATGAGTCCATGGAAAATGACGATGCAAATATTTTATTACCTTGGGACAATAGGGAAAAATCAGGGTTCACATATTCGTCTAGAATTAATTATGCTGGCTTTACTTTCGTGGGTGACATGAGAGAAATTTGTAATTTTTGTCATGCTTTGAAATGGAGGAAAGAGACAGATGGAATGTGCTGCTCAAATGGAAAAATTGTTCTTCCAAATTTCCAAGATCCACCACACTTACTTATAAGTCTCCTGAATGGCGATCATCCCCAGTCGAACCGTTTTTTGGATAATATTCGTTTATATAACAGTGCTTTCCAAATGACTTCCTTTGGGGCAAAACAAATAACGGAAGGACCGTTCATGCCAACCTTCAAAGTACAAGGTCAAGTTTATCACCTTATTGGATCTTTGCTGCCAGAAAATGAACCCAAATTTCTCCAAATTTATTTTGTATCCGATTACACGCAACAGCTCAATGTTAGAAATCACAATTTTCCCCAGCTCAATGCTGAGCTTTTGGGTCAACTTCAAGAATTGCTGCATCGCGTTAACCAGTACGTTCGTGAATTCAAAGCTGCATTGGAGTCAATTCCACAAGGCAGCAATGATTTCAAAATTGTTATAAGTGCCGATAGACGTCCTGTGGGTGAACACCGTGGAAGACACAATGCACCCGTCGCAGATGAAGTTGCAGTTGTTTTAGTCGACCAGGAGTGTGAGAGACGTGATATCGTGTTGCGTACACGCGACGATCGCCTTCAACGCATTTTGGAAACCCACCGAGCTTACGACGCCCTGCAATATCCACTAATCTATTGTCATGGTGAAGATGGGTACAATTTTGGGCTGTACCAAGTGAACCCTACTACGAGAGTCACTAATTATCAAAAAAAAATATCTGCTCAACAATACTATTCCTACCTTTTACAAATAAGGCAAAACAGTTTCGTATATTTGCAACGATTTCGTGGTTTGTTCAGCCAATTTATTGTGGACATGTACGCAAAAATAGAAACTGAACGTTTAGTGTATATTCGCACTAACCAGCGACGGTTACGCGCTGAAGAATACGTGCACTTGCGGGACGCCATGCAATCAGATAATAACGTCGAAAACTTGGGTCGATTGGTTATTTTGCCATCCAGTTTCACAGGCGGTCCGCGGTATATGCACGAACGAACGCAAGATGCTTTTTGTTACGTCCGTAAATACGGCCGGCCGGACCTTTTTATAACATTTACAACAAATCCAAAGTGGACGGAGATTTGCCAGGCACTTCTCACAGGACAGGCGTCATACGACAGACATGACATTATTGCTAGGATTTTTCATTTAAAACTCAAAGTCTTGATTAATCTACTTACAAAGGAGAAAGTTTTCGGTTCAACTCTTTGTTTTATGTATAGCGTCGAGTGGCAAAAGCGTGGTTTACCCCACGCGCACATTCTTCTGTGGCTGGAAGAAAAAATTCGTCCCGATGCTATAGACAGTGTCATAAGTGCAGAATTTCCGGACTATAATGCAGATCCGATTTTGCATGACATAGTAAAAACACATATGGTTCACGGGCCATGTGGCCTCTTAAACAGGGAATCACCGTGCATGAAAGATGGTCAATGCTCAAAAAAATACCCCAGAGCACTGAAAGAACTAACTATGGCTGGGGAAAATGGGTATCCGCAATACCGGCGAAGATCACCGTCACAAGGTGGTTTCACAGCTACTGTCAGATTCCGTGGACAAGAAATAATTCTAAATAATAGTTGGGTGGTACCGTATTCTCCAGTTTTGTCAAACGCTTTTCAAGCACACATTAATGTTGAAATTTGTAATAGCGTCGAATCTATAAAATATATATGTAAATATGTTAATAAAGGTAGTGATCAAGCCATGATAGCACTAAGAAATAACAACCAATTTGATGAAGTGACAAGGTATCAATCTGGCCGATACATAAGCTCTTCGGAGGCAGTTTGGCGCATTTTGAGTTTCCCTATTCATGAAAGGTATCCGCCAGTCATCCATCTTGACGTGCACCTGGAAGGCGGGCAGCGAGTTTACTTTCAGCCAGAAAATGTGGCAGAAAGAATGAACAACCCAAGACAAACCACCTTGCTCGCATTCTTTCGCCTTTGCGAAAGAGACAATTTCGCTAAGTCTCTGTTGTACAATGAAGTGCCACATTATTATACTTATAACAAGCAGCAAGGTGTTTTTAATCGCAGGAGACGTGGAACTGCTGTAGAAGGCGAGTCCGGCATTTTTAAAGAACACGTGATTGGAAGAGTATACACGGTGCACCCAAATAATGCAGAGTGTTATTATTTACGCCTTCTTCTTCACACAGTGCGAGGACCTACTTCTTTTGCTGAGCTCCGCAAAGTGGACGATATAGAATATCCCACATTTCAAGCTGCTTGCCGCGCACGGCATTTATTAGATGGCGATCAGCATTGGGATGATGCTTTAGCCGAAGCATGCGTCAGTGATAGTCCACATCGTTTGCGCCATTTATTTGCCATTTTGTTGACATTTTGTGGCCTATCGGACGCTGGGCAGTTGTGGCAAAAATATAAAGACGCGTTTGCCGAAGATTTTTTGAGACAGCAAAATATAAATAGTGAAACTTCTGACCAAGTACGTGAAAGCTGCCATAATAGGGCTTTGCTGGCTATACAAGATATAGTTACAAGTATAGGAGGGAACCCCCTCAGTCAATACGGCTTGCCGACACCGACAGTTGGTGGGGAACGAATTAATAGGGAGTATACATCTGAAATAAATTACAACCCCGAAGAGTTAGCAGAAATATTGCGAAATGGCTGTTCAAATTTGACGTCAGAACAACGTCAAATCTTTGATAGAGTATGCTGTAGTGTAGAACATTCATTAGGAGAAATGCTGTTTTTAGATGCACCTGGTGGAACAGGTAAAACTTTCCTCACTAAAGTTATCTTGGCTCAAATAAGGAGCCAAAACAAAATTGCCCTTGCCGTCGCTTCCTCAGGAATAGCTGCCACTTTATTACCAGGAGGAAAAACTGCACATACAACATTTAAAATACCAATCGACTTGGACCGCACAGAAAACCCTGTTTGCAACGTGTCTCGCAATAGTGATAAAGCAAGGGTTTTACGCGATTGCGCCCTTATCGTTTGGGACGAGTGTACGATGGCAAATCGTAAAGCTGTGGAAGCTGTAGATAGAACGTTGCGAGATATAAGACAAAATGACCGACCGATGGGAGGCTTAACGGTGCTATTCTGTGGAGACTTCAGGCAGACACTCCCTATAATACCCAGAGGAACGAGGGCCGATGAAATAGGTGCCTGTTTAAAGAGCTCTATTTTATGGCGTAGTGTCATATTAACTAATTTGAGCTTTAATATGCGAGCATATTTGGGAGGTGACGCAAACGCGCAGGTTTTCTCAAATTTACTACTTCAAATTGGTAACGGCACATACCCGACTCAAGAAGGAGGTAAAGTAACTTTAGTCGAAAGCCTGTGTTCTTCTGTTGCCTCACAGCAGGAACTCATTTCCTCTGTATACGGAGATCCATCAGAGATCTCGAACCATGACGCTGCTTGGCTATGCCAACGAGCTATTTTGGCACCTCGCAACGACCAAGCAGCAGCAATAAATTCTCAAATATTGGTACATGTTTCTGGAGAAAGTAGGGAATATTTATCTATTAACACGGTTTTAGAAGAAGGAGATGCCACCCACTATCCAGTAGAGTTTTTAGACTCTCTAAATACACCAGGTCTTCCAGCACACAAAATTTATTTAAAAGTCGGAGTACCAATCATTCTACTCAGAAATTTAAGCCCACCAAAACTATGCAATGGAACTCGGTTGAGAGTAACAAATCTCCAACGAAATGTCATCGAAGCCGAAATCTTAACAGGTTGCGGCTCCGGTGATGTTGTTTTCATTCCCAGGATACCCATTATCCCCAATAATTTTCCGTTTACTTTCAAACGTGTGCAATTTCCTGTAAGCCTCTGTTACGCTATGACTATTAATAAAGCCCAAGGCCAGACGTTATCCGTTGCGGGTGTAGACCTTACTTTTGATTGTTTTTCACACGGCCAACTCTATGTTTCTCTATCACGTGTTAGCAACCCAAACAACCTTTTTGTATATGCTCCGGGTAATTCCACCGCTAACATAGTATATAGAGAAGCATTAACGTAATCAACTATACCAAAGTCAGGACTCTTATCTAAATCATCAAAAAGGTGATATACTCTTATCTAAACGACGTTGTTTTGCTCTCGACAACCACGCGAACGAAGTCGCGGGCACAGCTAGTACATTAATATATGTGAGGACGATGCACTCAGAATAGCTCTACACAATATACTACGTACAGGTATAAAGTATTAAAAAGCATTAACAGGAAAATTAATTAATTTGATAAGTAGGAACATGGTTCTCACATACAAATATTACAAACATAGGTAAAATACCTAGTCCGTAAAGATACCATGAAAGCAAAAAATATGATGGTGACAGGTGAGATGCATTCTCTCCTTGAAATAAATGTCATCTACTTGAGTCGATTGACAGACGGGCCAAGAGGCTTATTGGCACCGATGCACTAGTCGCGTCAAAGCTCCAGAGCCTTGAACATCGACGCCGAGTTGCGAGCCTCTCGGTTTTATCGGTTACATTTCGGGGAGTGTGCGACGGAACTGCACAATTTGATTCCGCCTAGCCCTTTCCATCATCGGACTACAATGGCCGTACGTATGCGCCATCTGTACATGGTGGACATCCCACTGATACTCACAAAACGTTTTGCTAAGACTTTCATAGTGCGCACAGGTAAGAAGAAAAATTTCCCTGCCGGAGTCTTTGTTCCCTGATAGCACAGATAATATAATACTACTGATAGCTACAACCTTGGGGTCTTTAAGTCAAGAGTGAATAGGTTACTTCTAGGCAAGCGTGCTTCACCGTAGGCCACATCATCGCTTAACATCAGGCGAGGTCGTCAAACGCGAGCCTATCGAAAATAAAAAAAACTAAGAAGCATAATTTTCAAGTCTTCGACATGCAAAATGCCATGTTCGAAATCACTTTCCCAAAAAGAATACCGTAAAACCAATAAACTCAGTTAGCCCCACGATATTCCCGGTTATTAAAACACATATTGCATATAACCGTTAGAAATTAAAACTGTAACATCCCTTCATTCCTTTCATTGACCCTTGCCTGTCGTGTTCCTTCGAGTCGGCGTCAATTTGCGCGTCATATGCAAGACGTTAGTGTTGTGACGTCACTGAGCACGTACGACATGCCTTGAGTACGTTAAGGCGGTTGGGGTCTTAGATGTTTGTGGGAGTATGAATTAGACGAGGCGTGGGTGGCTTGAGATTCTGGCTTTAAGAAGTATGAGGGCCGTAGAAGACGTTGATATGACCGACAATAATGTTTTTGTGAAGAAAATTAAAGATAGTGGCTAGTATTTATATAGGGATAGTTTTAATAGGTATTTCGTGATTTCTGACAAATTTAAATTTGTTCCTAGGAAGGGCTTCTTATTTTCGTGACGCATTTCATCCTTTAGTATACTGTCTGAACCCAGTAGACGGCTACGTTCATTACAGCGTTGGAGAAGTTTTTCAAGAGGACGTCAAAGATCATTTCGGATTCAGGTAAAAGATCATTTCGGATTTAGGTCACGCCAGCAAATGGACATTGTCTGAACAGGAGCACCGCGTGAATAATCCCCTACTTTGCTAGGGTTACATAAAAAATCTTACTAATATTTTAAATGCGAAAGTTTGGATGGATGTATGTATGTTTGTTAATCAATCACGCCAGTGCGGCAAAACGGATCTGCATGAAATTTGGCACAGAGATAAATTATAGTCAGGAATGGCACAGGTATCGCACGGGGTTTTTTTTATTTTTTTATTATTGTTTAATTTTTTGCTTATTTCTTGTGCCTCCTGTGCTGTGCTAGACTGGGTCACAAGTAAATATTATTCTTTTTTTTCTTTCTTTAACCCGGGAATATGTTGTCTCGGGTAATTTTCGAACTACACGCGGGCGAAGCCGGTGCTGGAAGCTAGTTAAGAATACGTGAAAGAGTATCAATTCAATAAATTTTAATATAATCCCTTTAGAAGCATTATTCGCATAGAACCAATACAGGTGTCCTCAGGCGGAATCTTAATGAACAACAATACCAAACCATTAACCAGTCCTCTATGCTTTATCAACACAAATAATCTTGCCATAAACAATTAAATAAGTAAATTATTACCTTTTAAACCGTTTCTCTCATCATACGCTTCAATAATGACAGCAATAAAACTAGACAGTACCAAATAAGGCTCTCACTACGGGCATCTGTTCAAAAGTATGATATTAATACGTTCTTATAAGAAATATCTACCTATTACCTGCGACTTCACCCGCGTTAAACTCGAAAAAATATATTTTTCTTTTTGCACAAAAATAAATGTAGTCTTAGTTTCTCCTTATAACATGAGCTATCTGCCAGTAAAGGCACTCACTACGGGCCTGTTCAAAAGTATATCATACGTTCTTATAAGATAAAACTACATGATGCCCGTGACTTCGCCCGCGTGAAACTCGAAAAAAAAGCTTGGTCTTTATTTATTTGCAGGGAATAAGTAGCCTTATATACTCCATATAACATGAGGTATCTGTCAGTGATGATCCCGTCAAAATTTATTAGATCTCTTCGGAGATAACCCGGAACAAATAGACAGGCAGGCATTTTGTTATATGTGGATTTACTAAAAAGCTATTATTTTGATATTACAAACAGACACTTAAATTTTATTTATTTGTATATATATTATATGTGTAGAAGATGTATAAAGAAAGAAAGAAAAACACTTCAAACAGCTTGTCATATTAATACTCCGACGCTTTGAAGTCTTTTTAAAACTAACGACTTTCAATTATGGGACATTTATCGAGATCGTTTTGGAGGCGGCTTCGAATAATGTATTTTAATTAAATGCTTATAATTATGTCTTCATTTATGTCAATTGATTGAAGGGTGTATTTTAGAAGTGTCATTTATGTAAGTACCTAATTACGACTTTTTTATTTTTTTAATAAACGGTTTTGTGTGATTATTATTTATATTATTGCTTGCTGCAAATTGTGATGAATAAAGTTTTATGTATAGAATAGATATATTTATTTAGTAGTGAAACATAAATTATCGGGACCAAAAAATTCAATGATCTTTTGAAGAAAGACTGGCCCGAGCGATGGTATGGTGGTCGTCAACGCTACTTTTCAGCAGAGTATGCGTATTGCCCATCGCCGCAAGGTTGCCTGCTTGTCGGTCTTCTACAGACTGTACTTCGGTGAGTGTGCTCAAGAGCTCCACGACCTCATCCCACCAGCCCCCTTCTACCATCGGACATCTAGACGCACTGCAAGTTACCATCCTTACCTTGTTGCCATTCCACCAATTCGCACCAAGCGCTTCCAAACATCCTTCATAATGCGCACAGCGAATGAATGGAACTCACTACCTGCGTCTGTTTTTCCGAACGCATTCAACCCGAATCTCTTCAAAGTTAGAGTGAACAGGCTTCTTCTGGGTAAGCTCACTCCATCGTAGACTCTGTCTCTGTCACCTCTGACCTAGACTAGAGTCAAGAGCAAACCCATCATAAAAAAAAAAAAAAAAAAAAATGTGTTCCTGAATTATATTGCCGGCTGAAGTATTATTGAATTTTTCCATCTGAAATCTCTCAGTTACTGACCGCAATCTAGACAAGGGCCTATATACCCTTAAGTGCCGTAAAACGGTAACATTCTAAAGCATACTCCTTAGTAACGGCTAGGTTAAAAGGTTTGAAAAAAAAAGAAAAAAATAATAATTCATAATATGATTTTTTTTTTTTTTCTTATACATAATTTTGAACACAAGGTGTTTTCGTGTAACTAATAGTTTTGCTTTAAAAAAATAATTATCAACACGATATTTTTTCGCAAGTTTTGGAAACTCCTCCAAAACGGCTGGGATGTTTAAAAATATTTTTACACAGAAAGTTGAAATTGTCACAGATGATGTATTTCTGTTTCCGCTATAAAAACAAATACTAAAAACAGAATAATAGTTATTTATGCTACAAGTTCGGAAGGTAGGTGATTTCCGATGAGTGGATAAATCGACACGAGTCGGAAATCATCTTACGTACGTGTATCATACAACATTTTACTATGCATTGTGCGAGGAAATTAATAAAAGGAAATTAATAAAATGGCGGGCTTATTCAAGCGCGTCCAGCATATCCACAGATTAACTAATAGTTCCTCGGGCATATCTACTGCGCATGTGCGAATAGCTGTCACATCGTAATGCAATAAGGCACGAGCAAAATATACGTTCTGCCAAACATATGTGAATGTTTAAAATTAATTTATTGATCAAAATCTAAATCTAGAGTAATTAAAAACGCCTAAAATAAAGTATTAGTTTTATTTTACCTTTTTTATGAATGATAATCTGTACATAACTAATTTTTAAAACTTTTCTCAAATATTAAAAACTCTATGCGTCGGGCTGACGTTGGAGTTAAAAATTGAAAAAATACAGGAAAGTAAAAAGCACTAGTGAAAAAAAGTGACACTTTCCGCACAGTTTGGCTGCTTGGAAAACCGCTCTTTTCGAGGACATGCATTGTAAAATCAATATTTAAGTGGGGCTCCCATACAACAAACGTAATTTTTTTGCCGTTTTTGCGATAATGGTACGGAACCCTTCGTGCGCGAGTCCGACTCGCACTTGGCTGGTTTTTTTCTTTTTTTTGCTTTAGTGGCTTGTCACAAATATGTGTTATCTTTCTTTCTTTCCTAAGACTAAAAAAAAATATAAAATAATAACTTCATTACCAATAAAACAGATCAGTACTCGTAACAGATAATTTCGGGCAGGGTGAGAGCACGTGTTCTCGGCAGGTGAGCGCCCAGGTGCGATCGATCACAACTTACGTTACCTCACCGAGGTAGCCGATGTAACCGCAATTGGGGGTTTCACCTTGTTTTTTGGTAATTCGATGGTCTTTTAAGAAGGTAACGTAGATAGTAATTATTTCTTGTATGATAAATTAATAATGAAGTTTAAAAAGGGTAAAATGTGTAGGTTTTTGTAAATAAAAATGTCAAACAAAATGTATTTTCAAGTCACTTTTATTTATGGATACATTATACATTATTTTTAAATTAATTCAGCTCCTTTATTTTAAAATTTTAATAAAACTTATTTTTGAAAAATTAATTAAAATATATGTACTGCTTGACTGCTGGCGAAAAAAATAATCAATCTGCCTAGCCTTTTCCCAATTATATTGGGTTCGGCTTCCAGTCTTACCGGATGCAGCTGAGTACCAGTGTTTTACATGGAGCGACTGCCTATCTGACCTCCAAAACCAAGTAACTGAGTAACACGATACCCCTTGGCAAGACTGGTGTCAGATCTCAGGCTTCTGACTACCCGTAACGACTGTCAAAGATCTTCAAATGTCAGCCGGGACCAACGAGATTTCCGAGGCACGGAAGAAACTCGGTATGTTGAAATGGTCACCCATCCACGGACCGACCTCGTCAATCGTTGCTTAACCTTGATGATCGACCAGTGCGGCTGTTATTATTTAGCCACGAGCTAAAAAATAATGAAATAAAAAATTCTAATAAAACCATTTATAACAGCAAATAATGATAACATTACTGTCAAATAGAATAGTTTGATAAAAATATTGTACTCTATTTAGTCACCACCACCATCAGCATATTAATGTTCCCACTGCTGGGCCACAGGCCTCCTCTCTGTGAGAGGGAATGGGCCTTAATCCACCACGCGGGCCCAATGCGGGTTGTTGGATGTCACATGTCTTCGAATTTTTGGTTCTAGAACATGCCGGTTTCCTCACGATGTTTTCCTTCGCCGTTTTTAGAGCAGCGGTGGTGAAATAATTTACACAAAGTAAAGCCTTGCCTGGGTTCGAACCCACGACCTACAACTTGTAAGTCGCGGCCGATACCACTGGGCCACCATTGCTATCATTTTACAGCACTAGTGCGGCAATGTACATATCATGTTACTTCGGCATCAAAGCGAGATAATAATCGGATGAAATATCATTGTATAGTTAGCATGATATTATGTGATAGGAAAAACGTGTTAAAATGTTGCAGTAGAAATATTTAAGTAATTATGTAGTCAATTATCTGAGTTCAGGGCAAATATCGGAGTAAAAAAAACTCACACTAGTTTAAAACAGTATTTTTAGGGTTTCATACCCAAAAGGTAAAAACGAGACACTATTACTAAGACTCCACGATCCGTTTGTCAGTCTGTCCGTCTGTCACCAGGCTGTATCTCATGAACCGTGATAGCTAGACTGTGGAAATTTTCACAGATAATGTTTTTCTGTTGCCGCTATAACAACAAATACTAAAAATATAATAAAATAAATATTTAGGTTGGGCTCCCGTACAACGAACGTGATTTTTTTGTCGTTTTTTGCGATAACGGTAGGAACCCTTAGTGCGCGAGTCCGACTCGCACTTGGCCAGTTTTTTAATATCATGAAATACAAACGTACAAACTCTTGAAAACATTAGGTACCCTCTCCTTTTGGAGAAGTCGGGTATATAGATAGAAATTAAACACCCGAAATATTATAAAAATATGAAGGTACCTAAGTAACACAATCTTATCTCAAATCTAAAGAAAATCTCACACTAAGTAATAAAAAAAACTTTATTTAAGCAATAAAAAATATGGTTTTGCTAAGGCCAAGGTTCTCACCTCTAAATTATCGCAGAATTAATATGACAAATTGTCAAGCACGCGTTATCTGCTGTGATTGGCTGTTGAAAATTCATTCAACCAATCACAGCAGATAACGCGTGCTTGACAATTTGTCACATTACTTCTGCGATAATTTAGAGGTGATAAACTCGGCCGACTAATATTAAAATGTCATAGAAGTATTTTCTTTCTTTCTTTCTTAACTTGACCTTACAAAATGCTAACTTTGACATCATAACATAATGCCCTAGCTTATGATACCTTAATACGCAAAGAAAGCATATTACAGAACCGACCTATAGGTAAGACCATTGACAGTCCAGATGCGTCTACGGCTAACCTTTATATAAAATTACACAACCTTAGCTTGATATCCACAAAAAAAAATTGAAAAGTTTTCACTACAAAATAGACGAATAAATGAATGTCACTATCGATATTCTCTTTTTTTAATCTAAAACAATAAAAACAACATTCATAGACAATACGGCATACATTTTTATTTTTATGAAACAGCTTTTAAAAATGTAAAAGGAAGCATTTTATCAGCATCTTAATCTTAAAGGTTACCTTTGCCAGCCAGCGATAAATTACCATTAAAAAGTCTTGTTGTAGTGTTGCCAGCTTTAAAGAAAGTAATTTAGTTACGAGACATTCTGCTTCACCAGATGCAACAACAGAATTGCATGGTTAAATTAACTGCGGTATGAAAAAAATACTTTTCAGTTTTAAATGATTACATTCTTGAAACCTAGGACCGAAATAAAATGTATTGTAAGACTCAAAAGAAATAGTGATTAATTATTCACCTATTTTAAAAATTATTTATACAAATGTAACAAAGACCCTAATTTAAAAAAAAAAAAAAATGCTCTCTAAAAATTACAACAGTAAGGTTGTTGTTTTTTTTCATTCTATAAGATTAAGGCCGACTTTCTTACCTCTGAATTATCGCTGAATTAATGTGACAAATTGTCAAGCACGCGTGATTGGTTGAATAAATTTTCAATAACCAATCACAGCAGATAACGCGTGCTTGACAATTTGTCATATTAATTCTGCAATAATTTAGATTAGTGACATGACAAACAATAATAAAAAAAGGAAAAAATAAAAGAAAAAAAGGCATTGCACAATTTTTATTACAAAAAATCGTAAGCCTATAAAAGAAAGCATTTTACTGAGCTAGCTAGGTCACTGACTGTCCAGATGTGAGCACATCTGCCGTCGATCGGTGCTTACACCCTATGTTCCTTAGGGTCAGCTCACACAGACACGTGACGCGATGCGACGGTGCTTGAAGACACCAGCAGAGTTATAGTTTAAACATCTCACCGTGAAAACTTAGCTCACTTCGCTTGAAGTCAGTCGGTCTATTCTATAAAAACCAGCCAAGTGCGAGTTGTACTCGCGCACGAAAGGGTTCCGTACCATTATCACAAAAAACGGCAAAAAAATGACGTTTGTTGTATGGGAGCCCCACTTAAATATTTATTTATTCTGTTTTTAGTATTTGTTGTTATAGCGGCAACAGAAATACATCATCTGTGAAAATTTAAACTGTCTAGCTATCACGGTTCATTAGATACAGCCTGGTGACAGACAGACAGACAGATAGACAGACCGACAAACGGACCGCGGAGTCTTAGTAATAGGGTCCCGTTTTTACCCTTTGGGTACGGAACCCTAAAAATGGCAAAGTGAGCGAAAGTGAGCTATCATTTCAGCCAGAAGCTGTGAATTGACAGCTTACTTAAATTCGATTTTCACGGCCAGATGCTTACCGAAAAGCACTCCTGCTTTCAATAAACAATTGATGCTAGGATTGAGAAACTATGTACTTTAAGCTCACTACTACGCTATGCTACTTCGCCTAAGTTTTCACAGTGTGACTTTTACAGAATAAAGAGATATTTACTTGCGCTGCGCAGCGCAAAGTCGCGAAAAATATCGCAACGCATCGGGCATGGTGTATTCAGAATCGAATTCTCCTATTGGAATGTGAGACTTTAGTAACAGTACTAAATAAAGTAGTATATATCTTACCATCTTATAAGCGCTCGCATCTTCGCATCGCTTCGCATCTCGGTGTAAGCTTACCCTTAGCTAAGGTGCGAACTGAGGGGGATTGTACTTAGCTTTACGAGACACGACAGTTGTCTAAGAAGTTTTACTTGATAAAAAACATCGGACTGTTGGAGGTAATCATATCATTACAAGGCATATTCTTATAAGTATAGAGGGAGGCATAGATGTCTTCCTATTTCAATTGATATAATTAAGGTTTGTTAACAAACGAAAGATGATTCTATTGGCATCATTTTTTAACCGACTTACCAAAAAGGAGGAGGTTCTATGTTCGACTTCTTGTATGTATTTTTTTATTTTTTTATTTTATGTATTTTCACCGATATCTCCGTCAATTATGTACCGATTTTGATAATTCTTTTTTTGTTTGAAAGAGTATGTTTCGAAATTGGTCCCATTTTAATTTGGTGAAGATATGATGAAGAATTTCGGAGATATACAACAGAACTCTTCAATAAATGACGGCAAATCATTCGGGATTGCTGCAATCGCATGTGGGTTTATTGTTTATACCATTTTATAACATAACATCACGCCAGTATGCTCGAAAGGGGTACGCAGATCTCTCATTTCACCGGTTATGTTCAAGTATCGTGTTATTCGGGTAATCTATTCTGGCGTTATAGGCACCTTTCTAAACAACAACAAACAACTTGCCTATTTTAGGTAGGTACAACTAAAAAGGGAAAAATAAAAAAACATTTTTGCAAAAAAATTCTACCGACTTACAAACAAAAAACTACAAAGTGAAAAATAACTTAATTTTGGAAGTCGGTGTTCATATGGCAAAAAAATGGGAAACAAGAAAGACACCGACTTCCAAAATTAAGTTATTTTTCACTTTGTAGTTTTTTGTTTGTAAGTCGGTAGATTTTTTTTGCAAAAATGTTTTTTTTAATATTCTTCATTAGTGCAATTTACACCAATGAAACTGAACGCGATCAGCGCGTTTAGATCGAGTACAAGAGCAGTGTTAGTGTCTTCATTTCTGTGGAATATTGACAATGATAGGTTATGAACGCTGTTTAGATTGGGTTAATCGCGTTCAGGTATCAGCGGCAAAATTCGCCCTTAGTCTGTTTTACTTTCAAGAAAGAGCTAGTCATTTTTTTATTTTTTTCTGGTACAATCCCACCGCACTATTCCCAAACCACTGCAACTCCTGAAAGCCAGAATCAACAGTGGCGACCACCAGAAAAGCGCCGAGGCAAAGAAGCTCGACGGAGTCCCGGAGCTAGTCATTTCGGGCAACGACAACAAAGGCTGCACGTTTTGCAAAAACATAAATATTTCATGCATGCTGAACCATCATCATACTGGGGAATCCACCCAAATTGACATCCAACAACGAAAACTATTTTTAAAAGTCCAAAATGTCAATATTGGCCTCGAGACATTCCAGTAACGCATGTCGTTTAGTATTTTTTGACAGTCGTCATAACTGATAGAACTAAGCTTGGACCAGACCCTCTAACCCTCTAATAATCAACACAATACTGTATTATTTAAAAAGGTTTTTTTCATGTCTAAATTGTTACACCTGATATGAGCCAATTTTTTTTTAATTTTTTTAGAACAATCTGTTTTTCTTATTCTTCTCAGCAAACCCTTTCATTTGATACCCATATCTTGGCAGTGCACAAAAAATGACTAGTCCGCCATCTTGGGTCATCGCCATATTGGATTTAGAATGACGTCACTTAGCTAACCATGCATTGTCATCCAAACTAAACGTATATGCAAAATTTCATCTTAATCGGCGAAGGATAACTGAACTTTAAAATTCAGTTGCATGATTAAATTTGATCCGAACACACTTACATACATGCATACATTGCAAGTTAAATAAAATCTTGTAAATACGGCACGAATACGGCGAGAAAAATAGAATAGAAGAAGACTGTCCATTCAAAAAACACTTCCTAGAAAAAAAAAAAAAACGATCAATACCCACAGACAATTCCACCAACTTCCCTGACCACAGAACTCCCACAGCCATACTCTACGCAACTCGGCAACAAAACGAAGTCCACGGTCGGTATAGGATGTGAATGTCCGGCACTCCGGTCGGAAGGTAACCCGATAGGAAGCCGTACGCGACTTCCCCGAGAGGGTGGCTATGTGTGAGTAGGCTTACGAGCGGACTGGAATCTTCTTACGAGTAATTACTGCAAGAATTGTGTAGCTGATTATGGTAAGAAATTCAATAACAGACAGTGACGTCAGAAATTCGTGACAACCGGACGTTTTTGGTCACTGTCTTTTTACCCGACTGCCGAAGGAGGGTAATGTGTTTATCAGTCTATGTATGTATGTATGTATGTTTGTTCCTATGTGGCGTTCCAGAGACCAAACACGTTGGCCGATTTTGATGATTCATACGTCAATCGATTCGTCTTAACCCTGCGAGTGTCATAGGCTACGTTAAAATTGGACACTAAAAAAATGGCGGATTTTGGGCGCCATATTGTGGGATCCCAATTTTTTTTTTTCTCCCAAACCCAGTGTGTGGGGTATCAAAATAAAGGGTTTTAAGAGGTGATATCAAAAATATATAACACTTATATGTTTAAATGTATCTAATTCGAAAAAAACTTAACTAAAAACTTATAAATAAAAAAAGTTAAATCAAAAAATCAAAAAACCCGACTGCTTCAAAAGCGAACTAAAAAGACGTAAACAAGGAAAAAATCATGCTGTGCAGGCGGAGGATACACCAGATTTTGGTCAGCCAGCCCGCGAATATGTATCCTCCGACTGCACAGCATGATTTTTTCCTTGTTTACGTCTTTTTAGTTCGCTTTTGAAGCAGTCGGATTTTTTGGTTTTTTGATTTAACTTTTTTTGTACATACCTATTTTTGTACGCTCAGAAAGTTGTGCTTCTGAGAATGAAGTTATAATTCTATAAATGAGTTGAGTTTGATTTGATTTTAACCCCTGACGGAAAAAGAGGGGTGTTATAAGTTTGATGTGTGTTGCTGTGTGTCTGTGCATCTGCGTGTCTGTCTGTGGCATCATAGCTCCTAAACGGATGAACCATTTTGTTTTTTTTTCTTGACATGTGACTCTGTCGAGAGTGTTCTTAGCTATGTTTGTTAAAAATCGGTTCAACCGTTCAAAAGTTATACGCATTTTACTCTTTGAATTTGGGTTTATTCGCCAAATATCATGTTATGATTACGTGTGTATCTGTACTAAGTAGACACGCCATATGTAGTATAATAAGCATGAAATAAAATTAAATTAAAAATTCTTCCTCGTACTCGCGTCTGGGAACCGCCAACGTTTAGAACAATTTATTTACTTAACTTAGCTTATTTTAGCGTTTTAGAGATGTTTATGTCTGGGGTTTTTAATTTAAAGAATGTGTTGTTCTTTAATTAAAAGGATGACGAATTTGTACGATACAGACCAAAAGCCCGAAAGCCATAAGTATTGTCTGCCAGCATATATGCTGCAACTTTAAGGTTCGTTACATCATGTGACCTTCACGGGTATCACAGAACTCACAAAAAATCCCTAAGAGTAAATATATCCCATCTCTCGAAGCACATCGGATGTGAATCGGGAAGCTGCGGTGTGCCTAGTTCCTTTACCAACTTTCTAAACAAAGTCTTTTTGACTCCTTGTCTCATGTTTTGTGCAGACCCTGAGAAATCATGTCAAAAATTTCTAACGAAAGATTTTTTTTCCATTCAAATTGGATTAAAAAGATATCGTCATAAATTTAAATCTTTATATTGCAAAACTAACATTTGGTCCCTTCTTTTTGTCTTCCAATCAACAGAAATTAGAATACAAACTGAATTTAAAAACAACTATTTAATTCCTTAACGAACATCCTGTTTTTAATCCTAAAAAACTTCAAATGAGTATTTTATACAGACGCATGCTAAACTATTGTCATCTACCGGAAACTAAAAGAAACATTCTAAGAAATTAACACAAAATGTCACAGGTTAAAAAAAGTAACTGACTAAATTCGAATTTTGAAACAAGACTAAAATAAATTGACCTCTGGTCTTAAGACATTAGTTTAAGCTTAGAGGTCTGTTGTAGTTGGCTTTTGTCGTGATTTTGAAATTAGAGTTCCGTTACTAAATAGTCCTATTAGGACGAATTTAAAAGGTGTTATTTACATAATTTCTTTTTTTTTCTGTGAGAAAAGAAGTTAACGATTGATTTATGCTAAGGTAATTAATGTTTTTTTGCATGTTTTAGATGTTTTGATTAAATCTACGTGCATGTTGGTTATGAAAAATAGGTTATTATGGCTTTAATAATTAATCAAACAATCACTGCCGGGACACAGGCCTCTACTTTGTGAGAGAGGCGATGGGCCTTAATCCACCACTGGGCCACCACTGCTAGAAAAATGATTGGCTTAAAAATGCCTTTAAGGAACAGGTAACTCAAATTATGTTGTCAATGGTAATCAAACTATAAATATAACGTTCCCACTGCTGGGCGCCTAGCCTCCTCTTTGGCCTTAGTCCACTACACAGAGTCACAGACCCAGTGCTGGTTGGTGGATGTCACATGTCTTCAAATGTTCAGAGCTAGGACATGCTACGATGTTTTCATCGCCGCTTTTCAATCAACCCATTTCAATTCTCATTCAAATAACACAAAAAAGAAATCAATTGTCAAATCTTAATTTCCTAAAAACAGTTAAAAGGGGCCCAAGGTTATAATTGTCCGCCATTTGCATTTGGCTTCCATTAACTGCATCAAAATGGCGTGTTTGACAGAACGCCGGAACTCGTGATTTCAATCGTTGAAGCTTTCAATAAAAACTTTTACTAATGGCTGTTGATTTGTTAAACCATTTCTTTTATCAATAATTTGGACGTTTTTGTGTGATTGGGTTAATGTTATTGCTACCGTTAGACATTTATTTTTTGCGTGTAATCTTTCATCGCCCGAAAAGGAGAGACAAAGTATCAATTTGTATTAATGAACTTACAAAACCAAGCTTCCGATTTCGGATTACTAAGTGATCATAATAGGTACATACCGTTTTTTAGCGTCCCTAAGTAAAATTATAATTATTATACTTAATTTATAGTATTTATTTCCAAAATAACCAATGTATTTTTGTGATCCTACAGATAATAAGCAATTCAAATCTGTTCCAAGGGCTAAAGATTTTACACATTCTTAACTCCAAATATTTAGGATATTTGGAGTTAAGAATGTATAAAATCCTATTTTAATATCCAATTTTACAGGTTTACAGGCTATCGTAGAGTTTTTCAAATATCCAACTTCAAAATCATAATTCAGAAATTGCAAAAACTTGATTAAAGTAGAATAAGATTATTATTTCAAAGGAATAATGCTTTAACAATCTCGGGACTCTAGGGTCCCGGTCGTTTGAAAGGCGTGCGAGGAGCCGAAACCAACTCGCAGAGGCCTCGTTAGGCATGTATCAGTGCCTACTGTCTACTCAGTGTTCTTGCTCGGACACTGAAGGGAGCGCTCCGAACTAGTACAATCGTTGAAATGAACTAGTTCGGTCTTCTAGTACTATTAGTTCATTTTAGTTCACCGTTCATTACGATATTCTTGTGCGCCGGGTCGGTCATCGAGATCGTACGTAGACAGAGCAAACTGTACTAGTTCGTCGTTCATCAGTCATAACGCTCGCGCGCACGCTTCTCAAATCTATCAACTCGTTCCGAGCGAACGAGTTGATAGACTCAGGCTCAGACAATCGTAGTTCGTACTGTACTAATTCGTTCTGATTCAGCACTCGAGCGATCCGATGTCGCTTGGATCACTGTACTAGATGAACTATTTAAACGACCGAAACAGAATAGTTCGTTCTCGTTCACCTAAAGGAATTTCTTCCTAATAGTTCATAGTACATGTACTACACAAGGAAATGAAACACCAACCGACGATTATGCTTGTATGCACTACGCAACTGCACCCAAGGACGATCCCAGGTTGGTGCAGGACTATTATATTGCAAAATATGGAGAAAAATGTATTGGGCTATGGATTTGGTAGGGTTTAGTGGATCGATTGCCCAAAACTATAGGAGGACTATCGGCCCCTGCCCGACCACTGTTGAACTACACGGCTATAAAATGGCGGGGGGTGACTTGCACACTCAATTAATTGGACCCCATTGGGTCGCTAGCATTTTAGTTACGTAAAGCCAAGGGGGCAACATATCCGGAGGTGCTTGAGGAGTGGAGAGGTATACCGCTGCTATCAGGAAAATTCCGGCAAAACGGTCAAGATCCCTACCAGCATCTTACTGCGTTTACTTTCTTCCTCCGAGCACTTTTGATTTCACTCCAACCGGCCAATAAAGGCAAGCCAGAGATGAGGAACAAGACTTCTCCCTGGAGTTCAGGTCCGTGGAGTCGTCACTGCCCACCAGCTCGCCACTAAGCTGCCCTGCGGATATTATTATTATGATTTATTCGTTTACCCTCGCATTGCAACGCCTTCCAGCAATTACACCAATGAAGCACAATCTTTTAGGTAATAACTCACTGTAAGTACAGGTATCCTCACGATGTTTACCTTCACTGTTGTCAGTGATGTCCAAGATAAGCTTAGAAAGTACATATGAATTGAAAAAGTCACATTGGTACTTGACCGGATTTGAACCCACGACCTCAAACACGAGAGGCGAGATCTTAGCCATTGGGGCACCACGATAAAAGAGACCGCAACAGTCCACGTTAAAAAAACTTTTTCGGTGCCCATATCGCAAATAAATGGTATCTACGAAAGACACCGACTTCCAAAAATAAAATTATTTTTCACTTTGTAGTTTTTCATTTGGAAGTCGGTAGTATTTTTTTGCAAAAAAGTTTTTTATTTTTCCCTTTTTAGTTTTACCTACCTAATAGGCAAGTTGTTTAGTAAGTACCTATTACGCCAGAACAGATTACCCGAAAAACATGAAACTTGAACATAATCGGTGAAATTAGAGTTCTGCGTACCCCTTTCAGTATACTGGCGTGATGTTATGTTATGAAATGGTATAAACAATAAACAGACATGCGATTGAAGCAATCCCGAATGATTTGCCGTTATTTATTGAAGAGTTCTGTTGTATATCTACGAAGTTCTTCATCATATCTTTAACAAATTAAAATGGGACCAATTTCGGAACAAGTTCTTTCAAACAAAAAAAAGAATTTTTTAAATCGGTCCACAATTGGCGGAGATATCGGTGAACATACATAAAAAAAAAACATACAAGAAGTCGAACATAGAACCTCCTCCTTTTTGGTAAGTCGGTTAAAAACGAATAGTTACTCAGGATTTTGGACCAATGAACTTTCTTGTTCTAAAATAATGATGATTCGTACCTAAGTACCATTTTCTAATAAATGGTCCATATTACTCGTAAATACCACGAAACAGTTACATTATCGAAAGCTGTGCCCGCTGTCTACCGTCCACACTATTTTCCCCGAGACTGCTCATGTTAAGTGAGATGTACAGCTTGCCACCAAGTTGCGCTCCCTGCCAGTTAGCCTGGCAATTTGTCGCCACACTAGGTGGCAATCTGCCACGCACCACAGATCACCTGAATACCTATATATGGCTGGCGTACTGTGACATCTCATTTATGTATTTCTTGAGCAATTGGACTGAAAGTAGTGGTTTTGGTTTAGATTGGACTGTTGTAACGATGCATGTAAGGTTACTGTTTTGTACAATGAACTAGATTTAAAGGCTTAGGGTATATTTATTTTATTTCAGTCTGAAACGGGCCCCTAAACCTGCAAGAAAACTTTTTTACAATAAAAAAACATTTTTGCAAAAAAATACTACCGACTTACAAACAAAAAACTACAAAGTGAAAAATAACTTAATTTTGGAAGTCGGTGTCTTTCTTGTTTCCCATTTTTTGCGATATGGACACCGACTTCCAAAATTAAGTTATTTTTCACTTTGTAGTTTTTTGTTTGTAAGTCGGTAGTATTTTTTTGCAAAAATGTTTTTATTTTTCCCTTTTTAGTTGCACCTATCTAAAATAGGCAAGTTGTTTAGTAAGGTGCCTATAACGCCAGAATAGATTACCCGAATAACACGATACTTGAACATAACCGGTGAAATGAGAGATCTGCGTACCCCTTTCGAGCGTACTGGCGTGATGTTATGTTATGAAATGGTATAAACAATAAACCCACATGCGATTGCAGCAATCCCTAATGATTTGCCGTCATTTATTGAAGAGTTCTGTTGTATATCTCCGTATTTCTTTATCAGATCTTCACCAAATTAAAATGGGACCAATTTCAAAACATACTCTTTCAAACAAAAAATTAATTTTCAAAATCGGTCCACAATTGACGGAGATATCCGTGAACATACATAAAAAAAAAAAAAAAAAAAACATACAAGAAGTCGAACATAGAACCTCCTCCTTTTTGGTAAGTTGGTTAAAAAATACAACCGACTTCCAAAAAAAAATAACGTCTACATGATATAATTTTCATATGCTATAAAAACAAATAACATAATTTCATGTGATCTAATGTTATATTTCATATAACCTTCATTTGCTCTAATAGCATTTCGTATAGCATTCATTTCATATAATTTTCAATTAGTATAAGACTTTTTTTAAATAACTTATTATATAAAGTTCAGTTGACCTAATTTTCATATTGACTATTTTCTAAGGTTCTTGAGAAAAAAGTTGTAAACTAACCTCAAAAAGCTAAAGTTGCTTCTGCAATGTCTCTGGCGCTGGGGGAAGTGCAACTCCTTCACCCTTACGTAACATAGGATAGGCACATGATCACCTCCGCAGCTTCGGCTTGCTGGTCGCCTCCGGCGCCCAGCCTCTGCCGCTACTGCTCGCACGGCTATGCTTCGTTACAGCGAGCGGGGGTGCAATCTCTTTGCGCCTCCGGTTTTTATATACACTCTAGGGGTAGCAGCCAAAAGACTACTTGAAGTCGGGGTGCCCCGATTCCAATATTATACTAATTGAATATTATTTCAAATGTGCATTATATAAAATGTTCATTATCTATACCAATATTATAAGGAGGAAAGATTTTTTTGTTTGTTTGTTTGTACCGAATAGGTTCCGAAACTACTGGACCGATTTCAAAAATTCTTTCACCCATAGAAAGCTACATTATTCCGAGTGACATAGGCTATTTTTTAATCCATTCCATTCCATTATATAAAATGTTCATTATACAATATAAAATTAGGTTAAATGAAATTATATCAATAATTAATTGTATCATTTGATCGTTAGACTAAACAAAAGTATATGAAATGAAATTAGGTCATATGACATTAGAACTTTTGTTATTATTTCAAAAGTTACACACCCTTATTTATGGTACCTATTGAACAAGTTCTAGAGTAACATACCTACAATGCAATAAGTTATGCCAGAATCGATTACCTGAATAACCTAAAACTTGATCATTAGCGGTGAAATGAGAGTGTACCAAGGTGAACTGTACACGTACTCTGAGTACCCCTTTAGAGCGTACCGGCGTGATGTTATGTTACGATATGGTGTAAACAATAAACAGACTTACGATTGCAGCAATCCCGAGACATTTGCCGTTGTATAATGAAGAGTTCTGTTGAATATCTCCAAAGTCCAAATATAAATGGGACCACATGAGAAGCACTACCTTTCATGATAACCTCATCCTTTTTGAAGCCAAAAAGCAAAAAGCTAAAAACGCCGCTTCTCCACAGACAAGGAGGAGCATAGTTTTTAACGCTTTCAAACATTATGACAGTGGTTATTTCGACGACTTCATCAATGCTGCAATCTATTGTTGTGCATAAGGCCCAGGTTTCGATTCCTTTTGGCAAAGTATTATTAATTTTCCAATCTAGAAATTCTCAGTAGCAGCCCAGTCTGAATTTGTGCCAGGTGGAAGTCAATAGGCTTGCCCCATATAACGTGGGACTTAAGCATAAGTTGCAAATGTGCGTAAACTTCCATAAATAATATACTTCATAAAATATAGCTTGATCTCTGCGACAGCTGTCATTATCAATACAGAACCAATGGCGCTTGACAGGCTAACAATAACGTATACGTCAGTTTGACATATGTCGCAGAGATCAAGCTATCTTTTATGAAGTATAGTAATAGTGCTTTACCCATTGGAGAATACACGCATTCCACCAATGCTTTTGTGAGTCATCAAGAAGACGAATCTTAAGACGGTACCCTGACTAAAAAATCGGCATGAGATATGAGCGTTCCTATTGGTCTAGCGGCACTGGTGGCGCATGATTTACAGTAGTGAATACGCCCAGATTTTAGAATAAAATCTTTATAAAATCGAATATTGGTCTTTTGAAAAAAATAATTCTACAAAAATGTTCGTTATTAAATTGTCTATCCATTAGTGTTAGTACAAAAAATAAGCAATGAACACTTTACGAGGAGATGCATAATATCAATAATTATTTCTCATTTTTATGTTTTTTTGGAAGTAGATTAGTGAAATATATACAACATTTAAAAAAAAACTAAATCTACCATTTTAGAATCAATATTATGTAGAAATTTAATGTATTTTTATTAATTGATATTTCTTTTTAAATAACGAGTAGATAGCTCCTAAAAACAGCACAAAAAACGGCTTGCGCGGCGTTTTGCTCGGGGTACCGCCTTAAATTCCAAAGATACAACACAAAACAATGCACGTTACTACGCAATTAACCTCCGTCTCCATCCATCAATGAACGTTACGTAATAATACAAAGATAATTAACAAAAAAGTGCCTTTAAAAAACCTGCTTCAATGAAATAATCCTTATAATATCAATCTCGCGGAGTAACGAGGTGCATTGACATGCGCAGGTGCGGCGCGTGTCCGAGCACCTTGCGAGACGACTCATGAGATTCAAATGAGATTGTATTGTCTCGATTCTCGAGTCGCGGTGTCTCGGCGTCTTGGCGCTTTTTATTGAATTCTTTACGGCGTAATCGGTAATGTAATTGAGTGCGTTTAGTTTATTATGTGGAGTGTTTAGTTGTTAGTTGGTAGTGGGGCTTTTGATGAGCGCCGCCATTTTTCTTGCTGTTTTTGTTTTGCTCTTTTTCAGGGTTCCGTAGCTCAAAAGGTAAAAAAGGAACCCTTATAAGATCACTCTCTTGTCCGTCTGTCCATCTGTCTGTCCGTGTGTCACCACCGATTTTCTCAGGAAAGGGTGGACTTATCACGTTGAAATTTATACCTTAAACTGAGCTGTATAGTCCCTATTGGGTGTATAAAAATCAACGTCAACGATAATAAGATACGGGTAAATTTAGATTTTCGCGAAAACAAGTACCATAATTTTTACTGTTTTTTATTTTTCGGCATTTGCCCTTTACTTGTGCTGTAAGCTTTTAACCAAAATTGTCAATTCTAGGTCAACCGGCAGTACCCTATAGGTTTTGGGTCGAAAACCTATATGGTAGTTCCCGTTGACCTAGTTTGTGGAAACAATAGAATGGCTCCAAAGTATGATTATGACATATCTTACACGTCCCTGAAGGGCTGGGCAGAGGCTTACCTACTATTACCTTCTTACCTATTACCAGTTATACAGTCGATAACTATGAAATGAAAGGAATTACATTTGCAATAGTTGAACTAGTAGATGGCAGAAATAGATGCACATTTTAAGATTCACGAAGAACAGTTTTTGGTAAAAAGCTTTAAAAATTAAATGTACATTTACCAATTTTGGTATCAAGGAGGTAGCAGGACCATGCTGGATGAGGACAGCAAGAGATAGATCGTTGTGGAGAACACTTGGGGAGGCCTATGCCAAAGAGCAAGACAATCACGAAACCGGTGCCTAATACAAAAAAAAAAACATTTAATTACGTTGCTTTCATAAACAACCATGTTTAATATTAGTAGTACTTAAGTAGTTATAAGATGAAATGTAACATAGAAGATTGTTAATAAAGGCTTTTATTATTATTACCAATTTTGGAAAAAGTCCGTTCTTGGTCAAATCAAATTACTGCCAGCACTCCTTATAATTCCTCATTATTAAACTATGGCCTGACCATGGTAAAATGAACTATAGTAAAATTAATTATGGTAAATCGAACTATGGTAAAAGAAACTATCAGTCAGCAAAGCGGGACCTTGGCACAGTATAAATATACACCTTGGTCAACAAGACAAAACTTTCATTCTAACTTAAAAACCCAATTTTTATTTATTAATAATAAGCTTGCGCTTGACCACCAGCCCATCTGATGGCAAGCAATGGTGCGGTCGACAATGAAGCACGCCTGCCCAGAAGAAACTTATTCACTCTATATATGCTTTGCATTTTTAATTTAACAAATATAAGCGCCATGGATCAATATGAATCTAATAAGATTCAATCACCATTGCATCGTCTCACGTTTTCCACACTAAACCTGCAGTTTTTATTGAAACTGATACGCGATTGTAACTTGCACTTTTTATTGTGTGGCTATTTAAATTCCCAATCGATTGTTTTCATTAGTCGATTGATTTTGCTTCTGTTGATTAGCATAATAACTAAAGGGGATAAAGGCAAGCCACGTACGATGTCAGCGTCCCGCTCACAGACATAAATCTAACTAGATAACGCAAGTCCCTCCACACACATCACATCGTCAGCCTATTAATGTTCCCACTGCTGGGCAACAGGCCTCCTCTCTGTGAGAGGGAATGGGCCGTAATCGACCACGCGGGCCCAGTGCGGGTTGGTTGACATCCACCAACCCACACTGTCTTCGAATTTTTGGTTCTAGGACATACCGGTTTCCTCCATCGCCAAGTCCCGCCATCTGTATGAAAACCAAGCGTGCCGCTTTTTCACACACAATTTAAAAACAAATTTACTTACCAATTAAGGAAAATATGTCTCGGCCAACTATTTCTATGCAGTCTTTACAGCTCAATATGCCATAAAAAGGGATTTTCTAGATTCCGGTAGATTTCCGGTGCTGATATAGCTAAATGAAAAGCTCCAATTCCTCCATTGATCGTAATTTTACTCCGTTTATTGACAAGCGAAGTACATACAATCGCGTCATCTAGTTAGATTTATATCGGTGGCCCCGCTATAAGGTATTTTCATTGAACCAAGCTATGCATGACACAACACCCGTCTGGTCGGAGGATCCTTCCTATTTCAATAGAGAATGACGAACTTTCCATCCTGTTCTTTACTGCTCTAAACTGGTGACTCCAAGAAAGAAGAAGTTTATTCGGCTCCTTCATCGAACCTGTTCCACACCGTTAAAACTTCTATAAGTAAGACAGAATCTACACTAGCTACTCAGCATAAAATCAGAACCAATGAATGTCGTACAGTCCTTACAGAACAGTACACCTAATTCACTGTCTCAAATGCCAATACTACGTCTACAAAACGTTTTGTTATTGGGATCAAACATCAGTTTTCCAGAAGCAGCATAATTTGTTACTACTTGATCTTTCAAGATAGAGCAGGCAGAATAGGGCTCTTCTTTTGTGAAAACAACGAAAGGGACTTATGACTGCCGAAGAGTCTTGATACTTGACAATCTAGTACGAAAACAAAGACTGAAAAAGAACGATCTATTTATAGATCGATCAATAGAAACAGTTGTAAAAGGTGGAAAAACTGCAAACGATTTGCAATATTTTTTCATACAAAATACATAGTTATTGTAATTAAACATAAAGTGCAGACAATAAAATGAGTCAATACACAATGAGTCACACGTCTGTCTGTCACGGCAGTTGGAATGCAATGAATATTTTTGTATTAATCTCCCCGCGCAGACTCTGAGTCATGCGCGCACGCACTTTAATACGAATTTAGTAATTAATTTGTTTGTGGTTACAGTTCATCGTATGATTGGAGTTGTTAGGAATGGAGAATGGTTAGCGTTAGTGCGAATGAATGGAAGTATCTGTCCATCGTTCTTTTGCTTTTGTCGTCAGTCATTTGTCAATGTGGATTCTTTATTCTGTTGCATTAAGAATTGCTATGTTTGGGCCTGTGTTTTGATGCTGTAACCATTGTCTGTCATTTTGGGCTAACGAGTTAAGAGGGAGAGTACCTCATTCCTTTTTAGGGTTACGTAACCAAAGGGTAAAAACGGGACCCTATTACTAAGTCTCCGCGGTCCGTCTGTCTGTCACCAGGCTGTATATCATGAACCGTGATAGTTAGACAGTTGATATTTTCACAGATGATGTATTTCTGTTGCCGCTATAACAACAAATACTAAAAACAGAATAAAATTAATATTTAATTAGGGCTCCCGTACAACAAACGTGATTTATTTGCCTCTTTTTGCGATAATGGAACGAAACCCATCGTGCGTGAGCCTGATTCGCACTTGGCCGGTTTTTTTTGTATGAAAAGTTATTTGTTCTAGTAAAGCCCACTTGCGCCAACAGTTAGTTGCTAACAGCTGCTAGCTAGTATTAGCTAACTCTGCTTAAAATGCAGTCGTTAAGGAAAGGGATTAAATCAAAGTAACTACCTACCTACTGTATACAATCATGCGACATAATTTTATTTGTAGAAGCATTGTCTAAGCACTGACACAATTTTATTTGCAGTTGAGAACTTTGCTCTCGCTCTACGGATAAGGAAGGAGGATAAGTACATCATCAGCCTATTAATGTTCCCACTGCTGGGACACAGGCCTCCTCTCTATGAGAGGGAATGGGCCGTAATCCACCACGCGGGCCCAGTGCGGGTTGGTGGATGTCACATGTCTTCGATTTTTTGGTTCTAGGACATGCCGGTTTCCTCACGATGTTTTCCTTCACCGTTTTGAGAGCAGTGGTGAAGAAATAATTTACACAAAGTAAAGCGCCTGCCTGGACTCGAACCCATGACCTACAACTTGTAAGTCGCGGCCGATACCACTGGGCCACCACTGAGGATAAGTACGTACAGTATCATTTATCACCACGACCTATTTTCTTTATATACCACAAACTCCTCTGCTTATTTATTTCCATTTACTTATTTGAAGTTCTTCACTGGTGCAGGTAGGTATAATAGCAATGTAGTTCTCGCCAAACTTCTTGAGCGTCCTGAAGTTGGCTAGCCGATGCCTGAGGCACAGATCTGTGCTGTTTTCACCCGACTGCCGAAGGAGGGTAATGTGTTTATCAGTCTATGTATGTATGTTCCTATATAGCGTTTTAGAGACCAAACGCGTTGGCCGATTTTGATGATTCTTACGTCAATCGATTCGTCTTAATCCTGCGAGTGTCACTGGCTACATTTAAATTTGAAAAGAAAAAAATGGCGGCGTTTAGGCGCCATTTTATGGGGTTTTTTTTTATCTTCCAAACCTATCGTGTGGGGTATCAAAATAAAGGGTTTTAAGAGGTGATTTCAAATATATAAAATACTTATATGTTTAAATGTATGCAATTCGAAAAAAAACTAACTAAAAAGTTATAAATAAAAAAAGTTACTTAAATCAAAAAACCCTACCGAAAAGGCGGAGGATACACCAGATTTTGGTCAGCCAGCCCGCGAATATGTATCCTCCGCTTGCAAAGCATGATTTTCTCCTTGTTTACGTCTTTTTAGTTCGCTTTTGAAGCAGTTGGGTTTTTTGATGTTTTGATTTAACTTTTTGTTTGTATGAGATTTACTACTGCGCAGCAAGAAATTTGACGAGAACTATATATCTAACTAAGTGCTACGTATTGTAGGTAGGTACCAACAACTTCGTAACTCCAAAGTAAAAATACTGCTACACTCCTGCGGCCGGTGAAGTCAGCATCTCAGAAGCTTTTATAAGTACCTAAAGAAACTATAGTACACTGAATTAGTACAAACTGAATTGATGACGTATTGACGATGCATCAATTCTTGCTCTGAGTAAAACACATATTCAATGTAAGTCAGACTAACACCAAAACCCATAGTCTGCTTTTCAAGCAGAAAATATTCGCCAAAAATCGTCTAATATTTTTTGAAACAATTTTGAAAATTCCCGGTTGTAACCGCCACAGATCCACCATCGGCTAGCTAGATACAAGCAGATAATGATTGACCTTCTCACCTCATATTCCTTTTTGGCGATGATGACGATAATACTACCAGAATATGCGTTGTACTTCTATGGGCACAACTGTCTTCCCAAAGAGAGAAAGACGCCAAAATCTTGAACAAATCGTCCAATAAACTCTGACATTTGCGCAAGATTCCTGGCTGTAACTGCCACGGATCCCCCATCGGCTAGCTACTCGTAGATACTAGTAGATAGTGATGGGCAGTTAAATCCCGCAGCTGCCGTATGCCGCGTGCCACCCACCTGCCGCATGCCGCACATACGGATTTCCCGGGCGATGACCCAACACTAGGGGCTAGGGAGTTACGTATTGGGATTATTGGATTTTGCGTGGAGGCAGTTTATTCAAGATTTTTTTCTTAAGTTTTCTTATAAATTTGTCATGGCTTTGCAACTTTTAAAAATACGTTTCTTACATTTAGGGTTTTTTACTCATTGATACAATGGAACGACATTTTGGATAAGAAGCATCCTAAAATTACCACATTAAACTAAAAAACAACAACTTATGTTATAACCAGATCCTGAATTATTAAGTTGTACCCAAAAACGTATAAAACTATATACTTAAAAAAAACAAACTATACTTGCAAATTGGTGGGGTTCCAGTTTCCATGTAGCACGGAATTATTATTATCACAAAGACCATTACACCGAAGCGCGAACATATCAATATAAAATTTAAAACTATAAAATCATTAATGTCATTGAAACCTCAATATACTTTACTACCATCCCGTTCTTTCGCGAAAACAAAAAAGAAACACTTAAAATAAAATATTGCATCGAAAATACATAATTAAAGCCATAAAAAAATGTTCCATTTTCGAATATTAAAATGTGATCACCATAAACAAAATTCAAAAAATAAAAACGAAGGACATTGTAACTTTGCAGTCATCAAAAGTCACTATGGTCAAATTAAGGTCTCTAGGTCATACGGTAGTTTTTGACAACCAAACCAGCAGGTGTATTTAGTAACATAGTCCAGGTGTATGCTAATGAAAACATTGACATATATTAACGTCGATTTTTACCTTACTGATTATCGTTAAGCTGGTTTTCCATGAAGGGTTGCACTTGCAAGGCTGAGAATTTAAAGGTGTATTGCATAATTTCAAGATGACTCAACCAGTCAGGCCAAAGCAAGGTTAGGCAAAGGCATAGAACCCTATACTGGAGAAACCCAATACTCTGGGATATCGTGGCTGGAATCCTGTCTGAATTTGAATTTGATATAACCAGAATTGCCTGGGAAACTACAGAGATCTACATTACTAACTCAATTCCTAGGAGGAAATAAATAAAATAATCAAAAGGGACATTGAAACAAAAAATTGTTTGCTTCTACCTTTTTAAAACTATTGTCGTTGCTATATGAAATCCTGAAATATCGCTCTTATTCACGCTGTCAAGTAACGAACAGCAAGAAATGACTGATGAGATATGCAAGACCAATATACCTTCCATCCTAATAGGAATCTATGTAAGAAGGGTTATGCTCTATGGAATTAATATCTTGTATCATTCATTACAAATGACTAAGGATTCTAATAAGAAGTATGTGCTAGAATGTGTAGTCGCTCCATGTAAAACACTGTTACTCAGCTGAATCCGGTAAGACTGGACGCCGACCCCAACAACAATTGGGAAAAGGCTAGGCAGATGATGAATGTGTAGTAGCGGACACCAGCACGATACCAACTGTCAATAAATTTGTTTTTTAGCTACTTTGCCAAAACTTTTCCACTGTTAGAGAAAGACATTCTCTATATTTTCCAACTAACTTTGTCTCATCCCCAGCCAATCTGTCCGAAAAAATACAACCCTAAGTCACAATAATCCAAATCCTATAAAACTAAACAAGAACTCATAAAATAGACCATCTTATAAGAAGGAGAACCCGAAAAAAAACCTCATTAAATTCATAGCCTCTCCCGATTTGGACAAACAAATCCCTCGAAACAAAAAACGTTAAAAAGCCGGCAGGTTCTATCAGCTGTGCGGCAGGTTGTGATGTAGGTGTGCGTGCGACGAGATGAGCCGCGCGTCTGTGTGCCGACAGATGCTGCGGACATCTGCCGCGGCGCGTGCGCAGGTCGGAGGAGTGGAACGTTTTGGTACTTTAAGTGTTGGGAGGTTAAGGATTTCTACAAATATTTTATACGATGGTATGTGATGCTTAACATAGTAAACAGGTCTTCAGTTCTTGACTCCTTGAACATTGTAATAGAGTACTGGTCTTCATATCTTAACTCGTTGTCGTGGTCATATAATCTCATCAGAAACTAGTTCACTCCTGGATATAGACCTGCCAGCATATAATAATATATTATGTTCACCACTTTCTACCCTACTTATTTGTACAGATATGTATTATGATTAATCTGGTTATAGACATGGAAAGAGAGACAGCAAAAGAACAAGTCTTCAGCTCTCAACTCCTCTCCATGATCACGTACACTTGTGACGTTCAAAAGTGCCGCTTGGTGGCCTAGTTGAAATAAAATATCTTTGTATTGTCTTGTCGTGATCTTATCAGAAACTCTTCTGGACTTAGTCCTTTCTATTATGTGCAGCGCCGTTCGCCACTACATAAGTAAGTTTGGCAATTCGTCTATGTTTTTTCTTTAAGTTCCACTTGGAATTTTATGAGGATAACTATTTTTAGGACAACTAAAGCGTATTAAATTGGAAACGGTCTCATCATATCATATAAGACTAAACTCGTCCATTGTTGGATATAAACCTCACTAAAGTATATAAGTTGAGCGATTCTTAATAGAATATCATAATTACTGATTTAATCTAGTTAAATACCAATAAAATATTTTTCAAAAGATCATTTATATCTTGCTTTCGTTGGCCTTCGGTTCAAGTAACATGATAACTTTTTTCAAAATTTTCTATAAAATATGCAAGTATCAAGACTATAGCGTCGGCGTTGCTCTTCGGTCAGCTGCTTCGCAGGCAGCGCGCGCATCTCGCGTCTGTCTGTCTGTGTGTCTGTGAGGCTGCAAACAACTGGCCACTGGACAAGCCATAATATGACAGCGGATAACTACATAGCAACAAAACTGGCGGTATTGTCCGTGCGTAGCCGTGATGGTTCTTTTTTTTTTATTTGATATTTGTTTGCTCTTGACTCTAGTATAGGTCAGAGATGACAGAGACAGAGTCGACGATGAAGTAAGCGATGGTTACTGGGTAGGTCTATTTGAGAAACTAAATATTACTAAAAACGAAAGGCTCATTTTCCTAGATTAGAAACGACAGCTAACCGTCACTAAGTCAACTTTTTCAATTCAAACTCGTACCTAAATAGGAGGAATTCTACAAAAGTAAAAACCGGTGGAAAATAAATTCATCATAGCACTTACCCTTATTGTTAGTAGCATTATATTTATCTTTGAGAATAAATTCACAAATTGACCCATATCAAGACGCTTATTATAACGAAACCGTTACTCCTAAAGTAGTTATCCTTGTGCAGAAAACACCTCATTGCATAAGACCTCAGCAACAACAAAGAACCTAATCTCTCCTAAAACTCCTCATTTTATGAAACCTAATCTATGCCAGAAACAAATTGACACTTCGGTAGCGCTTGTCAATCCAAACTCCCTCCTTTTTAACCCCCGCCGGAAAAAGAGGGGTGTTATAAGTTTCACGTGTGTTGCTGTGTATCTGTGTATCGGTGTATCTGTGTATCTGTGTGTCTGTCTGTGGCTTCATAGCACCTAAACGGATGAACCGATTTTGATTTAGTTTTTTTTGTTCGAAAGGTAATTTTGTCGAGAGTGTTCTTAGCTATGTTTAAATAAAATCGGTTCAGCCGTTCAAAAGTTATGGGCGTTTTACTGTTTGAATCGGGGGTGTTTTCGCAAGATAAATGTTTTGGGGGTTTTTTAAACTCTGAAATTTTACTTGTCGCAAGATAAACTGGGTCGGGGGTTTTTAAATTGTTCATACTATAATAAATATTAAACTTTTCGACAATCGTTATCGCTGTTGTAGATTGAGTTATGATTTCAGCCTCTTTTTTCCCAAAAAACACTTAATTCCACAGCACACCACACAGACCACAGGTCCACATCACCAACAAAGAACATTGGTCCAAAACGCCTGCCACTACCCGCTCCCTCCCACAACTTGCGCCACAGTGACTCACCTCGGTCCCCAAGACATTGACCGCGCCGTCTCTGTAATTACAACATTACATCTCGTGCGCGTGCGTCACTCGTCCACCTTTACGGTGCCGCCATTCCGCTTACCACTGTTATGTCAACGATTTGCAACATTAAGTAGGGTTAGATATCAGCTAGATATTTTTGAGATAGAAGAGGAATGTCAGCTGCTAGGCAACTAAGGCAACCGAAGAATAGATCAGGTTTTCATCCCCTTTAATGTCGTTCGTCTTGTTTCTTTTTCAGTGTTTGAAATCTAAAATTGGGTTTTGATCAAGGATACAATACAATACACAGTATTAAGTATGACCAAATCACAATTTTTTTATAAGCTTCTGATTCTGGTAATAGAACAAAACTCTTAAAGGAATATGGTCCCAGTACTGAAAGCGTATTTTAAAATAAACCTTAATTAGTTATAAAAAAGTTATAACCAAAATATATGGTTAGATCTTTTAACTTGTTTTTTTTTATAAATGATCAGTATTGAAACTGATTCTAAATTCAAATTCTCCATAGACTTATTTACCAATCAGCGCTTAAACAATTAATATAATTAGTTTGATTAAACTGAACTAACAAGTTGGCTATCAGCTGAACTGATCACAAGAATGGAAGCCCAAAATCTTGCAAACTTTCATCTTTTAATAACTTAACTAGGTCTCTAACTAGTTAAGTTATTAAAAGATGAAAGTTAACAAACACAAACAGACAAAGCAAAGAGCATCTCTCTAGATGCTCTTTGCTTTGTTCCATACAACTTTAAAATATCGAAAAAAACGTTAACAAGATCCTGTTTCAAATTAAAAGAACATTTCAAATTAAGTAACAAAAAGTATCTCAAATAGTCGATATCCTGTTGGCCCGTGCCATAGACAAAAAGTGAGGTTATGGCCAGTTGCTCTCGGATCTATGGTTCTATTTATTTAGCTTTTTATTTTGTAAGATTAGATGCAGGATCTAGTTGATTAAAAGGATGACACCCTGTTTCCCTGTCCCTTTTTTGGAAGATGTGCGTTAACGCTTTTAACAGGTGTTTTTAATGGCGATCGATACAAATGCATACACTCATTATAACGCGCTTTTTATTATTTATTTATATTGTTGAAAGAAACGATGGATGGACTATGTAAAAGAACACGGTAGAGAATTATGGAAGAAGAAAACGTGCTTTTTTGGTCAACCCCAAATAAATTGCGATACCTCTCCGCAGACCATGGCCCACCTTTCGTCCTGCGAGGTGTGAGGACCTTAGGTTGCGTCAGCGAATAGTGTTGCCGTAGTTGGATATTGGGCCAAACAAATTTTTTTTTTGTTGTACGCTACGAAGAATTATTGAGATACAGGCAAGAGAATGATGGCATCATCATTCTCAAGAAGTACCTACTCAAGTTGTAGGTCTTGGGTTCGAACCCAGGCAGACGCTTTACTTTGAGTAAATTATCACCACTGCTCTCAAAACCGGCATGTCTTAGAACCAAAAATTCGAAGACATGTGACATCCACCAACCTGCACTGGGTCCACGTGGTGAATTACGGCCCGTTCCCTATCGCAGAGAGGATGCCTGCACGCACAACGGACCAAATGGGACTCTAAGTGCGGCAAAGGGGGTCTTTCTATCCTATCCTATCCACGTAGGTACTAGGATGGTGCCTACACTGGTGCTCGCTTGTTCGCCAACTGATGAATTTCTGATACATAAATATAACATGAGATAAAATTAATTTATGAAAGTTGAAGTATTGCAAATCTTAGGTAAACGACTGATCCCCCCCGATGGGTGCATTGCCATGGTGGGGTGCCCAGTAGCCATGGTTTGGTCACCCACGGTGAAGCGAAGAGGAACCCAAGGAGTGGCCGCTCGTCAGAGCCTTTGCCAATTAAGCCGGGAACGTAGCGGCCAACTAGTAGGTTGCGGTGCCGCTTAGGCGTCATCGCAACTGAGGTGGGCCGCGATGCCGTATGGGGCCTCCAATATGCATACGATGTCGCGGCTGGTAAGAAGAATGCCGGTATTGCGGTGTGCCGCTCTCCCTACCTTCCGCAGCCTGGACGGGGGTCGCCACCGTCTGATGGTGGCCGCGGTGGGGCGAAAAGTGGTGGTGGTGGCCACTGACCTGACCCGTCACAGGAGATCGCCTGGCGCCCATGTGCTGGTTTGGCCTCTGGGGTGGTCAAGGCGTGTAATGTGTTCTGGTGCACCGGTGATGGGGGGTACTCCCCAGAGGAGGGTCCAGCCGCGGCGGGCTCCGGTGAGTGCCAAAGCGTGCCCGTGTTGCCGCCATAAGCGGCACAGGAGGACACCGTGGAGTTTTAGTGGGTTGGAATCCCACATAACTGCACTATCTCCCCGTGGTAGCTCAGTATGCATGAGCATTACTGAACGAATAAAAAGAATTAACTACTGATCATTCTTATAAGAATCTCAGATCAAATAATCTACTTATCTAGTTTCGTGATATTCGAAATTATGTTGATTTTCCTAAATGAAGATCAAATTGCTTGCGTAATACACATACCTAGGTACACATATTAATAAAACACCAAAAACACTTATTTATTGGGTTAAATTAGTGGATTTTATAACAATATCAAGTAAGAAGTAATCTTTAGCAATTATACAGATAGGTACCTAAATACCGTCTCTAAGGAGTAATGACTCATCATGAGTCACACTTGATATAAAACATTAAAATCATATTTATTGGGTTGTAATACAGGGTTCTATAACAATATCAAGTACGTAAGTAATCTTTAGCAATTATATAGATAGCTAAATACCGTCACTAATGACTCATTATGAGTCACACTTGGTATAATTCAGTAAAATCGGGCAGTAGCCAAAAATAGACTGAGAACAAGAACCACCCCAGTACCTACTTCATACTCATAACATAAAGTCTAGACTGTTAAGTGACTCATAATTATAATTTAACACCTACTTCTATGATAGAGGCGCTAGAGAAACTGATATTGTAGCAACGATGAGATGGTCAAAACGCCAAAATGTAAAGGAATGAACACTTGACATTTCTTGGATCTGGGTGTCTTGTGTAAAATAATAACATAAATAGCATTTATTTACTGATAAACAAACTAACTGCAATATAATTTCTATAACTAAATAGAAGGAATTATTGCACTTCGACGTCGTCCATCAGCGCGTCCCTTGACACATAGGCCTCCACCAGGCTCCTCCACTTGTCACGGTCTCGTGTAACTTTGACCCACAAGGCACCAGCTATCGCCGCGGCCGCTTTATCATCTTCCCAGCGTTTGCATTGCCTACCTATACTTCTCTTTCATCCATCTCTAACTTGCCATTCTGTTATAGCCGTAGACCGCTTATTTTTAACCGACTTACCAAAATGGAGGAGGGTTCGACTTCATGTATGTTTTTTTTTTATGTATGTTCACCGATATCTCCGTCAATTGTGAACCGATTTTGAAAATTCTTTTTTTGTTTGAAAGAGTGTTCTTCGAAATTGGTCCCATTTTAATTTGGTGAAGATCTGATGAAGAACTTTGGAGATATACAACAGAACTCTTCAATAACTAACGGCAAATCATTCGGGATTGATGCAATCGCATGTCTGTTTATTGTTTATATCATTTCATTACATAACATCACGCTAGTACGTCTAAAAGGGTACGTAGATCTCTAATTCACCGGTTATGTTCAAGTTTCATGTTATTCGGGTAATCTATTCTGGCGTTATACGAGTATTAGCCTATTTTAGGTAGGTACAACTATAAAGAGAAAAATAAAAAACTTTTTAGCAAAAAAATACTACCGACTTCCAAATAAAAAAAACTACAAAGTGAAAAATAACTTTATTTTTGGAAGTCGGTGTCCATATCGCAAAAAATGGGAAAAAAAGACACCGACTTCATAAAAATAAAGTTATTTTTCACTTTTCTTTCTTTTTATATGGAATATTGCATTTTTCAGTTTGGTGATCTTCCTAAGATCTTTAGCTCTCTTTTTGTCCCTTCTCCTGAAGTTTAAAATGCTACGTTCAATGCCTCTTTGGCATGAAGTAAGTTTTTGAACGGCTCTGTGCAAAGACCTTATACTAATTGGACTAAGTGCGAATGGGACGAAGTGCGCATAACCCTTTAAGTATAAGGTCTTTGCTCTGTGAGTCAATGCTCATGTTTGACAGCCGTAAGTTAGGCATGGAAGAATAGATGTATTAGAGAGTTTTCTCTTTGAGGCTATAGGGTATGGTCATTTTTTGTGGTGTCGCTAGTGAATGTGAGAAATTCCTAGTTGTGGCAAAATGGGGTGAAGTTCAAAGCAAAATAATAAAAATCGGCACTTATATATTTTTGGCATTTCATCAATAGCTGTCGCAACGCTTTTGTTGGTAGAATGTCACTTGTCTACGGACATATTTTTTTTGGCTTGGGAAATTCGATGACTTCTCTCGGCCTGGGTGAAACAGGAGGGCGTGTTAGACTTTTACTAACTAAAACCCACCGTGTTCCTTCAGTTGCTTGAGCTAGGGGCCGCGGTATCTGTATTTCAAATTTATTCGCGACCCAGACTGGCATCGGCCCTAGCGGACCGCGTCAGTTTTTGCTGACGTTCTTTGAGGCGCGCGTGAAACACAACGCGCCGTTGACTCGGGCCTGGTCCTTATCGGGCGGCGAGCTACCCATTACTCGCCATCCGCAAGGCCGAGCCTAAGGTGGTCGGGAATCGGATTTAGAGGCATGGCGTGTCTCCGTTGCAGTCTATAGGCTCGCTTGACCACTATCTCACCTGATTATAAGCGATAATGTGGTCGATGGTGAAGCACGCTAGCCTAGAAAACACCAATTCACTCTTGACTTAAAGACCCCAAGATTGTGGCTTTCGGGAAACACAGACTCCGGCATTCCACTCCTTAGCTGTACCTACGCATAATAAAAGTGTCCCCAAAACGTTTTGAGCGTATGGGTGGGATGTCCACCATGTACCGATGACGCATCGCCGTACGTCTAGTAGTCCGATGATGGAACGGGCTGGGCGAAATTAAATCATGCAATTCCATCGCAGACTCCCCGAAATGTTATCGATAAAAAACCACCAAGCTGGCAACTCGCCGACGATGTTCAAGGCTCTGGAGCTTTGACTTGATCAGTGCCTGATTGCCGATGAGCATCTTAGCCCGTTTTTCGATCGACTCAAGTGCATCAAGCTGGTATTTGGAAGATCCGTCCCAGAAATGAGAATAGTGCATGCATGATCAAATTTGCTCTTGATACAAGTTCAGCAGATGTTCCGGCGTGAAGTACCTTCTCACCTTCGTAAAGATCCCCAACTTTTTTGCAGCAGCTTTGGTAGAATGTCACTTGTCTATAGCATCTATCAACGAGAGCGTCGCGATAGCGGATTGGACAATGTCAAAAATGTATGGGATCGCTTAGTGATATGTAAATGTCACGTGATGAATCCTAATATCCTACAACTATTATAAACGTGAAAGTGGCTGGATGGATATTTGTTACTCTTTGAATCAAAAACTACTGAACAGATTTTGATTAAACTTTACAGAAATATAGCTCAGAATAACAGATAAGCTATAAGTTATAAAGATATTGGGCGAACTACTAATAACACGCGAGCGGAGCCGCGGGCGACAACTAATCCCATAATAATATGACTTTTTGACCATCGCCTTCGAAGATAATTAATTCTACTTTGTGTATAGTCTCTGGTCACTTGTCTAGCGCCCCAGGTCACCACTTGACCGCATCTAACGTCTGCCACAGTTCGTCTGTCTACCTGTTTGTCCGTCTATCCGCCCCGAGAGAACAATGTGATGCTACAAAAAACTGGAGAAATTAACGGAACTACACAAAAACTCTGACGACAGATGCTGACAAAGGGGGTACAGGTGAGCACTGTAGTGTTGTGCAAGAAACAGGTATACTTACTGGTGGAGATTTGCTACCTATTGCATTTCAAATTATTAAATAGTAAAAAGTGTTTGTCATCCCAAGGGAATAAAATCTTTTGTCCTTCCCAGGGTCCCAGACTATCTCCATGCCAAATATCATCTAAATCGGTTCAGTAGATTCAGAGATTGCCCCCTGCAACCTCACAAACTCACAAACTTTATCTCTTTATAATATTAATAGTTAAAAAGTTTCAACGGCTCGAAGTCAGTGTTGAATATAGACCTTGTTAAGAATTGTGGATTGGTCATCAACTCATCATACATTGCAAGAATCGTAGCAGTGAGAAAAAATAATGAAAAAAGATATTGTAATAACTTGATTTAAAAAGTTGTCCATGAGGTTCTTCGCAATAGATTCCTACGTTTTGGAACGTGCAAATAGCTTCAACTTTCTGAATGACCGACTTCTTGACAATTCAAAAGTGTCTGTCAATGGTGCTAGTTGACATAAATACTAAATAAAATAATACAATGAGGGGTTAGTGAGAATGGTTAGTATGGAGGAAGTAAGAATAGCAGTAAATGGAATGAAGAATGGTAAGTCAGTTGGTCCGGATGGAATACCAGTTGAAGTGTGGAAGATATTGCGCGTCGATGGATGGACGTGGTTAGCTTTATTCTTCAATAAGTTGTTGCTGGAAGAAGCCATACCTGATGAATGGTACAATAGTTCGCTAGTGCCCATCTTTAAAAACAAAGGTGATGTGCTGGAGTGCAACAACTATAGAGGAATAAAGCTAATGTCACATAGTATGAAAGCTTGGGAGAAAGTTATTGAAAGGCGGCTGAGAGAAGAGAGTGAAATATCGCAGAACCAATTCGGTTTTATGCCTGGTCGGGGTACAACGGATGCCATTTTCGCAATCCGCCAGTTGTGCGAGAAATACAGAGGTGCTCATAAAAACTTGCACATGGTGTTCATTGACCTCGAGAAGGCATACAACCGGGTGCCCCGTGAGGTTTTGTGATGGGCCCTTAAGGAGAAAGGTGTACCTGGGAAGTATGTACAGTTGATCCAAGCGATGTACAGTCGATGCAGTACCCAAGTCCGATCTACAGTGGGCACTACTGGCAGCTTCAGTGTGGCAGTCGGCTTGCACCAAGGGTCGGCTCTCAGTCCTTACCTGTTCTTGATAATAATGGACGCACTGACGTCAGACATACAGGAAGAGGCACCCTGGTGTATGTTGTTTGCCGATGACATTGTGCTGGTCGCCGAGTGTGGCCTAGAGGTTCAGAGCAGATTGGAGGTGTGGTGGCACAGACTGGAGAGTGTTAGCTTGAAATTGAGCAGAACTAAAACTGAATACCTTTTCTGCGATTTTGGCGGTCTCTCCAGTTCCGTGCCTATAGCTCTTGCTGGAACACCCATATCGATATGCTCCGACTTCCGGTACCTAGGGTCGCTTGTCCAAGAGGATGGCGAGGTAGACCGAGACGTAATGCACAGGATCAACTCGGGATGGATGAAATGGCGACAGGTCACTGGAACAACTTGTGACCCACGGATGCCCCTCAAGTTAAAGGGGAAAATTTACAAGTCCGTGATTAGACCTGTCGTACTGTATGGATCAGAATGTTGGGCTGTGAAAAAGATGGATGAAAAGAGATTGCATGTAGCAGAAATGAGAATATTGAGATGGATGTGCGGAGTGACGAGAATGGATAAAGTGAGAAATGAGTATATAAGAGGTAGTTTGAAAGTGGCGCCAGTTACAGAAAAATTAAAAGGAAACCGTTTTCCTGGTATGGTTATGTGATGAGGAAGGATGAAACGCATGTTACTAAAAGAGTTATGAATATAGATGTGAATGGATGGAGAGGGAGGGGACGGCCAAAGAAAAGATGGATGGACTGTGTGAGGAGTGATATGAAAGAAAAGGGCGTCAGTGATGGAGTGACGGGGGCCAGGATGGTATGGAAGAATAAAACGTGTTGCGCCGACCCCAAGTAACATGGGATAAGGGTAGGAAGATGATGATGATATAAATATATACTAACTTTGGGTTTTGAGATTTTATTATTGTTGTAAGTTTATACGATAAAATGTAAGTATCTAATCTACTAACACAGCTCAGTAAGATGGTTTATAGGTTTCACTCCTCAATAAGTTTGATGAAGGGCTCAGATACCTTTTTAATCACAGATTGAGCATAATAATAAGGCTATTAGGAAGAACCGAAGAATTAAGTACTTACAAGTAGTCTCATAAAGTGAAAAGCAATAAACCTATTTACAAAATATCAAAAATAAATAAAACCTCCACCAACACTTGTTTTACCGCCAGTACCGGAAGCCAGTCGGCGTTGGCACGAGCTACGAACCGGTAAAAAGTAGTCGATTGTATTACATCGATCAACGATCGACACACCATAGACTATCGACTCTTATTGTTGCATCTTAAGGCGTTACTAAGTAAGTCATTAACAAAATGGTTGGTGAGGTTAAAAACTAGGACATGACGGTTGGAAGGTGAACAGCAGCCTAATTGCGTAAGTGAATTCGGCAAGAACAGGTATATAGACCAGGGTGACGAAACCTTTAAAATAACGTCTTTTTAAAATAAAGATTAAATAATATTCATAATTAAATCACCATCATCATCAGCCTTATAATATTCCCACTGCTGGGACACACGCCTCCTCTCAGTGAGAGGGAATGGGCCATAATACACCACGCAGTTCCAGTGCGGGTTGGTGGATGTCACATGTCTTCGAATGTTTGGTTCTAGGACATGCCGGTTTCCTCACGATGTTTTCCTTCACCGTTTTGAGAGCAGTGGTGATGCAATAAATTACACAAAGTAAAGCGCCTGCTCGGGTTCGAACCCACGATACACAACTCTTAAGTTGGGGCCGTAACCACTGGGCCACTACTGCTCTCGCGTGCGACCACCACTGCTTATTGCGTAATACACTCGAAAGCAGATAAAAGGGCTTTGGTCGAAAGAGGATGGAAAGGATATGTGAATTCAACTTACAGGGTGAAGGGCGTACTATTTCTAAATTATTCTCGCTATACCTAAAAAAAATCAAGGGAATGTGTCATATTCTTTCATGGAGTGTTACCTTTGCCCTGCCGAACTTACTTACACAATAAGGCTGCTGGTTAGATAGTCTGGTAAAATGCATCTAGGTAAGTAATGGGCCTAGATAAAGCAAGCATATATTAGTGATAAAGATTATCAAGAAGCCCCCGAAGTCGTTCTTCACTTAGTCCGTAAATTATAGGACAAGATCCTAGACGCCCCAGATATTACTGAAAACTTTCTAGACAAAATGTGTAGGATTGAGAAGTGTTGGTAATGTACTTGGAACGTAATTTACAGGTAAGAGTATCTACGCAAAAACAATACTCTCTTTTGTTAAAGTTTAAGCGCTGATTTTTATTTCATCATCATCATCATCATTTTAGCTGAAAGACGTCCACTGCTGGACATAGGCCTCCCCCAAGACACACTGTTCGGTCCTGCGCGTCTCGCATCCACCGGACTCCCGCAGGATTCGCTCCACCTAAAGGGAGGCATTCCAACGCTGCTTCTTTCGTCTTCTTGATTTTTATTTATGTTGATAGAATATTGATACAATAATTCATAATTAAATATTATTTATTAGTCACCACGCTTGTTTAATGTGGAGAGGTTGTCTCACGATGTTTTCCTTTAACGATGTCAGATCAACTTAGAAATAACATCAGGTGACATAGTGGTCAAGCGCGAGCCTAAAGGGTATTGAAAAAAAACATATGAGTCGAAAAAGTCATATTGGTACTTGCTCGGATTTGAAGGAGGGAGGCGAGGTTTTAGCCTTTATGGTCACTACGAAATGATGAACTTATTGAGTAAATTACAATATACAGTACAAAAAAAAACACTACCGACGCAAGACATACAGACATAGTAGAACCCACAGACATAAATCTAACTAGATAACGCAAGTCCCTTCATCTGTATGAAAACCAAGCGTGCCACTTTTTCACACACAATTTAAAAACAAATTTACTTAAGAGGGGACTCTAGTGAGACTTTCTCCATACAAAAACATTCTGCTGTTTTCCTCTATAGCAATGATTTTTCCCATAAAATCTAGGTCTAATTAGTACGTGCCCCTATCATTTCCTTTTTTCAAAAACATAATCATTAAAATAAATATGACAATCCAAAAACCCGAAAAAAATGCCCGTTTTTACCGCCATGCTCAGACGGCTTTCAGACAAAATTGATAGGTTTTTAAGAAAAAAGAAAATGATAGAGGCATAGATATACTTTTCCTCTAAATATACGAAACGTCTTTTAGTCAAAGTTTTTGTAGGTAAAATCAGCCTGAGCTGCAGTTGTCCCTTTCGCACTTTACGGGGTGAGGTTGGAGGTGATGCGACGGCAATAGTTTCTTCAAATACGTATTTTTCAAATTCCTGTTGACTAGAGTCCGCTCTTAACAATGAAAGAAAACATTTGGAATGCCTCGGCTAACTCTTTCTATACAGTCTTTAGTCTTTACAGCTCAATATGGTATAAATAGGCATTTTCTAGATTTCAGTGGATTTCTGGTGCCGATAATGCTAAATGAAAAGCTCAGATTACGATAATTGATCGTAATTTTACTCCGTTTTTTGGCACGCGAAGTACATACAATCGCGTCATCTAGTTAGATTTATATCCGTGGTAGAACCGTACAATTATTGCCAAAATTAACTACGCTCATTAATGCAACAGACCGGCCACAATTTAATTGGGAGAGAGTTGTGCATCTGTCGGGACACTTTCCCTTGTTAAGGACATTTTGCGCTTACAATTTTGGCCTCAAGGAAGTATTTAAAGGGACGTCTTGTACTTCCGGCATGAGTGAATTCCTAGGTTTTTTTGCTGTATAGAAGAATATTTACAAGCTTAACATTCAAAAGCTTTCGCTCTCGTGGAACCGTTAGTATGAGATCCGAAGGCAAAAATCCGAAGGCAACTCGATCAAAAACGTTATTTAAATGAGTAATTTAAAAAAAATAGGTAAGTAATACATTTTACATTGCTGCCGGGTTGCCTTTCGAAAGTAATTCACAAGTACCTTTAATTGATTAAATTGTATATAATGATTTTTTTAGGTCATTGCACCTGATAAGGGTTTTTAAGGACATGTATTTTTTCTGATTTGAATTTTCTAATAAGACACACATATTAGACGCCTACCTATAAGAAAACTTACCATACCTAGTAGGAAAACAATATTTTGACTGCAATTCTCGAATAACACACAATCAGCAGATATCATAATAAAGCTAAGTATTTAAAATATTGAGGAGTTTAAATACTTTTTACATTTCTCATTGGAAAAGCTCAAATTAGAATCACGGATTCCTTATTTAAGTGTGTGTTGAATTCAACAACAGTCATAATTAAGAACAACTTCAGAGGCCTATACATTTTGTTTCGTAAGGGAATCGAAAACGCATCCCATAAGCACGGAAACCAATGTGACTACAGGGAAAATAAAATCAGCTTGACAACATTCTATCTTTACAAATATCCAACAAATACCTGACCGGCAGCAGGCTTATTACGTAAGAAACAGCAATTAGCAATCATCGCGCGATCAAACGCTTTATGTCATAAAAGTCGGCATTACCTACAGTGTAGGTATGGTAGGTCTTACACACATCACATCATCAGCTTATTAATGTTCCCACTGCTGGGACACAGGCCTCCTCTATGTGAGAGGGAATGGGCCGTAATCCACCACGCGGGCCCAGTGCGGGTTGGTGGATGTCACATGTCTTTGAATTTTTTGGTTCTAGGCCATGCCGGTTTCCTCACGATGTTTTCCTTAACCGTTTTTGAGAGCAGTGGTGATGAAATAATTTACACAAATCAAAGCGCCTGCCTGGGTTCGTATTCGAACCCACGAACTACAACTTGTAAGACGCGGCCGTTACCACTGGGCCACCATTGCTCCATCTATGTCTTACCTAGACAATCGTCCGCCAATCTCTTATATAACTAATCGCTATATCTCTTTACCAAACATATAACTAGCTCTTTGACAAAAAAAATAAATAAGATACCCTATGTGCCATTACAGATTACAATCTATCTCTATGACAAATTTCATCCCGATCCGTTGAGCCGTTCTGGCGTAATTGATTAAAAAATAACCATTCAAACTTTCGCATTTATAAGATACATAACAAGATAACTCTGAAATCTCGACAGCATTACATGTATTAAGTACTTATGTCAACCTCGCTATGGAGGGGAGTGGATGCTGTGATCTCGAGCCACGCCCCTCACGAGATCGTCCAATCAGGGGCCAGCATCTCGAATCTCGCTCGGCGATATACATAAGCGGTCTGTCAATAGAATCTGTGGAACTGTGTATGAGAGGGGAAAATTGTAGGTATGTAGGGAGAAATGAGAATGTAATTATAGGGGTGAGTGAGAGAGATAGGAAAATGAGTGATGGATTATGTTTTCCGTAGATGTAAGGCGGGATGATTGTGTCATCTATAATAAATAATATAATATATACTAATATTATAAAGAGGAAAGATTTGTACTTTTGTATGTAACGAATAAACTACTGGACCGATTTCTACTGGACCGTGGGTGAAACCGCGTGGCGTCCGCTAGTAGTTGATATAACTATATAGACAAAATCACTCCGCCTCCAATAAAATACATTAGGAGTTAAGCTAGCCATTGTACATGAATTTTGTTTTAACTTTGTATAAATGAATTATCTTACCTACAATAAAGAATTGATACAATCTAAAAGCAATAAAGAAATAAAAATATTTATTTGTGACCCGCACAGGAGACACGAGAAAATAAGCATACACTTAAACAAAAATAAAATAAAAACCCTGTGCGAGACCAAAAAGGCTTACCTATGTTTAGTAGGTTACCCACCGTAGACAGAGAAACTGGTTTGTTTCTGTGTCTACGTACCCAACATTTCGCCAAATACCTTCTTTTAATTAACAATTGGCTCGCGTTTGACCATTATCTCACCTAATGATAAGGGATTTTGTGGTCAACGGCGAATCACGCTTGCCTAGAAGTTGACATAAGGGACCCCTCAGGAAACACAGACTCTGGCAGGGAATACCAATCCTTAAACGCGTTTGATGTTACCTACTTATAAAAATAATCATTTTAATTTAATTTTAGATATTTTTTTGTGAAACATAGGTTCTTAAGATGTTGTGTTGATTACAAATAGGTAAGATCTGTTTTGTCCTGCCGCGGCCGTTGAGGCATACAACATTCATAATATCAGTCTAGTTAAAATACTATAAGTATATCAAATCATACAATACAAACTAAAATTACATTAGTAGATATAATAAGTAAAGTCAAATTATTAAATATTAAAACCGGCCAAGTGTGAGTCGGACTCGCACACGAAGGGTTCCGTACCATAATCGCAAAAAACGGCAGAAAAAACATGTTAGTTGTATGGGAGCCCCACTTAAATATTTATTTTATTCTGTTTTTAGTATTTGTTGTTATAGCGGCAACGGAAATACAACATCTGTGAAAATTTCCACTGTCTAGCTATCACGGTTCATGAGATACAGCCTGGTGAAAGACAGACAAACAGACAGACAGACGGACCGCAGAGTCTCAGTAATAGGGTCCCGTTTTCACCCAAAGGGTACGGAACCCTAAAAACAATTAAATTATGTCACTTCATAGTTTGTGAGGAATGGTTTCAAATCATGTTTATGCACCCAATTGGTTTGTTGTAATAAACCGGCTGTTTCAGTGTCTTGTCATTTAGAAATTCTTTAATAGAGTAAAAATATTTGCTTAACTTTATTTTACATTTTTGGGCTCATACAAAAAATGCTTTGGTGCAAAAGCTTTGTTTTACTGGCAACTGTGCGCAGCATATCTTTTTGTCTGATCCTAGTACAAAATTCAAATAAGTTTGATTTTGATTTTATGAACATTACAGTTTCATATATATTTAAACTAGCACAGATACATCCCATGCAAAGAAACCGTTCCGACGTAACTAGCGTTTTTTCATCTGATTATACCGATTATTTTTTGTAAATCTATCGCGTTCGGTTCCGTTCCACGGCGATAGATAAGTCACCATCTAATAATCAATCGATATCGATAGATAAATTAAATAATCAGTATAATCAATGCAGTACGTCAGGACAGTTTCTTTGTATGGGATGAGACACCACTGACAGACACTAGGCAAGTTAATATTTTTAAATTTATAAAGTGTTGCTTTTGGCGAATATCGCACATCGAACTAATACAGCGGTTTTGAGCTCTAAAGGCACGCTCTTATTCAGAGTTTCAGAGTTGCCCCAGAAAATCATCCCGTAGCGAATTATTGAAGCAACATTATCCATGATAGACAATTAATAGTGCAGACTGGTTGACAATTTTCGTTAATCTGTATAGAGCATAAGAGCTCTGACTAAGTCTTTTGCAAACTTGCTCTTTATGTGATTTCCAATTTACTTTGCTATCATTATAAATACCTAGAAATTTGGTTATTTCGATTTCTTCTATGCTGGTTTGAGAGTAGCATACATTCAAATTGGTATCTCTTGTTGGTTAGTTAGGATAGGGTGTACTTGCTGTCCAAAATTCATGTTTTTTTGTTTTTTCTAGGTTTACTTTTTTGTCATTTTCATCAAGCCATTTTATAATTGTTGATAGGGTATCTACTATTTAAGTCAAGTTTTAAATCAGTTCTGTCTTTAAGTAAATAATGTAGCACTATTGTCAGCAAATAAAGTCATATGGTGAATTGTAACTGTCAGCATGTCATTTATATAAATCAGAAAAATGTTGGGCCTAGAATGCTGCCCTGAGGGACGCCGGAAAGAGTATTTCTAACCTCAGAAACCACTGTTTCTTCAGTTCTGGTAGTTCAAGGGACTCTTTTTAATTCTAACATATGTTTTCTGTCACTAAATTAAGATTAAATTAATTTGTTTACGTAACCCTCATACACCAAATGCATAATTATATAATTATACAAGAGTATTTTGTGGTTGATTCGGTCAAATGCTTTTGACATGTCCATGTACAGTGCTATGGCTGCCGACCTAGTATCCTTATTTAGAAGGGCTTTGTTTAAAAAGTTATACATTGCTGTATTAACAGATTAACTTTTTCTGAAAACGTACTGATATGAGGTATACCTACATGATAATACTTTCGAAAAATGCGTAGAAGCAGTTATCATCTCATTAGGAACATTATATTTAGCGTTTAGTAAGACGAAAAACGCTAGTTACATCGGCAAGGTTTCTTTGTATGGGATAAGGCATCTGTATGCTAGTACAAATTATCAAAGATAATATAATACTAGCATACTATTAAATTATATGAATGTATTCGCACACAGTGAAAGTATTCGCAAAAAGCTTTGTGCGTATGGGTGGGATGTCCACTGTGGTATCTCAAATAAACTCATGAATTATTTAATATATACTTATTTATTTATTACAGAGCTACACTTGACATGATAGATGATGGTAAGAGAGAGGGAGCAAAACTAAGTGCGAGTGAGCACGTCATAAGATTAATGCTTTTTTAATGCACTTTTTTTCATATATATTTTTTTGGCGCATTGTCCGATGATGGATGACCTTTGTTGAAATCCCATTTAATAAGGAGCAACCAGGGATGAATCTAGACTACTAGAAATCCCAGATGAAATAAACCAATAAGACTGACCGACCCGGGAATCGAACTCAGGACCTAATTTTGCAGTAGTGGTTGCGCTGCGACCGCAGCAACTTAGGCAGCAATTAATTTTTTTGGGTCTCGTACTCGGGGTCCAAACGGAAACCTATTGAAAGAAAGAAAGAAAGAACTATCACGCACGTGTCCCTCTGTCCGTCCGTCGTCTGTCACAGAATGTTGTTCCGAAGATTTTTTTAAAGTAGCCTATCATTTTACGTAGATAAATTTTACTAACAAATACTAATATACCGATTCTACATTTGGTACGGAACCCTAAAGGTGAACGCGCACCTAGACGCACCGCACTCGCCGCACGCGCCGCAGTCATCGCATTTTCTCAAGGCCCCGCGCTATCCGCGCTGAACGCGCCGCACGCACTGTATCCACCTCTGTACATCTTGAACTATATTTTCATACGGATACGGATCATGTTGCCGCGCCGCCCGCATCGCCCGCTGAGTCTGATGACGTCATCCGCACGCGCTGGTGGAATCCGTGTACCTACAGCATTTTGCTGAAATGCGGCTCGTGCGGCGCGGATAGGTGCGCGAGGCTGCATACGATTTCATATAAAGATTTATAAAATGCGATGACTACGGCGCGTGCGGCGAGTGCGGTGCGTCTAGGTGCGCGTTCACCTTAAATGTACGAAATAGCTATTCTATAAGTCCTACTCTACAAAGTCATCGTCTTCGTCGTCACATATTAAATTCACACCACTCTGATTTATCCAATTGGCAATTCTTTTCGCCAGGTTTATTTCTTTCAGGTTTTTTTCCAGGTTTATCCGTATTATTATATTACTCTTTGGTTTATTTGCACTTATTCATTTACACTATTTCATAACATAACTTACATAATATTTTTCTTTTGACAGCCGACCATAGATTTTTTCCGTATTTTTAATAAACCACTCTTTGGTCCGCGCGCTCTGTCGTTTGTCTATGGTTTCGACAAATGATCATTGAGCATCGCGTTTATATATTTGTATTATACTTACACTTACTTTGACCCACCTTCAGTGTTTTATTCTATTTTGTTTGTTATTTATATATTCTTCTAATTTATTTTATTTTATAAGTCCTGTTTCCGTAAGTGTGTCCGTGGCATCGACATTAGGCCCTATAAGAATATCAGCGCAGCGTTATTACCTTTTTTGGATATCGCTGCACATGCTGAGATAGGAGCCTTTTTGGTCTCGCACAGGGTTTTTTATTTTATTATTGTTTACGTGTATGCTTATTTTCTCGTGTCTCCTGTGCGGGTCACAAATAAATATTTTTCTTTCTTTCTTTCTTCTCCTCAATTAGTATTATACGAAGGTACTGTTTATTGTATTATGAAATATAATTATGTACTTAGTTAGGTAGTGACTAACTAAGTGAGGTAGGTAGGTGACAACAGACAACCGCATCAACGTAGGTACATGGTAATAGTTTGACAGTATCTTTTTAACCGACTGCGTCATAAGGAGGGTTATTTTCGTAGAAATTTCGTAGGTCCCTACTAGGCACTCTTTCAACGTGCGGTTTATATGGTATCTACACAAACAGCCGGTTTAATTTTGAGAAATCTCACCATGATGATTTAGGCGAAGTAACCGAGTGACATCCAAGGACTGGTAGAAGAAATGTCGGTCGTCCAGCGGCGAGACGGGCAGACAACATTGTTAACTAGATGAGGTGGGCGCTGGAGCGTGGCATTAATCACAAGAAAAGAGAGTGCAGTAGTGGGTGAAGTCAGGCTGCTGGTGGTGAAGATGATAAGCTCGAAGTGAAGCTGTCTTTCCAAACGATGATAGGGATTGAAAGCTCGCTTCGAATTCACTTCACCTGAGTCATCACGGTGAGTTTTTGTACACAATAGCACTACTGTGAAGTCTGAATTCCCCTCGATAAGTACCTACCTACCTATCGAAAATATTATTGATGTTCGTTTCTAAGTAGGTAAATAGGTGTTGCATAATACGCACTTAATCATATATACGTCAGAAATTGTTTTTCATAAATCTTGTTTGTCTGAGGTAAGGTAAGTAGGTACCTACATATTGATTTAGGCATTATTACCTACCTACCTAAATTCTATCTAGATTATACGGCTACTGATGAATGTTTGCACCGTACTTACTTTTTTATTTTTCATTGACACGGAATGACTTCTGCAAAACAAACTCCACCCTAACCTTCTCGTGAAATGGTGAGTAACATCATAACATGGGATAGCGTCCGAGGGATGGGAAAGAATGACCTCCTCTAACATAGTTTGCATTTGATCTGCAACCAGCGGTAGTTGAAGTGTTTACCCTTTTTGATTTCATATTTGTATCTGTTCTCCTATCTTCTTTGAAAAGAAATCAAATTTTTGATTCTCTTCAATACGAATCTCCCTGCATATAAAGGTAATGAGTAAAATAACCGATACCCTTAGTGCCCTCTATTGACGTTCTTTGTAACAGTTTACGAAGTGTTGTCTTTTCCATATTTAGTTGTGCTACTCAACACAAGATGGCAGTGTTTTAAAGTAATTGCTATCAAAAAAACTTATTTTCAATTAAATTAATCTAATGATTTTCAAGCCTAATATTTGTTTGATATATCTTATTAAAATAATAGTAGTTAAAAAAGCTAATTAATTAAGGCAATATTATACAAAACAAAAAAAAGACTTTTTACGCGCGGATATTTGAATGAATGATCAAGCCATCTTCACTAATCAAGCAAATTTTTCATTTCATTCATTATTTTTATTTTATAATGGATTATAATCATCAAAAATAAATATGGCTGGTTAAATTTCATCATTCTATTCATCATGACGACAGAAAAAACAGGAATTTACCACTGGAAGTTGGGTGACATAGCGCTTGCACGACTTTGTAAAAAAGTCTACTCAAAGGTGCAAGTTGTGAAAAACGAAGATGGATTATTTTACGACGACAAAGGTAAACATTCAATTGTTTCGATTTAGACAAAATATGTAAATTAAAACAAGCCCTGTGTTTATATTTTTCTAGTTAGGAATGACGTTCGATCACACGGGATTTTCTCTCAGGTGTAATTTATGAATACAAGCAGATTTCTTGGAAGAGCTTGAATAGAATTAATTGTCTTCGGTACCTCTACCTAAATATTGCTAATCATAACAGATAACATTCTCCTTTAGAACTTGTAAACACCTGTAGATACATTATCTGATTAGCTATCACCTTGGTACTAAGTGAATGCAAATGATTAATTCTTATTGCTTTGAAAGAAGAAGAAAAGAAAGGACAAATTTTTCATTTTTCTTTCTTCATCTTCTTACTTTTACTGCTGATGCGACCACTTGTTCCATGGACCATGGTGTGACTACCATACAAAGAGTTTTCAAAGATGTCTTATCCCAGTGGCCAAGTTGTTAAAGGGCCCTAGGTACCAACCAATATATTTGGAGTTTACTAAGATCTAGCTGTTTACAAAGTAGGTTTTGGTTTGTCTCACAACTTTTTAAATCACACACACACAACTGTTAGAGCTTGGTACTTACCATAAACACATATTCCTCAGTTCTAGGCATATCAGCCAATGAAGAAGGATCAATCACAGTCACTGAGGAGTTATGCTACTATGTGGAGACCTGTAACACTAAGAACAGGTTCTGGTTGCCATACACTAGCCTGCACCTGGCTGGGAGATCCAGACCTTTCTACGGACCTGCAGACAAAGCTCCCAAGATATCTCCTCCTAAGACCTCTGCAGTTCCTAAAAAGGTTTATGTAACTCAAAAAGCTTGTTATTGTTTTAAAATCCATAGTGTTGCCAACAAGAATGATTGTGTTACTAGTGGTATTAATGTCAGACTTGGGTATTATCTTGTTTTTAATTAATAAATTTAGAAGTTGTCTTTATTGTAGCATTCTCTTTGCTCCTTGTGAAATTATATAATGAAATAAATAATTATCTTCTCTTTGATTGAATAAATCCAATCTCCACTTCCAATGTAATATTCTAAAATACATTAAAATTCTTTTCAGAGAAAACTAAAAGAAGATCTCACAATGCCTCTAAACGTGAAACTAAACAACCAAAAGGAACCAGACCTAAATGCAACATACAATGTGACACACACTCCGTTAAAACAAGGCAGAAACGAGGATGCTTTCAAAGAGTTCACTCGTCGAGGCAAAGAATGCCTCTTTGACGAATACTATGACTACTTACAATGTGACATAGACAGAAACAAGGAACGTCTGGACTATTTGATGAACATAGATGCGAGTACGGAGGATAAATTCGAGATAGTCACCAAGACTATCGCTTCGGAGAAGGAAATAGAGAATTATTTGCATCAGTGCTGGAGATACAACTTTGTTCGTGAGCACACAGACAATAATGAAGATGCTCCGGATAATTCTGTGAGTATAACTTTTGTTGTTCAAATAAAATTATGGGATCTAGGTGTAGCAGAAAGAAAAACAGCTGTATTTTTATGATTTAACTAGCTGACCCCGCGGCTTCGCTCCCGTCAACTGGCTACCTACCTATCTTCCTACCATAACTACCCTACCCACCTACCGTACTCTTCCTACCCGACCCTACATACCCTACACTACCTACCCTACCTACCTACCCTGCCTACCCCACCTACCCTACACTAGCTACCCTACACTACCTACCCTACCCTACCTCCCCTACCCTACCTACCCTACCCTACCTACCCTACCCTACCTACCCTACCCTACCTACCTACCTATCTTCCTACCATAACTACCCTACCCACCTACCGTACTCTTCCTACCCGACCCTACATACCCTACACTACCTACCCTACCTACCTACCCTGCCTACCCCACCTACCCTACACTAGCTACCCTACACTACCTACCCTACCCTACCTCCCCTACCCTACCTCCCCTACCCTACCTACCCTACCCTACCTACCCTACCCTACCTACCTACCTACCTACCTACCCTTCCTACCCTACCTACCAATTTGTTAAACTATTTATTTGAATAAGAAATAATATACTACTATACGAATGTAACCAACTTTTGCTTCTACCGGCGGCGGCACACTTACAGAGATCTAATTGAAATTTAGAACATAAAAGTTGTTATTGTGAGTCAATCTTAAAAGATAGACATAGGTATGCTGTCGCGGATTTTTTTTAGAACTTTAAAAAGGAAACAATTCCATAATACATGATATTTGCGTAACTCAAACCGTTTACGCAGCGCACGCAACGGAAAAACTCAAAAAGGAATGTTGCCCGTTTTTGCAACATTTTTAATTTACGCTCGGCTCCTATTAGTCGCAGCGTGATGTTATATAGCCTATAACCTTCCTCGATAAATGGACTATCTAACACAAGAAGAAATTTTCAATTCCAACCAGTAGTTACTGAGATTAGCACGTTCAAACAAACAAACAAACTCTTCAGCTTTATAATATAAAGTATGATTTAATATGAGTTTCTATAAACAAAAAATTATATGTACTCAACTATAATGTGTTTCAAAACTATGGTATGTAGGTACAGACTTGCAGTAAGGTTTTTTTGCAGTTTACAGTTAAAGGTTGTGTGCTGATTAAAACATGAATGGAACAATACTTAGCTATGCAACTAGTTGCTATGTAATTTTTAGGGTTCCGTACCCAAAGGGTAAAAACGGGACAATATTATTAAGACTCCACTGTCCGTCTGTCTGTCTATCACCAGGCTGTATCTCATGGACCCTTGATAGCTAGACAGTTGAAAATTTCACAGATGATGTATTTCTGTTGCCGCTTTATCAACAAATACTAAAAACAGAATAAAATAAATATTTAAGTGGGGCTCTCATACAACAATCGTGATTTTTTTGGCGTTTTTTGCGATAATGGTACGCAACCTTCGTGCGCGAGTCCGACTCGCCCTTGGCCGGTGGTTTTTTAATCCAATAAATACCATACCTGATGATAATGATGGGGACTCCCTTTGCTTCTCTTAGACTTCCATTTGGTCCGTTGTGTGTGGGGGTTCTGGCTAACATAGCCAGCCTTGCTCCGCCCCAAAGCACAGAAGCTTCTTGGGGATTCACAGGCTTCATTGTTCCGAGGATTTCTACACGTTAAGAAGCGATGGCATAGCACTCCACTCTCAATACCATCCCTAATAACATGCCTGTATTCCCCGAAAGGGTAGACAAGGTAATTAGTAATCCAGAAACCATTCCTTCTGCAGCGAGGTGTGAAACAGGGAGACGTCATATCTCCAAAGCTGTTTACCGCTGCACTGGAGGATGTCTTCAAGGTTCTGGACTAGAGAGGGCTTGGCATCAACGTCAATGGCGAGTACATCACTCACCTTCGGTTTGCCGACGATGTAGTGGTTATGGCTGAGACCATGGAGAGCCTGAGTACAATGCTCGATGACCTCAGTAGAGCTTCCGAAAGCGTGGGTCTTAGGATGAACATGGACAAAACCAAGTTGATGTTGAATACCCATGTTACACCCACTCCTATAAAGGTCTGAGACTCAACACTCGAAGTTGTGGGCGACTATGTCTACCTGGGACAAACGATCCAGTTGGGTTGGGCCAACTTCGAGAAAGAGGTCGAACCATCGAATCCGACTCGGCTGTGCAGCGTTCGGGCAGTTGCGCGGTATCTTCTCGTCCAACTTACCACAGTGTCTCAAGACGAAAGTGTGTGTTGCCAGTGATGACATATCGCTCTGAGACGTGGTCGCTTACAATGGGCCTCATGAGAAACCTGACAGTCACTCAAAGAGCAATGGAGAGAGCTATGCTCGGAGTTTACTTGCGTGATCGAATCAGAAATGTAGAGATCCGCAAGAGAACCAGGGTTACCGACATAGCCCGAAGAATTGCCAAACTTTAATGGTAGTGGGCAGGGCACATAGTTCGCGGAACAGATGGCCGATGGGGCAGAAAGGTTTTGGAGTGGCAACCACGAACCGGAAGACGTTTCGTTGGAAGGCCTCCCGCCAGGTGGACCGATGACCTGGTGTAGTTTGCGGGGATCCGCTGGTTTTGAGACGCAAGGGACCGGTCAATGTGGCGACGCTTGAGGGAGGCCTATGTCCAGCAATTTACGTCTTTCGGCTGATATGGTGATGAAACCATGTTCCACTCAAGCTCATTTACATTTTGCTTGTGATTTTGAACAGACTTTCCAAAAAGGAGGTGGTTCTATATTCGGCTGTATGTATGTTTTTTTTTTGGTTGAAAGAGTATACCTATTCCCGAATTGGTCCCATGTAAATTTGATGAAGATCTGATCAGAACTTCGGAGATATGGAACTTTTCAATAAATGATGGCAAATCTCTCGGAATTGCTGCTATTGCATGTTTGTTCATGTCATAACAGAACACCACGCCAGTACGCTCTAAAGGGGTATGCAGATGTGTACAGTTCACCCTGGTACACTTATTTCACTGAAGTTTCGTGTTTTTCGGGTAAAATATTCTGGCATAACTTTGACCATTATAGGCTTACTATAAAACTTGGCCATTATCTAACACAACTAAAGATTGGAAATAAACACTATTTTACAAAAAATACAAACTAACTTCAATATTTTTTAATGTATTTTTTTATGTAAACCCATTCTTGCTTACAGAACTCCACATCACCAGTAAAAGCAGAGATAACCCTGCATACACCATGGTGCCTCGTCTGCGGGAAGGGGGAGCGACTCCGAGAGTGTCCTAACTGTCCCACGGCCTTCCATCTTGCTTGTAGGAAGGAGTGGCTCGTCACTATTTTGCGTATGTATATTAATTACGTGTCATCATATTGCTGGTTGGCCTCTTTTACATTCTGGAATCGTAATCCGGGTAAAGGAAGATAATAGTACCTCTGGTTTCGATAACATACTAGCGGGAGTACCCCAGGGCTCAGTTCTTGGTCCAGTACTGTACACTATCTTCACGGCAGTCCTACCGCAAACCCCTGGATAACAATTGCCACTCATGCAGACGACACCGCAGTCCTGGCATGTAGCAGTTGCCCCAACAAAGCGTCGCAAATACTTCAAGAGAGACTGGATGAAATTCTGTTATGCCAAATGGAGGATTCGTGCCAACACCTACCACCGAAATCGGTTCAGGTCGCCTTTACGCTTAAACGCCAGCAATGTCCACCCGTGAAACTTAGTCCTAATCAACTCCGCAAAGCGAATGCGTCAAGTATCTAGGTATGCACCTTGATCAGCACTAACATGGAGAAAGCACATTGAATCAAAACGAAAAGAGCTCGACATTCAATACAAAGGCATGTACTGGCTCCTTGATAGAAACTCCAAACTGTCCGTAGACAATAAAGTCTTGACTTATAAGACCATACTAAAACCTATCTGGGCTTACGGCATTCAACTGTTGGGCACCGCGTGTGACTCAAATATCAGCATAATTCAGAGAACACAAAACAACATCTTAAAACAGATTTCAAATGCTCCATGGTTTATGAAGAACACTGAAGTACACAAGTAGCACATGAGCACAGTCAAGGAAGAAATAAGGTTGTTTTCTCAAAAATACAAGTCCAGACTGGAGAGACACCCTAACCAATTGGCCGCTCAACTCACAATACCAGATTGTGTCAGCAGACTCAAAAGACGCAACATCCTACAACTAGATGATATGTAGACAGTTGTATTACTAATAAGAGAGTTGCTCCTGATGTGGAATAGCTCTTACCCGCTAAATCCTCCTTCAACTAATCTGCTCATAGTTTTGAACTGATTGCAAGATTAGCTAGATTAGATTAAAGAAGATGTAGTGACTAAAATTGAAAAGAGTATGTTAAGATGGTTTGGCCATGTTGAGAGGATGAATGAAAGGCGACTAACGAAACATATTTACAAGGCACACGTGAATGGAAACGCCGGGAGGGGACGCCCTAGAAAGACATACGTAGACCTTAGAGGTGATGTTCTTCAGAAAGGTCAAGTGCGCAGTACCCATAACCGGCGTGTGTGTATGACTAGATGTATGAATGTGTGTGAAGCAAAAGAAGTATGTAAGAATTGTAGCAGGTGGCGTTCTGTAGTTTCTGCCTACCTCCATGGGAAAACGCGTGAGTTTGTGTATGTATGCAAGATTAGCAAAGAACAAAAAAAAAATTTTTGGTTGGAGTGACGGCTGCCATTGCGCTCGTACATATAATTGACACTCTAAGGACTAAGTGGAGGTACTGTAAAGGGGGTAGACAGGGAGTATACCTAAAGATAAGATTTTTAAAAGTCGCATTTAGGGGAGCTGTGTGCGTAAAGAGGCCTGTAAACAGACTACAAAAATTGCAACTTGTTGCCAATTTTGTTGACCAATATAGCTCAGTATATTTGCAACTTATACCCTTGCTGCAATTTCATTGTGCAATGCATTGCCGGGTGTCGTCCAGCAAGATATTGCAACTGGGTTGCTGAGGAATTTTGCTCGTACAAGCGGACCAATAATTGCGGCTAGATCTCAGAAGTTAATGACTTTTTACATGAAACTTTACAGCAATAACGGCCAAAGCATCCTTCTTAAGATTACGATATTTATGTGCACTACCTTCTACGTCTCATAATTCAGGATGTACGTGGATTTTGTTGATAGAGTATAAAATCTTTTGGTTTGACCACTCGGCCATGATGAACAGAATAAAGTCAACAACGGATACAAAACAACTTCACTAATCAGGCAGCTACAGGACGAAGCGGGGGGAACCTGGTGAGGGAAAAGAGATGCACCTATACATCAGAGCAAAGACGATATCTCGAGTCTGTGTTGCCCGATAGCTACAATCTAGGGGTCTTTAAGACGACGACTAACGCCAACTACCTTGAGGGAACAAAACGCGCACTCGTTTCACACCCGCGCGACCCGAAATTTAGTAGTTTTTTGTACTTTTCTTATTATTCTATGACTTTAAAAAAGAAGCTTCAGATCAAAATGTAGATAATTAAATTATATTTGGTATGGTGTCGATTTCATTAAAATACGCCCAGCGGTTTTGTTGTGATTGTCGTGTTTTTGTCAGTTTTAGACATAACTTTACAAATTAATTACACTATGTTATACGAATAAAACTCAAAATTTGCTCAGATGAAATTATTAAGAAAATGGTCTAATATAAAATATATTTTTTCCAATAAATTACGACTAGCCGTTTAGACGTGATTCTCATTTTAAAATCAGCTACTCAAGGGAATCGGCGCCTTAAATCAAGAGTGAATAAATTATTTCTAGGCAAGCGTGTTTCACCGTCGACCACATCATCGCTTACCATCAGGTGAGATTGTGGTCAGGCGCGAGCCTATAGGACATATCATTTGCAATCTAGCCGGCTAGACATTAAATACATGTGACTACTATGAAATATCTTGGCAATATCGCCGTGCTACACTGCAAGTTTGCAGCAATTGTTGCACTGTGTTGAGCGATATCATTGGCAACTTGGTGGCTATACTATTGCAGTAAGAAATTGACTAAAACTAGATTGCATGATTTAATTTCGTCTAGCTCCTTCCATCATCGTACTACAAGACGTACGGCGATACACCATCGGTACAAGGTAGACATCTCACCCATATCATTTTAGGAATACTTTCATTGTGCATAAAGTTAAGGAATGGAATTCACTGCTGGTGACTGTGTTTCCTGATAGCTAAAACCATCTTTCAAGTCAAAAGTGAATAGGTTACTTCTAGGCAAGCGTGCTTCACTTAGGTACCATTAGTTGAGATAGTGGTCAAACACGAGCCTCAATAAAAACAAGAATGATTACGATCCGATTACTAGTTTTGGAGATATGCGTGGACAAACGTACATACATATACTTATGAAATTTGGCACACGTGTTTAGAAGGCCATACAGAGTAAAATATGCGAATATTGTGCAATTCCAACAATATTAATAGGTACATATGTGTCGAATTGAGTACCTCCTTTTTTTGAAGTCAGCAAAAATCGCATCTAGAGTTCACTACCTTGGCACTTAAGTAGTGAGGATCATTCTACATGAGCTTCCATCAGACATCTCCTTTGATCTTTCTAAAAACTGGCTTTTTGTAACCTTATCTTGAGTACCCAACATTTTATATTGTATACAGCATTTTATGTAGATCTCTTAAAGTTAACGCCTAAAAATTTAAGCATAGCATTAAAACACATATCCAAAACTTCCAGATCGCAAGAACCCGCCGAAGAAGGACACAAAGCCAGTGACCCTCATAGAGAAGATATTGTCCAGCACACGCACTATAAGTTCTGTGAGGAAAGATAAGGAGAATATTGAACTGTGTCCCAGTTGCATGTGGGGACCAGCTGTGGGGTAAGTAAAGAACATTATTTATTCTTAAGAACTAAATACTATTATTTCAAATATCGTGTTGGGACTTAGATAATATAATACTAGCATACAGATGCTTCATCCCATACAAAGAAACCGTGCCGACGTAAATAGGGTTTTTAGTCTGATTAAACTGATTATTTTTCTAAGAACATCGATCGCGGTCGGTTCCGTTCCATGTTGATGATGTTAGCAGCGACTTGCAAGTGCAAGCGTTTACTCGGTTTATGTTTTTTGTTTTATACAGCGACGATTTGTTCAATACTTTAAAAAAAAATACAGCGACGAGTTGTTTTATAGTATTTTTTTGCACGTTTTACAACTTAAAACTTTAAAACTGCGCCATCTATTAAAATCGATTTTAAATGATCCATTCAAATGATCTTTAGAAATGTGAATTCAGAGCCCAATGTTCCTTAATTTTGTTTTTAGGAGAGTTAATTAAACAAGAACATACATTTTTAGGGTTTCGTACCCAAAGGGTAAAAACCGCAGCCTAATTGTGTAAGTAAATTCGGCAAAGGAAACATTCTGTTTCTTTCCCAAAAACACACACATACACAAATAAGTTGAATTTTTATTCAACTTCTTTCGTTTTCAGAGTGTATGTGTGTGTTTTTGGGAAAGAAACAGATTGTTTCCTTTGCCGAATTAACTTACACAATTAGGCTGCCGGACCCTATTACTAAGACTCCACTGTCCGTTTGTATGTCTGTCAGTCACCAAGCGGTATCTCATGAACATAGCTAGACAGTTGAAATTTTCACATGATCATGTATTTCTGTTGCCGCTATAACAACAAATACTAAAGTAAACATTTAAGTGGAGCTCCCATACAACAAACGCGATTTTTGCCGTTTTTTGCGATAATGGTACGGAACCCTTCGTGCGCGATCCGACTCGCACTTGGCCGGTTTTTTATGATCGTCTCTAGAAAATCTTCATATTTCTCAAAACTCAATAATAAATCGAAGCTTCTCACGCCATCTAGTGCAATTTATTTGAACCAAATTTTCTTTCTGCCCGTTGGGTGCCCGTGGTTGGGATGAATCTACATTCTGACCAAAATGTGGCTGATCACGTGATCATCTGATAAAGTTATTCTCTAAACGGACGAGATCGCAGCTGTGGGTAATTGTCATAAGCGATGGCTTATATTTTATGAAACTTAAGCAAGGCGTAAGTAACGCCTTTGAGTATGATGATAACTGGGAGTCGATTCGTGGACGCTGCAGTGAAAACTGTTGAGAGCAGTGGGTGGCCCAGTGGTAACGGCCTCGACTTACAAGTTGTAGGTCGTGGGTTCGAACCCAGGTAGGCGCAAGATTTACTTTTTGTAATTTTTTTCATCCCCACTGCTCTCAAAGCGGTGAAGGGAAACATCGTGAGAAAACCGGCGTGTCTTAGAACCAAAAATTCGATCCATGTGACATCCACCAACACGCCCAGTGCGTGTTGGTGGATTGGTGATGTTTGGCTTGCGTGATGGATTACGGCCCATTCCCTCTCACAGGGAGAGGCTTGCACGCACAACGGACCAAATGGGAGCCTAAGCGCGGAAAAGGGGTCCGTCTATCCATGCCTATCCTATCCTACATAAAATTCCTGCATTCAAAGTCAAAAATCCTTATGTTTAGCCCTCGCCAAACTTCTTGGCCGCCCTGAAGTTGGTTTACCGGATTCGCGAGGCACGAAACGGTGCTGTTTTTACCCGACTGCCGAAGGAGGGTAATGTGTTTATCAGTCTATGTATGTATGTATGTTTGTTCCTATATCGCGTTCCAGAGACCAAACGCGTTAGCCGATTTTGATAATTCATACGTCAATCGATTCGTCTTAACCCTGCGAGTGTCATAGGCTACATTAAAATTGGACAATAGAAAAATGGCGGATTTTGGGCGCCATATTGTGGGGGCCCAAAAATGCCAAACCCTTCGTGTGGGGTATCAAAATAAAGGGTTTCAAGAGGCAATTTCAAAAATATATAACACTTATATGTTTCAGTGTATCTAATTCGAAAAAACTTAACTAAAAAATTATAAATAAAAAAAAGTTAAATCAAAAAATCCGACTGCTTCAAAAGCGAACTAAAAAGTCGTAAACAAGGAAAAAATCATGCTGTGCAGGAGGAGGATACATGTGGTTTTGGTCAGCCAGCTCGCGCGTATGTATCCTCCGACTGCACAGCATGATTTTTTCCTTGTTTACGACTTTTAGTTCGCTTTTGAAGCAGTCGGGTTTTTTGATTTAACTTTTTTTTTGTATGAGATTTACTACTGCGCAGCCATTGTAGCCAACTTCAGGGCGGCCTTGAAGTTTGGCGAGGACTATAGTGCAGGCAAGGAACTCTACGATATTGCTCTCGTAAGTCGCTTCACATATTTTTTATTTATCGATTGGCTTGCGTTTGACCACAGTCTTTCATGATGATAAGCGATGATGTGGTCGACGGTGAAGCACGCTTGCTTAGAAGTAACCTATTCACTCTTGACTTAAATACCTCTAGGTTGTAGCTATCAGGAAACAAAGACTCCGGCAGGAAATTCCACTCCTTAGCTATACGCATAATGAAAGTACTTCAATAATGTTTTATTAAACTTAACCACAAGGATGGTTTCCAGTCTCGTAATTTTAGCAGCTGAATATTTATTTTTTGCAATAATTTACATCAATTTTGCAAGCAAGCAACAATCCAGCAAGCAAGCAACCCAGCAAGTTTTAAACTATATGTGACTAGTTGACCCGGCAAACTTTGTTTTGCCATAAAAACACCAAACATTTATCTACCCTACCTACCCTACCCTACCCTACCCTACACTACCCTACGCTACACTACCCTACGCTACCCTACCCTACACTACCCTACCCTACCCTACCCTACCCTACCCTACCCTACCCTACACTACCCTACACTACCCTACCCTACCCTACCCTACACTACCCTACGCTACACTACCCTATCCTACACTACTCTACCCTACACTACCCTACCCTACCCTACCTTACCCTACCCTACCCTACACTACCCTACCCTACCCTACACTACTCTACCTACCTACCGTACCTACCTACCCTACCCTACCCTACCCTACCCTACCCTACCCTACCCTACCCTACCCTACCCTACCTACCTACCTACACTACACTACTGTACCTACCTACCCTATCTACCTACCTACCCTACCAACCTACCCTACCCGACCCTACACTACCCTACCCTACCCTACACTACCCTACCCTACGCTACACTACCCTATCCTACACTACTCTACCCAACACTACCCTACACTACCCTACCCTACACTACCCTACTCTACCCTACCCTACCCTACCCTACCCTACGCTACCCTACCCTACCCTACCCTACCCTACCCTACCCTACCCTACCTACCTACACTACACTACTCTACCTACCTACCCTATCCAAACAAACATTTTTTTTTTTTTTTTTTTTGCTTTTAAACCTTCCCTGTATTCTGTCGAACATAACAAAAAAAGAATTATTCAAATCGGTCCAGCCGTTCTCGAGTTTTAGCGAGACTAACGAACAGCAATTGATTTTTATTATATATATAGATATAAAAAAAATAGACCATATTGAGATCTAATTCCTTTGCAAGGCAATAATAGTGTGGTCTATGAATCACATTGGTTGCCAATTCGTAAATAATAGCGTCAAGACACGAGCATGCAGGTATAAAGCGACTTTCAATCATCGCATGGAAGGCGTTATACAGCATTGCAACCTGCACTAATTGACTGTACGTGTAATACTAAATAATAATATTTCAACAAGCTTCTACAAGCAGCTTCACCCGCGTGAAAAATGTTTTCTTATCCCAAGGGCGCACTACCGGGATAAAACTATCATATGTTCTTCCCAGGGTCTCAAACTATCTCCATACCCTGATTTAGAGGTTCAGGTCCAGTGGTTTAAGCGTGAAAAGTTAAATAACAGACACAGACAGTCGGAGCTACTTTCGCAGTTTAACTATTCCCAAAACTCTCCGATTGTTAAATGATTTGTATCCAAGTAAATGCAAGATCCATAACTCCAAAAACGAGTGAATAGTTTTTATTTACTCATCAACATTACCCAACAAAACATCATGAAACCTGCATATCCCAGAACCAAAACCCTGGGACCTCTACCTACCCGCTCTGGGCCTGCCTGGTGGGTTAGGGCCGGCGCAGACCTGACGGCATGGCACGGCACGGCGGGGTAATCGATTTTTTCCTGGACACATGATTTTAGACCTTATTTTGATAAAGACAGCGCTGTATTTCTTTTGCCGCGGTACGTAGTGTTATAACGTGAGACGTTTCAACATATTCGTGTTAAAATAAAAGAATTTCAGATCTAAACGCATTGCAACAAGGTTGAGAATCATTTGCATCAATCATATCACAGAGAAAAGGCCTATATCCGAGCTGTGGGACCATTATAGGCTGATATGCTTATTTTTACTTCCAGTTACGATGACGTGGTCTGGCACAAGCTAGGCCCTTGTCCGTGGTGGCCGGCGCGAGTGCTGACGCCCGGCGCGGTGCCATCTTGTTTATTAGCTACGCGCCACTCCCCGCACCAATGGCCACTCAAGTATTACGGTAAGTTTCAAACCAGTATTCCCTGAAGAAGTATAAGTAAGGTGTCAAGTTCATCCTCTTTATTACCGACTTCAAAAGGGTAATCAATTAGACTCGTATGTATGTAATATTGTTGGAATTGCACAATATTCACATATGTATGGGCCTCTTTCTAAACACGTATGCCAAATTTCATTAGTGTATGTATGTACGTATATATATATTTGTACGTATGTATGTTTTTCCACGCATTTCTCAGAAACTTCTTATTGGATCGTGATATTTTTTTTTATTGGATTTCGTATCTTTTAACTTAGTGAACAAAACCAGTTTCTTTAAAATCGGTGCAGCAGTTTTCAAGATATGGAACACAACCTAACTCCTTAGCGACAAGCAGCAAAAATGTGTAAATTCACTTAGAGTATTTTGTCAATCCTTTCACGCCCCTGGCGGCAAATCAAGAGCAACTACGCATTGGCGCGCTCTTTCTAATCGTTTGGTGGGGACAGCAAAATATGGCAGTTGACTACTGACCACTTTAGAGCTAAGACGTGGTAGAATCAGTGTCGATCCGTAATATTAATAAGCATGATTTTAACTGTGAGTTGTGACTATTGGAATAAACTCAGTGTATCGAATAATTTGTGTGATTTAATTTTTACGATTGTACGAGTACCCACCTACCTGCCCACACACGATGTCTTAACCTAAGGGAATACATCCTGATTGCCCGATGGTTTACATCTATCGGCCATCAGAATTGGGATTCAGTCGTGCTAATGAGATCACACGTAAAAAACAATGCTAGTAAAACTACCGAAACGAAGTTATTTTTGCACTTTTTAGTGTTTTGCTTTAGAAGTCTGTTTATTTTTTGTAAACATCGAAATCCCATGGAGTAGAGCCTAATGCCACCAACCAGAAATAAATCCTGATTTCTTGCTGCTACTGAGAATTTCCTAGAAATGCCCGACTCAGATATTAAACACAGGAACCCACAGTCAGCAGTCCGCTTTGAGCAACTATACTCCAGCCATTTTAAAGATACAATGTTTACTAACTAAGTAAAACAGCATTTTTTAGGCCTATCCCTCAACAACAAATGTATTATAATTTTGTAGTGTAACTGAGTTATTACAGATGAAAGATAGTTTGAGAACATAAAATATCCAAGGTCATAGGACTAGAACATTAGATTAGAGCAAACCTAAATTGATCACCCCTTTTAATTTTTTTTTCCACCCCTGCTGTCAGCTGATTGAACTGCCAGTGCTTTATTAGTAAATGTTGTACCTTCATGTTGGCCAGTGTATAGTTCGCCAAACTTCTTGGCCGGCCTATGTTGCTTATAGACTCCGAAACGCGGTTGTACCGATTTTAATGAAATTTTCGGAGAATCTTTAGATTGACCCAGCGGATAATCCTGTGGTGGCCGATCGTAAAATTTTTTTTTACTTTGTACGCGGGCGATGCCGCGGGCAGATACTAGTCTCATACAAAAACAGCACCGATTCGTGCCTTACGCATCGGAAAGCCAACTTCAGGACGGTCCAGAAGTTTGCCGAGAAGTATGCCTGTAGATTAACGGAGTCAATTGTTTTATTCTTCAAAGTTTCGGCAGTTGAATAGTTTTTCCATATACTCATGTTTTTTACCCGACTGCCGAAGAAGGGTAATGTATTTATCAGTCTATGTATGTATGTTTGTTCCTATGTGGCGTTCCAGAGACCAAACGTGTTGGCCGATTTTGATGATTCGTACGTCAATCGATTCGTCTTAACCCAACGAGTGTCACTGGCAACATTAAAATTGAAAAGTTAATTAAAAAATGGCGGCTTTTGGGCGCTATATTGTGGGAGACCATTTTTTTTTTCCAATACCATGGTGTGGGGTATCAAAATATAGGATTTTAAGAGGCGATTTAAAAAATATATAATACTTTTAAATGTACCAAATTCGAAAAAAATAATAACTAAGAAGTGTTAAATAAAACAAAATATTCAAAACATCCAAAAACCCGGCTGCTTAAAAACCGAACTAAAAAGACGAAAACAAGACAAAAATCATGCTGTGCAGTCGGAGGATACATCTGGTATTGTTCAGCCAGCTCGCGAATATCCATCCTCCGACTGCACAGCATGATTTTTTCTTGTTTTCGTCTTTTTAGTTCGGTTATTAAGCAGTCGGGTTCTTGGATTTTTTGGATATATTTTTTTTTGTACGCATTTAACAACGTTTGAATGTCTTCAGGTACACTGAACCACTCGTGGGGCGAAGCATCCCGCATGAGTCTATTCATACCCTCCCACGCGAACACGACGCCTCGGGATGAGATGCTCGCCAAAGCCATACTCGACGCCTGCGACGACTATATCTCTGTCTACCTTACTTAGTAAGTAGTATTATTTGTTTTTTATAATGTTGATTTGCATGTTTTTGATATACTTGGCTTTTTTCATTAATTAGAAATAAAATAACTATACAGACATTGCGATGCAAAATGTCGTCTAGGGCGATGATGCTTGAGGCACTTCTGTAGGTGGGTCCTACAGTTCAACCCACTCAGTTGTCTAATTGTCTTGGCCATCTAGTAAACATATTTGGTAATAGCCTGGTTGCTTACTAACCAATTACAAAATTATGATTGATATTTTGTTGTATTTGAATTGAGTTGAACAAGAGGGATGAAGAAAAAAAAAATATAGTCCGTCAGATTACAAAAAAAAAAATTGCACACGTATTTTTTCTTTTGTGACGTTAACAAAAAATTATGACGGTAAAATATCGCATGACGTCATGACTTGGTACACTTTTTACGTAGAAGTTACGTCACAAGCCCGCACTTCCGAACTTTAATGCGCTTTATCTTGGTGATTTTTTATTGATTTAAATAAGCAAAAAATACGTGTCCAATATTTTTTGATAATTTAACCGGCGGACTAAATAGAATTTGCTGTTTCGCACCCCGTCTTCATCCCTATTCTAGCTTTCAGAAACTGGATGATAAAAATTCTTTATTTTTTCTAAGAGCTTGTGTTTTTCTGGCATGGTCTTATAATAGTGATTTTATGTGATAAATTATTATTTTAGATGATTACATACTATTTTTTTAAATTATAATAACTAAAGAGAATTAGTTTTAAGTTTTACCACAGATTATAAAGTATTTTTCTGATGGCACGACAAAATTTAAATTATGTCTATAGGCGATATCGTGCTTGTTCTAAGAAAATTTGAACCACAACTCAGTTGAATTGCATTAAATTGCGGTATTTGTGAATTTACTTGTAATTTCGCTTTGTAAAAAACGCTTAACGATGTAATATAAATCGAATCGCGTCGCGTCGAGCCATTAGGCGTCGTCCTAATACAACGCGATCATCGCACGAATACGCAACCGTCGCGTCGCGTGCATTGGTATGAAAAACACGAACGCGTGGTCGCGCCAACAGAGGGCGCTTTTTTCCTTACAATACGGACCCGACCGCCGCGTTTTCGCGCGATAATCGCGTTCTATTAGGACGACGCCTTAGGCGTGTTTATTATAGGTCGGCGACCGCTTTCGGTTGAATCAGATCGGTTAACCGAATTGGGCTGTTTACATTAAGTCGGGTCACCGAATACAGCGACCGTATTCGTTTAAGTTTTCGGTTTACCGGATTCGGCTACCGCATTTAGCCGAACTGCATTCTGCAACCGCATTCAACTGAACAATGAAAGGCGAGTTTCAACAAATCAGCCGTGTTCGGACACCGAATACGGTCTACGGCTAACCGAAAACCCGTTTACACTAGTCGGTGACCGAATACGGTCTGCAATCGAATCGGTTCAAAACGACTTAATGTAAATGCGCCATAATTAGTTTTACCAAAGATTAGAGTAAGACTACTACTAGTAAAAGATAATTATGTTATTCAGTTACTGTTAAGTACAAATAAAGTATATAAATATAATAAAGCCAAAAATAATAAGTAAAAAAAAATTATAATTTAAGTTTTCATCAATATAGTTTTATATCTAGTCTACAAAATGACTGTGATAGTAGTAGTTGTAAGTTGTATGTTTTTTAACCTAGGAATGTAAGTAATAAATACATACTTCTATCGTGTATTCTAGCAGCGTATATAATAAATGTCACCGGATTATTGCAAACACCGTTAGTTTACAATAAATCTTGCAAAAAAATAATATCTTGTGATATTATAAAACACTGGCTTTTCCCCGCGACTTCGCTCTCGTGGTGCACCCCACAGAGGCCGTTTTCGGGAAGAATAAATAACCTATATTACTCAGGAATAATGTAGCTTTCTGCTGGCGAAAGAATTTTCAAAAACGGTTAACGGTTTTTCGATATTGTAAAAAATCGTATTGTATTGTAAAATATCGAAATTGTGTATATTTGTAAAATAAAATACTTAAATCCCATTCAAATCTTACAATGTATTCCGTGCCTTATTGATACGAAAAAAAATCAATTTCAGGTGATTAATTAGAAAAGTTACCGTGTTGCAATACTCCAGTGACAAATACATAAATCTATTTAGATTTCAAGCAGTTTTGCTGAAGTATATCAACCGCTTTTTATCAACGAACATTGTGGTAGGCACGTACTCACGTTTTTTTATCAAAATGACTTGAATTTTACCATCTTCCTAGGTATCATTACATTTTACTATCAATAAATTAAAATCCTTGATAAAATGATGACGAAAAAATTATATGAAAAACGTTTAAAAATCGATCAATCATATTTTGACAGCAGCTTATGATAATCTTAACTTCATTTATAACTGATGAATAAAATCATTAAAATTATCTTTAAAATTTAGATAATGATGAAAGTGTAATTTTGTTTTTATTTTATCAATAAAGTAGTGATAAATCTTAATTATATAAATTAGGTTTTTATTTTCCCCCGTGTGTACCTACCTGTATTGATAATATTTTTATCAGTTTGGGAATGTCATGATTCACCTTAGGATATCGTAATTACTCAATTCGTCTATGCCTACAACTACGAGTATATCTACCTCTTTTGCCTTTACACACGCCTCGTTTTAATCATAATTTATTGCAGAAATCATGTCACCTGTATTTTTCAACCGATGAAAAAAAAAGGAGGAGTTTCTCGATTCGAAATGTATATTTTTTTATGTATAACTTTTGATAGAGGGGTCCGAAATAAAAAAATTGGAAAGAGTAGGTAATAATAATCCCATAATCCATAGCTATAGCTATAGCCATAAGCTTTTAAGTTTTAGCAATCTTATAGAAATACGCCAAAAATACTGTTTCGGAGAAAATGTTCACTTTTTTATCGTTTTTCCAAATCATAAAACTTTCATTTATTTTTCTTCTGACTTCGCTGGAAGCAGGTTTTCCATTGCCAATTTGGCTTCTGATCTTAAATCTGGTGGAGTACAATCAATCTCCATTTCACTCTTTGAACCGTTGGAATTCATTTTAATTATTAAATTTATATTTATTAAATATTTAAATAACAAATCAAGACGAATTTTCAGCTTTGCCGCCGATTTTCTATTTATCATCTATGCCGAAAGGCAAACGCATTTATGGTTATATAGCCACGTGAACGCAATTTGTACTAAACACTTACTTACTTACTTACTTGACTTACTTTGGTATGCCAAGAATGATAAAAGAGATCCAATCAAAGAGTATCTAGTTAATAACCCCAGCACGCCGTTTCATTCATACAACATTGCTGGAGCGATGTAATGTTTCAAATACACCCGTTCAAAAGTTATGGACGTTTTACTGTTTGAATCGGGGTGTTTTCGCAAGATAAATGAGTCGGGGTTTTTTTTAATTTTGAAATTTTACTTGTCCGTAAATTCGGTACTTCGCTTGTTCTTTTTACCCGACTGCCGAAGGAGGGTAATGTGTTTATCAGTCTATGTATGTATATAAGTATGTATGTATGTATGTTTGTTCCTATATGGCGTTCTAGAGACCAAACGCGTTGGCTGATTTTGATGATTCTTACGTCAATCGATTCGTCTTAACCCTGCGAGTGTCAATAATGTAGCTTTCCATAGGTGAAAGAATTTTTTAAATCGGTCCAGTAGTTTCGGAGCCTATTCCGTACAAACAAAAAAAAATCTTTCCGTATTTGCCATACTGTTTGTATATTTTTACTGTAGTAAAGTCGAGTCGAAGCGACGCGTCAAGCTGTGTAGGACTTGATTCGAATGTGGGCATTAAGTGGAGAAAATAGGGATGAATATACTATGTACATTTTTAGGGTTCCGTTGTCCGGGCGTTCTCAGTAGTTCGGTTTATTTAGTCCGGTCACCGGACTGGTGAGACTTTTCGTCTCAGTAGTTCGGTGATGCAATACGACCGGACTATTGAGCCTGATAGTTCGGTATCGATATCGGACCTGCACTTGTAACAAGGAACCCTTGCTAGTTTTTACACCTAGAACACGTCGCTTCCCTCCGTCTCTGTCTGAATGCGCTTAGACACCTTACTAAACAATTGTATAAAAATGTAGACGCAAATGTTACTTGCAATTAAAAAGCAGACCGACTGCATAGGTCCTCAGTCAATCTGCCTAGTTGTTGCCATCTATATGGTGGTAGGTTTCCGACCTAATCGGATACAGCTGAGTACCAGCCGCCTAACTTACCTTACCTTCGCTTACCATCAGGTGAGATAGTGGTCAAGCGCGAGCCTATAATAAAAATAAAAAATAAATGCGTAAGTGAATTCGGCAAGGCATATGGTTTGACCGCCATCAATCTACCAATCACATGCGAGATGAAAGACGCGATGTGGATTTCCGCCTATGTGATTGGTCCATTGATGGCGGTCAAACAATATGCTATACCAAATTAACTTACACAATTAGGCTGCAGATATTATGAACTCGTCTGCAGTAAAGATAAAAGGGTTCAATTAAAAACAAAAAAGAATACATTATTTACACATTTTATTCATCATTTTTTACAAAATAATACTTTTTTTAATCAACAAGTCTGAAGCAACATCTATGTGATTTCTAGTTGACAGTGTTTTTGTACTTATAAAATTATATTTTCAACACTATTTTATATACGAATTACATTTACATAAGGCCGCATTCAGAGAGGCTTAATTTTCTTTCGATGAGAATTAAACGACTCTGAGTGCGGCTGATAGAGTACTAATTTTAACATTTAAGATCAGCACAGAGTAAAAATAGTTTAATAAGTATATTTTTTTGTAGTTCTACCGTTTCTACGTCAGGTTCATTACGCCACCGCTCCATACAAAATAAAATGTTGATCTAATCTCAATATTACAGTCATTCAAAGCCAATTTTGTATGAAGAGGCAACAAAGTATCCACAGGTATAATATGATCAGTATCCATATAATCATTGTTCTTGTTTCACTACAAATACCTTTTTATTGCATCTAGAACATCTGTCATTTCTTAAAGTGAATTGTAGACTTATGTACGATTTCCACCGACCGGGCTGTGCCGACGCTTTTTTAGGGTTCCGTACTCGAAGGGTCCAAACGGAGCCCTATTGCTGTCATGTGTCTGTCTGTCTGTCCGTCGTTTACTACACAGGTTTTACAGCCAAACAATTGAAGCTATATTGTCTTAAAACTTTCACAGTATAAGCATCTTGTTGACCCAAAGCCATAAAATTGTTAAAAAAATGATTTTAAAAGTGATTAATGGGATCTGCCATACAAAAAAAGAGAGGGGTGCGAAAAAATATTCAATTTTTGACATATCCCATCGAGTGGGGTATCGTTGTTATAAATAAATTCCTAATATCCTATAATAAATAAACACCCGTCAGCTTTTTTTTTTACAGAATTTTATGCCGAAGAATTTTTTATTTCCCACTGACCTATGACCTTCAAATTTGGTGATAATGTTTATTATTACGTATATTTTACTAACAAATATCAATATATTGATAAATGAGATTTTTCTTTAAAATCTCTCATTTCTCCTATTATAACCAACTTGATTTTGCGGTTTGGTACGGAACCCTTAATGTGCGAAGTCGGACACGCACTTGGCCGTTTTTTTTTTAATGTTAAAGAAAATTGAAGCTACTTTGAAGCAGTTAAATGTAATATTTGCTTGATAGACAATCAGTTACCATTCGAATTCGTTCGTTCGGAGATCCGAACGGGTCTTTTTTTATTTAAATTCCATGCAAAAATGACAAATAACTAGAAATTAGTTCACAAGCGCTTAAATTTCCCTTTCTACGATACTTCGCAATATGCGCTTCGGCTTGCGTGGCCTGCCCGGCGGAAAATAGACATAGTGGAACAGGATAGTAGTGGCTTTGACCAATATCTTAAGCCAACTTTATACTCTAATTTAAGAAAAAACAAAAGACACTGGGTATACAGACAGAATATATTCCAACTGTGAGATGTAGATACTAAGTACAGGGCGTGGGTCAAAATATTGGCCAGTCAGCTAAAGATCTATACTCCATTTGAAATAACATTAGAATTTTTTAAAGTCCGTTCAACCGATTTTGAGTTCTATCCCGTAAACATAAGGAGCCAAAAGAAGTATAAACCTGTTACCAAAACTAATTGTTTAATACAGCTGCCATATGTTATATTACCAACGCAATAGAAGTCAAAATCGGTTGAACGACCTGTAAAATGGAATTATTTAAATGTTTGTATAGCAATATTCAAAATGGCCATAGTCAAATAAGCTCACAGTAGGAATGTAGTTCATATGTTCATTCTCTCAGTTTACCTCCGCTTTAAACACTGGATTTAGTACAAAACCATCAATTTTATTATTTAAAACTATTTAGATGACCGGCAGGCTTAATCCAACCCTTTTGTAACCTTTTCTAAGAAAATTGATACGGTGTATTTGGATTATTACTATTTATATTTTTTATGTAGCCTGTACGAAATAGCTCATAATTCCCTAGATTTAAAAGTACTACTCGGTAAAAATAACTGTGCACCTGGTTGTGACGTCACTCTGACATTCAACTCTCGCTATTGGCGCTCGAGGCGAATGCGGGGCGCCGCGCGGGTGGCCGGGAGTCTGGTCGCATTCCAACAAGATGCGCAGTTAATTTTGGCAGGGTAGCATGAACCAGATTTATATGTTATAACATTTATTATGCATAGAAGAGGTATTGTCACGATATAATTTGCTACTGTTAGGTAATGCTAATCCTGAATAAACTTTGATTCATTAAAAGCTTGACCAGAGTCTCAAATGATTGAAAGCTAGGTTATTCCTAGCCTGAAATAATTTGAAACAGCTGGTATAGTATTTTGACTTAATAGATTAAGTTCGAAACTATGACCCCAGAAACACAATAAGTTAAATCTTGGTTTAATCACAGTAAATATATACAAACAGTATGGAAACTACCTACAAACGCTCGAAACGGCACACTAACACAAACATACGTGACCATTCGTCGCGACGCGACACTCAGTACTGACATTACCTCAAAAGTACCCGAGCGGTCTCGTCGGTGCGTACGTTTGTGTGAGTGTGCCGTTTCGAGCGTTTGTAGGTAGTTTCCATACTGTTTTTATATTTTAACTGTGGTTTAATCAAGCCTTCATAACTACCCACAGTTTAATTAATCCAAGCATAATATAAAGTAGTAGGTTGTATCAAACAAATATCTAATTTCAATACGTAATTATCTCACTGTCATATCAGATGTTATGTCATTTGTATCAACAGCATTTTATAAGTTACTACCCTATTTTAAAGACCAGTATTATACATTACATAAGGCAAAATGGCTGACACAGACGACCACAATGAACATTTATTATCTACAAAATTTCAACACTTAATGACATACATAATTTTCCTTAAAATTATTCAAATAAAAACTAAAAGTATTTTATTTTTAAATTCTACTCTAAATGCGCAGGCTCGCACTATTTCGCAGCACAATATTAAATAAAAACATTTTCAATTTACCGCCAAAATACAAAAATGGAACGTCGAAACCCAATTTATTTTTTAATATTCAAATGGTTTTTTACATAAATAAAGTTTTTTAAATGCAGATTATTTAAGTTTACCATTTTATTTAATTGTACTGTGTAATTAAAAGTAATTTAGCATACATACAAGATCACAGACAAAAAGTACAGAAATATTATATTAGTAGATAGAAATTATTATATTTAAACGCACCCGGCGTTATTTAGAAGCATTTAAAATATATATTTAGCTAATATATTTATATTATTATATCTATAACATTCACACTAGGCTAGAAAAATAAAGTTTGGCAATCTAATTTTCGGCCTAATTTATGGAACTTTATAGGCAAATAGTACACTAACATTTAAGATTTTCTAGTTTCATAATTAAGTTGCTGGTATCCAAAGTAAGCACCTTCCTATTTCTTGCATCTTTATGAATCAGTTCAGATTCCTATCCTCATACAAATAAAGCTTAGTGAGTATATCCAAACTGATTATAACCTCCACCAATCTCTTCTCAACTAGCCACAAAATGCCAACTCATTATCTCAGATGGCGCCACTATCGTTATGGCCTAATACAACCAGGATGTTTTTTTCGGTTGAGTTCTATATAAAAAGTTGTGAAAAATCGAGAACGGTCTCTTCAAATATTGGCATTTTGGTGCATCATCATAATGCAGTACAGTTTTCCTCGTTTTATTGTAGGCTTAACAAACGCGATATAATTTATCCTCTAATAAAACTTATCAACAGAATTCTACCATACCTCTCTTTACATAAGCAAAATAAACTTGATACTGCTATTTTAGTCCTATTACTGTCCTTTTAAATTCCTTTCTCTCCGGATTGGTGCGTTTTCGTTTTTATACCGAAACTACAAAGGAGACTTCCTGACTGAATCGTTTCGGTACAGAAAAGAAAACGCACCGACTCGGAAAGGAACACGCCTTAGATAAAAAAAAATGTTTTTTTGTTTGTTTTTATCAATCTTTCTAATTTCTGGATTCAGCATGCTCTAACATTTTTGTAATAAGACCTTTGCACTGGTATTTAAGTCGTATCTTGTGTCTGTTTCAAATTCCAATACATTTAAGTTCAAACTTCCACTATCATAATTACGTTACAGGCCGATAACAAATCTCATAGTTAAATTCGATTTTTAAAATATTCCTCACCGATGATCATCACCTTAATCGTTCGTATTTTTTCTATATCTTTATATTTATACATAAATACAAGGTGATGTTAGAAAATAGTATTGTTTTTACTTTCATTGCTCGTTTCCGAGTAAGTTTTAAGTATGGCATCTTCAGTACTGGCTTGTTTTCTTGTCTTGTGAATTAAATTAGTTCTATAGACACTTGAGAAGGTAAGATGATTACGATATCGGCATAGATAAGTAGAGTTACCTAGTAAATATCGGTGAGGTTAAGATTAAGACCACTTCACGTTATGACATACAGTCGGGAATAACTTTACGAGAAAATAATAATAGAAGATATAATACAATGTTTTTAAATGTCGTACTGATAGATTTTAAAGTTGAAATTAAAAATAAATAAACTTACTGATATAGTTGAGGACAGACACAGACAGGCACTAAATCTTTTAAATAAGATTATAGACAAGTTAAAAGTGTTTTGACGTAAGTTAAGCTTAACCTCACCTAGGCCCAGTTTTTTATCCCTAGTTATCTCAACCAAAGGTTAAGTATGTTAATCAATGGTTTAAAATTCCGGTAAAACGTGTTAATTCATCAATTGTTAGTCTAACAAATGGTCAAATAATAACCTCTCCAACTTATTTCAACATTTGTGATGCTAACAATTGATGAAAAAGCGGATTTAAGTGAAATAAGAAACCATAGGATAAGATAACATATTTAACCATTGGTTGAGAAAAAAAGGGACCCTAGTTATATAAGTAGGCAAAGTTAGAGAAGCCTATTATTTTCAAATGAGAGCTACTAAATACCACCAATCGAAGATGTCACACAACATATATCTGTAATCCCAATATCGTAAAACAACACTATCTTAACAGTATCCATAAAACATGCAGTTTCACACGTTCAAGATATCTTAACGACTTTTGTTTTAGCTGTACCTCGCCATGACAAAGTAAAACCTAAAACGATGCTAAACAAGGATTACTTCGTACGTGGCCAAAACTAATCCGCCGCCATCTTGTTTTTAAAATTAAATTTCCATAGACAATTTAAAAATTCTTGCAGCACTGTTAGTTACTGCTATTACAACCTCAGAAGATTTAAGTTTTCAAGAGAGAATAAAACAACAATAATAGCATTACATACAAAATTAATGATTAGGTTGTCGATTTTAAATTTATAACGTAATATCACGCCTGTATCCCCGAAAGTATTGGCAGAGATACATCTATGGTACCCTCCATTTCTAAGTGAATAATACGTGTTTTATTCAAGAGTAGCAGGCGCCTCGCGGTTACACCCGCGTAGTTCTCGTGGAAATACAGGGATAAAAAGTAGCTATGTCACCCGGGGATAGTGTAGCTTCCCAACGGTGGTCCAGTAATTTTTAAGTTTATTTGTTACATACAAAAATACAAATCTTTCCTCTTTATAATATTAGTATTTGACAACGCACAATAGAATTATCAGTTAAGCCAGTGTTGTTCTACCAATGTCCAGTGCTTCTTTATAAAATACATAAAAAACAAGTGAGATTGTCTAAATTAAAATAACAATGTACAGCACATATTGTCACTTACACATAGGTACAAAACTAGTTCTTTGTGTTTATTCACCGGGGCCCATGACAAGAGCGCTTACTGCGAAAAACAGGAACACTACACCACCGATTATGGTAACTGTGGAAGAAAAAAATGAGGTTAAAATTATGATAAGAAAAATTTATTAATTGATTACTTGACAAAATGCTAGTCTCCAGATTTAGGAATACAATTTATTTCAATTCATTAGGGACACAAAATTCTCCCTGATAACCTTGCTGACATACATTGGTTTGCCATAGCAAAAAATACTAGTAGAGATAATACTAGAAAAATACTAGGAAAGATGACAAGTTCAAATAGCAATGATATCAGGAAGAATTTTGTGTCCCTAACGAATTGAAATTGTGTTCCTAAATCTGACGACTTACAAAAAGTTAAGTCTTCAAAGTTGTCTAATTCAGGCCAAGTCTACAACTTCTTCATCAGATTTGCTTATTTATTGCATTTTGCCTCAATCCGCATCTGATATAATAAAAAATGAACGGCCTTGCACGTTATGTGTCCTTTATAGAAATCTAAAAGTGGACAACTGACCAAAGGGCTCCTATCCAAAAATTTTTGATATTATGTTCTGTGTTCTCTCAACAAGCCGTACCTACTCAGCATCAACTTTTCGCCCTGAATGTTTTCTTAAAAACGCTGCCAACGACTCTTAAAGTTGTGAACAAGTTGGCTGAGGTCTTTGGGGCTTTTCATAGAATTGTTAAAACATAAAAAAAATCGCAGACAAAACATAACTTTGATGAAAACGAAAATTTTATAAACGCGTTAGATAACAAAGCAAAAGTAAACAAAATATCCGCGTAAATCATCGTCTGTAAAGCAAAACCCAAAATAACTTTCATGGCACCCGGACGTGTGCCAATGACGCAGATCTGCGTCATAGGTGTTTATTTCTTTTAGCTGTTTTTCGTTGACATTTTTATTTTCATCAACATGGAATACAGACGGTCAGATAATATTATGCTATCTTCCCCCTAGTTGTAACTTCTTTAACATACCAATAGGTCTCAAAGGACCATTTTTTTTTGAGCTTTTTTTTGGGATATTGTTCATCAGACAAGTGGCTAACTGCATCTGCGTCCAAGCGCATGGGAAATTTAGGCCGCGTTTCCAACAGCATGCAACTATTTATGTCATGCAATTCAAATTACATTGCGGAGCACAATCGCTTCGTTTCCGCATGACAGATTTTGCCAATAGACTTTACAAATGATGAAGTTTGGCAGGCCTTTAAGGCAGGCCTCCCAGCTTAATTCGAGAAAAATACATTTAGATGAAGAATAACTCACCAGTCCTAACAGAAATTTTGGCGGCAACCATCCTGCCGCCTATCACAGCCAGTCCCGTGCACAGAGCATGGCCCAGGGACCCACCAACGACCACACCAACCGCATGCTCTCTGGTCGCAAGCACAACCGTGGCCAGCTGCGACCTGTCCCCCCATTCCGCGAGGAAGGTCAGCGTAGCAGCCTGAAGAAGGACTTTGAGAACGGCGTTTCGTTTCCGCCGCCGGTTTTCGACCTGTCCTTGTTCTAACATGTCTAGGGTTTCTTCTTTTTCTTCCTGGAATTTGAAGAGGTTGTTTAGTGGGACAAAATTGTGTTGGGAGTCTGGATATTTTGGCCTAATTGATTTTTAGTCGGGAGTTTTTTTGTGAAGCCTCACGTAATTATAATGTCGATGGTAGTAGTACCATCATCGACCATTTCATGGTCATCACACAGAAGCGTGACAAGACCTGGCCTAGGTCTCGGTAAATCCAGGTAGATATATTTTATAACCACTTTATCGCGCTTTTTGCGGCATTTATGGGCAACACATAAATATTCTTTGTAAAGCGGTCTTTGTCTTCATAGAGTTTCATGCTCTACGACGTACAACATAAGGTTCGAAATGCTTCAATTTATCCTTATTGCCGTTAATCTTTTAAGTAAATCTCTATAAAATAGACAAATGTTTTTACAGTAATTATTCATACTATTCTAAATAAGTCCAGACTAACTGGAATTACAGACATGTAAATACAGATAAGTACATGCTAAGCAAGACAAAAGGCTGAAACGGCGTAAACAATATGATTTATGAATGGTTTTGTTAAAATAAAAATAAAACGTTGCAGTGTACTATGGGTGACTAATTTTGCGAGCATATTTTTTTTCTTTATTTCAAAAACTCTTACTAATGTGGTATTGGAAATTTTACAGTGAAAAAAATGGTGTATTTCAGCCTTCTAAGTGACTACACTACAGTCAAATATTCACGAAATTAGAGATGAGGCGAAATTAAGAATCAAAATGCATGAATATTTTGTACATTCCAGGCTTCAAATATGCAATAAATAGTGGTAGCATTTTTGTGTAAGAAAACCTGATTAAAAATAATTTCTGGGCTAAGAACCTAACTTCTTTGACATCATTTTTGGGACAATTTTTTTTTTAAATTCAAATGGTTTATCATACTAACTAATGGCACAATATTAATAAATTGTAGGTTTTCTATTTGATTTTATACATTAATATTTGAAGCCCAAAGCAAAAAACTTGCCCAGAAAAACATAATCACATTTCTTAGCATCATAGTAACCTTAAAATATTCAGAATCGAAATCAAAATTTTTCTGGTCAGATAAATCAACAAAATTATGAATGAAATACCAATACGCGCTCTAAAGCCAGTATTACACCATCAAAGGTTAACTAATTCAATATTGTACTATTTGATGGTGTAACGCCCGCCTCAACAACATTCTAATCAAATGCTGAATTCCTTTGCATAATCGATTCATTTTATCTATAGAAGCCTTTCTCGAAACGAAATAATGATATGGTCTGTGCGTAACAGAACGAAAAAAAAAAGCTAAGGCTAAAAGAAAAATAACTAGGTGTCATTCGTACTGCCAGGCATAATGACGTAAGATCACCCTCAGCGATTCTGATTGCGCCGGGCTGCCGGCTACGGGCTCCACTGGGGACTGTGGTGAGTGTGGGGCACTCTCCGTTTCTCTCGGGACCGAAGGCCCCGGGCTTTGTGAACCATCGGTCGCAACCGACGACTGGTCGTCGGGCGACTTCGTACGCACTTTTAGCGAATCCTGCAGTGTCATACTTTTGAATCTCGAACTGGCAACTTAAGATCGAAAATTAATCTCGATAACCAAATGTACTGTCATTGAATCAGTAAAAAAATAATACTGAATTTGCAAGTAAACAGAATAATCTTTCAAAATAAGTAAATACTGGCAAATTTAATGCTCGATATTCAAAAATCCCCTTCCCCTTTGTACACAAAAAATGGCGCTATATGTGTGCCAGTTATAACCAGGTCAATAAAGAAAAAAAATAAAGAAAGGAATTCAACATTTGCAGCTAGGTTAAGACTGAAAAGAATCTACAAATACTATAAAATATATCAAAAACACTATCTTATATAAAAAGTCCTGTTTAAAGTAAGATTTCGTTAGTGATAAATAGTTGATTTGACTAAACTGACCTTCTTTTAAATAACGATTACTAATTATTATTCGACCTCCTTTGCTACCGTCATTCTATTGTTTTTAGACCCATCTCTATCAGTGTAATCTGAAGAGGACTGACTTTTAAACGATAATCATACTATTCGCTACGATTCTGATGACCGTTTGCAGCCACTTGATCAAAATACTCAAAGAAATCTGGGGTGCAACTTGATCAAATTACTCAAAGAAAGCAGGGAAGTCCGGGATGTGTTCGAGGTCCGGGGTGTTTCGGGTAATACTCAAAGAAATCCGGGATGTCTTAGGGATGTGTGTGTGTGAATCTGGGTAATCCGGGTATCCGGGAGGGGGTCCGGGATGTGTGTGTTTGTGTTTCGGGGCTCCGGGGGTTCGGGAAGCATTATAAGGCTGTTTAGTCATTCTTATCCTAGATTGAACTTGTTTGCATGAGTTTTTTAAATGTGACATTAAAAAATTTGCATTTTTTGTTATTACTTAAGATAATTTCATAAGATTCCCAGATAAACAATATCATTTAATTTGGATACAGATCATGTAAGATAGTAAAGATATTAAGTTTGATTAAAGGATAAAATTTTACAGAGTGACATGAAGCGATAACATGGTTTTTAAAAGTGACGTATCAAAGATTTTATTGCAGAGATAAAAACAGTAGGTAAGGACAATTAGGAATGAGTTTATTTGTTAGAATTTTAATAGATAAACTTTCTTAAGTAATGTGACCATTTTAAAATTAAAAATAATAATAGAATTAATACGTAACAACAAGAACGAGCGAATTTGTTATACTTAATTTGTAACTTGTGAAATTGAAAGTGTCAAAGAGTGAAGGTATAATTGCCATGACCAGAGAGCGCTTAGACATAGCAACTATTGGTTATCTATGGTAACTATTACTAATTCCTATAATCCATTATATTCGCAATAGTAACAGACTTCGTAGTCCTACGCAATGAAGGCTGAATTAATCATTTCTCTACTTTTTTAAGCAATCGTGCACTTGCTAAAGAAAAATACAGACCTTTTTTTAATAATAGTATATATTTGTATTAAAAATCAGCAAAATAGAAACTGTCTTCCTAACTCCTTTATTTCTGATGCACACAGCCCAAATATATCTCATAACTAGTTGTGCCACGCGGTATCACCCGTCCACGCTTCGTTTTCGCTTACTGTTAATTCTGACTATTTATTTTTGCCTATAACCTTCCTCAAGAATTTGGCTATCAATTGTAAAACGAAAGTTCCAGACACTAGCGCTTTCAAATAAAAACTAAAACACTCTTCAGCATAGATTTGTCTGTTACCAGGCCCCTCAGAAAGTATTGCGAAAAAAAGTTTTTATATATGGGAGACTGGCCAGTTATAATGTTTTTCGAAAATATGATTATTTATAAGTAAAAATAAGTAAGTTCCAATTTCAAAATTTCCCTCCACATTTTTTGCGAGTTAATTCAAAGTATTGTGTCTCACTGAAATATGGATCTGCGCCGGGAACATTTTAGAGCTATGATTTTATACGATTTCAAGTGTCGCCTGAAACCGGATGAATCGTACGATAGACTTCAAATGGCATTCATGGATGAAGGCCCTTCCAAGGCAACCGTGTATCGTTGGTATAACGAATTCAAGCGCGGTCGACCAACTTTGGGGGATGACGAAAGAAGCGGTCGCCCTTTGACGGCTGTTACCGAAGAAAACGTGCTAGCAGTGAAAAATTTAATCCAAGACAATAGGCGAATTACATATCAGGAGATTCAACACATATTGAAGATTGGATCGGGAAGCGTTCACGAGATTCTACACAGCCATCTTCGCGTGAGGAGGATAGTATCACGCTGGGTGCCGCACAACCTCACCGATGCTCAGAAGCAGGCCCGGGTGGAATGGTGCCGTGATATGCTTAACAAATTTGAAGCAGGCTCGTCTCGGCGTGTTTACGACATCGTTACAGGTGATGAGTCCTGGATTTATCAATACGACCTAGAAACCAAGCGCCAGTCGACTGTTTGGGTGTTTCAAAATGAGCCAACGCCTACCAAAGTGAAGCGATCTAGAAGCGGGGGTAAGATTTTGATCGCTAGCTTTTTTAATTTGACTGGCCACTTGGTATCAATTCCCTTACGGGATCAAAGAAGCATTAATGCCGAATGGTATACTACCAAATGTTTGCCAGAAGTTTTCTCTGTTATAAGCAACAAGCGACCAAACACAGGGCTCCGCGGGCTACTGCTCCACCACGACAATGCACCTGCGCACACCGCACTCAAAACGAGGGACTTCCTGGACAGCACGCCAGTCAAACTCCTGGGTCACCCTCCTTACAGCCCTGATCTAGCACCGTGTGACTTCTTTTTATTCCCAAAAATAAAAAATCAGCTCAAAGGGATACAATTTTCGTCGCCGGAAGATGCGCTGGCTGCGTTCGAGCAGGCTGTAAACGAGGTGTCTGCGGCGGACTGGAAAAAGTGTTTTGAAAACTGGTTTAGGCGCATGAATCTTTGTATAGAGGCTGGTGGAAAGTACTTTGAAAAGATTTAATAAAAATATATGTACGTATAGAACAATTTTTTTTAGTTTCGCAAAACTTTCTGAGTGTCCCACGTATTTTGCTACTACTTTAAATAAACACGTGATATTTTTCACATATATCCTTTTAGAAATGAATGTCTAATTAAATGTAAATGGCATCTGGTATCTATAAAAATGAAATAATTAAAAATCGATTAATCATCGATTATGATAATTATCGGCTTTTTCGATAGGAGGGTAGATTTGACAAAAGCCGCAAATTCGATAAGCGTGTGAATCGAACATTCTGATTTTAGATTTCACTAATTGTTTTATATTTTTAATGGAGAAAATGATAGGTAAATATTGTAAAAAGAACCTATTTCTTGATGGTTGAATAAATAGACTGAATGAAATATTTGCGTTAACTATAAAAGTCAAAATGGATTACAAATCAGCCGAAAATAATTGTGGACAATTTTATAAAATGTCATGAACATGTGAATTTAGAATCTGTTAGTTTTTTGGTAGTCCGTAAAATTAAGCAAGACTAAATACGCCTCCATAAAGATTATTAAATAGTCACGTGTTTACGATAAATACCTGTCTATCTATCGAGGTATTTAGCACATCGAAACTAAAGACAAAATAATATTTATTTCGCAAGTACGAAAACATTATATTGTTTACTCGATACTTGGGTCATTTTGGTAGCGTAAGTTATTGTTATAAACTAAGTTTCAACGAAAAAGGGAAGGAGATTTCAGTGAAGATTGAATTGACAATAACTAATATTTTTGGATACCTAGTACTTCGGAGCTGTAATAAAGAAAATAGTATTATAGACTATTATGTGGGTATTTGTACCATTGCAACTCGCTTCGATTCCGCAATTGATTGATATCCTAACGAGATCTTAATCTGCAGAGTCTTACCTCTATTAACCTAAAAACAAAGGAACACATACCTGGTCTTCTCTTCTTTTCAATTCACTCTGTACTTCTTCCAACTCTTCTTGTCCCTCATTGGGGTCCATTTTCCACCCATCCCTTAACATTTTTAAACCAAATATCGCGAAGAGTGCAGCACTGGCGTAGTGCGTATAAACTCGAGGAATGACGGTAGCTATCCATCCGAATGCCGCTGATAGTATCGTCATGAAGATCAGCGCTGATATGGCTCCGGCGAAGACTATTATCCTAGGGTGTTTCATTGCCATGATTGCAGCTATGAAGAAGGTTTTGTCTCCTAACTCCGATACTATGACCACGGAGAGAGACGCGAGGAAACCTTGCAAGAAACTGCCCTGGACCGCAGCGCGCTGAAAAGAAAAAAATGAGGACATGTTAAAAATGTGTCTGGACAAGTAAGTGCTTGAACATGTAGTACACTTCTTAGTATTTAGTTTTGTTTGAAAGGAATTTTGTTTGCAAATCTGCTTTGAGAAACAGTAAAAATGTCCGTCACTTTTCAACCAAGATAAAACTTTAGGGGTTATATTTTTATTATTCAACGTGAGCGTTTTAAATTTTAGTCCTTAGGTCCCAAGTCAAAAACCAATGGAAAAAAAAAAACAAAATTAAAACACTGTTTAACTCGAACCATAATATATAACAAGTTATACCCTCCGTTTTTATCAGCGTATAAGTAGACTCATTGGCATAAAAGGGTAAACGTAGCCCGTCGGACAACTTTGGCGAAGAATTTGTATATGCAATAGAAAGCTATCTCACAGCTGTCCAGGACTTCAAGAACCAGACCGGTTTATAGAAACGTTATAATTTTAGTGTTCTTTAATAAAGCCTAATGCACGAATCGCACGAATTAATGCTACAGGACAGCGCTAAAATAATTAAATTTTGAAACGTAAAAATTAAGCCTTTTTTTTGGGCACCTGTACATTTTTGTAAGCGAAGTGATTTGTAATCGGAACACGTATTTGAGCCCTGCTTTTTCACGTTGTCATGTTTACAAACGAGATGAGAACCTCCTGGATAGGAAGATATCTGTCTATAAGAATCGCTGATAAAGAGTTCAACCAGTAAACAACCGGATATAATACCGAATGATTCTAAAAGTATAGGTAACAAAATTAATATTGAAAAAGCCGCAGTCAACCACTTGCCTTCAAGACCACGTGCCATGCAAAATACGTGGATAGAAAATACGAGTATATTAAGGCCGGGGGAAGTCCTAAGGCTTTCCGTAGAGAGACTAATTAATTCACCAATCATATAAGTGCAGTGACGCAATTTTATCGAATCGTGCCAGCGTTGATATGGATACCAATATATCGAATACTTGGTGACACAATTGAATTTATTGATCTCGTTTGCAATCAATGGGACTCTTGGGTGTCGTAGGTTATTTAAAATGGACAGCTACGGGAACTTGGGCAACCTGCACTAATTAATCATCATCAGCCTTTTTAATGTTCTCACTGCTAGAACACAGGCCTCCTTTCTGTGAGAGGGAATGGCCCGTAATCCACCACGCGGGCCCAATGCCAACCCGCAACGGATGTCACATGTATTCTCTAATTAATACATCAATATTATTGTTGTGTTCATCATCATCTTTCTGCCCTTCTCAACGCGACAGATTTTCTTCTTCTATTCTGTCCTGTCAACCACCAGGTTAAGACTGACTTCCTTTTCTTTGATATCATTCCTCGCTCGATGCATGCTTTTTAGGGTTCCGTACCCAAAGGGTAAAAACGGGACCCTATTACTCAGACTCCGCGGTCCGTCTGTCTGTCTGTCACCAGACTGTATCTCATGAACCGTGATAGCTAGACAGTAGAAATTTTCACAGATGATGTTTTTTTGTTGTCGCTATGACAACAAACACTAAAAACATAACAAAATAAATATTTGAGTGGGGCTCCCATACAACAAACGTGATTTTTCTGCCAGTTTTTGTGATAATGGTACGGAAACCTGCGCGAGTCCGACTCGCACTTGGCCGGTTTTTGTGCTTTTAGACGTAGTAAAACAATCTTTGATTTTATTATGTAAGTTCGAAGCAATGTCAAAATTTACTATAGCGAGACTGGATTCGTTACCAGTCTTGCAGAATATGATCGCATTTTGACAAAGATACAGGCTGAAGTGTTTACAATATTGACACACTACATCAACTGCTACTGACTGTGTTTATATGTGATTGTTTCAGACAACGTAAAATAATTTCATTCTCCCTTTGTTACATAAGCGTGATATATACAGCACAATGTTTGATAAATACACATTATAATGCATTGCTTGTGTACTTTCTTCGATAACTTCCATGTTTGCTCATTCAAATGACAGTTTCTTCCGCGTACAAATAGCCCTTATTGCTTATTTATCTTTAGTAAAGATTTCCTGGACATATACTGTACTGGACATGTAGTGATTAATGCTCGTAACTTTTCTGTACGAGAAGAGACCTTTGCCCCGCGTTGGGACAGTAACAGACTGGTTATTATTTAAGTTTTCTCAGCATCTTTGTTGAAATCTACGACGTGTAAGGAGCTAGTTGGCTCTAACAAAAACTTCCTGTTCAATGGTCCGTGCCTCGGTAAGTCACAGCAACAGGCTTTGGCAAGTTAACAGGAAAATGCAAAGTAAAGGACTTTACTTAAGCAAATTTGGATTATGATCATGAGTTTAGACAGTGGCTGACAAACAAGGCTTGAGCTTCTTGCCGACTTAGGTTCTTGCTAATAACCCTATCAATGCTGGAACCGCTAAAGCGTGAGAAAAAATGTGTAATAGTTTGATCTAACTATCATCCGGACGGAATCTAGTTATGCATGAGAGGCCCAATTAGTTCCAGCATTTAAGGCCAATCTTAGTTTAAAAACGGACGCGGAAAACTACCGGATATCAAACATTTTATAACACTGAAAACAAAACGAGGTTACACGAATTCTTAATAATCTTATATTTGCACGTACTGCTTCTCAGTTTATGGTTGATAACATTTAAATTGCCGTGCATTAAAAAGAGCACAATAAAATGATATACCTAATGAATAAAGGAAACGCAGAAAGAGGCTTTATCTTTATTAAAGAATTTGTAATGCGCTAAAACTCGCACCTACCGGCGAACGGCAGCCAAATTTCGTTACTTACATATATTTCATAAAATCGATTGTAAACTATTTTATTTTGATAATTCAACAGTATTCATTGCATTTTATACACTGTCGAATAGACGGATTCTTAAATATATGAAGCATTGGATTAGGATTTTTCCGGTTGTGCTGGAAACTGTGACTTAGTTTATTGCGCAATTAGGGTGCGGGACACGCTAGAACGCTTTTTGCAGTGTTTTGAGGAAAATTAAAGCCATTTTGAAATGGATTAATGTCATATTAACCACTTCATATTACTAAATAGTTCAAATCGGATGTCCACAATCGTTTATGCAAATTGGGCACTACTTCAGACCACGTGTTGTCTTGAATTCGCACGTGTAATTATTTATAGAGAGTTATTGTCAATTGGCAGCCATAGCTTGTTTGGGATATAAATATGGGATATAAATAGCACGATCTTTAGTGATGCAACAATGGACAGTTAGTGTTGATATTATTATAATCGCCATCTTTGTTTTATATGCAGAAAGACTTTTAGCTTTAGTATAAATTGTCAAAGCTGGGCCTGCAGACTCGACATAGCTAACGATCGTTACGTTAACTAACATTCGTTAACTCTTACCACAAAATAGTAAGTATACAGAAGGGCCAGGGCTAGGGTTGTAGTGTTCGTGATATTAAATGGATATTTGATGCCCTGTCTACCCTCTAAGGCATGTAAGCATGATATGATGTATGTTTAGACGAATCTATGTATTTATGTTTGTAACTTGGCAACCTACCCTTTTTTTTTAATTCGGAATCAATATTGTAGCAACCCTAGTGAATCTGTCAAGTTTAGCTGTCAATTTTCCAAACAGCGGGAGTGGCCCTTCTGTATACTTACTATTTTGTGGTAAGAGTTAACGAATGTTAGATAGCGTAACGATCGTTAGCTATGTCGAGACTGCAGGCCCTGGAGTGCTACCGTGTTAACTTAAGCGAAGTGAACATGAAGTGAGCTTTCAATACATGCAATCAAGGTGGTATGACAGTTCAGTTCAAGCTCACTCTACTCTATGTTTTCACGGTGAGGTGTTTACAGAATAGACCGGCAAATTTTAGCAACGCTCATCCAATCTTAATGCTTTTTCACCAAAGATATGCGAAGCACCGATCGCCCACATCCCTCGCATACATCTTTCATTTTTTGTATATAAAAATACATAGCTCTGCTAGCCCTTTTATATTGACGATACACTCGTCTTTGACCAACACTCACCTGATGGTAAGCGATGATGTGGTCGACAGTGAGGCACGCTTGCCTAGAAGTAATCTATTCACACTTGATTTAAAGACCCGTAGGTTGTAGCATCAGGAAATACAAACTCCGGCAGGCAATTCTACTCAGCTGTACGCACAAGTATTCCCAGAAAGTTAAGTGTGTCTTTTCTCCCCGCACATCTATAGTGCAAAAACACCCAGACGCGGGTAGTAACACATTCTTAAGCAGCCATGTGTGAAATCACTATCGTGAAATCTATTTGGTTTGTAAACAAATGTAATAATAATATTATTTAATATGCGTGAATGTCGAGTGCGGTAAACTGCGGTAGTACAGCACAAATATCAACTATACAATATAAACATACTAATGACGAGTTTGTAGAGACAACAAAAGAGATACAACTGCGATTTTTAAACTTATCATCGCTGAGAAGTCAAATCTTTGACAACGCTCGTACCTGATGGACGATGATACGGATATGAAAGAGATGGCGGACAATTGCTGGTAGTAATATTAATCATATTGTGTTAGGCCATAGCGACAGCAGGTGCGATGTAATTAATATTATCAGCGTTCATTTGTCCTAATAATTACAAAACGCGATATAACATTACTATTGATTAAATGAGATAAGAAGATAATTCTTTAGTTTTTTGTTAACAGTAATAACTATCTTTGTATGTAACTATCTATTATAAATCATTTTACATACCTTCCTATGTATTTAAATGAACAATGAGAAAATTAAAATTATGTCTATTAGAACGGTAGAACAATAGTTGCTAAATGATATTATTAATTTTAAAAACCTTGAACATTTTCACATTAAATGTTGAAACCAAAACTTGAACAGTTTTTGGGAAGTCTGAATTGGAGGAAATTGCTGCTGAATCATCGCCGCGCGCCGCCCATTAGAGAAACAATCCGAGATGAAAAAACATATATAAAAAACCGGCCAAGTGCGAGTCGGACTCGCGCACGAAGGGTTCCCTACCATTATCGCAAAATATAGCGAAAACAATCACGTTTATTGTATGGGAGCCCCACTTAAATATTTATTTTATTCTATTCAGTATTTGTTGTTATAGCGGCAACAGAAATACATCATCTGTGAAAATTTCAACTGTCTAGCTATCACGGTTCATGAGATATAGCCTAGTGACAGACAGACAGACAGACGGACCGCGGAGTCTTAGTAATAGGGTCCCGTTTTTACCCTTTGGGTACGGAACCCTAAAAAGACACGTTCCACTCCACGATCAGGAGAGTGACCTAAAATGATTAACTGACATGATTCACCATTGTTTTGGAAATCCTCATTCAATTCGACGAAATCAGTGACCGACTGTGTTTCATGTTTCATACTACAGAAATCGCCACTGCCTTGCCTTACCCTTGCGAAAACACAAGTAATTTTCAGTAGGTACCCCGATATCAAATATCATTGAAAAGCAAGCAAAATTGTGTAGTCACCAACCGTTAACGTGTCGCTGTCCAGAGATTCACGTTACGAAGATCCAGTGAATTAGGTATACGAAAAGCTGTGGACTTTAAAAAGTACACACACTAAAAACGCAGTTCAAATAAAGTGGTATTTCCACGGCATCAAGTCATAAACTCATGTTAGTAAATATCATACTTTTATTATTGTTTACCGCCATAGCATGTTGTTGGCTTGTAAAGAAGCTATATCCGCTTATTTAAATAACTTCACGTGACATTGACATCGGAAAATGTCGCCAAAATTATATATTTATAACCTTTGATCACGGATCAAAGAACACGGATTGACAAGTTGTACACACGGCAAAATAGTTAAATATGCAGGTTAGTTCGAAAACTTATCTGTTCCTTCAGCCCTTAGCCCTCGACCCTTCTACGAAAGGCGAGCAGATTTATAGTCTTTTAAAAAGGCTCTCATGGCCTGTGAAACTACGTAGAATATAATTGCTATCTGAGAGCTCCTATTCTTAGTTACAACAAGATAACATATTAAATCCTCTTTGATAAGGAACTTTGTTGTATTTTAATGATGACTGCTGTAATTACAGTCACTTTTTAAAGATAATTTGTGAACGAAACCTAAGACTAATTTCAAACAGTGATGATGAAAAATCATGACTCAAAAAGACAGGTTCAGATGTATACTCTGCAGGAGCCCAAGCTAACAAAGAGTTGGTAATTTCTTTTAAAGTTTTAATCAGCAACGAGACGTATTATTCACCTTCTAACAATTTCTTTGTCTTATCGAAACCAGCATCATTGCCAGATTGTATTTTTGACAGTATCATGAGAGTGTCATGTCTTCTAAAACTGTATCTTTTCACGTATGGAGATAGTACTTAGGACGTCAAAGAGATATTTCTGAAGAATCCATGATTGATAAACATCTCGTCACTCAATGATTGCATGTGATATTGCCACTGCGCGAGAAAAGGGATGATGGACTTTATATTCTCGGCTTGTAATGTTCAGACGCTATTCGAGAATTTACATTATCATGCTGCTTTAGACAATCAGACAATCCAACTTTAAAGACGCTCTAAATTTTTGAGTACTTTTGAAGAAAACAGCCATAAAAACGGAAAAAACCCTTCGATTTATATCAATAAATAGCAAGCTGCAACAGTCAATTTAATCGACTCGAGTAAAAGAACTAATGACTTACTCATACATTTTCCAGAGGAGGGCAGTAAAAAATATAGGCTGAAAAAAAGGTAACTGTTGAAAGATAATCTTCGACATCAAAGAAGCGTTCATGAAATGATTGATTAAATACAGACAAATCTAATAATAGTAAATATTTATAATTTCCATCGAGCCAATGCCAAGGCTAAATTAAAACAAGATGGTATAGCCATTGAGGAACATTTTTCTGACGTCAATCTCAAGCCATCCGACTTTGATGTCCGTCGTGTAATAAATAAGTACATTGCACTCAATAGTAACTATAATGGAACTTAGTCACTGACGCATGGCTATGTAAAATTGTACATAAAGACTACAACAATAGCGAAATCTACGTCAATCTCGTGTGAGACAGTAATAATATCCAGAAAATATGCAAAAGAGCTGTATAAATCTCATATAATTTCCGCTGTAATTCAGTACGTACACTCTGTACACTACGACGGATTCAGAATGACCCCTTAAATGACCTTCGTTCGAGGTCACGTGAGCAGTGACATTCGTCCGATTAAAGATAATGGTACGGCCCAAAATGCTGGTGAAATGGCTCCGTTCGTGGATTCGTGATACCTTCAAATAATGTTAGTGAAATGATCACAATTCGGTGTATGACTTAAGTAAATTGGATGAAAGGTATGCAAATTTTCACTACCTATGGTATTGGTCTGGTTATTTGTTACGTTTTAAAAAGGATCAGGGTCGTCGATGTAAAATTCTCAAAACATAATTTGCTTTTCAGGTTTTATTGTTTCTCACAAATGTTAAAAAATAAAGGTTTTATTGTAACATTAAAATCCTTGATGTCGTAATTTTTTTCAGCGTTCTTAATTTTTTGGACCATGAAACATTAGTGGACCTAGTATAGAACCCTAAAAAGGCCTAGTTTGAACTTGCAAGGACACTTGAATTTATTCTCAAAGAATTATTATCGCCAAAAGTATCATCCTATCAAAGCTTGAGATTACAAGAACAGGTTTTGTGTCGTAATTTGTCCAGCACGTGTGATAGTGTGAACATAGGTTAAACTAACTAATATTTATCCATTTAAATGCACGAGATTACGAAACTTAATTATCTGCTACCTTTTAATTGCTACCAAGGCAGCGAGTTCACGTGTACAATACGGATCTAGTAGCATGTGCTGAAAATAGTGTTAACATTGGAACTATTTTTAGAGATCATCTATGATGGTATGATTTGGACTCGTTTTGATGGATGGAAAGCAAAATTCAAAGAACGTTGGAATGCTACCTTAACCCAGCAATGGGACCATAAAGGTTCAATAAAATAATTGTAGTTTATGAAACTGTTGTATAATAAGGGGTAATAAAACATGAGTGTGTGAAAATTAGATTTGCGCGAAAACTTGTAAGTACCAAAATTTACCTTAATTTTCAACCTTTTTTATTTTTTGAAAATTAGTTTTATTTTTGCTGTAAGACCTTACTTTTTGCCAAATTTCGTGATTCTAGGTTAACGGGAACTACCATATAGGTACTTCCGGTTGACCTAGAAATGTCAATTTTGGTTAACAGCAAGGTCTTACAGTACAAGTAAACGGAAAATTCCGAAAAATAAAAAAAAGTTTAAAATTAAGGTAAATTTTGGTACTTACAAGTTTTCGTGAAAATCTAAATTGACCCATATCTTTTTATCGTGTTGACTCAGGACCTTGATTTTTTACACCTTATAGGGACTATAGACCTTAGTATCAAGTATACATTTCAACGTTCTAAGTCCACCCGTTCCTGAGAAAATCGGTGGTGACATAAGGACAGACGGACATGAAAGTGATCTTATAAGGGTTCCTTTTTTACCTTTTGAGGTACGGAACCCTAAAAAGTGTTATAATAAGATTTTTGAATTCTATTTTTATATTTCGGTATTGTGTTTATAAAGTATGTCAATAAGAACTCGTTTTGAAGTTTATAATTCGAATCGTAATGATATGAGAGTAGATAAAAGATAATTACGTATTGGAACCGCAAACGTTTCCATCACAACCCATACTAGACTCATTGTGGCATGAGATTTGTTATAATGTTATTTTCATTGACAAACCAATCGATATGACGAAAATCATTAACACAAGCCATGGTGAACCATGATTATGTAACTGAGGCTTTTGCAATGACGAAGAAAGTAAAGCAAAAAAAAAAACCGAGAAAGACTGAAAGACAACGGACAACATAGTCATTAAGAAGAAAAAATATAAATAAAATCTTAAATCATGGTAAGTCAGGGAGGTGCGAGGAGAGATGGATGGATGGATGGAGGATGAGAGGAGCTCGTGGTTAAATAATAACTGCCGCACGGGTCGATCTTTAAGGTTAAGCAACGCTTGACCACCAGGATGGTTTTAGTGAAGTAAGAATCCGACACTTTTTTGTCTTATCTCTAGAAGTCAAAGCACCTTTTAAAGGTGTCTCCCAGAAAACAAAAAGGTAAGTAACGTAATTATACGCTGCGAAAGGATATTCCGAAAATAAAACCTTAGCCGTGTTTAGCAGCTAGCGTTATATGCCTGTCCATAGAAAAAGGTGCGACCGCAATAAACTATTAACTATCTACCGGCCTTCAAGCCAGTGTATCATCGAAGTAACAACGAGTAGGCGTGCAAACAAATCAGCTGAGATCGATACGATAACAGTCAAGTTCATGGCCCGATATATCCGAGGTGGGCTCATAAGTTTGCTCGGCACTGTACTTTAGTGTAATTTTTATTGGCCCGTCCTTTTTTATCACATCAGTGAGCCATGTTTTCTTTATTATTATTTGGTTTGCGGATAAAGGACCATATCATCCAGATAATAATATAAGTCAGATCTGACAACAGTTAAATTGGTCTTTAATAGTGGGAATTTTATCAAGAAATCGAGAGAGAGAGAGAAGTACCACCGAGTTCATCAAGGCCAGGTGCGCAGTACTCATAACCAGTGTGCGTGTATGACCAGATGTATGCTATGAACTTTAATGAAGCACAAGGCTTTTTATTTTTGTTTGATTTGCGGATAAAAGGACCATATCATCCAGATAATAATATAAGTCAGATCTGACAACAGATTTAAATTGGTCTTTGATAATGGGAATTCGTTCGAGAAATCAAGGAGAGAGAGAGAGAAGTCTAACTTGTAAAGTAGAAAGCCAGCCACCGAGTTCACCTAGGCCATGTGCGCAGTACTCATAACCAGCAGTGTGTGTATGACCAGATGTATTTATTTATTTATTTAAGTATACACGTATAACATTACAGGTCACACCTAAGGCGTTACACAATAAGATAAAAAAAACTAATGAATCAGAAGACATAATCTTAATTAAATATATCTACTTATATACAAATAATAAAAAACACGATATAACAAAAAACACGAAGAAAAATACAAAAAAAAAAACTTACAAAAGTAAAAGAAAAAAATGTACAAAGAATACATAATACTATTATTCACTAATCTAAATTTCATCCATCTTAAATCCGGTGCTGATGTCAGAAGGGCATTTAGCATTGTATGCGCCCGAACTAGAGGCGAGATAGCTCGGGACTAGAAAAGCCGGTGGCTTCGTGGTCTAAGCTGTTGTTTGGGCACCACACGAACAAACAGCCTCAACAACTGCGCCACGAGCTCCTGGCAATCGGACTCTCCCCGACGTATGAACCTTAATGTAGCAAAAGGAGTATGCAAGGATCTTAGCAAGTGGCGTTCTGTTCTGCTCGTATGGGCAAAAGTATATATAAGTTTGCGTATACAAGACCTCATGCTCGCAACCTACAGTCGCACAGAAACAGTCAACGTAGCCGAAATCAGCACGGGAAAATATAGAAACTGCCCCTGCCAATAGATCATTATGAAAAGCGTTTACAAAACCGACATAGGACTTTGTCTGATCATGTGCTAATGGTGTGCACACGTGTTAGTATCTCTCCCACATATTTCATTAACGCTAGGAACTTTGTTGGCAAGGCTTCAATCTATACCAAAATACTATCCATCCATATTCTATATTAATTAATATTATAAATGCGAAAGTACCTATCTCAGTCTGTCTGTCTCAGTAGTCTGTCTGTCTGTTACCATTTCACGTTAAACCGCTGAACCGATTCAGATGGTGGATATAGTTTGAGACCCTGGGAAAGACGTAGGATAGTTTTTATTCCGAAAATCTTCCTTAAGGTGTGGAATAGCAAGTACTAATGCCACGCAGATGCAGTCCCGAGCAAAAGCCACTAATCTTTATTTTTTTTGTTAGATTTGTTTGTAAGTTTGCTTGTAATGGATAAACTCAAAAACTTCTTAACCGATTTTGAAAATCCTATCACCAGTAGAAAGCTACATTATTCCTGAGTAACATAGGATTTTTTTATCCCGAAAACCAGTCCTGGGGTGGGCCACGGGAGCGAAACCGCTAGGAAAAGCTAGTTCAATATATTCCTCTTCACTTTCCGCTGCTCAAGGTTTCAGTTTTTTTATCAATTACAAAATCTTTTTCAAAATAACGACATGCAATTTGTTGTTGTAATATGAAAAAATGATGTTTCAACAGAGTATTTTGGCAAGGCCGTGATGTACGTTTAAATATAGTTAAAGCTTTCTGTTACGTCAATGACAGGTACTTTGAGATTAGACTATCATGTCTGCATGTGTTTCTACGTTCATGGGTTGAAGTAGTGTGTGGGTCTGGGTAGGTAAACTTGTAATAAGTATACTTAGGTACATTAGTATAGGTATAGGTAACAAAGTAAGAGAAAGGCGTTTTTAAATAAGTAATATAATCCAGCAACACGATAAATCTGTATGATATAATCATAAAATCAAAACAAACCAATATTTACTGCATTTGTTAAGTTCTAGTCTCTCTTCTTGAATCTCATGTAGATGACTGTAACTAACCCGTGTTTCGTTCAAAAACCATATCAACAATTGTGGCTCATAATAATTTAATTTATTAATAATAATTTTGTTTAATTAATTTATCTTGGTGACGCCTTGTTTGTACAATTTATTCTGTTGACATTTTAATCCATAATATTTTTTTTATTTTTATTTGACACTTTAATACGTAATAATTTTTATTTTTTGACCTTTCATCTGTAATATGATATATTTTCTGTTTGTATTGTTTTTAATTTTTTGTAATAATTTAACAATTTTATATTCATATTTCAATTTGTTGTATATAACTTCGTTATCTCTTTATACACATGGCTTTTTAAGTTTTATCAACAGCACTTAATTATATTTATAAAAAAAATATTTCCAATGTGTAAGCGCAAGTCGTACTAATTTTGTAAAATGTTTTTTTTTTCGTATATTATGTGGAAAATGTCGCTGGGTGCACATTTGTTTTTTTTCTTTATAAACTCATGTATTGATTTCGTGTGTAGTCGTTTGTTTTCCCAAATAAATTAATAAAAATATCTACATTAATGCAATAACCTTAATTTGTAGGAAAGCTGGCCGCAACATTGGTGTCAAGCAAAAATGTAGCGTATCATTTATATCGATGTTACCAGCCAAACCCAGACCCTAGAGTAAACCGGATATACTAGTTTAGACTAGGACAATCTAGTTTGGCTTATACGCCTTAACTAGGCTTTCCAGAAGAACAACCTATACAAGTACCAAAGTCAAAGTATATTGCAAAAAAATTAAGCGACTGTTATTTTTTTAACTATAGATACTATTGTTAGGATAAAATCAAAATGAACTAGTTTATTTCAAATAAACCTTAGAGGTACTTTTGAATTTTCAAACAAACAAAAAAAAGAGAAAACTAGTTGCATATTCGCAAGCGTTTGTAGGTCTCAATGGAGAAGAATTAGCAAGAAACTCCACGGACACTCTTTTCCATCAGTTTTAATTACAAGTATTTGGTTACATCATTCTTGTTTTAAAATACATATATGTGAGAACGATGTAACAAACAAATAAAAAATATACAATGACAGGCCGAGGCAGCTAAGTTATGACCAATCTCAACTGATGGAATACTAAGAGCAATTGACAGATTGGGGATGGATGGAGAGAAAAAGGAAAGCCAAACAAAAGATAAATGGATTGTGTGAGGAATAACATGAAAGAGTAGGGAGTCATTGAAAGTGGTTGACAGGACAGAATGAAAGAAAACATGTTGCGCCGACTCAAAGTAACATGGGACAAGGGCTGATGAAGATTATTTGACAGTTCAACGCCCTTCGACTTTTGGTCTTTAATCCTCATCTCATCGAACCCAGTAAGTTAAAGCCCTCATGAGTCTCATTGACCTTCCCCAACGAACACCGGATGTTTCATCAAATCCTTCAGACCAAAACATATATTGTAGTAGGTGGCGCAAATACAGACAATCCTTTAAGCTTAACCGACGCCAATGCAGACGTACAAAGTAATATTATTATAATTTTGTAGTAAGCAAATAGAGATAGTCTGTTATTATTTGCTTTTTAAATATCACTGCTTTATTTTATGGCATCTTTAAAAGTGGCACGTGTTAAGATGACGGTAGACCAAGTAAACGAAATAAATACTATGAAGTCTTGTATTACGGCACAACTTATGAATAATGCAAATATAAGTCTTGATTCCATATAAGATGTGTCAGAATTGTGATTCTTGGTTGTTGGATTACCTGAGAGAGAGACTAACATTCTATCAGCGACGGCGATTGTCAAAAATACCAATTTGCTTAAGATTAACCACGTCACATTTCTGTAGCGCAAGTCAATCCCATAAATTATGGACTTTTTGACAATTATTGCAAGATAGAATGTCACTTTGTCTAGGCGGCCTGATGCTGGGCGAAAAAGACTGAGCAATATCATTTAGTTTTCAAGTCTTCAACCTACTTAAAAATACCGGCCAAGTGCGAGTCAGACTCGACCACGAAGGGTTCCGTACTTGTTAAATTGCGGTTTACGATTTATGACGTATTAAAAAAAAAAAACTACTTACTAGATCTCGTTCAAACCAATTTTCGGTGGAAGTTTACATGTGGTAATGTAGAAGTTACAGGGAGGGGACACATTTTGCCACTTTGGAAGTGTCTCTCGCGCAAACTATTCAGTTTAGAAAAAAATATATATTAGAAACCTCAATATCATTTTTGAAGACCTATATATATTTAGTTTCAGTTTCAAGAATGGGAACCCCTAAAATTTATTGCTTTTTTCTATTTTTGTGTGAAAATCTTATTGCGGTTCACAGAATACATCTACTTACCAAGTTTCAACAGCATAGTTCTTATAGTTTCGGAAAAAAGTGGCTGTGACATACGGACGGACAGACTGACAGACAGACATGACGAATCTATAAGGGTTCCGTATTTTGCCATTTGGCTACGGAACCCTAAAAAGGAGTAGTTTCTCTATTTCGATTGTACCTATGTTTTTTTGTATGTTTGTTACGCGATTACTCCGGCAATTATGGACCGATTTTAAAATTCTTTTTTTTTAAAGATATGTCGAATAGTTAAATAACTCATCATCATCATTTCAGTCGAAAGACGTCCACTGCTGGACATAGGCTTCCCACAAACGTCGCCACATTGATCGGTCCCGTGCGTCTCGCATCCAGCGGATCCCCGCAACCTTCACCAGGTCATCGGTCCACCTGGTGGGAGGCCTTCCATCTGACTATGGTAAAGCACATTTTAATAAATGGTTCTAATGGAAATGGTACCGTCGAACTGATCTGGTGATGTCATGTAGGTAATTATTACCTATGTTTTACAAATAAATGATTCTGATGAAGCCGGAAGGTAGGCACCGGAACTCCGTAATAAAACAATGTATCCTAGTCTTGTTGGAATTGTTATGAGAATCCCTCTGGCTATAAATGATTTTCATGGTAATATATGGTACCAAAACTGAAAATAAAAATCCTTTCAACAAAAAAATTTAACTGACTTCCAAAGTGAAAAATAACAATATTTTCGGCAGTAGAAGTCAATAACGAAAAAAATTGGTACCAAAGACACCGACTTCCGAAAATAAAGTTATTTTTCACTTTGTAGTGTTTTGTTTTGGAAGTCGGTTTTTTTTTTTTTTGTTAAAAAGATTTTTATTCTATGATAGATTCACGTTCCTAATTCCTAAAACTAAATAATTTTGTATAGCTTGTCCCTTTAAATTCAGAAACTGAAATTATAATTACAATACAGTTCCAGCACCCATAATTATAATTTACCCATAGAATTACGTTGTTTTGTAAAAGAGATGTGTAACTATATTGGTATACTTACAATAAACGAAATATATTATTATTCTATTCTATTTAGCATGCATTTTAGCGTTCAAGGGGCGATTCTCCATACATTGTACGATATTCCCATTGTTTTATAGAAACATTTTAAAAACTGTTGATAATACAATTAGTAATACTTCTCCACGTAAACATTGGTAAGTACTTCTTAATGACTCAAGAACACTTTGAAATAATAATGACAATATAGGTACATTTTGTCTTACAATAGAATAATGGACAAGAGTTTTTGTTAGCAATTGTTGTCCATATGATTGGACCAAACTATTACTGCCGTGTGGATTTGAAGGTGTTCGATTTGTGTCAATTCAACGCACGCTTGTTTAAAATGCGATGCATATTTTATTTCATCATTTGGGGGCTTTCATAGGATATTTTGGGGCTACGTCGTGTCTAGCATTAGAACCACCACATCTTTACCAATTGATTTAAGGAAATATAAACTTTTCCGAAGATTTTCGATGACAAAAAAAAACCCATAAGAACTTCAACCGCATAATTATATTTTAAAATCTACAGCCTAGTCATAAATACAGTCATAATTACAACCCAATTAATTGTTTTACACCCGGAAAAAAAAATTTTTTTGCAAAAAAATACTATCGAATTCCAAAATCCATATCGCAAAAAAATAAAGACAGAAGTCGGTAGTATTTTTTTGTAAAAAAGTTTTTTATTTTTCCCTTTTTAGTTCACCTAAAATAGGCAAGTTGTTTAGTAAGGTACCTATAACGCCAGAATAGATTACCCGAATAACAAGAAACTTGAACATAACCGATGAAATGAGAGATCTGCGTACCCCTTTAGAGCGTACTGGCGTGATGTTATGTTATGAAATGGTATAAACAATAAACAGACATGCGATTGCAGCAATTCCGAATGATTTGCCGTCACATATTGAAGAGTTCTGTTGTATATCTCCGAAGTTCTTCATCAGATCTTCACCAAATTAAAATGGGACCGATTTCGAAACATACTCTTTCAAACAAACAAATAATTTTCAAAATCGGTCCACAATTGACGGAGATATCGGTAAAACATAAATAAAAAAAAAAGTGTATTAAGTCGAACATAGAACCTCCTCCTTTTTGGTAAGTCGGTTACCAAAAAACGTATATACCATTTGGTAGAATGTCTACCATACATAGGCTATTGCGAGGGCAGTAGACCATGTATGCTAGAAATTCTATGAAGTAAAAAAAGTGTAAAGATCTAATTAAATAAAAAACGTTGATGAAAAACGTCCATTTACTTTGAACAAAGGTAGTTAATTTTCAGGCAAGCATAGCGTCACCACCATTCACGCTTCAGTCTGTATGATTCACATTTATTGGGTTCACAATAATAATTAATATACATTCTTCAACCTTTTTGTAACTAAGTTACAAAGCATATTTTTCAGATTGATTTTATTCATGACTACCTTAACCGACCTAGAAGCCTTTAAAAATGCGTATGTGTTTCGGAAAAAATATTTTCAGTTCTTATGAGACTTTTCATGCATTGAATGGGGACTTCTGGTTTTGAGAAACTCTATTATTCATCTGCAGTTACAGATTTACACGCTTTCCGAACGTGCTGGCTAGGCACTCTTCCGCACTCTTTGGGTCTCTGTTTTGAGTTCACCAGATTTAAAACAATTTTTTTTTGTTTCGTCATTTGTTTCAGAATCAAATGATGATGTTTATGTTGATGAAGATGACATACATAGCTTTTGCTATAGATGCTCTCATCAAATAAAAAATATGCAAAAAAAAACTTTTTAAAACAAGCTTTTTTCCTATTCTTCTCAGCAAATCCTTACATTTGATACCCATATCATGGTAGTGCACAAAAAATAACTAGTCCGCCATCTTGGGCCGTCCGCCATATTGGATTTAGAATGACACCACTTAGGTAACCATGCATTGTCATCCAAACTAAACGAGTATGCAAGATTTGATCCGAACACTTACATACATACAATGTAAGTTAAATAAAAACTTGTATAAAACAAAAGGTCTCCAATACCTTGAAGTAACGACAACCCTATAACAATGTAGGACAATACTGTTTATCCGATAGTGAGAATCTCTTGTCTATAGAATAAGTGATTCAATCGATAAGAAACTAGATTTTATGTCAATTAATTACAATGAAAACTACTAATTTTCCTCCTTATTACAGCTATTATGATTTGGTATACATAACATCATGCCTGTATTCCAAGAAAGGTTAGGCAGAGACCCGGGAATCGAACCTATGGTCCCGAGAATTGAGAAATTGCGAACACTAGACCAAAGAGGCAGTAAATTTTTATGTCAATTAATAACAATAAAAACTATTATTTTTTCCCTACTTATTAAAGCTATTATGATTGGGTATACATTTAAAATTAAAACCTCTTCAAGTTGCGCCTGCGCATGCCAAATGCTAATGCGTTGTAACGAGGACACAACATCCCAAGTACAAGTATGTAATTATGACGGCCTTGTTTGCGCTTATCCTCAAATGCACTAGAAATCGATGAAACATAATTTTCTATGAAACAGGTAGGGGTACTACAAATTAAATTTTATTTGAGGTTTTTTAATCTTGAACGAATAATATTTTAATAGCTAGCATGCTCATGAAGCCCGCAAAACGTAACTAAAATAGCAATGTGACAGCTGACTGTTTATATTGACAGCCTGTGTTCGATTTTCAAAATCTCATAGTGCTACCCTAAAGCTGGAAACAAATTATCGGACGCGACTTACAGCCGCGGCTGATGTGTGCACAGTCGTATGGGACGCGGCTGCCAGATCTCTATCAGACGTCCGAACGCCCAAGGTCACGTCCGCGACATACGTCCGATAGGCTGCACAATGCAATGTACATTCATTACCTAGATACTCTATAAGTCGCAGCTGTAAGCCGCGTCCGATAATTTGTTTCCAGCTTTAAGCTGGGAACAAATTATCGGACGCGGCTGACGGACGCGGCTGACGGACGCGGCTGACGGACGCGGCTGACGGACGCGGCTGACGGACGCGGCTGACGGACGCGGCTGACGGACGCGACTTACAGCCGCGACTGATATGTGTGCACAGTGGTTTGGGACGCGGCTTGCGGACGCGTCCGAGCGCTTATTCCATAGAAAATATAACTTATTCAACGAAGATTGTGTTTACGTAGAAACATGTCAAGTAGTAAAAGTGAGGACGCAATTCTCTGCTGCGAACACACTCAATAAATTTGTCTTCCATTTTTATTTATAACCCCGCACGCACGTGCGAGATAGCGCCTAGTCCGAGTTGTTCTGACGCTCGGACGCGTCCCGTAGCCCGTGCACACCGTCCGTGGACGTTTACGGCTGACACAAACATCCAGCGGGCCAGATCTCTATCGGACGTCCGAACGCCCAAGGTCACGTCCGCGACTTACGTCTGATAGTTTGCACAATGTAATAATGTACATTCATCACCTAGATACTCTATAAGCCGCGGCTGTCAGTCGCGTCCGTAAGCCGCGTCCGATAATTTGTTTCCAGCTTTAATGTTGATGTTTTTTTTTTTAACTTTGCCCTACACTATCAATTTCTCATATATCGCGTAAATGTATGCAGCATCAACCAGCTCTCAGTTAGCCTCAATTTGAAAAGAAATCGCAATAGGGACAATATCGAAAGCACTTGTAAATAAAAACATTGCACAATTTGATTGTTGACTCATTTCATTCATAATTTAAGCCGGCCTATCGTTTTATTGTTTACTACTCGCTAGGCTATTGACCCATCGACATATTCTTTTAGTTTCATTGAAATTCTCGTGAGTTGTAAAAAGATAATGAATGTATTGTAGGACTACCTTAATAATAATGAAGGAACCTGTTCACGATACCGGTTACTATCTATTTTTATATATTTTAAATGTTTTTAATAAATAAATATTTAAATATGCAAGATACTATTTTACATATTATGATTAGATTGAACGAGTAAATAAATGAGAATAATTATGTAGATCCGATTTCTAGCATCGAGATTCGAGAAATGTCTTTGACGGGATCCAGTCAAGTCCAGCCATTAGGCGTATTGCATAATCAAAAACAATTAATTTTTTTGAAACCGCATTATAGTCCTTCCAATCGTAGTATTTCAAAGGCGTCACTAAATGTCTGCAAATAAATCTAAATCATGCCTTTGTATACACATAATAGGTAGGTATGGTTAGAAAACCTTGTGGAAATCACTGTTTATCTTGAAGTGCAACATTTAAAACGTCATTTGTTTTATATTTCAACAATGCCCATAATAATACCTTAAAATTATTATTTGATCATTATTCACTGATATGTACTATTATATTTATAACAAATTGCGACATTAACTTCAATGATCCATTATACAATTTTGTTACAGAAACATTGTATAACTATTGTATCGTACTATAATATTAGTAAACAAACCTGCACTATTAAATCCGTCAACCATGTCCTGATATCAGGAGCAGCGGTTGACATCTCAGGCCCCATGGTTGTTGAAAAGTCCATCACATCGGTGAAATTCATTTTTTAATTTTTAATAGGCTGTACGCCTAACTTCCTTTGCACAAAAAAAAAACACTGTACGGTTCCCGCTAAAAGTACGAACTGTCACATCGCGCGCCGAAGAAAGAGTGTTAACAAAAACTGATAAAAGTATCATTTAAACATCTAGATAATACAAAATATTTCATAAAGATATTCGTCATGGACGGAGCCAGTTGTTCGAATGTTGTGCGACGATAACACGCGACCGTGCGGCTCGTGCTTCGCGCGACGACTGCTTAAAACATAACCTAACTGTAACTACTTTTTAGCAGTAAACTATATGGGAATAATCAAGTAAGTACACACACACTTATTATATTTTTAACATAATCCAATTGAGTCTGTGCCAGAATATATTTTTGGGAGATTTTAAACTCTCTGCCTATGGATCAATTTATCAATGTTTTGATAAAAGTTGGCGTGCGCAAATATTATTTTTGTCCATAATATTTAAGCGCGAGGGTTTGACGTCGGACCGGCTGCGAAGGTGAAAAGAAAACTGTGAAAATAGATTCTAATGACATATCAGACTGTGTCCTGTCTGGCTGGCGAGAATACTTTATTAATTTTTGAAACATATTATGAAGACATTGCCAAATATAGCACTGTTGTGATCGCCAGTGACTTGATAGAACGTGTATTTTCGTTAACGCTTTTATCAGCTAATTGAGAATTTATGCTATCGTTAAAGAACAAGACGATCAATTAAAGGTGTCAATTCGTTCAGTTGTCCTTTGGGGAGACATCCAAGGGAGTGTATTGGGCATCACATACGGACTAACATTCGCTATCGATCGCTCACGTTGTACGTAAATGTAATTCCTGATTTCTCATACTTTTTACCCGACTGCCGAAGGAGGAATATATGTTTATTTCTATGTGGCGTTCTAAAGACCAAACGCGTTGGCTGATTTTGATGATTCTTATGTCAATCGATTCGTTTTAATCTTGCGAGTGTCACTGACTACATTAAAATCGGAAAATAGAAAATGGAGGCTTTTGGGCGCCATATTGTGGGAGCCCAACATTTTTTCCTTCCAAACCCATCGTGTGGAATATCAAAATAAAGGGTTTTAAGAGGTGATTTCAAACATATATAAAACTTATATTTCAAATGTACCTAATTCGTAAATAAAAAAATTCACAAAAAAAAAACCCCAGATGCATAAGAAGCAAACTAATAAGACGTAAACATGAAGAAAATCATGCCGTGCAGTCGTAGGATACATCTGTTTTTGGTCAGCTAGCTCGCTAATATGAATCCTTCGACTGCACAGCATGATTTTCTTCCTAGTCACGTGTTTTTATTTAGCTTCATAAGCAGTTGGGTTTTTTGACTTTTTGAATTAATCTTTCCCTTGTTCAAGTCACTTTTCGTCGGGCGTTTGTACACAATGGGATCGCTAACTATCATTGTCACTTAATATTTTCTATGTCTATAACTTTCATTATATGATTAAACATAAATGGCAAAATGTGGGTTTGCTTTTGGTCCACCTCTGTCCAACCCTTCGGGGATACAGGCGTTATGTTATGTATGAGTACTATTTCATTAAATATATTTTCTTTTATTTTTCTATAAGCTAACTAGCTGACCCCCGCGGCTTCGCTAACGTCAAGTGGCTACCTACCTACCATTACTACCCTACACTACCTAATGAAAAAAAAAACATAAACCATCTACTAAATAGTCCGAACAAAGCCTAAACATTTGGTTTGGATAGGTGAACCCGTTCTTGAGTTATAAGATTACAATGAAAAGTGGTATTGATTTTTATACATAAGCTTATTTTAGCATTATTTAAAATCAATCTTCATTTATTTAGTATTTATTACGGCATCTTAATATAAATCATGCCATCTATACATAATGTTTGGGTCCCAAAATAGAATGATTCATGTTAATCAGATCGTTTGTATAGCTACTCGTAACACTATTTTTAACCGGGTGTGGGCTATTTTCGTCAGACACAGCAGAGATTCTTGTAAACATTGCAACTTTTACGATTAATCCATCTAAGACATTCTAAGATTTATACTTTTATAATCACGGTTATCCTGCTCTTATACCAATATATTTCGGTTTGGCGCAATGTCTTTATTTTCCATGCCTCTCTCTATTAGTCTGTCATTTCAGAAGTCACCCCATTTCTAGACATCATCTTTCGCAAAGTCCATCCATCGTTTCTTTGTTCTTCAATTACTCTTATCCACATTCATACTCAAAAATTCCCCCACGACATTTTCTATAATATTTAAATTTTACTAGCTTCTGCCAGCGGCTTCGCCCGCTTGAAAAGTGTTTTCTTATCATAAGGGAACATATAACCGGGATAAAAAGCCTATGTGCTTTTCCAGACTATAATCTATGTCTGTGCCAAATTTCATCCAGATCCGTCCAGCCGTTTTAGCGTGATTGAGTAACAAACATACATCCACACACACACATCCATCCAAACTTTCGCATTTATAATATTAGTAAGATTTTTCGTTAAATAGAGATGTGAAATCGCTGACAACGGTGAAGGAAAACATCGTGAGGAAACCTGGAATTATAAATTTGATATCGAAAACTCGCACTGAGCAAGCGTAGTGATCTATGCTCATGCCTTCTCTGTATGAGAAGATGCCTTTTCCCTGCAGTAGTACAGTAATAGCCTGGTATTATTATTAATTTTCATTCCGTTGGCTACGAAATAACCTTTAAAAACATAACCTGAGCCCGCGGCTTTTCCAATGTGTTAAGTTTTTGTTAAAGCTAATTCCGTCACCTTGTCCCATCAGTCTGTCTGTTTTATAAAGCACACGGTCGGTATTTGGCTGTTTCATATTGATGAAGTTTCCGTTTACCATAATACAACCATTACTATTATGCCAAGGTTTGTCTCAAGTATACTCTATAGTTTGAAAACTCGCAGCGCGGTAAATCTTTGCTAAGAATCCGATTCCATTCCTCGCCATAGGATTTTCTACGCTTTGAAACTTGAATATGATTCATTTAAAAGACTTTTGAAAAGTTTCAAACTTTGTGAAATCGATAAGTATTTGTAGTCATAATAAAATAAAAGGAAAATTGTAGTTATATTAATTGTCATTCGTCACTCAAAAAGCAGCCAAGTTTAATGGGATTGGGCCGGCCACGTTTGCCGCATGTCGAACGAGTCATGGGCTAAAGCTGCCACAGTGTGGGTCACGGCAAATGTAAGGCAACATCGCGGCAGTCCCAGGCCACAGATAATATACTACTAGCATACCCAGGCGAAGATGGCGGAACGAGCTTGACACCTACAGTAAGGACAGGTCTACACTTGCCCAAAACCGGGAGAAATGGAAAGTGAAAAGGGAGGCCTTTGCCCTGCAGTGGGACAATGCAGGCTGACAATTAAATTAAATAATTATGTTCAGCATGAGGTCCTGGGTTCGATCCTCGCGTTGGGCAGCGATATTGGGTTTTCCATCAGGAAATTCCAAATCGCAGTTCGGAGACTGGATTTGTGCCCGGTAGTATTTATTTTTGACATGGGTATTTTATACGCAGTAGGAACGATGCCAATTACAAGCGTAAACAAAGGTATTAAAACATTTATATGTTAATTAACATTTATCAAGGCCGACCATGATGTGTTATCTAAGCTAATATAGTACTAATGAACCATATCCGGCTCGAAGGACCAAAATAATTATTTTATTTTATTTTGTGTTCGGTGTAGGTTAGGTAGGTAGTTTGATTGGCTTGGAGCATTTCCAGCCAGCTTTAAGTAACCTAGGCCAGCCAACGTTCTCTTTAGAAAACTCAAGACTTACATGCTACTCTTCACGTGTTTATACATTTTTATTTAACGATGCATCGGACTTAATGCACTTTGCGCCTTTCCTCCATTTGTCAATTTTATCAGTTTTATCTAATGATAAGCCGAGTTGGCTGTTGTCCTGAAGTTCTAACATATACTAATAAAACTGATTAAAAGCCCAAATGATAACTTCACCAAATGTAGCACAATTTAGAATGATATAAATATAAATGTGACTCAGTCGATCTATTACTACATTTTCACGGCAAAACTATCGAACTGCAGCCCCGCGTTAATGGCTTATGGCAGAGGTGTATCGTGGTATTTACTTCCGTCTTGGTAATTAAAAACTATTTTCCAAGTTTGAATCCGAGAAAGAAAATGCACACCGATCTAATATGATTTTTAAACCTTACAACACAGAACTCAGAAGGCAGGCATGATAGACAACCATTTATCTCAAGATAATTGCTTTTCGGCTTTCTGATCGAAAAATTGGAGTCGTATTTGCAGGCAATCAAAGTTACCTCCCTAAGAGGCACCTGGCTTAATAATAGCGTAGTCAGGCGTAGTACAGACTTTGTACCTACAAACCTTGTACAAAAACGTCTAACCACCAAGGGCCGTACTATAACGTGTCAACGCCATCATGATTCCGCTTCTTTCTAAGAAAGAAGAACGCCATCATGATTCCTCTATAAAAAGGGATAGTGGTAAGGCCCCGCGTACGTAACTAATCAAAATACTCAGCCTTAATGACCCCCAAAAATTAACTACACGATCGTTATTAAGCCAAATTAATAAATGAATCGCCGACACGAAGGGCAAAAATGAATTGGTAATTCTAAGCCTTTCTCAAATGATGCTACCAGGATGACGGGACAGGATTCAGGACATATATTGTGAGTCAGCAATATCAAAATGTCTCGGGTTCAAAAGGTTTCGTAGGAACCGTCTTCATTAATGATCTATGCCTGAAGAATGGGAAATGGGTGTATTCATTGTTACAATAGGAATTTAACTTTATTGTAGTTTCAGTGCCTAGTAAGATTTACGACACCAGCCAATAACGCCGCAATTTCCTAACTTTAATATCACAAATGCCAAAGTAAGTTTATTACGTTTTCACGCCTTAATTGCTGAACTAATTTTGATGAATTTTGGTACAGAGACCCTAGAGACGGCTATAGACTAAGTACTTCTTTTTGCATAAAACTTGAAGGGGGAGAAATGGGAGGAGTTTGTATGAAACTTGTATTATGTCGTCCCATTTGCTTCAAACTTTGCAGAAATATTGTTAACCCTAAATGGAATTGATTGACAAAATATATATTAACGCGGGGCAGAAGCAAGTCAGAAATAAATATGGATGAAAAAAAAGTTCTAGCATATCGCTCAGAGCATAAGTAAGTACGACTTCATGTATAGATGATATTAACACATCATTATGGTTAATTTCAGAACGTGAGCTCTGTATATACTTTTACATAGTATATAATTGCCATAATCATATCTCTGCGCAAAAGTTGTGCTGTCATTTCTACAACATAGTCCTTTAATGTTGGACACCAAAGTTGCGTTGTGTACAAAAGCCTTTTTCAGCGGTCATTCTAAGGGCAACTTTATTACTTTACCCCACCAAGGTCATTAGTTACCATGGGGATTGGTTGGGTTGGTACTCATATATCCACAAGCCTTCAAGGTTGTCATGATGAAGACAAAGTATGGCGATAGATACGCAGGTTGTATTCATTTTGCTGCGCAAATCTAGAAGTTTGCGATTTGCAATTGTTTTTTAGCACGATTTTGCGTGTTCGATTTTAAAGCGTATACGTGGTTTTGTAAAAAAAACTTGATGAAACACTATGGGCCTTATTTATTAGAAATCTCAACGTTGTTTAGCAATTGATTAAGTTATTAGCAGATTCTTTATTCAAAATTCTCTATAAAAAATGAATTTGAATATAGTATGTGCTAATAAATCGCTAAGGCCTGCTGTCCACGGAGTGCCACAGACGCTTAGCTTCATAGAAGCTTCAAAATACACCATGCAGCTTGTGAAGCCCAGCGTACTGAACAGGCGTATTGTGTACGCCCCGGTATGACATGCAGTACGGCAGGCGTCATGAAGCCTGCATGAAGCGACGCGATTGCGACGTTGACGCTCCGTCTACAAAGTTTTATAGATTTGTATGTAAGCTGCTAGCAGGCGTAGATCACTCGTACAATGACGAATACGCGTCTATGAAGCTACGCTTCCGTGGACAGTAGGCCTAAACAGTGTAGAGATTTTTATAAATAAAGTTGTAGTTGCACAATATGAAGTTTACTTTTGTGGTAATAAATTCTGAATCATAAAAAGCATCGAGACTAAATTACTACACCAAAACATTTTATCTACCAGTAAAATATAAAGTGGGCTTGGTATCATCAGTTAACGTAAGATACCCTTCTATAGACACGTGTAACGAGTTACAAGTCTGTCCCTCATCTCTCTATTTTTGCACGTACGGTCGTACGCCACCAAGGTGAAAAACCGGGCTACCTTCGAAATACTAACATTGATACTATCGCGTGCTGCAAATCTAAATTGTCCTATTTATAGATCAATTATGTTAGTAATACGGCTTCGAAGGACCAACATTTTCTAAGAACCTATATCGTTTTCTACAATATTTATAACTACATATCATTTATCATGACTTAATGATCAGTCTACGCAAGGTATTTTGGAGTCTTATAAGACGCCACGACAGTTACATATTGCTTTAGTTGTTCATTCCTGTCTCTAGACTAACAAAACCTTTTTTATCGTGTGGCAATCTTCATGGCTGTCCTCCGCCTTGAGTCAGGATCTGTCAGACTCCTACTGACTTAAATCACACGGTATTTCTCCTCGGTGCTTCTTGCTGGGGTGCCGGGACCAATACACAATCTCCACGATCACCACAGTAGCGATGGTTTGCCCTAGAAACCCTATCTCTGAGCAAAGAGAGGAGTAAGCGGCTCCTCACCCTTTTAAGACACCGCAATCAGCCAAAAGAGAGTTACAACAAACTTCTGCAAGGAACCATGTTTGGCATCATCATCATCATTATCATTTCAGCCGAAAGACGTCCACTGCTGGATATAGACCTCCCCAGGCGTCGCCACATTGACCAATCCCGTGCGTCTCGCATCCAGCGCCTTCCCGCAACCTTAACCTGCAGCCTAATTGTGTAAGTGAATTCGGCAAAGGAAACAATCTGGTTCTTTCCCAAAAACACACACATACACAAAAAAGTTGAATAAAGATAAATAAAGATTCAACTTTTTTGTGTATGTGTGTGTTTTTGGGAAAGAACCAGATTGTTTCCTTTGCCGAATTCACTTACACAATTAGGCTGCTGGTCATCGATTCACCTAGTGAGAGGCCTTCCAACGTATCTTTTTCCAGTTCGCGGTCGCCGTTCCAGAACTTTTCGTGTTTGGCATTAGCGATTGGTAATAGTGTGTCATGGCTCATCACCATCAACTTCTTGCCCTTCTCACATGTGACTTTGGGCGCAACACATTTTCATCTTCCATTCCTCTCTTTTTTTATCATAACTTCTCACACAGTCCATCCATTTTCTCCCCTCCATACATCCACATTTATATTCATAACTCTTTTAACCACATAATCCATACTGCGTCATGGCTCTCAGAACCAAAAATACCCCAAGATTATAGACTTTAATGTCCAACACTTTTGGACTATCTTGACTATAACTCACTCACAGCGGTCAGTCCAAGGTTTTACGTTTTAGGCATATCTACCCACATATTTAGACTATAGGGCAAAAGTGTTATTCAGACTATTTCGGACCTAATGCCTAACTATGTGCGTGCGTGTGTTATCGCTAAAATACTGCCTAGATATGAATCTAACTACTAATACTGCAGTATTATGTATTTAATTTAACTGATACGTTTTAGTGCTACCAATTTATATTTTATTCAGGAGTTTAATTTTTGTTTAAGTTTTCTAAATAGGTCGTAAAACTTTAGCTGGTTATTATTTATTATAGTTTTGATACAGCCTATTAAACGGACGTCACATTAAAAGTTTATTATTGACGACTCTATGGCAGCCTTTCCCAAAGTGGGCGATAACGCCCCCTTGTGGGCGCTGCAGGCCTAATGGGGGGGCGGTAAGAGACCCAGAAAAAAAATGGAGGCGTTGTGTAGAGGCTTGGGGGGTGATTTGTAACTTCATTTAGCTAGGAGGCCTGGGCCTGCAGTCTCGACATAGCTAACGATCGTTACGCTAGCTAACATTCGTTAACTCTTACCACAAAATAGTAAGTATACAGAAGGGCCACTCCCGCCGTTTCGAAAATTGACTAGCTAAACTTGACAGATTCACTAGGGTTGTAGTGTTCGTGATATTAAATGGATATTTGATGCCCTGTCTACCCTCTAAGGCAAATAAGCATGATATGATGTATGTTTAGACGAATCTATGTATTTATGTTTGTAACTTGGGCAACCTACCCTTTTTTTTTAATTCGGAATCAATATAGTAGCAACCCTAGTGAATCTGTCAAGTTTAGCTGTCAATTTTCCAAACGGCGGGAGTGGCCCTTCTGTATACTTACTATTTTGTGGTAAGAGTTAACGAATGTTAGCTAGCGTAACGATCGTTAGCTATGTCGAGACTGCAGGCCCTGTTAGACACCGACTGCGTGAGCTCTCGAAGTCTCGACTCCCAACTACAACTTGTGAACATCAACTAATATTAGTTAAGAGATTGCTCAAACTCGGTTCGATATTTCTCTCCGCGTAATTCATTTAGCTGCCCTGTTTTATTGAATATATACAATAAAAATTATGTCAATCGGTCGCTCCGTTTCGAAATGAAAGTAGACACAAACAAACAAATAAAAAGGCAACAAACATACTTTCGCATTTTAATAGTTATTAGTACTCCTAGATAGGTAATTTTCGTAGATAGTAAGTAGACCGCGGGCAATCATGTTTTAACAAGTTTTTGTTAAATAACTCGAATTGTGCATTCCTGTATCAATCTCGTTTATTAAAAGTCTCGTTTAGAATTAATGTTTAATCTCCGCTAATATAGCTCACAATAATTGATTAATTTAATTTGAAGTTATAGTGGTTTTTAAGTTGGTGAATAAATGGGAGCGCTAAAAAAAAAATATTCTTAAAGTGGGCAGTAGACAAAATAAGTTTGGGAACCCCTGCTCTATGGGAACAGTTCTGCAATAGTCGCATATCAATATCTAGAGGCTTGCATCGCTATAGTTTAAAGATTCGTCAGTTTGCCAAAACAGTGTTAAATGAACGAATAAATATTAATCTAGAGCATGCCAAGAAAGCACAAAGGAAATAAAATAAAAATTATTAAAATTAACAAATTGTATAGTTATTATTCATTTGATAATGGCTATTTCCTTGCTTTCAATGCTCGTCCTTATCATAGTTTGCCATAAATTCAGTTCCAAACCCATAAAACCTTTCATATAACGCCTAGGTCGCACAATAACTCCGACACCACGATATTAGCTATAACTTTTTACTGTTCATAATTCTTTGAATTTAACTAGCATCTAGATACTTCTTGCCAAGTCTAGCCATTCAGCTTTCACGTAATTAGTTTGTAAAAAACACATAGGTATCCTATTACAATTATCTTAATAACAGGCGGAAAGCTACCAAGCTTTCTAGCTGAAATTAATACACGAACAAACACCTTTGTTCAAAACATGTTTCATTTTAGTCTTTTACAACAACGTAGTCGCGGACTTCTAATCTCTGTATAGACACCACAGGGTATTAACGATATTACCAGGTACTATCCCAACTCCTCAACTATCACAATCAGCCTATAATGTTCCAAGTGCTGGGGAAAAAGGTCGCCTTTCTGTGAGAGTGGACCGGAATCCACTACGCGGGCCGTACTTTGGTACAGGCTTAGAGGTCATTTGTTTTAGATTTTTTGGTTCTGGCATGTCTTGGTGGTGATGGGTTCGCATAAAGTTTTTCTTCTCCGTTTTGTGAGTAGCGATGATGAAATAAATTACACAGAATAAAGCGCATGCCCGGACTAGAAATTTTACTAATTCTACTCAAGACTATTTAAGGTTAGGTCTAGATTTCCTAAGACTTAGTATCAAATTAACCCCTTTTCCACTTAAAGGCCTAAGTAAGGTACGGTTTCCAAATAATGCAGTGTCTGCATATGAAAACAAATTGAGAGGTTAGGAGGCACGTAAAGCGGTCATCTGTCACCAGAGCATCGAGCGGTCTATGGCTCGCCCTACAATTACGACCAGACGTTCTAGGTTCTACGCTGTTTGAAAACGAGTTATCTATTAATAGATATGGGTAATATTATGTCGAAGCTAGGTAAACAAATCCAAAATCGCGAGTTGTAATTTGTTAAAGATTTTATTGCTAGCTTTGACCACGAACGACATGGTGCGAGGAACTAGACAGATTTCGCCATAACTGTAAGCGTAAGCGTATAGCGTATAGCGCATAAGAGTAAGCGTGGACCCGTGAAAACTGTAAAAAGTGGAGGGCTATGCCCAGGTGTAGCCCAGAACAGGCACGCAAAAAAAAATGCTAGCTTTACGGCGGCGATTTCGAAATTTTCGGTCCAGTCTAGGGTTGGAATTCCCAGAAATATTTACAGCGTATGGATGACTTATTTTTTATTTAGTCGATAATCTAAAAAGCATGCTGTGGCCTCCTATAATTGAGGGAGTGCACTTGTCATTACTTCATATTGATGATTCATTGTGTTTTTTATGTCCGTCTTTCGTTGGACGTCCTGAATAAATAAATAAATGACTATAGTCTAAAAAGCTTACAACCCCAATAGTTAAGTTTAGGCTATGCGTTTATGCCCCAGTTTCTCACACGAAAACTATCGTAATAAGTTGACAAATTTAAAAGCGCCTAATTTGCTGTAATTGGCTTGCTTGAAAATACTAGTCATACCGGATATACATAGAAGAAACCGTGCCGTCGTAACTAGCGTTTTTCATCTGATCATACCGATTATTTTCTGTATCTGTATGCTAGTATTATATTATCTGTGGCAGTGGGCATCCAGTCTTTTCCTGCTTACACTATTTTGCGATAATTTTCGTTCCTAAAACTGGCAAACTTGACAATTGTCAAGTGAAACTTACATGACATATACCCACAAAAGTACTAATATCACGCAATTAAAAAAAAAGTTATCATAATTTGAAAACAATCTGATAAAACAGTACCCTCTGACGTAACCTTTCACTTTCACTCGGATTCAGTCGATTTCATAATCGATAATTTCAGTATCGATTCGATTAAGAATATAATTATTTTTATCGAATTATATCAGTTACGTGACTCGGTTATCATAGTTTCTTCGCTGGAGTGTTACGATTTACTTTATTGGCATTTATTTTTTGTATCCTGGCAACTTAACCTAAAAATGTTATTTGATTTTTGAAACAGGCCAAGAGCGAGTCAGACTCGCGCACTGAGGGTTCCGTACAAACAGCTAAGTTCAACAAAATAATTAAATAACATTACTGTTCATAAACTATGAAGGGGAAGTCTCCATACATCGACATAAGTCGTGGTCAGTTTACCAACTGCAAATAAGTTTATTTTTTTATGTTGGTATAAATTTACAGTTATCGGATTTTTTCCTTTACTCATGTTATAAGCCATTGCTTCTTGGAAGTACCCTGTTGTGTATTCCCTTGCGAGTGTCAAATACTGTTTCTCTTGATTGAGTTGATTTGGAAGTTTGGTTTTTCACAGCTGCAAGGGTTTGCAAACTTGTGTATACGATATTAATTTCAACTATCGTGTTGAAATTAATACCCTTCACGCGTTCCCGAGATAATGGGTCAACTGACAGAGAGACGGACAACAAAGTGATCCTATAAATGTTCCGTTTTGTCCTTTTGAAGTACGGAACCCTAAAAATTAACCAGCCATTACATTTTCCCAATTCACTCTAAGGTTGTATAGAAAACTAAGTGTGTATGGATGTGGTGATGAAGTTTTACGGTTTTGCCCAACAAACCCTGACTAAATAAATCAGATAGTGCCTGCTTTACTTGAGGCTCTAGACAAGTGGCATTCTATCAAATTGGAAAACTTTTTAAAAATAAAGAAAATAAAAAAGAAAATAAAATTATTGATAAAAAAAAAACTTTTTTTAAAACAAGCTTTTTCGATTTTTGTTTTTTTTTAATTTTACTTGTCTCAAGAGTATTTTTGTACAATCGCTTTTAACCTCTACATTTATTTTTAACAAGTAGGCCATGTAAATGCAGTTTGTATTTAACCCTTTAAACGTGTTACAGTTTGGGCCTTGGTCTCAATTTATTTTAAAAAAAGTCGACTGTTTATCTGAGCAAGGTTGCCTTAATTACCTTTTTGTGCAAATAACTGCTAAGTATAGTTGTTACCTCTTAGTTTCTTTAATAGTTTGTCTTTCCCAAGAAGATGGCGAATTGGTTAGACCAATCGTATCTGGTCTCCCTGTCTATGGTATCCTATTGCCTACTAATACATATTATAACGCGTCACACGCCCTGTACGTCACTAGTCTCCGATTTTGTTGAAACTTTTTGAGGATATTGTTCTCAAATTGTTCTATTCAGTACCTTCAATGAAAAAAAGTGTACCTCTCGGGTTTCGCTAAAAAATGGAAAACAAAAAATGACGTACAGGGCGTATACGCCCCGTACGTCATTTTTTTTTCTATAATACTTAGAGATGCACAGTATACATCAAATAAATGTTCCCGAATATAAACCTACGAATACTGAATATTGACTCTACAGTGCCCACCAAACCACCACAATATTAAATTGAAAATCGTAAAAATATAACCTAAAAATTTTGGATCCAAAAAAAAGGCATTTTGATAAGATTTTTTTACCTGAAATAAATGTTCTCATTTAGCGCTCCACAAATATGTAATTATATCACAGAAACATGCGATACTTTCATAGATAATAGCAAATCAAAATTAAACTCAACATCACCAACACAGACCTACAGATTTTTGCAGTGCCTAGATGTGGCAATCAAATTTCAAGTAGGTACAAACTATCGTTGATACTATATTGACTTAGGTTTTTTTAATAACAATATCAGTGGTAGTGATATGAGAACGTAAAAAAATCAACGGTATTTTTGTACGCAATTCTTTAATGCTGCTGGCGGAAAGAGTTGCCTGGTAGAAATCGTCACGTAACGAGACGTTCGGTGCCGTCTGGCGAAGGTTCGGCTATTATCATTAATCAATGGCCAACATACATATTGTTACGTGTTTGGTCGCTATTAGAAGTGCAGCTATTACATGTGGCCTGTGTGTTTTGAAAAAAAAATGTTTGACTGATTATGGATGAGAATCTCGTTCATTTAAAAATGTAGGTATTTTCCAGTATATATTTTATTCATTGTTCGTTTTATTTAATTTATACTATATTATACATAGATAGCACGTATTCGCGCTCATCTGAGAGAATTTGACGCGTCTCTTCGCTTCGATTCTGTATCAGCTTGATTTGACTATAAGCGCATGTATGTACTACCATCGAAAACACTGAAATGTTCAGATTATGCTGTTCGATATTTGCTCATAAAAACAGAGGGTAGTTTTAATTTCGCGCCCCGTTGTGAAGCCTCTCCCAGTTCGATCTGGATCACCATTTGATGTGGTCAATTTACGTGTCATAAACTCAAAACTGAATATTTTCTGGACATACATAAATTGCCGTGCAATTAGTGACGTGCGTGTTCATCCAGACATTTTCCACGCGAGTGCCGTATTTCGGTGTTATTTCCTGAAGCTGAGATCTGGTGCCGTGGCTGGGATATTCAGGTTGGTGGTCAGGCTTTTTTATCTACCCTGTGTATTGAGCAATATCTTTACTTCAGTAGGGGGATTTAGGTACAGCACGTTCCACCAATAACTTTCTTTCGGTCCTTCGATTTTTAAATTTATTTTACCAAGCGTCCTTATTCAGACTCCACAATGCAAAATTTATGAATTTGTAGGTCGAATTGTGGCAAATAAATATGTTTTCTTTATTTCTTACTTTGTTTGTTTTTACATTTATTTGTCCACGTATTTCTCAGAATCTAGAAATGGAATTGCAATCTGGAAGCACGGCAGTTAAGCAAAAACAAACAAACAACACATCACTACCACACACATATATTTTTCGAAGTCATTCAGGACATTATGTACCTTCACGTTACTTCGTTGTGGTGGATAAGGCACTTGTCCCACCGCCAACGAGGAAGTGATGAGGTAGCTATTGGCTATTTTCTCGCTGAAGAAACGGACAAAAGATATATACGAATTAATAGTTGATCGATGGATGTTCACACTGTCGGCGAGAACCCTCTCACCACTATTTTGTCACAGCGACAAGAGCTATCAAAGATAATAATCGCTCAGCGATGCTTGCTTGGCAGTCGGAGCTCACGATGAAAGACCAACCACAACCGAATGCCCCGAGCGAGTAGTGAGAGTAATCGCCAACCGCACAAGAACTCGCTTATAATAGCCAAGCGACAAAACCATCGAAATTACACACTCGCTTTGCGCTGCTCGCCAACTCGTATCTAGTGTCTAGCTCTACTCACTTCTCACTGATTTTCGGCGGAAGGCAGAGTGCCTAAAGCTAGAAGCCAGATTATTATTATTATCGGAAATTCACGGGCTAAAGCCAAGTAAATATAGCGGCATTGTGAATTCAAGATGAGGCTGAGATGTCCTCGTCCAGCTGCATGTTTTTTCAAACTATTCTACAAGTATTTAATATGGCAGAGATTATATCATATATAATTTTTATCGTGTTTATTCATACGGATTCTTCTAAATCATTTAATTTCAGGCCACGGAGAAGATTTTTTTTTTTGTATATCTCGGGTCCTTAGGGTCCCGGTCCTTTGAAAGGCGTGCGAGAAGCCAAAGCCAACTCGTAGAGGCCCCGTTAGGCATGTATCAGGAAATATGATACCAGATGATATTATTATTATTACTTTTTATTAACTGTAGTCTCACGTTTGACCACTATCTCAAGATGGTAAGCGATAATTTAGTCGAAGAAGAAGCACGCTTGTCTAGTAGTAACCTATTTACCGTTGAGTACTCTTTACTTAAAGAAGACATAATAACATGAGAGCGAGTGCCTAGGGCGATTGTAGCTATCATGATATTATCATCATCAGTGACTACAGTCATTTTCAGTGACTAAGAAGGCATAATATAACTAGTATGTTCTCAAATTTCCTTAATTTTGTCCTTGACATCATCACCCATCATCAATATTCTAAGGTACTTCTTTTTGATACACAAGCTTCAAATTCTGAACACGATTTTAGTGTTCGAAGACGTCAATAATATCAGCCCCATTTTCTGCAGGGTGTAACGTCATATTTTAAAAATTTCTTCTGCCCATGCCAATTTTTTCAAAGGAAGTTTTGCGGAAAAGTGAAAAATTCATTAATATAACTTTTTTAACAAACAAAACGTCAAACTTACTAACTATAAACTAAAAAATATAAATATTATAATCACATGTTCAGCATAAAAACGATACAATTTCGCATGCTGGGAAGAGTGGAAAAATATTCCATGTATTCCAACTGATTGGGATAGCCAGTTGAGATAGACGGAACCGATCATTAAGGTTAAAACAAAGGTTAATAGGTTGTAATAAAAAAAAAACAAAAAAAAACTGTAGATATAATTTACAGCATCTTCTCGAAATTGAATTGAAATCTAATTTTCGATTCGATTTCGAGAAGATGTTTCGTTAATGATATTTTATTTGAAATCAACCTATCACCTGCAAAGTTCAAAACTAAAATATCCATGAATACATGGAAACCTGAAATATGATAAATAAAAATTAAAATCGTTTTGTCACTTATGTTACATTAACAGTGGCAAATTATGACAATTTTAAATTAAATTAACTAATTAGCTTAAAAATTATTCAAAATTAAGCATATTTTTCTCGAAAATTATGAGGTGTAAAAAATAATAATATCCAAATCAAATTGATGCAGGTATTATACAGTCGAGGCAGAAACAATCAGTAACCAGTTATAAACAATCTCTAGATAAAATATAGTTCTATCTATACGCTCCAATTTGAAATTTAATTGCCACATCTAGGTACTGCAAAAATCTTTAGATCTGTGTTGGTGAAATTAGTTTAATTTTGATTTGCTAATAACTTTGAAAGTTTCGCATTTATCTGTGATATAATTACATATTTGTGGAGCGCTAAATGAGAACATTTATTTCAGGTAAAAAAATCTCATCAAAATGCTTTTTTTCTGGGTCCAAAATTTTTAGGTTATATTTTTACGATTTTAAATTTAATATTGTGGCGGTTTGGTGGGCGCTGTAGAGTCAATATTCAGTATTTGTAGGTTTATATTCGGGAACATTTATTTGATGTATACTGTGCATCTCTAACTCTTACAGAAAAAAAATGACGTACGGGGCGTATACGCCCTGTACGTCATTTTTTGTTTGCCATTTTTTAGCGAAACCCGAGAGGTACACTTTTTTTCATTGAAGGTACTGAATAGAACAATTTGAGAACAATATCCTCAAAAAGTTTCAACAAAATCGGAGACTAGTGACGTACAGGGCGTGTGACGCATTATAACCCTCTTACAAATAAACGCAGAATAAAGTTATACCAGGTATAAACCTATGAAAATGTATGGGTATACCTTAGTTATACCTGGTATAACTTTATGCCGCGTTTATTAGTAAGAGGGTAAATGTTTATGTTTATATTTATCGAATTCACGCGAGCAAAGCCACTGGTAAAAGCTAGTTTGTTACAATGCTCCCCGAAACGCCGCTATGAGCTTTGAACCTTACAACCTTTGACCGAAATCAAAGTCGTTTCTATGGAGTAAAATAAAACACAGCTACATATTCGTGTAAAACTTCAACCTTGACTTTGACCATAAGTCAAGTTTAAAAATAAACCGCAATCCTTAATAGTTATTGCCTCTTTATTATTTTTCTAATCACCCACAAAACTGATTCATCATCTTTTATAGCTAGAGCATTAAAATATTGTGACGTGCCAAACATAACTCCATTCCAACGCTTTATTTTCGAAAAGTATTTTGCTATTTTGGACTAGGAGAAAAACATCTGCCCACAGCTTGACAGTTTTGAAGTCTGCGATTTTATGAGAAAAGTGTGGCTGATGTCTAAGAACGCCACGATGAGTACATATCAAATCACTTTATCACAGTATAAATATGGACAAGTAAAATTTCACAATTTAAAAAACCCCCGACACATTTATCTTGCGAAAACACCCCGATTCAAACAGTAAAATGCCCATAACTTTTGAACGGCTGAACCGATTTTATTCAAACATAACTAAGAACACTCTCGACTAAAAAACCTTTCAAACAAAAAAAACTAAATCGAAATCGGTTCATCCGTTTAGGCGCTATGATGCCACAGACAGACACACAGATACACAGATACACAACAACACACGTGAAACTTATAACACCACTTTTTTTCCGGCGGGGGTTAACAAACCGTATGGAAACTACCTACAAACGCTCGAAACGGGACACTCACACAAACATGCGCATCGAAGATACTCCTAAGCAGCGTCCGCAGTGCTGTCAGTAGTGCGAGCCGCTTAGGGGTTTTGTCGATGCGCATGTTTGTGTGTGCTGTTTGTCCATATTTATACTGTGACTATAGCTTGACAAATTCGTACGTACCACTCCCATGGTTCACGCGGGTGGCGGGGGACGTTACTAACTTACTACCTAATGACGTGACGGCGCGACTCCCGTCAGGTGACCCCCGTCCCGCGGGTACGTTTTGTCATCCCCGGTGCCTTGCGTCCCCCGCACTCACGGAGCATGGGAGTTTCACATACGAATTTCCCAAGCTCTAGTCTACCACTCACTATCATTTTAAACTTATTCTTTATGCTGGAAAGCGAATAGTCGACGCATCATCATCATCTTCCAGGCCTTATCCCGTTTTACTTGGGTCTGCGCAACACGTTTTCTTCCTCGATACCGTCTTGTCCTCTGTCACGCTATCACTGACTGCCTTTTCTTTCATATCACTCCCTACACAGTCCATCCATCTCTTATTTGGCCTTCGTCTCCCTCTCCATCCATCAACATTTATATTGATAACTCTTTTAGTAACATGCGTTTCATCCCTCCCCATCACATGAACATACCAGGACAAACGGTTTCCTTTCAACTTTCAAAGTCAACAGCGGACTGCTGACTATAATAAAGACAACCAATTACAACATATTGTATAGATTAGAAGTTACCGGCTAGAAATAACTTAGGAACGGTATGGATGGGTATTTCGGAACAGCCCTTTTTTAACCAGAAGACTGCGATTTATTGCCATAGCGATGACCAAACGCACAGGACCGATCAGTGTGGCGACGCTTTTTCTATATCCAGCAGTGGACGTCTTTCGGCTGAAATGATGATGATGATGATGATGAAGTTTGGCAAAGGAAATTCCAAAACCTGATGGCAAATGACTAGGGCCAAGGATAGCCTCTTGAAAATGAAGATCAACAAACTATAATCAATCCTGAAAGAACAATAGAAAAGAATGAATTTAATTTCATAGACAACGTGATTTCTGACAATTTCATTACCTAATTAAGAACAGTCCTTGTCATATTGTATTGTAGTAGTTATACTCCAGCCATTTCGAAGATACAATGTTTACTAACAAAGTAAAACAGCATTTTTTTAGGGCTACCCTCTACTCAACAACAAAAATAAAACGAATTCGAAATAGAATGTTTTACCTGTTGTACATCGATTTAACTGAGTTAGTACAGATGAAAAATTGCTTGAGAACATAAAATATACAAGAAATCCAAGAAGATTAGATTCGAGCGGACCTAAAAATTTCACTCTTGCTGTCAGCTGATTGAACTGTCAGTACTTTGGTAGTAAAATATTGTACCTTTATCTTGGCCAGAGTATATTATACCTTTGATTCCACTAAAACAATACGTGTTATCGATAGTGGCCATAATTATAGACACACATTGTGCGATCTACTTAGGTAAGCTAGGTTTGATGACATCATTACCTAGCTTTGATGGTTCTATACTGTTTCTGATTCCTAGGACCGGACAAATAAAATTTAAAAATTCCTGACACGATATCTTGCGCAAATACCCTGATTCAAACAGTAAAACGCCCATATCTTTTGAACGGCTGAGCCGATTTTCATCAAACATAGCTAAGAACACTCCCGATGACACCTTACAAACAAAAATAAAACTAAATCCAAATCGGTTCATCCGTTTAGGAGCTATCATGCCACAGACAGATACACAAATACATGAACACACAGGTACACACTTCAAACTGATAAAACCCCTCTTTTTCCGTCGGGGGTTAAAAATCACCTTATCTACTTTGAAACTGTCTCGTTGATCTAATGATCGGAAGCGGTAGATACTACTGAGTATAAGGTTTTGGGTTAGATCACCGACCCATTTTTATATTTTCCACCTAGAATTTCTCAATAGCAGAGATTAGCCTAGATTTAAGCCCAGTTGATACCTTTAACTTAACTGAGAAAGAGGTCAATCGTCGAATCCGACTCGGCTGGGCAGCGTGCGGGAAGTTTTTTTTTTTTTTTTTTTTTTTTTTTATTTATTTATTCATTAACACATACATTTGTTTTAACAGGTAAGACCCAAGCTAACAAAAGTAGTCATAAATTGTTAATTATACAATCCCAAGGCGTTCGGGAAGTTGCGCGGTATCTTCTCGTCCAACTTACCACACTGTCTCAAGACGAAAGTCTATGACCAGTGTGTGTTGCCAGTGATTACTTATGGGAAAGAGACGTGGTCGATCACAATGGGCCAGATCAGAAAGCTTACAGTCACTCAAAGGGCAATGGAGAGGGCTATGCTCGGAGTTTCTTTGCGTGATCGAATCAGAAATGTAGAGATCCGCAAGAGAATAAGGGTTACCGACATAGCCCGAAGAATTGCCAAACTTAAGTGGCAGTGGGCAGGGCACATTGCTCGCAGAACGGATGGCCGTTGGGGCCTAAAAGTTCTAGAGTAGCGACCGCGTACCGGAAGACGCAGCGTTGGAAGGCCTCCCACTAGGTGAACCGGTGACCTGGTGAAGGTTGCGGGGATCTGCTGGTTGCGAGACCGGTCAAAGTGGCAACGCTTGGGGGAGGCCTATGTCCAGCAGTGGACATCTTTCGGCTAATATGATGATGATGGCAATTAGTGCGCTTCCTATTACATGTGATGGGACTTATCTGGCGAAATGTGGTTGCGGTACTATATTCCACCTCTGCCTAACCCCTGTTATGTTTTTTTTGGAATTCGCATGCTTTTTGCTACAAGTTTTGCCAGTGTAAAATAATTTCTATGTCTAATAATAAATCTGACCGCGCCAGATTTACATGTTTTTTGTTCTATCTAAACGTTACGTAATATTTTTTGTTACTTCACTGCATGGAACAACAATAATCATCATTTGAACATCTAATGAATTTACATAGAATCATTGAATGACAGCAAAGGAACCAGTAACTCTCTTGTTGTTTTTCTCACGGTTTCAAGGTTTTGAAAGGACCAGTATAAAGGGGCGACTATACTTGGCTGAATTCAGACAAGTGATTTCAGATAGAAAGTTAGCTTCCAAAAAAATAATTGGAAAGAAGAAAGGTTTCGTCGTCAGTCTCTGTCGGACTTTAATCTGCAGACGGATTCAGTAACTGGTTTAGAAACTATTTCAGTGTTTTGTGTAACTCACAGGGGCGTAGCTACCGCGGTATCAGACGTATCAATGAAACTCCTCCTATCATGGGCCCCGAGCCACAGGGGCCCCAACATTAAAATGTTGTCCAAAAACTCCTATTTCAATAGATTAGAGGGCTGTAATGGATGACTGGGATGAATAAAGACGATGAAAACTGTTTGTTACGATGAAACTTTAATCCATCCGTGTGGATATCATTTTCTAGTTTCCTTTGTTCGCAGCTCAAAAAAAAAAAATGCTGATATAGAATACTTTGTTCCCGATTCAAAAATCCTGACTTGGATAGTAAGCTTTCATTGTGCTTTTTTTATTTTGTGTAAGAACTTTCCTTTCGTGTTTTGCTGTAGTCGGTTAAAAGCCCACAACAAGTTTTGATACATGGCCCCGTTAGGACTAGCTACGCTACTGGTACCTCACCTCGGTACAGAAGCTTTCTAAACCTCCTCTTTGTTCTGAAAAGCTGGCTGAATTCAGTCAAGAGAATAATAAGCTCTTTTCGAAGGACTACACTCTTTCACTAGCTTTTTTGTAATAGGCAGGTATCTAGCTATGTACGGCAATGTCAACCACCTCACTTTGTACACATCATTATAGGAAATCACCTACGTATATACGTGGGACACTCAGAAAGTTTTGCGAAACTAAAAAAAATTGTTCTATACGTACATATATTTTTATTAAATCTTTTCAAAGTACTTTCCACCAGCCTCTATACAAAGATTCATGCGCCTAAACCAGTTTTCAAAACACTTTTTCCAGTCCGCCGCAGACACCTCGTTTACAGCCTGCTCGAACGCAGCCAGCGCATCTTCCGGCGACGAAAATTGTATCCCTTTGAGCTGATTTTTTATTTTTGGGAATAAAAAGAAGTCACACGGTGCTAGATCAGGGCTGTAAGGAGGGTGACCCAGGAGTTTGACTGGCGTGCTGTCCAGGAAGTCCCTCGTTTTGAGTGCGGTGTGCGCAGGTGCATTGTCGTGGTGGAGCAGTAGCCCGCGGAGCCCTGTGTTTGGTCGCTTGTTGCTTATAACAGAGAAAACTTCTGGCAAACATTTGGTAGTATACCATTCGGCATTAATGCAAATTTGTTAAGCATATCACGGCACCATTCCACCCGGGCCTGCTTCTGAGCATCGGTGAGGTTGTGCGGCACCCAGCGTGATACTATCCTCCTCACGCGAAGATGGCTGTGTAGAATCTCGTGAACGCTTCCCGATCCAATCTTCAATATGTGTTGAATCTCCTGATATGTAATTCGCCTATTGTCTTGGATTAAATTTTTCACTGCTAGCACGTTTTCTTCGGTAACAGCCGTCAAAGGGCGACCGCTTCTTTCGTCATCCCCCAAAGTTGGTCGACCGCGCTTGAATTCGTTATACCAACGATACACGGTTGCCTTGGAAGGGCCTTCATCCATGAATGCCATTTGAAGTCTATCGTACGATTCATCCGGTTTCAGGCGACACTTGAAATCGTATAAAATCATAGCTCTAAAATGTTCCCGGCGCAGATCCATATTTCAGTGAGACACAATACTTTGAATTAACTCGCAAAAAATGTGGAGGGAAATTTTGAAATTGGAACTTACTTATTTTTACTTATAAATAATCATATTTTCGAAAAACATTATAACTGGCCAGTCTCCCATATATAAAAACTTTTTTTCGCAATACTTTCTGAGGGGCCTGGTATTATTTTATAAATATCACTCATTGAGCGTAGGCAAATCTGCGCAAAAAAATTGCGAATCTTAAAAGGATGTATGATCACGTGTGTAGTATGTATCACGTGGTTTTTTTTTGTTCAATTGTATCAGTTAAATACATAACATAAAATCTAGCATCGGTTTTTGCGAGTCATTTCTGTAATTTTGTTTTGATTCATTTTAACGTATTAGTTTAGTAGGTATGAGTTTGAGAAACAGTATTATATTTAAAATAGTAAGTTTTTTATTTTTACATAAGTACATTATTATTTACAAACTAATATTAGAAATAAAGTAAGAATGCAATATGTACATTTACGGGGCGTCAAAAAATGGAAAAGTGTCCAGAAGGCTGGCAGCATTGCCACGTTGGATGGCAATGCTAATTCTTTGGCCAAAAAAAAGGCCAGCCCTCTGGTCTCGTGAAGAGTCGACCAACCGTTTGGCGATATCCCGAAATAATAGGTGTGCACTCGGACCCCATGGCCCTAGTGTTTCAACCCCAAACGGCTCAAACACACAATTACCAATTAATTGTTGTATTTGCGCCTTTTGCCGCCGCCGTATTATATTATGTTTTATTAAATAATATATTATAAAAATAATTAAGTAAAAATTTTGCGTTTTGTCTTTATGCCTATTATTTTAAGAACACCTGTCAAAATAACATTAAAATCTACAGGACACAGGCCTGACTCATTTTCTTTTATATAAGAAATCAAAAAAAGTAGTAGTACAGTCTGCTGCATTCAGTAGACTGTACTACTGTGAGATATAGATAAAAAAAAGGTAGGCAGATTGACAGATTGTTCATACTAGTCAACAAATGCTATTTTTATCAACTTTTTTCAGCAGTCTCGGCAAATTATAAACAGGGTTCATTCGATTCAGAATAGCATAAAGACGACTAAAAAAAATAAGTTCCGCTCACAAAAATGCAAAATTTAGAAACAACTTACTGAAAAATAAAAAGAGCGTTTGGTTTTTTGCAAATATCTCAAAAACTAATTAAGATTATTGAAATCTAAAAAATGCTTAAAAAAGAAGAGGCAATTTTTTATAAGAAAGTCCTAACTATCAGAACTGTATAGGAACAATATTTATAATTTTCCCAAAAGGGTGAAACTAACGCCGAAAACGGGCACCTTGGCTGGGCTATTATACATATTAAATTTAAAATTAAATTATTCAAGCAGTTACTGGACAGATGAATGAAAACAGCCAGTATATTTTTGTTTTCGCTATTTTTCAATTAGTTAGGCAATAGCAATTTTTTTTTTGCTGCTTTAATATTGCAATTATCACACTAATATTATGATAGAGAAAGTTTGTAGTGTGTCTGAGTGTTTTTGAATGTTTGTTACTTCTTCACGCTCAAACGGCTAAACAAATCTGGATGAAATTCGAGATTATAGTCAGGAATAGCACATAGGATACTTTTTATACCGGGTATATGTTCCCTCGGGATAATTTTCGACTTCCACGCGGGCGAAGCCGCTGGCAGAAGCTAGTTAAACTATAAACCTGAGATTTTTCTTCTTCCTTGCAGCTATTCTTGATTGGCATCAGATTTTTTTTTAGCTGTAGGCTCGTGTTTGACCACTATATCACCTGATGGTAAGCGCTGATGTGGTCGACGGTGAAGCACGCTTGCCTAGAAGTAACCTATTCACTCTTGACTTAAAGACCACAAGGTTGTAGCTATCAGGAAACAAAGACTCCGGCAGGGAATTCCACTCCTTAGCTGTACGTACAATGAAACTATTCGCAAAATGTTTTATACGTATGGGTGGGATGTCCACAATATACCGGTGGCGCATTGCCGTACGTCTTGTTGTCCTATGATGGAAAGGGCTGGGCGGAATCAAATTGTGCAGTTCCATCGCACACTCTTCGAAATGTAACCGATAAAAAACCGACAGGCTGGCAACTCGGCGTTGATGTTCAAGACTCTGAAGCTGTGAGGCGACCAATGCATCGTTGCCGATAAGCCTCTTGGCTCGTTTGTCAATCGACTCAAGTGCATCAATATCAACATAATTGGCAATCTGTCCCAGAGGTGAAAGCAGTACTTCATGCATATCCGAACTTGCGCTTTATACAAGTTGAGCAGCTGTTCAGGCGTACCGTCTCACCTTTGCAAGGATCCCCAACTTTTTTGCAGCCAACTTAGCCTTTGCCTCAATGGATGGACTAAAATTACTAATAGACTAATTTTGACGTTTATGTCTCAGCCAATCATAGCATCATTTTAAAGTACGACTACAAAAACAACTTAAAAGCACGGTGCGTTTATTTACCGACATTGATTGTAAACAGTCGTGACAAGTCCCAATCTTAGGTCATCAACCTATAGCTTGACGAAATGCATTATCCTTATCAGTTGTCGGATTCTACAAAACGACGGATTTTACGAGCATAACTTAAGTTAGTAAGCCTTCAATGCAGTGCAGCCCACGCATTTCAATATTTCTTACGTTTCTTTCAATTTGAAGCGGTTTTGTGTTGAGTATATTGATTGCATTCAGTATGTAATTGAGATAGAATAATTACCTACTGTAATCATTTTATTAATTCAAACCTCACCTTCTTCTTTTTGAGTCGATAGAAAACTTTTTAAATATTTTGGGCCCAGTATGTGGTTAGGATAATAATTAACCTACAATTATTGTACCGTCAAAATTATAGTTTTGCTGCAAATAAAACGATTCCGTGAGAATATGAGGATATGCAGCACATTGCTATTTGCAAAAATAGCAATTGCCGAATACAATGTCCGCTAAACAATGTCCTTAATCTTAATAATACATGAGAACCTTTTTGAATCTGCAATCAAAATTGTTACTCGAAATTTTGGAATAAAGAATTTTCCGAAGACAAAAAAGAGTTTACCTACATCACTTTACAGACGTGACTAATTGATTACACAGGGCCAGAACCTATCTAAGTTGGTACAGTGACGAAGCCAGTGGCACGGTAATGATATCTATACAGTATTTTGACTCGGCCCTGTTCTTGAAGTAATAACCTACAGTCGCGCGGTACGTAAACGCGCGATAGGTCTATCCGCCTAAAGTATTTTAATTTCATCTACCTACTAGAGTTTGTTACCTCTACCTAATCCTTCATACACAAGGTATACAGGCGTTAATTGTATGTGGTTTGTCAAACATGTTTTATTACCGTTCGATAACAATGGCATATTAATAAGTGACTACAATAAACTATGCGACTCTTTGTCTGGCACCCAATAGGTCAGTATTATAAGGTACAATCTGTGCCAAAAGCCATAATGTTGATCACTTGTAAACACACTTTTTTTCGATATCGCTGCGTGAACTAAGTAGGAAAGTCTACACGTACGTGAATAGCTTTTAGGCTATGGTTATACACATGCCATGGCGAAAAGTTCAGGCAGTCAAGGCCGATTAACAGGGTGTGCCGGACGTTCTTAACTATCGTCAATCCGCCACCCATGAAGCCTTATCTTCTTTTGGGCTATTATTAATCGGGTAAGTAAAGAGTTAACTAGCGACTAATGACGAGATACTGCACCACTAAACCGAGCGACAATAAATATTGTTTAGGAGCGTTCTCACTGAGAGCATTCTTTCTTGAGCATTTCTAAGCAAGCAAACGTAGGCGAGCAAAAAATGCTTCCCAGCGAGTCCAGCATTCACGTTCGAGCAAAACTACGATCTCGTTAAATTTCATTCATTCGATAATACGATTGACCAAGAAGGTCACAAACACTTAAGATCAAGAAACTTTTCCTTGCTTTACAAGAGGCCAGTAATATTCCTACATACAAACTTATTGATTTCATTATCTGAGTATTCGCTTTCGAGCGTTTTATTTGCGTGAACATTCGAATGCGAGCCGTATTTGCGAAAATCGAAGCCTACAATTAGATTCCATGAAAACTCGATCGCGATAACTCTCTAACTAATTAATCCAAGAGCGACTTAAGTTTTTGCGAGAACTTACGGCACCCCGAAACGGAGAGCTTAGCTTCGTTGGAGGATGGATGTTAGGTTCCTATAAGCCAATGTATGATATCGTTTGAATCTAGTCACAAAGAAAAGCGAAAGCCAACCGATACGAGCCGAAACCGCGGCGAAGCAAAAATCGTGAGACGCCATGGCAAACCAAAACTGCGGAGTGAAGTGAGGCGTGAGCGAGATAGTTGTATTATAGTCCTCGCCAACACAATGGGCCTTATCAGAAAGCTTACAGTCACTCAAAGAGGAATGGAGAGGGCTATGCCCGGAGTTTCCTTGCCTAATCGAATCAGAAATGTAGAGATGCGCAAGAGAACCAGGGTTACCGACATAGCCCGAAGAATTGCCAGTAAACAGAGCACATTGCTCGCAGAACGGATGGCCGATGGGGCAGAAAAGTTCTGGAGTGGCGACCGCGAACCGGGAGACGTTGCGTTGGAAGGCCTCCCACCAGGTGGACCGCTGACCTGGTGAAGGTTGCGGGGATCCGCTAGTTGCGAGACGCACAGGACTGGTCAATGTGCGACGTTTGGGGGAGGCCTATGTCCAGCAGTGGATGTCTTTCAGCTGATATGACGAGGTCGCTGCACGACGTTTGTTTGACGTCTCCGTTTCGGTTCACAGTCACCACGTTCTGCGTTCATTTCCGTGCGGTCAAGCGTTTTTGCCATACCTATTATTGGAATCAAATATAACAGCTCACAATGATAGGACCCATTAATATTAATGCAAATTTTTATCTATGGTGCTAGGCAACTGGCCTCATCCCAGTTGTAAACGACCCATTGTGCATATTGGTATTGTTTGTTCTGTCTAGATTGAAGAGTAAAACATGCATCGATAATATTGCGCATAACTTTAACAGAACCTGTAAAGCAAAAGTATTTGAATTTGCGCTATCTGATCACACAGCGCAACTCATTAAGATACCCGTCCAAAACCGATGCTCTTTTAAATATTGGCGTCAGAATAGACGTACTTATAAATTGGAGTATGTTTCAAAATTCATAAATTGTTTACGTAGTTTGTCCTTCTCTGAAATATATGAAACAAGTGATCCCAATATTGCATATAATTATTTTTTGGAAACTTTTTCACTGTTTTACTATCTGTGCTTTCCTAAAGTAACTGTTACCGTCCAAACGACGAGAAAACCAAAGTGGGTATCACGTGGCATCAGAAAGTGCAGCAAAAAAAAACGACACCTTTTATGGCAATATAGACGTGACCCAAATAGAATGAACAAAATGAACTTTATCAAATACTCTAAATTATTTAAAAAAATTATCCAGCTAACAAAGTATGCACAAAATAGTTATAAAATCAAAACATCAAATAACAAGTCCAAAACCAGTTGGCAAATTATTAATGACTCAAAGCATAATGTACCCCGAAATCCTATTACGAGAATAAAAGTAGATAATGACACTATAACAGATCCCCAGAAAATAGCGAATGCATTTAACAACTATTTTATTGAAAAAGTGATCTCATTAGTTGATTCAGGTAATAGAGTGACCTCAAAAATCCCAAGTAGAGAAAAATCTTTTTTTATACCCCCTTGCATACCACAGGATGTATTCAAAATAATCAAAACATTAAAAAATACGAACAGCGTGGGTCACGATGGTATCTCTACAAAAATAGTTAAATTAGTTGCTCCTGAAATATGTACACACTTAAGTCATCTCATTAATTTAACCATAACCACAGGCATATACCCTGACGCTTTAAAAAAATCTATTGTAAAACCTATATTTAAAAAAGAAAATAGAGAAGCCATGGAATTTTACAGACCAATCTCAATAATTAGTACGTTTTCAAAAAAATTTGAAAAATTTATACATAAAGAATTAAGTGTATATTTAGAAAAAAATAGTGTACTAGTCAACGAGCAAAAGTGATTCAGAGAAAACCGTACTATAAACATGGCTATTTATGATTTCCTACATAACGTTATGGTAAATGTTGATAAGACAATGCCCGTCTGCACAATATGGCGGCATGATATTTTGGTGGATAAACTGGATGCATACGGTATTAGAGGCAATGTTCAAAAACTAATAAAATCGTATCTTGATAATAGAAAGCAGATTACGGAGATAACGTCAATAAATGTAAAGACTAAGCGTGAAGAAGTGTTTCACTCGCATGAACGAGTAGTCAAGTATGGAGTCCCCCAGGGAAGTGTATTGGGCCCTCCTTTATTCATAATTTATATAAACGACCTACCTAAGTATGTAGATCATCCAGTAACGCTCTTTGCTGATGACAGCACCATCACAATTCAATGTAATACTAAAAATACATATAATAATGACATTAATAATTCTCTTACATCAATAGTAAATTGGCTAAATAATAATAATCTGAAAATTAATCTTAATAAAACTAACGTAATTCATTTTAGTCAACGCACATCAGCTATGGCTGATCTTGTGGTCCAATATAATAATAAAATTGTTACAGAAGTTGACTCTACTAAATTCCTTGGGGTAATGATCGACAAAAGACTGAACTGGAAAGAACACATTGAACAACTAAGCAAAAAAATTAGTAATTCTACGTATGCTCTATTTAAATTAGTTCCGGTGCTTAACATTGACTCACTGCTCACAGCTTACCACGGTTTAGTTTCTTCACATTTAAGATATGGGATCATCTTTTGGGGTAATTCAACAGACAAAGATATACCTTTCAAAGCCCAAAAACGGTGCATTAGGACTATGTTTAGATTGGACTCAACTGAAAGTTGTAAGCCTTACTTTAAAAAATTTAAAATATTGACTCTGCCATGTCTTTATATATTAGAAATTGTCATGTTTGTTAAATCTAATCGACAATTATTTCCACGGCAATCAGAAGTAGTTAATCGTAACAGACGTGACGATACAATTCTCTGTTTACATAGATCAAAAACCGCATTGATGCACAAAAGTGTTTTCTGCATGGCTCCTAAAATATACAACAAACTTCCAAAAAGTTGGAAGGAAGAGAATGCCTGTATATTAAAAAAGAAATTAAAGTTCCATCTTGAAGGGAAAGCATACTATAGTATAATAGAGTTCCTTAATGATAAAATTTAATACCATATAAGTACCTACCTAGCAAAGTTATCGATGCATCTTTGGCCTATTTAGCAGTGTAGTGTAGTGAACTGAACTGATAAGTACCGTTACATGTTGCAGTTTACTTTCATCTTTTTATTATTAAAAATGATTACTATATTTTTAGAGACATATATTTGTCATTTTTTCGAAGTGACATTCAAATGCACAAATAATATAATCGTATTTTGTATTGTAGGACATTTTTAATTCCATTGACATTTAAATGTGACATTCTAAAGTGATTATTTTGTTATTATTCTGCTAATTTATTATTCTGATATCTTGACAAATATTTTTTTTTTTTTTTTTGTAATTTTTAATGTGACATTCTAGAATGATTATTTTGATATGATTTATTAATTTGACATATTTTTATATAAATATATATATATTCATCTTACATTCTAGAATGGTAATTTAGACTTGCATTATTTTATTGACATTTACACATATTTTATTATTACTGCATTTGATAATCTAGAATAATTATTTTGAACTGTATTATTTATCAATATTTGCATGCCATTGCCCAAGGCAAAGGTTATTTTGATTTGAATTGTAAGATTTTAATTTGTTCTTAATTCTGTTATTAATATTTGCATGCCATTATTTACGGCAAACATGACGCTCTGTATCTTTTTTTTTAACATCTCTTACATATTGACAATTTGTTGTGTGTACTGGGGGGTAACCACAAGCTCTTAGAGTAAGGTTATTTTGAGATCGAGTAGGTGACAGATGTATACAAGTCAGCATGTCAGTATGTGTAGCTTGTGGTTACCCCCCTGTACTCATGTTTGAGCAAATAAAGATTGAATTTGAATTGTCTCCTGCTTGATATGGAGGGAAGTGGAAATTTGTATTTTTGCCTACTCCTCCATTATTCTTTTCTGATTAGTTTCGTTGTGGGATCCAAGACAGTTAAATTCATTCTTCGGGACTTCGTCGAGCTTCATGGCCGTGGCGCTTTTCTGGTCGTCGCCATTGTTGATTCTGGCTTTCAGTGGTTTGGGAATAGTGCGGCGGGTTTGTCCCAAAGTCTCCACGTTCTCGGTTCGGTTCGCAGCTATGTTTGACACTGGCTTTAAACCTTGCAGACAGAAATAGGAGCCCCGACACCAAGTAACATGGGTTAAGGACAGGACACAGTCTAGATAATATTATTATCCTTATTATCTTTATGTAGCATTTGCCAAAGATTCTCGGTTTAAAACCGTAGTAAAATTAAAGCAAGCAATTTTCCTGCGGTTTTCCTCAGTAAGGTAAAGAACCTATATAAACAGATATTTAATAAACAATGGATGCTACCGACGCGCGACGTACTGAATAAATAATACTTCACATTTGCAAAGAAACACATAATAACAACACGAACATGGTGGCTTCGTAAAAAGCGTAGATAAGTGTTAGAAGTGACATCATACGTTATTTATGTACCTACTTTTGCTCATGTCCTATTTGACCGGAGAGGAGCTATAAAAATATTCTCGTGTAGGCACCAAAGGCTTAATTAAGGTTGTCCTAGTCAATCATTCTTCCATACAAACGTAGCATGGCGATTACTCCACTGTTTGACGGTGTACGCTCAAAATAAAACAAGCAGAAACCACACAAGCACACAAAACAGCGTGAGGAAACCGACATGTCCTAGAATACCTATAGAATCTAGGACATGTCGATTTCCTCACTAAGTCTCGTCGTGAGGAAACAGATATGTCCTAGTACCAAAAATTCGGATACATTTGGTATTCACCAATCTGCACTGGGGCCGCGTGGTAGATTACAGCCTTTTACCTCTCATAAAGAGGTGTCCCCAGTGGGATGGGGAACATTACAGGCTGATTATGTTATATATAGGGATAAGGGACATTATCAAGTTCGTCTAAAAAGAAGGTGTAAAAATATATCTAAATACAAGCTACGTTGAAAGGAATTCGAAGCATCGTGTAAAAAGACAAATTATTTTCGTCACTACATTTTCTGTCTGCAGGTTTGTGTCACTGCTCAGTTTATGGAATTGCTAATGACTTTAATGAGTTCTGTCAAGGTGTAGAGTTTTCCTCTATTTCGAGACAACCGAACAACGTTGGTTTCGATTTTCAATGTTAATCTTGAAAGGATATAAAATTGTATCAAGGAAAAAATGGCTATAAAAGCATGACTAAAGTCATAAAAACTATTATAGGATATCCGATACTTGCGTACTTATAAAGTTCTGAAGACAAACTTTTTTTTGCAAGCAAGCCATTTGTGAAACAGAAAATTCAGTATTACTGGCGAAAATCAAATTAGGCCCTACCTAATGACCCAAGGTCGTCTATCGTAATAACCCTATCAATAATAATAATCTATACTAAAATTATAAAGAGGTAAAGTTTGTGAGTTTATACGGGGTAATCTCTGGATCTACTGAACCAATTCAGATGAAATTTGGCATGGAGATAGTTTGAGACCCTGGGAAGGACATAGGATGACATAGGGTTTGTATTACCTTGGGATGATAAAACACTTTTTACGCGGGTGAAGCCGCGGGTACAAGCTAGTTAAAAAGTAAAATTTCAAAATTTAAAAAACCCCCGACACATTTATCCTGCGAAAACACCACGATTCAAACAGTAAAACGCTCATAACGTTTGAACGGGTGAACCGATTTAATTTAAACATAGCTAAGAACACTCTCGACAAAATCACCTTTCAAACAAAAAAAAACTAAATCAAAATCGGTTCATCCGTTTAGGCGCTATGATGCCACAGACACACACAGATACAAAGACACACAGATACACAGCAACACACTTGAAACTTATAACGCCCCTCTTTTTCCGGCGGGGGTTAAAAATAAACTGGCTTAAAAACAGGTCGCTGGTTGCTCGATGTGGGATGTTGGCCAACAGATTTGCACGTTGTATGGCTAAGGTTAAGGTGATGCTTTTCAAAGTCAATCCTTTTACACGTGCAGCCTGTGAGTGAACTTTACGAAAAGGGTATATAGTGGCCTGCGCACACAATATAACACACGTGCCGGGTGTTGATGGGGCTGCCGCGTTTTCGTAGCGCGTCCGGCATGTTTGCTGACCCAGACGTTGATTGTTTTTCGGCCATCATGCGCAAGAGATGCGCATCTCTGCTATAGTCCTAGCCCTACTTCTGGGTCGTCCTGAAGTTGCCTTTCTGATGCGCAAGGCACGGATCGGTGCTGTTTTTGTAAGACATTTACTCCTGCGCAGCCAACTTCAGAGCGTCCAAGAAGAAGATCGATGAATTTATAGTAAAGAGAGTTAAATTGAGACTGCAATGGGTTCCATCGCATATTGGGCTACAGGGCAATGAAAAGGCTGACATTCTAGCTAAACCTGCAGCTAAAAATGGAAAAGAAACTAATATATTGCTGGATTATACAGAAGTTTTACCTAAATTTAAAAATAAGAGTTACGATGATTGGAAAGAGTATTTTGATAAGCGTTCATTAGAAAAAGGGATCTGGTATAAAACTATACAGGGTCAGCCTTTTCGTGTGCCCTGGTTTGTTAATACTACGTTAAGTAGAAAATTTGTTGTTACTGCTTGTAGACTCAGATCTGGACACATTCCATGTAGTAAGTTTGCGTTCCTAATGAAAAAAGTTAACTCGCCTAATTGTGTCGAGTGTGGAGTTGTCGAGGACCTACAGCACTTATTGATGGACTGTGTGCGGTATGAGTCTATAAGAAACGATTTGTTTAGGGTCCTGAGGTTGAACCGACTTGACGTAGGCACGTTCCATAGATTTATGTCCCAACCAAATGGTGATGAAGCGAAGAGTCTGTTTAAATTCATGACCCAAATCTTATAAATAGTAGGTACATAGTGTGTATTTAGTTTAGGGTATGATGGGACTGTCATACGCATGGCGTTTATAAAAGTCCCTAATTAAATAAAGAATGAAAAAAAAAAAAAAAGTTTGGCGGGCATTTACGCCGTGTTCGCGCCGGCCCCAACACCATTCTTGGAACGTTGGCTGATAGGTGGGACTCTACGATCTTGGAGTGGTGGATACGACTGCACGCAGTCAAGTAGACATTCCCCAGAAACGGCGTCCCTCACGCGGCTAAGAATAAATGTTATCTACTAACACTAGTCTAAAAGTTTTTATTCAATCAATCTGCCTAGCCTTTTCCCAACTATGTTGGGGTCAGCTTCCAGTCTAACCGGATTCAGCTGAGTACCAGTGTTATACATGGAGCGACTGCCTATCTGACCTCCACAACCCAGTAACTTAGTAACACTATACCCCTTGGCAAGAATGATGACAGATCTCAAGCTTCTGGCTACCGTAACGACTGTCAAAGATCTTCAAATGACAGAAGGACCAACGGCTTAACGTGCTTTCCGAGCCACGGAGGAATCTCGGTATGTTGAAACGGTCACCCATCCACGGACCAACCTCGTCAACCGTTGCTTAACCTTGAAGATCAACCCGTACGACTGTTATTATTTAACCACGAGCTCCTCCTAAAAAGTTTACATTGTTGGTAATAAATATGGAAGCGGTTGTGAAATAAATGTTGATTTATTTATTTATTTTTTAAAAATAATCTAACCTAACATTGCAATAAAACTATAAAATAATATCACGCCTGTATTCCCTGAAATGTTGGGCAGAGGTGCACCTTCAATAAACCTATATTTCACCAGTTATGTTTAAGACCCATATAATCGGGGGCGAGCCTACTGCCATCAACCCTCAAGCGCAGCAGTGGCCACTAGACCAACAAGACATTTAAATAGATATTCTTTTAATACATCTACATTCAAAATCCATGTGAAAAGAGTTTTCCTCTGACACTACCAGTAGCGCCACCTGTTAGCTTACACCTGAACTATTAGCACATTAACATGTTATCGGTAGTTATCGTAGCAGCGACCGTAGCTTTGTAGCCACGCGAGGCTATATACTACGTAGTTCCAAATATTGCCGCTCAATCGTTCTTACCGCGTAGACGAAAATGGCGCTACTAAACATAAGCCTCACAAGTTACTGGATTCAGTTTCATGTCCAGGAGTAGCAGACTTTCCTCACCTGGCCAATTAAATTATCAAACTTCAGCAAACAGTTTTTTTTTTTTTACAAAATCTATAGAGAAAAATGCACCGAATCGTTTAAAAAAAATTCAGAGGATTTGATTTCTCGTCTGTATGTTTTGTTAAAAATTAGGTATTTATTGCCTTAAGTTTGCCGTATGCCATTACTAACCAGAATTTGATCCCATAAAGCGTGTATTTTTATCAAATTCAACGGGACCTAGCGAAGAAAATTGAGTTTTCAAAAATCCAATGTCACAGTTTTAGTTTGGATCAAAATCGGCGCCGAGACTCCTTTCAGTGTTTTTCGCTTTTCCACATAGATTCGGATATTGCCCACTTGGAAAACACTTTATATATACGATATTTTTATACCTGGGCGACCGAGCTCTGCTCGAGTGAAAATAGAGAAAACGACGTTTTCTAAAAATGAAACCTAGCTAGATCGATTTATCGCCCCCGAAAGAACCTGCTTACTAAATTTCATGAAAATCGTTGGAGCCGTTTTTTTTCGTCTATAGGCTTGCGCTTGACCACTATCTTACCTGATGGTAAGCGATGATGTGGTCGACGGTGAAGCACGCTTGCCTAGAAAAAACCTATTCACTCTTGACTTAACGACCCCTAGATTGTAGCTATCGGGAAACACAGACTCCGGCAGGGAATTCCACTCCTTAACTGTACGCATAATGAAAGTGTCCCCAAAACGTTTTGTGCGTATGGGTGGGATATCCACCATGTACCTATGACGCATCGCCGTACGTCTGGTAGTCCGATGATGGAACGGGCTGGGCGGAATCAGATCATGCAATTCCATCGCACACTCCCCGAAATGCAACCGATTAAAAACCGACAAGCTGGCAACTCGGCGATGTTCAAGGCTCTGGAGCTTTGACTTGACCAGTGCCTCATTGCCGATGAAAGCCGAGCTGTTTCCGAAATTTAGATTATATATATAGAAACCAGAGACATATGAATACAGAATATAAATACAAACTACACACACACACACACACACACACACATACACACACACACACGCATTACACACATACACACACACACATACACACACACACACACACACATACATACTATGAATACAGAATGTATTCATATATTCATAGATATATTTCGTTTGTGTACGCCATGGATATGGTTTCCATACAAAGACGCCCAATGACCCTTCCGAACCAAAAAAAAAGATTTTTGTTTCACTGTTGACATTAAGTTAGTAACAAAGTAAACGATAACAGTTTAACTGGGTCAAGTTATGAATGACCTTACAATCTATAAGACTGCGTCTAATAATAGAGTCGTCGTGAATTCTATACAAGTATTAAGGTTGAGGGTAGAGCGAAATGGTCAAGAACAATCCAGACTTTTAATTATTATTATTTGCGGACGATGTAAAAGTAAATATTTACTTTTAAATACGTACGTTTATGTTAAAAAATGCCTTTTATTTAACTATTATCTTATATAAAACCTTTTCAGATCACACTAATATTATAAAGGCGTCAGTTTGTGAGTGAGTGTGTGTGTGTGTGTATGTTTGTTACTTCTTTACGCTCAAACGGCTGAACGGATCTGGATGAAATTTGGTACAGAGATAGATTATAGTCAGGAATAACAAATAGGATACTTTTTATCCCAGGAATATGTTCCCTCGGGATAATTTTCGACTTTAAGGCGGGCGAAGCCGCTGGCAGAAGCTAGTATTTTTATAAAACACGAATTTGATGATCATAAATATAAAAAGTAGTGGTCCACCGGAACAGGGAACAGGGTTCAAGCTAGCGGTCAGGGCTCCAGCGAGAAGAACCTCGTAACAATACGAGTCGTATCCAGAAGCACTGCTTTCTGAATCAAGCCCAGTATTTTTATTAACCCCCGCCGGAAAAAGAGAGGTTTTATAAGTTTCACGTGTGTTGCTGTGTATCTGTGTGTCTGTCTGTGGCATCATAGCGCCTAAACGGGTGAACCGATTTCGATTTAGTTTTTTTTTGTTTGAAAGGTAATTTTGTCGAGAGTGTTCTTAGCTATGTTTGAATCAAATCTGTTCAGCCGTTCAAAAATTATGGGCATTTCACTGTTTGAATCGGGGTGTTTTCGCAAGATAAATGTGTCGGGGGTTTTTAAATTGTGAAATTTTACTTCTAAAACACGAAATTGATAATAATATATAAAAAGTAGTGGCCCACCGGAACAGGGCACAGAGTTCAAGCTAGCAGCGGTCATGGCTCCAGCGAGAGGAACCTCCTAAAAATACAAGCCGTTTCCAGAAGTACTGCTTTCTGAATCAAGCCCTTGACCCAGCTGCCTAACGAGAGCCTCCTAAGGTGTTGCTCGAATGTTAAATATTATTATAAATTCTTTGTTTATAATAATAGCATTGACAACATTAAGTGACCTTAAGTTTCATTAAACTTTCACTAACAAAAAATTTAAACAATACAAGTTGTATCTAGGTCTCCGACATTTTTATGAGTTTGTTGACTTAGCCTTGCAACAAAATAAATTTTATCTCAGTTCATTTTATTATTGTAGTCAAAACAACAACAGTTGTGATTCGGATTCGTTACTATCAATTTAGCGAAGTTTATCTCCTTTTAGTCGAAAATATATAACCTATATGTATTTGATTATCGCGTGAATGAAGTTATCATTCAATTTAAGGTGTTTAATCAAATAATTTTATTCATATTTTTATCAACACTGCATGAATCAAACGATATAAAAGCGACGAGTTTTGAATTAATTATTATCAATGTTTTCCACATTAATCTATGAATTGCTATTCAAACTAAGTGCTTACATATAAATAAACTCACGCCTTTTTCCATGGGGGTTGGCAGACACTACAGCAGCGAATTCGGCAAGACAAAGGGCAAAGAGACCAATCACATGCGAGATGAAAGACGCGATGTGGATTTCCGACTATCTGATTGGTCGGAGAGCAGTAGTGGCCGAGTGGTATCGGCGGCGACTTACAAGTTGTAGGTCGTGGGTTCGAGCCCAGACAGGCGCTTTACTTTGTGTAAATTATTTCATCACCACTACTCTCAAAACGGTGAAGAAAAACATCGTGAGGAAACCGGCATGTCCTAGAACCAAAAATTCGAAGACATGTGACATCTACGAACCCGCACTGGGCCCGCGTGGTGGATTACGGCCCATTCCCTCTTACAGAGAGGAGGCCTGTGTCCCAGCAGTGGGAATATTAATAGGCTGATGATGTGTGTGGTCGATTGTTAATATTTTTTGCTCTTTGCCTTGCCGAATTCGCTTACGCATTAAGGCTGAAGAACGCCACATGCTACGATCCTTAAATATTCCATTTGCTTCGTTTACGTTCGTTACCTGCAGATAATCGACCAATCACATGCGAGATGAAAGACGCGATGTGGTTTTCCATCTATGTGATTGGCCGATTGATGCCGGTCAAAATCTTTGCCTTGCCGAATTCACTTGCGCTATTAGGCTGCTGGCCATCTTACGGCTTATTATTATTTGTATGACCTACCGGTTTGAGTCCAGGAAACATCGTCAGCGACCAAACGAAACGATCGCCTCGCTATTCTTCAGCCTGTTCAGTCTTCATCATTATTGAGGTCCAATTTATTTGGGGCCCGCGACTCGACGCCTTGTGTCTTTTTCCATACTGCCCAGGTAGTTTTCATCTCAGTAGACGACCTTTATTTAATATTATGCTGGCCAGTCTGCTATTGAAATTTCAGATAGTATTTTTTTTATTTTATATTACCGCTTTATATTATCCTTTTGAAAGAAATGTCAAGAAAAGTAACTGCCAAAGTGACACAATCTATATATATTAGTCTATGGTGACCCGACTATAAGACGACACTCGAGCAATTTTTCTTTCAGAGAACTCAAAAGAGATTTCATTCCACAGATTTTTCGCTGGATAACTGAAAATCGTGTGATTTTATTTTTAACTCATAGCTCATAATATACAGCAGGAAAATCTATACTAAAGAATCTATACTAATATTATAAAGGGAAAAGATGTGTATTTTTGTATGTAACGAATAAACTTAAAAACTACTGGACCGATTTCAAAAATTCTTTCACCGTGGGAAGCTACACTATCCCCGGGTGACAAAGGCTACTTTTTATCCCTGTATTCCCACGGGAACGGGCACTACACGGGTGAAACCGCGAGGCATCCGCTAGAAAAAAAAACTTTTATACCATTCCCCCTCTAAAAAGCTTATTTTATTCACTGAAAACAGTGAATAAAAAGCACTTTTAATCACTGTTTTGGTGTTTGAATTTGGAACACATCAATGTATTAGACGACCATCTCAATGCTATATGACCTCCTTGCTCCTCCTTGCACAAAAAATACTCGATACACAAACTCATTCTTCGATTTTAATTTTGAGTTTGTTATTTAGGATTTTAATAATAATTTTGATTTTAGACTAAGATATTTATTGAATACTTGTTTGGATTTTTATTCTAATATTAATTGCAATGGTATTTAATTAATTATAATTATGTAACGTAACGGAGGTAGTCACTGGCCCCTGAAACACAGGTGCTGTTACCTAGATCAGGGGTCAGGGTTTCACATTTTATGTAAATTTTGAAGGTAATAAACTATTTATTTATTTATTACTCGTAATATTCTTTGTGCTTTTAGCTTAAATCTTTCTTTTTCTCGAAGTCATGGTATAAAATATAGTATGCAACTCTTGAATAAAACGGATTTATATCGAGGGCAATGAATCACTCGCGTCGCTCATGATTCTAACACTTGAATCACTCGCTATGCTCGTGATTCAATCATCATGAATCACTCCCTACGGTCGTGATTCAGTCGTTAGAATCCTTCACTTGCTCTTGATTGATCTATGGCCCTCGCTTTAAATCCGTCTTTTATTCACTAGTTGCATAATATACTATTTTTTTTATTTGGTGACCTTTTTTATTGCAGCCGGTCTTTTCTGAAAATATCTCACCGCAAAAACTTAGGTGAAGAGAGTTATAAAAGCCACAATCCACTTCAAATTTAATTCATTTAAGTTTTCACGGTGAGCAGTTTACAGAATAGAACTGCAGTAAGTCTCTTTGGTAGATAAATACTTTTTATTGACAATAGGTTTGTTGACAACAACACAAGATTGAGAAAGAAGCGACTTTTCGCCATGCGAAAAGTCGTTTTTGGGAAAGAAACAGATTGTTTCCTTTGCCGAATTCACTTACACAATTAGAGTGCAGGTCTCGCACCGATCTCTGCATGTGGATTGCCGGTATCGTCTGAGGGGACTAAAGATGACGAAAATTTGTCTAGGATGAGCAACAAGTATTCCAGACAGATTGTAGCATTGACATATATATTACTAGCGTAAGGACCAGGCTAACCGCGCGACTAAATGGCACCAGCGCACTGGCCCTAAATTGCAGTTTAGGGCCAACGCGACAGTGGTCCGTGTGCGGGAGTGAGCAAGTATTTGCTTGCCATAATAATGCCTAGTTGTGTGGTACAAACATGGGATATCGTATCATCGGTAAGTAACCTTACATTACTTTTGTTATCTTTTGATTGTATTAAGAAGGTTTCTATAAAATGTTCAGATGGGCGTATCCATCCTTTCGAAATCATTGGATTGTAGTCATTAAACTGAATAATAAATCAATTATGTTTGTTGCTTTGAACTACTCTTACCTACGTCTTATGCGACACGCTTCGATGCACACCGTCAGTAAAATTTTGGACTATTTTATGTAATTTAATCATTCTAATCGCTATTTTCATTAACAGAACTCCATGTAGTTTTTAATTGGCAACTCGCTAGTGTGCTTTTAGAAAAACCTCTTTCGCTACCATAGATTAAAATTAGTAAAGATATGGCCGAAGCGTTACTAAAGGTGGAAACATACTTCCAAAACGCGACGCCATCTGACGCATTGCAGTACTAATCAATCCCATATTTTTAATATGGTCAGAAACACATAGACAACACGCCATGTGATCACACGCACTCCCACGTGGTAACATCCAGTCGGTCTGGATAAGCGTGTTGCCGGGAGAGCTTCGCACGCAGTGTGTTTCTAGTTAACACCCGACGCCACGCGTCAGTCAGTCGAGAGTATTACTGTTATAAAGTTTTATTTTGTTAATTTTTATTTAAAATGTCGGATGAACAATTCATAGAATTAGTGAAACGGTACTCAGTATTTATATGATATGATTCCAGGCCAATACCGTGATCATAGTTTTAGAAATAATACAAGAAACGAAGCTATGGTATGATACTAGCGAAGCGTGTTGTAGCATCACGTGGCGTGTTGTATATGTGCACGATTCACATCGGGTGTCAACACGTCACGTCGCGTCGCGTTTTAGTAGTATGTTTCCACCTGTACCTGTGACACAAAGTAAGTAAGCGGCGGCGCGCCGCAGACAGAGAGTCCACTACAAAAAAGAGCCACTTTGCACGCACATATTGAAATTACGATTTTACAAGGATTCTTGGGCAGTATTGGACAGAGCTCAGTCACGGCTGTCACATTGCTAGCGCGGGTGTTTGTTACGTCATTCAGTCTTTTGGAAGAAGTTCGAATATATATATTTCAATGCCTTGCACATCTTTCCCCATCATATATTTAAAGGGAACAGTGGTGACCCAGTGGAAACAGCCGTGACTTACAAGTTGTAGGTCGTGGGTTCGAACCCAGGCACGCGCTTTACTTTGTGTAAATTATTTCATCACCACTGCTCTCAAAACGGTGAAGTAAAACATCGTGAGGAAACCGGCATGTCTTAGAACCAAAAATTCAAAGACATGTGACATCCACCAACCCGCACTGAGGCCGCGTGGTGGATTACGGCCCATCCCCTCTCACAGAGAGGATGCCTGCACGCACAACGGACCAAATGCGAGTCTCAGTGCGGAAAAGGGATTCCATCTATCCAATCCATGTATTTAAAGAAAATGCAAATTTTCTACAAATTACAATACAATAATTTTGCAATTAAACAAGGTCGCAATCGACGAATTCTAGTCCTAATCTACTAATCCTTTATTTTTTTTATCTCAACAGATGTACATATTTAACAAAAATAATAAAAAATACATTTTCTTGTTTTAAAATAGTAACGAGTTTTTATTTTCCTCACAGCCTCACTGATCATTTACAGGGAAAACTTAACGAAAATCATAAGTCGTAGTCGTCTAAGTACGGCAAAATCACGACACGCGGGTCCGACTCGTACTTGGCTAGTTATTATTTTTCAATTTTTCTTATTGGTTGTATAATTGTCGGCAATGTTTGGACAGCTTAATCTAGAGCAACACAGGTCAGTGAGCGACGTAGGTACAGCCAATGTAAGGAAGCCTGAAATTACATAAATATACTTACTGTAGTTCCTCTAAACTACACACTAATATAATAAAATAATATTATAAAGAGGAAAGATTTGTTTGTAATGGATAAACTCAAAAAACAGCTAAACCGATTTTGAATATTCTTTCACCAGTAGAAAGCTACATTATTCCTGAGTGGCACAGGCTATTTTTTTAATCCCGAGAACAGGTCCTGTGGAGTGAGCCACAGGAGCGAAGCCGCGGGGAACAAAGGACAAAAAAAATCGAGATGACAAGTTTAAAATTCAATCTAAGAAAATAATAAATTATTTTAATTCCATTGATGTGAAAAATTATAGAGACGTATGTTTAGATGAATGGATTTATTTGTGTTTTAACTTAACTATCAACTCCTTTTTCAAATTCAGAATCAATATAGTGGCAACCCTAGTGAGTCTGTCAAGTTTAGGTGTCAATTTTAGAAACGGCGCGATTGGCCCTTCTGTATACTTTCTATTTTGTGCCTGTGATTTAAAATACCGTAATTTTGTTATGTTGTTTAATATTTTTTTATGCAGCCTGACCTTAGAACTTGGCCTTTTTAGGGTTCCGTAGCCAAATGGCAAAAAACGGAACCCTTATAGATTCGTCATGTCTGTCTGTCTGTCTGTCTGTCCGTCCGTATGTCACAGCCACTTTTTTCCGAAACTATAAGAACTATGCTGTTGAAACTTGGTAAGTAGATGTATTCTGTGAACCGCATTAAGATTTCCACACAAAAATAAAAATAAAACAATAAATTTTGGGGGTTCCCATACTTGAACTAAAAATATTTTTTTTCTTCAAACCCATACGTGGGGGGTATCTATGGATAGGTCTTCAAAAACGATATAGAGGTTTCTAATATCATTTTTTTCTAAACTGAATAGTTTGCGCGAGAGACTCTTCCAAAGTGGTAAAATGTTGTCCCCCCCCTGTAACTTCTAAAATAAGAGAATGATAAAACTGAAATAAATATATGATGTACATTACTATGTAAACTGCCAGCGAAAATTGGTTTGAACGAGATCTATTCAGTAGTATTTTTTAATATGTCATAAATCGTAAACCGCAATTTACCAAGTACGGAACCCTTCGTGCGCGAGTTCGACTCGCACTTGGCCGGTTTTTTTATTTAAGCGTACGCCAGCCAGCTTCGTTACTTTTACATCGGTCTAGAGAAGACCATTTGGACCGTCGTCCTACCACGTTGGTTGCGTCATTTGCACGCAAAGAAAATCTGTTTTCGTTTCGTTGGCATGGCAGTAATTTAGATTTTTTCAGCCCAAAACTTTGCCACTACCAAGCCATCGGTCCTAACTGTATAACTCAATATTTGCTACCATTGCCACTAACACATATGTAACAAAAGTGACCCGGTTGGAAAGGAGTTCGATTCATTAAATTTACAGTCTTTCAGTTTCGTAAAATATGACGAAACTGAAATTAAAACAAAACAGCTGAAACAAACAATAGCGGCTGCTAGCGTAGGTACTGTATGTGTCTAGTTAGCGCGCGCTCGTACGTCTTCGGTTTTCTTCGTGCGCCGCCGGCTCTCTCCTCGTCGTCTCCCTTTTGTGCGGATCTTCGCTTGTACTATCCTACATGCAGCACGCTGTGCCTCACACAATTTATCACGCAATTTTTTTATTATTTACTTTATATTTATTTATTAACCGACTTTCCAAAAAGGAGGAGGTTCTATGTTCGACTTTATGTTTGTTTGTTTCTTTTGTGTATTTTCACCGATTTTTACGTCAATTGTGGACTGATTTTGAAAATATTTTTTTGCGTGTGAAAGACTAGGTCCCAAATTGGTCCCATTTTTCGGTCTAGCCCCTCAGCCCGCAAACAAATCAGAACTATAAGGCGATAAGGAACTCCGTTCCAAAAACAAAAAAGCCAACTTACCGGTGTAGTAGGAACGACCGGGGAAGGATCAGGCGAAGGCGGCACGGGAGCATGGCCCTGCGCCAGCGAGACCGCGACAGTTCCCATGAACGCCGCCACGGCTAAGCAGACCGTCCTTTTCTTCAGCATTTTGACTCTGGAAATGTTATAATTGTTCCATTAGCATTTAGTTTAACTAACAGCTTTCAAAAATTGGATTGTCACGAGATATAGTCCTCGCCAAACTTCTGGGCCGCCCTGAAGTTGGTTTACTCGTACCGGATGCGCAAGGCACGAAACGGTGCTGTTTTTGTATGAGATTTACTACTGCGCAGCCATTGTAGACAACTTCAGGGCAGCCAAGAAGTTTGGCGAGAACTATACAAACCAGTGTGCAAAATTTTAACCCAATCCCACACTAGGAAGTGGGTCGAATTTAACTTTTATTTGATTACAGACACCGGGACTGGTGAATGTAAATAAAATAAAATGAAAACTTGTACAGTAGTCACAGCGGATCTTTGTGTCTCTGAAGTTGGCTGCAAGACCCTGCGCAGTTGCGATTTTTGTGTCAATGTTGATGTAGAAGATATCTTTGTATAACAGCCTCTTTCACTCGCTTACGTTTGTCGCATCGGCCTATCTCGCTTACCGTATGCATTATTCGATGAAAAACTGTTTCTTGCGCAATGGTTCGCAGAGCCTAACTTCAGAGACACAAAGATCCGCTGTGACTACTGTAATATTATAAATCAGCAAGATTGGCCGACGCCATTGTTGCCTTCGGGGGGCAATCCTGGATAAAAGTGGCATAGGAGCATGGGGATTAGAACAAGAAAACAGGCCTAAGCCCAGCGACGAGTCCGGTTTCGGATGATGTATATTATAAGCTATGTCTACACCAATGCTCTTTCCTGTTCATCTTGCGTCTTCCTCTAACGCGTGCCTGAGCAACCATAACGCATGCAATAGCGCATGCGCTAATACTATCTCGATAACAGCGAAATTTATTATTCTCGCTTGACGCAAGATGAACTGAAAATTGAAATGAAAAATAAACATGAAAACGAAATTAAAAGCGCCGTGGTGTAGATATAGCTTTATAGAGGTACAATTGTAAATTTTGTTTGTGATGAGTTATGTTTGGGAAGAATATTATTATAATTATAAGCCTGTTATGTCCCACTGCAGGGCAAAGGCCTCTCTTCCGTCTTTCTATTTTCCCCTATCTCTAGCTATATCTGGCCAGTCGTTCAGATAGACGTCTAATTCGTCACGACATCTCTTTCTGGGCCTACCGCGGGGTCGGTTCCTGTTATTCGGAATCCAGTCAGTGGTTACTTTTGCCCAATTCTGTTGCGACATACGGCAAATGTGGGAAGTATATACGATTTCGAAAAACTTAACGGATCATAGGCCTGTGGGGCGTCCCACGGCACTACCATCCCATGGCTGGGCTCCCGTCACGGGAGCCCAGCCATGGAATCAAAACTAGTTTAAGAATACAATAGGTGGGTTTTTGGTAATTTTGTAGAACAGCAAGGAATGTTTGTTGGTAATAAAGGCATGAATAAAATAAATAAGTTGCATAAATTAGTGATTCACAAGTAGCTCTAAAACAAGTCTAGATAAAGATGTTTCTCTATTTACTTTCTCTTTTTTATCAAGTAATTTATTTGAAGTGTTATTTGCAGATAATCAGAACCAGTTATTTTGATGAAGTTTTGTCTGCCCTCTTAATTTATCACCTTGTAGACTGGTGGATATCAGATTTGGAGTCAATGCTACATCATCATCATCATCTCAGCCGAAAGACGTCCACTGCTGGTAGTCAATGCTTCACTGAATTAAAATAATGGGGTCCCAAATTATTGAGGTCTGAGATGGAACTATGTGACGGTCAAAGATAATTTAAAAAAATTGTATTGTAGACCCTTGTCAATTCTTAAGGTTACACTAGTCGAAAATTCTTCCATACAAACGTAGTCTAGAGATTACTCCACTGTTTGACGATGTACGTTCAAAATAAAAAATGATATCAATTTGTCTCATGATTATCTAGTCCTGTATGGAAACAAAAAAGTAAAAAAATAATATACTTGAAAGTTATGAGCGTCGAAAGTTCCATATTTCAACACTAATTTTAACGCATCTTTGGGCGGAAATAAATAGGTACCATATGATGAAGGAAAATTGCAAAACGGCCTCCATACAGGGATAGATTAGTAATTCAACAATGCAAATAATTTTATTTTGAAAATATAAATTTAGTAGTTTTTTCATGATATCTAGACTCCCAAAGGTCTGTTTATAAAAAATCGCGCGCTCGTTTTTGTCCTAAATCATCATCTATTTCGCTAGAAACTTGCAAAAGTGCTAATTCGTACACGAACTAGCTTCTTACTGCTCATCACATCATCTATTTCTTTCACACGTGTTGCCGGATAAGATAGCATGCATTTTAACCCCGCGCACAAAATAGTTCGTGCCGTCGACTAGTTCAACCTTAAGTACATTTAATTGACAGCTTTGGAGAGCCTCTACTTTTAACGACCTTCTTGACGCCTCGAACGATGCGATTTATATCTCACCGATAGGCGATTTAAATTGCCAGTACGTACACATGGACGCAATGCGATGCAATGCTTTTAAATTTGCCGCTAGGGGCGCTGGTGTAGTGAGGTCTTTAAAATATCAAACGTCATAGTTTTTTGGCTGCTAGCGCGAGTTTATTTATACTTTTGTATTGTTGTAAATATTTTGCAAATATGGCAGATTAAGATAGGTACGGGTTTTACCAACCACTGCTTTAGTATGAGTTTTATGTTTCGGAAAGTTGGATCCGCTTTTTTTTCGAAAAAAAGTATAGTAAAAAAGGGTAGCCCAAAATTGCGGCATACTCAATGTTATATTTTTAATCGCACTTCTACGGCATTCGAAATTATTCAAATTAAAACTTTGCTTACGTGCGTGAAATAACAACGTAAAACAGCTATATTTAAGAACCATACACGCCAGTGGTGCCAACACAAAAACGGTAGCCCTCATTCGCCTCACTTAAAATGTCCTTAGAAAATAGTTACGTGTACGCGATATCCGACCGATATCGCCTAACAACGCAATTTAAATTGCATTGCGCCATCTGGAAAATCCCTAACTGATTTTACTACCACCAGTCGCCAACTATTTATTGCATTGTCAAAATGAATTCTGCCATACAATTCCAAGTTTCATCTTTGCATACAATACAAGTTAATGCATGCCGTTTTTATTGCATGATGCAATCTAACCATAATCAGTAATCACATGATAAATGATTTTATTTCTGTAAGTTGGTTTGTACAAACACTTTTACATGTCTAACATATTTTTTTTTTAAACTAGTTGGGGTCGGCGTTTCCTATCGACTTCTCTGAGAAGAAAGGCCGAAACAAACTCAGAGGTCACAGTCTCTTTTAAAGTCCTGACACAATCTTGGTTAGATCATGTGAAGACCATGTAGACTGATGTCTGAAATGGTATTTTGAGGATGACATGAACTCAGTCATCTGCATTGTCAAGTTGATAGCAATATTAAACTTAATAGCATATGATATTCATTATAAGTTAGTACTGCGAGCAGTAGTGGCCCAGTGGTATCGGCCGCGACTTACAAGTTGTAGATCGTGGGTACGAGCCCAAACAGGCGCTTTACTTTGTGTAAATTATTTCTTCACCACTGCTCACAAAACGGTGAAGCAAAACATCGTGAGGAAACCGGCATGTCCTAGAACCAAAAATTCGAAGACATGTGACATTTACCAACCCGCACTGGGCCCGCGTGGTGGATTACGGCCCATTCCCTCTCACAGAGAGGAGGCCTGTGTCCCAGCAGTGGGAACATTAATAGGCTGATGATGTAGTACTGCGGATTTGATAGATTATCCCGTTTATACTTAGCTATACTTGATCCAGATTAATAAGGATATAATTATGCCTTATTTACAGTGTGGTTCTTGATATAATTCTGACTAATATCGTGTCGTTCTTATTTAAGAGTAAGACTAGCTGTACCAACGGCATCGCTCCCGTCAACTGCCTGCCCTACCCTTCTTACCTACTTACCTAGACCTAACTAACTCTACCCTACTTAGCTAGACCTATCTACCTACCCTTCTTACCTAGACCTACCTACCAACTTTTTTCTACGGTCATTCTACCGCGGAAAATCTTAACACCGCCATTCAGAAAATGACGTCAAATGCACAACGCCATCTATTGTATATTGATTTCAACTATCCGAGTACCTATCTAAATTGCGCGTGTTGTTATATTTTTCTTATGCGTGCGTGTTGATGCGTGCACAACTAACAGAAAAATCCCTAAAAAAAAGAACCAAACTCCACCCAAAAATGCTGGAAATGGGTTCTGTTGGTTATCCTTTACCACCCTGGCTATTTTTTTTGAAAATATTTTCAATGTACAAAAACAAGTTTTGTACAGATTTAATATAGGTGTATTTATTGATATCGATTGATGATGCATGATTGAGAAATTAGAGATGAGAAAAGAGATAAACCCCAGGTTATAGTCCCAACAAGTCCTTTATCAATAAAACTTCTGTCTAATCCTTAAACTGTTGTGATTGGTTAACCAAGAAACTACCAAACTGATTTTCATTTTAAAATTTGCCCGAAGAATTGCAAAACTTAATTGGCAGTGGGCAGGGCACATTGCTCGCAGAACGGATGACCGATGGGACCGAAAAGTTCTGGAATGGCTACTGCGAACCGGAAAACGATGCGTTGGAAGGCCTCCCACTAGGTGGACCGATGACCTGCTGCAGCCTAATTGTGTAAGTTAATTCGGCAAAGGAAACAATCTGTTTCTTTCCCAAAAACACACACATACACTCTGAAAACGAATCTTTATTCAACTTCTTTGTGTATGTGTGTGTTTTTGGGAAAGAAACAGATTGTTTCCTTTGCCGAATTTACTTACACAATTAGGCTGCTGGTTAAGGTTGCGGGAATCCGCTGGATGCGAGACGCACGGGACCGGTCAATGTGGCGACGCCTGGGGAAGGCCTATGTCCAGCAGTGGACGTCTTTAGGCTGAAATGATGATGATGATTCTCATAAAACTAACAAACGAGCAATTATAGCAATAAATACTAGAGTCCACAACCACCATTGTCCATTGTTATTCCATTTGAATTTATATTTAACATATCACGAATTTCTATATTTTCACAGATACAGTACTTAACATCCTACCACACTGCACAACACAATCTAAAAGTTTTAGCTTCTTTTCATAGACCATTTATTTTGTTTCATTTTAAGTTATCAGCACACTACTGTATAAGTAACTTTTTTATGTAGTTGCCAATGTTAAAACCAACCAAGCTAGACATAAAACAATTTACTCTTTTTACAACTTTATTTTTCAATAACAGAATTATAAGACACACCTTGCTGATTAATGAAGAATGATGTAAAATATTATTTAAATAAACTCATTATTCGGCAGTCGGGTAAAAACAAGTTTGTATTTGTACCTAATTTACAAGATTATAAGAACTTATTACTTTTTAGGGCTCCGTACCCAAAGGGGTAAAAACGGGACCCTATTACTTAGACTCCACTGTCTGTCTGTCTGTCAACAGGCTGTATCCCATGAACCGTGATAGCTAGACAGTTGAAATTTTCACAGATGATGTATATCTGTTGCCGCTATAACAACAAATACATATTTATATATGAAAACAGATTAAAATAAATATTTAAGTGGGGCTCCCATACAACAAACGTGATTTTTTTGCCGTTTTTTGCGATAATGGTCCTTCGTTTGCGAGTCCGACTCGCACTTGGCCGTTGCCCGCTCTAGGTGAAGGGCGTGTCAGACTTTTGCAGACTAAAACCCACCCGTTTTCCTTCAATTGCTTGTGCCAGGGCCACGGTATCTCTCTTTCAAACTTTTCTGTGACAATACCTTATTACTTGGATAAGGAAATCGAAAATACGTTAAAAAAAAAAGGTTTTGTTTAATAGCTAGAACAACATGGCAAGTTTTGTTTAATATAGGAATGCAATGAATCATCTTTCTTATTAATTTTATTGGTGCCCCAAGCTTAGCTTAGGTTTTTTTCTGCATTGTGGATGCACTTTGCATAAACAGACTGGCTACCAAGAAATGAGAAACAGTGGCAAACTTTTTTAAAGTCTTCAAAGGAGTTTAAATTCCTATTGGTGGCCTATGCATCTCTATCTATAAAAACCAGTCAATTGCGAGTCGAACTTGCGCACGAAGGGTTCCGTACCATTATCACAAAAATGGCAAAAAAAACAAGTTTGTTGTATGGGAACCCCACTTAAATATTTATTTTATTCTGTTATTAGTATTTGTTGTTATAGTGGCATCAGAAATACATCTGTGAAAATTTCAACTGCCTAGCTATCACGGTTCTTGAGATACAGCCTGGTGATAGACGGACAGACAGACAGACGGACCGCGGAGTCTTAGTAATAGGGTCCCATTTTTACCGTTTTGGTACGGAACCCTAAAAATTGATGTCTCGGTCTATGAAATGCTGTTGTACCTTACTTCCAAATAAAGCCACCAGATGGGCTAATATGTTTAAGGACTTTATTTGAATTTTCATTCATATTCTAATCTGTCAAAAACCTATCTTAATTTCCCCCACATTTTGACAATAGTAGTTAAAGAGTAGTTTTGGTATTAATTGCGCCCAGATAAGATTGCTACTTGAGTTTTTATGTTTTGCAGTATTACTATGTAAGATCTTAAACTTGGCCTTCCATTTAGATAAACTTGTGGTACTATACTATTCACATCTGCATACCTTTTTGGGCATAAAAGTGTGTTTTTAGGGTTCCGTACCCAAATGGTAAAAACGAGACCCTATTACTAAGACTCCGCGGTCCGTCTGTCTGTCTGTCTGTCACTAAGCTGTATCTCATGAACCGTGATAGCTAGACAGTTGAAATTTTCAAACATGATGTATTTCTGTTGCCGCTATAAAAACAAATACTAAAAACTGAATAAAATAAACATTTAAGTGGAGCTCCCATACAACAAATGTGATTTTTTTGCGATAATGTTACAGAACCCTCGGCGCACAAGTTCAACTCGTACTTGACCTTTTTTTTTTATTTTACATGAATAAATTGCAAACAATAGTTTAGGCCACTAATTAGTAGAATGAAAACATAATGACTGTAGTGTGAACAAACATTTTATAATAATTGGACACTTGTTGCCAGCAAGGTCAACACTCCAAAATTGCCTGTTTACAAAGTTTCAGTTACAAAAAAATATAGAGTTACCATAGAGATAGAATTGAAAAGAGGTTACATGCAAATAATTTTTAATAAATTGCCAACAGTGTTGATTATTAAAATATTAGATTAATTTAATTGACAATGTTAATTGAAAAGTTTCCATTAGATAAATGTAGTGCTGATTAGAGACGCACTGATAAAATGAGTAACAAAATAATAATAATTGTATTATTAAGCGGTAATGTCTTGTACAGATGTTATTATGAATTGGTAACTACTCGTGCTAATCATAAAATGCAATAAGACATTTTTTTTGCTAAGTTTTTAATTGGTTAAATCTTATTGAATGGCCAGAAGCAAATCATAAACAAGTGCATTGATTAAGTTATCGAATTGATTAAATATTGGAAAAGCGTATCTAAAAATCTAACAGTAATTTCTGGAAACAATAGGCGAATTGTGTTGTAAGAGATATGGACGTGTAGCCAATTGTATTGCTCTTATAATCAATATTAACATAAACACTAACAATTAACGTGATTTGAGCCTCACAATAATGCTATAACAATTAATAATATACAAGTACATAATAATAATGAACGGCACTCACATGAATCACAAAACGCGAGTTAGTTACCTACTGAACGCAGTCAACTTTTAACGTTTATTGCTTACACGTTTAATGACTACACTAACAGGCATGACAATTTGCTATCCAGTACCTAAATAACCTATTAATCGATTTAAATTCTTCCACACTGTATTAGAATTTCTGTAACACGCTTTGAAACGTCACCCAGGACCCAGAGCGTTCGACCGTCGTCAATGTGAATGTCAGACAAAAGTACTTACATTAGATCCTTACGAAACGCGAAGGTGACACGTAAATGTTACAATAAAAATAACAAGTTGTTATCCTTATTTCATAGCGGTGCTATTTATTAGTGTTTCAATACACGTTTTTCTATAATTTATTCAACATTTTCGATAGCCAAAATCGAAATAAACTTGATCGAACTGACGTTTTAGTTGACCCACCGACCGATTGACACTTGGTGTAATGTTGTCATTGGTTGTCATGTATTTGCATTCAGTTCAGAAGCTGTGCGAATTTTGCAAAGAATTATTGATCTAAAATTATTGAAAAATCCTCAACCCAAGACAAATAAAAATCAATAAAAGTCTTAAGCTTCCTCGAACTGATTGCTCAATTTATTGCAAACTATCTATCTAATCCACATGTTTTCTCTTATTTCAGAACGAAACTATTTTGCGTTTAGTTACTACCTGGTTACTACAAACGGGAAACCGAGAACTTCAAAAAAACCGAAAACCGCTGGCACAGCATAGACCTAATACCTAGCCTAGCTCAATGAGGCACAGAGACATCGCAGCAATACATCTCAGACAATGATATTCAAATAAACAGATACGTTATACACTCACAAAACAATTGAAAAAAGTGTTCCGCGCAGCAGCGGCAGCACACATACACACTTTTCATTCATCTGACATTTCACTACAATGTCGAAAGGGATGGCTTGATAAAACAAACAAGAAAAAAAGAGACAGCTAGTGTTTGTCACTTGCGTGTGAATGTAAACAAACATTATTCTGACAACCAATGTTTTTTCTTTTTGTAACCTCCAAATATCAGAAAATTAGGAAAAAAAATTGAAATAAATTAGTAAATTGAGGTGTATTGCGTATTTACATATGGTATGAGATCCCTTCTGTTTTATGTAATTTGGTATTATTTGGTATTATAATTGGTACACTTTCTAAATACACACGATGGCATTTTTTTAATTTTGTTTTTTTTTCAACAAAGCGTATCGCTCTTCGCCATGCGTGACATAAACTAAAGACTAAATCATACAATTGTCTACTATTCGAGTCTTCACAATGCGCGCGCTTATCTGTTTATTTGAATATCATTGATCTCAGAGCAATGACTAATACAATACATCAATTCAATTTCAGTGTCAATTAGACATGGGTGATAAATAACGTCACAGTGAAAAAATCATCGTGATCTGCCTCCTCAGAATATCACAGTGACTTTTTAGAAAATAACGTCGTACTAAAATAACGTTGATCCTTTCCGTCTCATTCACTTTGTCTCACTCCAGTCACTGCGATGGTTCAGGACTCAGGTTAAATATGAAACGAGAATATATCGGAACGTCCAGCCGCGCCTGGGGCCGCCTGCGTTTGGAGTAAGTACTTCGGAAGTTCGGACGAAGTCATATTTTTTATGAAATCTTGATCACGCAAGCGGAGAGGCAGCGTTAGGCCAAGCACGCATTGCGGTTTTTAGCCGCGCGGATTTTATTCATATTTTTATCCGCGTACTAAATACTCAATATTATAAACGCACTGCGGATAAAAGTCCGAGCGATTTTTTTCCACTTTCTACCTGTTCATAGAGCTCAAAATATTCGCGCCAATTTAATTCACAACAAACACGGATTTCTTGCGGGTAAAGTTCCACGCGAATTTTTTATCGCAATGCGTGCAGCTTCATACAATTCCATAAGTCACAGAAACGGCGGAAAAAAAAACGCGCGAATAAAAATCGCAGATCGTGCTAAGCCTTATTAGCAATATTAGCCGCGAGTGTAACCTCGAACTTTGACTGAGTTTACTCATTGTAATTTGTCAAGTGCACTTATTATTTTGCGAATTAGCGACTTAATTATCAAATCGTGTTAAGTCACATTACATAACGTTCCAAGCAGCTATCCGACGTGATCGACGTGACAAAGTAACGGTGATTTTTCACTGTGATTTTTTTGTAACGGGAACAACAGTCACGGTGATTGAAATATAACGACTTTGCCCATGTCTAGTGTCAATGTCCACTATCTGTCAAAAGTGTCACGAGTCACGACAATACAAGAAGAAGCAGAAAGAAGTCAGTCACAGACCCTAGTCAGACCACTAGTCTGATGATATGTCCCGTCCGGATTTTTGCGACATACCCAATGTTTGACAAGTCATCCGCTCCGGATTTTTTTCTAATTTTTTGTATTTTTCCGTTTTTTGTGTCACAAAAACCGCTAAGTGCAGTGCGTCTGTGTTTAAATTAAAAGCCTAGTAGTCAAAGTCGTCAAAAAAAATCAAAGTGCGTCTGTGGGTCCGCCCGAGACCGAAATATTTATTTTTTAATTCAGTTCACCGCAGGTCGCCATTACGCTTGCAAAAGCGTGCGCGTACAAACTTTTTGTGAGAAAAATTTTGAAAGTTTTTTTTTTGCGGGATGTGGTTTCTGCTGAAACAAACCATGGAATGGTAAGTGTAGAACTGTTTTTAATAAGTTTTCTTTTGTTTTTCGCGTAAATTCCAGTAGAAAAACGTATTTCAACGAACGCCGTCCGACATTTTTTTGCTGTTTGTTGCACTTTTTTTTCTTTTTTCGATTTTTTTTTTTACTTTTTGTGAATATTACTCATCAAACTGTTGTTATTTACAATGCTACGGTAATTAACAACAGAAACAATGCATTTGATTGAGATGGTAATGAACCAAATAAAAATCTAATGAAAACAAAAACCTTGACTGCCCAAAAAATCCGCTTCGGATTTTATCAGCAGGTATGCGGTACTTAAAAAATGGATACCCCATTTTACTAGTTTTTCAGTAGTTGTTCAATCTAGGGACAATTTTTGTTGTGGATTGTGTTTTTCAGCTTTTTTACTTTTAATGATTTGTGGATTTAAAATTTTATATTTTTGTTTCAGGTCGAGTTCAGTTGGATTTTGTCCCGGTGCCGCATCCATTTTTGGTTTGATCCGTGACCAAATTGCTGTTGTTGTTGTGAAATTGTGCATCTTGCGGGTTAATTTTTGTGTTGTTTTTTTTAACAACATTGTGTTGTGTTGTGTTTTTCCATTAGTAAATATCATTAGCAAGTGGACTGTGAAATAAAATTTCAAATAAATGCAATAGTAATTGTAAACAAAGCCAAATAAACAAAGGCCGTTTTCATGGCTCTTTTTCAAGTGTTTGCATTGTGACTCATATCTCGTAAACTAAACAATTGTAGCAGCAAAAACTGTGTGTGTGATGAGATCAGGTACCAAACTATGTAATACAATAGCACTTTAAGCCACTTGGCTCACAGAGTTCACAGAACTCGAGTGTAAACATAACAATTTTTTGTGCCGCGCCGGCGCCAATTTTTTTGCGGCCTAATTTTTTTTATTTTTTATTTTGAAAATATTGTATGTGGAGGTGTGTTATTTTGATTGATTATTGTGGAATAGGGTGTATTCTTTGAAATAAAATAAAAACTTTGTGAAATAATGGTTTATTTTTTTATTTGTGTACACAAATCTGAGAAAATGTCCCTAACACTGACTTTACACTGACTTTACACAATATTTACAAATAAATTACAAGGTAAAAGTGGATACATTCCTTTGAAATATGATAGCTTATTTCATAGCAATTCTAACAACATAAGTTTCATACATGGGTCCCATACAAAACTTCCGAGAAATCGGCGTTTTGCTGACGCCGCGCCGATAGCGCGTAATCATCCCCCCCCTCACTGTCAGACGACCGGCCGTCAAAATTTGACCCGTTCTGACTAGAGGTATATATGTTCTGTGGTCACAGATGTCAGTTATAGTTTGAGGTTATGTGAAGCGGGGTCAATGTATTCATAACAAAAATCAAAATACGATCAAAATGCCTCTCGATTACCGAAGATTTAACGGACCTGAAGACAGTTTATCATATAAGCGTTTCACAAAAGGCTATTTGAAGTCCTACGATGAACTTTACAAAGAGTTGCTGGACGATAACGGAGTTCGTAAAGATGGGCGCGCGTTATCCGAAGCGCGTAGCATGTGTATGTTTTGTATGTATGGTTTGATTTTAATGACCTATTATGTATAAGAAGTGTGGTTTTAACTTGAGTGTTGCATTTCAGTCGCTAGGACAGACATGGTGTCGCAAGCAAAGGGATCCTCATACGTCGAGCTGAGGAAAACAAAGGTTGTTTGCTCTGTGTTCGATCCGCGGGAAATCCCCCATCAGAACGAGTTCAGGTAATCAATATCTTCATTAAACGTTAGACAATACACCACATAGCCTAACATTAAAAGTAGACTGTAAAAAAACTTTGTTTTAGTGACTTCAGTAAATTGTAACTTTTGTATCATTTTTATACTTAGAAAAATACAGATATAACTTAAAATGTCTATGACATTCTCTGACATCATGACTCTGTAATCCTACCCTCACAATAAAAATCTTATTTTCAGTCAACTTGGCCAGATATTCTGTGAGGTGAAATTCGCGCCATTTTCGTGTCCGCGCAAACGGCGGCCGCACGTACCCGATGCTGAAGAGAAGGCTCTGTCTGTTGCTCTGAGGAAAGCCCTAGAGCCTACTGTGTGCAGACACATGTTCCCTAACTATCAGGTATTGGCATTTTTCAAATAGAGAACATTTTCAAATTATATTATTTTTATAAATTACTAGCAGACACTTCACGTCAGAAAGTAATAGTGCAAATATTGACCAAGATTTAAAACCATACCAGTGGTTTCATCCCATACAGAGAAACTGTCCCGATGTACTGTACTGATTATTTGATTTATCTATCAATTGATTATTAGGTGGTGAACTATATATCGCCATGGAACGGAACCAATTGATATCAATTTACAAAAATAATCGGTATAATCAGATGAAAAACGCTAGTTACGTGGCACGGTTTCTATGTATGGGATGCCTCCTGACAGATGCCTCTCTGTATGCTAGTGTTATATTATATAAATATTATCTGTGACCATACTCAAACATGATAAATACCTAAATTCCATTTTTTTATTCACAGGTTGATGTCTTCATATACATTCTAGAAAATGATGGAGCATGTTTGTCAGCAGCAATCAACGCTGCTGGCCTCGCCTTAGCAGATGCCGCTGTCCCTATGTATGACGTAATAACATCCTGTTCTGTTGCCATCGTTGGGGACAAGATTTTTGTAGACCCAACAGAAGCTGAAGAAAACTTCGCAATAATTAGCCCAAATACCCCTACTAATCACGGAATAGTAACATTATCAATGCTGTCCGAATTGAAACAAATATCAGACTTCACACAAGTAGGGTCCATGGACGTTGAGTGTGTTGATAAAGCAATGGAAATTTTAGAAAAAGAGTGTGCAAGACTCGTACCAATGATGCAAAAAGTGCTTGTAGCAAACGTTATAAAGTGTTTCGAACAACGGAAGAGGTTGGAGGAGGAATCAAATGAGAGAGAGCACCTTTTAAACGCAAAGATGGAGGAGTGGAAAAAATTATTAAATTTTGCATGAGATTTAATGCCTGTTTTATTTAATTTACCAAATGAAGAAGGTAAGATGCTGCCAGGAGGTCAGCTACCTCAATTAAAATATAAAGTATATGAAAAATCATAAAGTAGTTCTTACTGGAGTTAACCCTTTTAAAAATGAAAATTTTGCTGCCTGTGGACTCTTCACGTGACCAGAGGGAAGTGTTTTTCTTTTTGTTCAAATAATCTGCATTGCTGTTCAATGTGGCAATGCTGTCAGCAATGTCAGCAGTTTTCCCATTGACAGTGATGTGGACAATTTTTTTGATAAGTCGTTGTTATTAAATATTTAATAAAACTAGTCTGATTTAGTAGTGTAGGGGAACAAGCTCATACAAAATATAAGATAAGATATTTATTTTGCAAATATATATCCTTTTGACTTTTTATTACTTTAATGAGGAATAACAGCAATATCACTTCACACAATATTGCTCAATGGTTTTTAGTAATGAAGGTTGTTACAATAGAGAACTTAAAACTAACAAAAGATGCAATTACATAGTTTAATCTTCAGGCTTCTCCGGAGGAGGACCGGAAGGTTGAAGCATTCTTTCCATGAGGTTGAATTTCACTCTAGCCTTTGACTCGTTCTCAACAATAGCAAAGTAACTTAGCAGATCAGGGTGCCCCATGTAACTGCAGCACGAATCTCGGTGCTGATTGGTTAACCACTCATATTTGGTTGTGTCTGCGTGTCCCGTACCGATGTATTTGCTCTGAAGATGCTCAAGTTGACTGTGGATGTTGTATCTTTCACCCATTTTTACTGCAAAATAAGTTTTGAGGTTAGGTTTTGTATATTTTGTGGAAATTCTTTGGTCTTAATTCCATGTTATGTGACCAAGACTATATTTACCTGTTGTTGTTAACTGCTTGCTAAGTGCCACACAAATTCTATACGATTTAGTTATGTGGTAATGTTTACAAATCAAACCCCAACAAAGAAACGTCAAAGATTGTGTCGTCGCCCGTCGGTCGTTAGTGACAGTTTTTTTTTTTTTTGTTTTATTGACCTGGCTAGTGAGGCTTTTAAGTCAAGAGTGATTAGGTTATTTCTAAACAAGCGTGTTTGACCGTCGCGCGTCGATCACATCGTCGCTAAGGTATTATACCATCAGGCGGTTATATCATGGAGTTTCTTGTGCGTTCTTCTCCATAACAATCTACTTTCCGAATGCACGGTAGAATCTTTTTTTATTTTTTTTTATTAATTGTAAATTTTAATTTTAGTTTATGTGACGTTCAAAAGTGCCGTTTATTGGCCTAATTGAATAAATATATTAAAAAAAAAGGCGAGATAGTGGTCTAACGCGAGCCTATCGTTAAATAAAATAAGTTCTTAATTTTTTGATACAGTTAGAAGACTAGAATGCGGAGGTAACTCATTCTAATGCAAAACTTCTAGAACGGCATTCAATATTTTATTTTAAGTCTTTATTTCATACAAATTCGTTACTTACTTCCAAAACAGATAATTGCATTGCATAACCATTGAGATAGGAAATATGTTTTTCTGAACTAAAATATCCGAATGAAGTTTTTTGATTGACGCAATGAAATAAAAACACGACTGGACTGCCAGGCGCCATTTTCAAATTTGTTTGATCGATTATTCTACAGTTGCGAGACGAATTTAACTTTAGAAATATGTATTTTTAAATAGATTTAACCATGAATAAACTACCGAGACTTACTGAATTAAAAGAAAGCGAAGATAAGCTGCGGAAACAAGCAAAAACACTATTACGTCAAAAAACATCGGAAAACTTGAAAAAACAAACGCATTTGTTTATGCATGAGAAGGGAATCTCTAAAATAGTAAGTTCCATTCTATTATAACTTTGATTCCAATCTTTTTAAAATCCTATCAAAGGAACAGCGTTTCGCCGGCCGGTGGCCATTCGGCGGTCACTACGTACAACACGATTTGTACTGTAATTAGTAACGTACTTTTAAACAAAACCTTTGTGTTCGGTGTTCTAACAATATCATAACTTTTCAGCCTGTTCCAAAAAATCCGAACCACGTCGTATACGCCTACTACCACAATAACCAGCTATCAAAAATCGAAAACCTAGAACATTTATACAATGTCACCCATCTACACTTGCAATGGAACAAAATTGCCAAAATGGAAGGTCTGAATTCGTTGCACTGTTTAAAAAAGCTTTATTTGGGCAACAATAGGATCAGCGTTGTAGAAAATTTGGACGGATTGAAGTATTTGGAAGAATTACACATAGAAAAGCAGAATTTGGAGAGTCCAGATGCCCTGTGCTTTGATCCAAGGACTCTCATTTATATTGGTGTAAGTGTTCCTTTTTTTTCAAAATGTAATGTGCTCAAAGAATTGTCAAACTTCAGTGGCAGTGGGCACATTGCTCGCAGAACGGACGGTCCATGGGGCCGAAAAGTTCTGCAGTAGCGACCGCGTAGCGGAAAACGTAGCGTTGGAAGGCCTCCCACCAGCAGCCTTATTGCGTAATGAATTCAGCAAGGCAAAGAGTATCAAAAATCGACCAATCACATGCGAGAAAAATGACGCGATGTGAATTGCCGTCTATGTGATTGGTCATCTGCTGGATGCGAGACGCACAGGACCGGTCAATGTTTGGGGAGGACACAGGTGAGGCCGATGCTCAGCAGTGGACGTTAACTGCAACTGCAGTAGTGCAGTAATTATGTTAATTATTTTCAATCTACGTATAGCAAAACGACTGTGGTTTATTTTGTAGGCTTCCCTAAGAATACTAAATGTATCTGAGAACAAACTGTCTGACATGACCTGGGTGAAGCCTTTGAGACGATTGGAGGTGCTCATGGCCAAAAAGAATATGCTGATAGATTACGAAGTAAGTTTTTGACAATGAGATCGTGCTTCTAGTATGCTTATTACCTATATATGCCGCTCCTGCATACATAGGTATAGTCCTCGCCAAACTTCTTGGCTGCCCTGAAGTTGGTTTACCGGATGCGCGAGACACGAAACGGTACTGTTTTTGTATGAGATTTACTACTGCGCAGCCATTGTAGCCAACTTCAGGGTGTCCAAGAAGTTTGGCGAGGACTATAACTAGCTTTATCCCGCAGCATCACTCACTTGGCTCCGTAGTAATCATAATCACTTTTCGTAGAAAAGAGTCTATGGCACGCAATGAGCAGCTTTCTATTAGTGAAATTTCGTACTAAAATCATTGCTTCCAGATAGTATTTTTCAGTTTTATTACCTACTAGCTTTTCCCCGTGGTTTCGCTCCCGTGGCCCTCCTGACAGGACCCGCAGCCTAATTGTGTAAGTAAATTCGGCAAACGAAACAAACTGTTTCTTTCCCAAAAACGACTTTTTGTATTGTGAAAAGTCGTTTTTGGGAAAGAAACAGTTTGTTTCGTTTGCCGAATTTACTTACACAATTAGGCTGCCGTTTACCTCCCGGTATAAAAAAATTTCCTTAACATAGGTAATCAGGAATAATGTAGCTTTCTACTGGTGACGGAATTTTCTAAATCGCTTAGGTAGTTTTTGAGTTTATCCATTACAAACAAACCTACAAATTAATTTTTAACCTTTATAATATTATTATTACTAGCTTCTGTCCGCGGCTTCGCCTGCGTAAAAAGGGTTTTATCAGCCAAAGGGAATACAAACTATCCTATGTCCTTCCCAGGGTCTCAAACTATATCCATGCCAAATTTCATCTAAAAGAGATTACCCCCTACAACCTCACAAATTCACAAACTTTACCTCTTTCTTTATAATACAACTAGCTGTCCCACGCGGCTTCGCTCCCGTTAACTGGGTACCTACCTACCCAACTACACTACCTTCCCATCTACCCTACCTACCCATCTACCCTACATACATGTTTGTTGCGTAACTTAAACCGTTTACGCAGCGCACTCAACGGAAGCTCTCATAAAGGAATAATTTTGCCCGTTTTTGCAATATTTACCCGACTGCAGAAAGAGGGTATGAACGCAAATGAAGCAAAAGGAGTGTAAGAACCGTAGCAGATAGCGTTCAGTAGTTTCCGCCTACCTTCAAAAAAACAATTTTAAATTTGTCAAGCTGACCTTCGTTTAACAAAACTTATTGGTCTCATTCTGGTAACTAATGCTTCTATGTACGCTTCATTCAGAGCGTTGCTGACAACCTGTGCACATTAACGAGTTTAGTGGACATCAACTTCTTGGGGAACCCAATGAATAGGAAGCATCGGTACAAAGAGACAATCATCGCGAGGTGTTCCCAACTACGTATGTAAACTCAAGTTTTTATATGCACTTTGTTTTTTTTGGCCTCGCCGTTTTATTGGTCTTAGTCGCAAGCAACTGCTGAGCGTGAGTTCCGCGTGTTCGATTTCGAGGTCGGGCAGGTTTTTCCATTAGGAGTTTCGGTCAGTGGGTCGTCTTAAGGGAGAAATTAGTAGCCCGGAATATGGAAGTTGTGACACCCTCACGCTTCGGAAGGCACGTCAGAACGTTGGTTCTGCGTCTGATCTCCCTCCGGTCGTGTTAGGTTACTGCCCCCTCGGAACAGAGAATGCATCTGTGTTTTTGCACACACCTGTGCAGCCTAATTGTGTAAGTCAATTCGGCAAAGGAAACTATAATATCTCCCACACCGATGACTATTCTCCATTATTTTTTTTGTGTTGGGATATCATCCAATGGGGTTAGAAGCGTTATGACTACCTCTCTCTATTAAAGATTACGTTGAGGACAAAAAGGCTTGGGATTGAGCTGCTCCAATTAATTTTGATTTTTTATATTTTGCACCGTGAATTTTGTTTTTGTTTTTAATTTTGATATTTTTTTTGTTTTCTTGCAATGACAAGAATATTTACTTTTTAAAGTATTATATTATTTTATTTTTATTATTGTGAATGTGAAGATTATGTGGATTTTTGTTTTTTATTATAACTTAGTTAGTTTTTACTCATGGTCTGGCAGTTTGAGTAGTTTATGCGGCCTACCCGAATGTCCTTTCTTTGGTATTGTTCGTCGAATCGTTGAGCTCCGTAAATTCTGAGTTGAGCTGCTCGGTTATTGACAAATGCTTGCACTGACTGGACAGGTCCACTCAATCTGGCTGGTTCTTTCCTCAAAAGACCATTTCAGACATATGTCTACATGGTCTTCACATGATATAACCAAGTTTTTGTCAAGACTTCAAAAGAGACTGTGACCTTTGAGTTTGTTTCGGCCTTTCTTCTCAGAGTAGTCAGATAGGAAACGCCGGCCTCATCTAGTTTTAAAAAATATGATCGACATGTAAAAGTGTTTGTACAAACCAACTTACAGAAATAAAATCATTTATCATTTATCTCGATAAGAGTAAATAGCAGATATGACTAGCTTGCTATAGGACGTAATCTCGATATGACTAGATCTTGTTTGGACTATATCGTATTTAGACAAGATCGCAAGGTCAGATAGCGTAACGGCTATATTTTCGTTTGTTTTTTGAAGTACAGTTATCGAGATAAAGCATTAAGTTATTTCCCTCGGTACCTTTATTAAAATACTTAAAAAGAAAGCATTGTTTTAAATCGCTAACGCTTTAAAAAAAAGATAGGAGCGTAATCTCCTTCATCTCAAGTTTATTTAATTCTCTTTGATACACTTGCGATTGAATAATATTTATATCTATAGAGAACTAGTCATATCTGCTATTTAGTCTTATCGAGAGGTAGTCATAACGCTTCTAACTCATCCAATGACTTCTCCCGCTCGGGGTCAAGCGGGAGGGCGTGTCAGACTTTTACTGACAAAAACGCACCAGTGTTCCTTCAGTTACTTGAGCCAGGGCCGCGGTAACTCTTTCAAATTTCGACCGTGACTAGACTCCCCTGAGATTCGCTGCCGTGGACAAAATTCGGTCTGAAGAACTATTATTATTATTCTACCTACTTGAGACAATCCACTTGTATTTATTGCAGGCGTGCTGGACACCATAGTCATTCACAACACATCAAAAACCTTCATACGGAACTTTGACAAGGTGGTCCGTTTACGTCAACTGCATGAGAAGAACAAAATCGAATCGTCTCGCAAGGGGGCCGATGAGTTCTTCGATCTCAATATGCTGCCCGGACCGAGGGCTCACAGCGCTCTTTCTATGTCTGATTTAACTAACCAAAAACCTAAACGTGAGTTTGTTTAATCTTAAAAGAGGAACTAACGCATGTGTTTCAGAAAACTCATTTTTGTAGATACAAGAGCAAGTATGTAGTATCCTCAATTCTGCTTGGCACATACAAAATGAGGATACAAAAGCTTAGGGCTACTAGCTCAATCTTGGTACCTATCCTATAAAAACTTATAACTTGAAAACTGACCTTGGGCAATCTGAGCATAATAAAAAAATTCTATTACTCGTAATCCAAGGTCTGAATGCGTGTTTTTAACTGACTTCGAAAACGGTGGAGGTTCTCAATTGGTCTGAATATTTTTTTTTGTGTTTATTCTCAGCGTTATTGTCGCCAATTGTGAACGGCTTTTGGTGTTTTTAGATACCTAGTCTTTTTCACAACGCAAAAATCTTTTTCTCGAAAAGTTTTGCGTTGTAAAAACGGCTGCGGTATTAATAAGTCTATTCCCTGAAAACAGACCTACAATGAGTAACCTAATATTTCTGTTGCAGTGACAGCAATCGATTCTTCCTATACGTTCATGCCACGAGCGTTCTGGCGAACACGAACAACAACAACGCTCCCTTCCCGTATGGCCATTTCGCCATCATTGGGCCCTCCGCCACCACCGAGACAGCCCCCGTCTGAAAAGGAAATCTATCCCATCAAAGGAATACTAAAGAAACCCATGCCTATGAAATTTATTTAACGTAATCATATTTTTTGTAATTAAAGTAATTTATAATACCATGAAATCACGTGTGCCTTATTAAAATATTTTTTGATATTACTACTCGAGTATAATTTTTCATATTTACCCACCAAATAGCAGCAAGAAAAAGCCCACACTCCCTGGCCTATTCCCCAAAAAGTCCAGGCACGTTTTAAAGGTTTACCCAAGGAAAAAAATAAATGGTAACTACTCTGTTGATAGTCATACTGATAATAATCAACCACTTGCCCTTCTCTGGACTGCATATTACATCACAAAGTTAGCTTGTATGGCCACAGCTATGACCTTCTGGACCTAAAATTAACTTTAGGTCACCATAGTGTTCCACCCACCATCATAAGAGTATAACCTGCTTCTCTGCTTAGCGTTTGCGGACTAAGATAAAGCCTTCGATTCGATCGAGACTTGGGCTGTACTGCAGTCTTTTCAACGGTGCCAAATTGACTACACACACATTATCGTACATCGAGGTATTAGTGTTTGTACAAAAATGCCATAATGTCAATCTGGCTCTAGGACCATCCTTCTACTGCGCGGTGTGAGACAGGGTGACGTCATTTCTCCGAAACTGTTCACTGCTGCACTCGAGGATGTCTAAAGGCATCAACGTTAATGGCGACTACATCACTCTTCTTCGGTTTGCAGACGGTGTAATGGTCATTGCTGAGATCATGCAGGGCCTCAGTACAATGCTTGATGACCTCAGTAGAGCTTCCGAAATAGTGGGTCTTAAAATGAAGATGGACAAAACCAAGGTCATGTTAAATACCCATGTAACACCCACTCCTGTTAAGGTCGGAGACTCTACACTCGAAGTTGTGGAAGATTATTTCTGCCTGGGACAAACGAAAAAGAGGTCAACCGACTCCGACTCGGCTGGGTAGCGTTTGGGAATTTGCGCGGTATCTTCTCGTCCAACATACCAGTGTCTCAAGACCAGTGTGTGTTGCCAGTGATGACCTATGGTGCTGAGACTTGGACATCAGAAGGCTAAAGTCACTCTAAGAGCTAAGCTCGGAGTTTACTTACGTGATCGAATCAGAAATGAGGATATCCGCAGGAGAACAGAATAATAATGGCAGTAATGGCAACAAAACACTGTTCACGTTTTACGTGGTGGCTTTATCTTATAATGCTAAAATTAATTTAACAGAGATCCAAGTAACATGGGCTAAGGCAAAGCAGCTTAATCATATTAAAATGGATGGACTGGTAGGTTACAAAGCAAATTGAGATAGAGTCGAAACGAAGTGACGCTTCGGCCTAAAAATGCACAGCATTAGCATATTATTAGCTCTATCTCTACAAAGTAAAGATGAGTAGAACCGACGCATCTTTGTAGGGTACGTGGCGGTAGTGAACGTGCATAGCGGATCATTGGAATTCGTACCAAATGGTTGGCGTAGCACCGGAGTACGTAGCGGTGTGTAGCACTGGAATACGCAGCAAGCAGCGTAGCACCAGAGTATTGAGGCTTGAATACGTAGCGATGTATAGCACTGGAATACGTAACTCTTTGTAGCCCTGGAATACGTAGCAGTGTGTAGCACTGGAACACGAAGCTTGTGGCGCGGCTGTGTTGCGCACGTACGCTACGTAGCGGTGTGTAGCACTGGAATAAGTAGCAAGCGGTGACATAGCGCTGGTGTACGTAGCGGTGTGTAGCACTGGAATACGTAGCACGCGGCGCAACAAAACCTTTGTGTTCGGTGTTCTAACAATATCATAACTTTTCAGCCTGTTCCAAAAAATCCGAACCACGTCGTATACGCCTACTACCACAATAACCAGCTATCAAAAATCGAAAACCTAGAACATTTATACAATGTCACCCATCTACACTTGCAATGGAACAAAATTGCCAAAATGGAAGGTCTGGATTCGTTGCACTGTTTAAAAAAGCTTTATTTGGGCAACAATAGGATCAGCGTTGTAGAAAATTTGGACGGATTGAAGTATTTGGAAGAATTACACATAGAAAAGCAGAATTTGGAGAGTCCAGATGCCCTTTGCTTTGATCCAAGGACTCTCATTTATATTGGTGTAAGTGTTCCTTTTTTTTCAAAATGTAATGTGCTCAAAGAATTGTCAAACTTCAGTGGCAGTGGGCACATTGCTCGCAGAACGGACGGTCCATGGGGCCGAAAAGTTTTGCAGTAGCGACCGCGTAGCGGAAGACGTAGCATTGGAAGGCCTCCCACCAGCAGCCTTATTGCGTAATGAATTCAGCAAGGCAAAGAGTATCAAAAATCGACCAATCACATGCGAGAAAAATGACGCGATGTGAATTGCCGTCTATGTGATTGGTCATCTGCTGGATGCGAGACGCACAGGACCGGTCAATGTTTGGGGAGGACACAGGTGAGGCCGATGCCCAGCAGTGGACGTTTTACTGCAACTGCAGTAGTACAGTAATTATGTAAATTATTTTTAATCTACGTATTGCAAAACGACTGTGGTTTATTTTGTAGGCTTCCCTAAGAATACTAAATGTATCTGAGAACAAACTGTCTGACATGACCTGGGTGAAGCCTTTGAGACGATTGGAGGTGCTCATGGCCAAAAAGAATATGCTGATAGATTACGAAGTAAGTTTTTGACAATGAGATCGTGCTTCTAGTATGCTTATTACCTATATCTGCCGCTCCTGCGTACATAGGTATAGTCATCACCAAACTTCTTGGCTGCCCTGAAGTTGGTTTACAGGATGCGCGAGGCACGAAACGGTAACTACTACTACTACTGCGCAGCCATTGTAGCCAACTTCAGGGCGGCCGAGAAGTTTGGCGAGGACTATAACTAGCTTTATCCCGCAGCATCACTCACTTGGCTCTGTTAGTAATCATAATCATGCACTTTTCGTTGATAAGAGTCTATGGCACACAATGAGCAGCTTTCTATTAGTGAAATTTCGTACTAAAATCATTGCTTCCAGATAGTATTTTTCAGTTTTATTACCTACTAGCTTTTCCCCGTGCTTTCGCTCCCGTGGCTCTCCTGACAGGACCCGCAGCCTTATTGTGTAAGTAAATTCGGCAAACGAAACAAACTGTTTCTTTCCCAAAAACGTCTTTTCGCAATACATAAAGTCGTTTTTGGGAAAGAAACAGATTGTTTCCTTTGCCGAATTCACTTACACAATTAGGCTGCCGTTTACCTCCCGGGATGAAAAAAATTCCTTAAGATAGGTAATCAGGAATAATGTAGCTTTCTACTGGTGACGGAATTTTCTAAATCGCTTAGGTAGTTTTTGAGTTTATCCATTACAAACAAACCTACAAATTAATTTTTAACCTTTATAATATTATTATTACTAGCTTCTGTCCGCGGCTTCGCCTGCGTAAAAAGGGTTTTATCAGCCAAAGGGAATACAAACTATCCTATGTCCTTCCCAGGGTCTCAAACTATATCCATGCCAAATTTCATCTAAAAGAGATTACCCCCTACAACCTCACAAATTCACAAACTTTACCTCTTTCTTTATAATACAACTAGCTGTCCCACGCGGCTTCGCTCCCGTTAACTGGGTACCTACCTACCCAACTACACTACCTTCCCATCTACCCTACCTACCCATCTACCCTACATACATGTTTGTTGCGTAACTTAAACCGTTTACGCAGCGCACTCAACGGAAGCTCTCATAAAGGAATAATTTTGCCCGTTTTTGCAATATTTACCCGACTGCAGAAAGAGGGTATGAACGCAAATGAAGCAAAAGGAGTGTAAGAACCGTAGCAGATAGCGTTCAGTAGTTTCCGCCTACCTTCAAAAAAACAATTTTAAATTTGTCAAGCTGACCTTCGTTTAACAAAACTTATTGGTCTCATTCTGGTAACTAATGCTTCTATGTACGCTTCATTCAGAGCGTTGCTGACAACCTGTGCACATTAACGAGTTTAGTGGACATCAACTTCTTGGGGAACCCAATGAATAGGAAGCATCGGTACAAAGAGACAATCATCGCGAGGTGTTCCCAACTACGTATGTAAACTCAAGTTTTTATATGCACTTTGTTTTTTTTGGCCTCGCCGTTTTATTGGTCTTAGTCGCAAGCAACTGCTGAGCGTGAGTTCCGCGTGTTCGATTTCGAGGTCGGGCAGGTTTTTCCATTAGGAGTTTCGGTCAGTGGGTCGTCTTAAGGGAGAAATTAGTAGCCCGGAATATGGAAGTTGTGACACCCTCACGCTTCGGAAGGCACGTCAGAACGTTGGTTCTGCGTCTGATCTCCCTCCGGTCGTGTTAGGTTACTGCCCCCTCGGAACAGAGAATGCATCTGTGTTTTTGCACACACCTGTGCAGCCTAATTGTGTAAGTCAATTCGGCAAAGGAAACTATAATATCTCCCACACCGATGACTATTCTCCATTATTTTTTTTGTGTTGGGATATCATCCAATGGGGTTAGAAGCGTTATGACTACCTCTCTCTATTAAAGATTACGTTGAGGACAAAAAGGCTTGGGATTGAGCTGCTCCAATTAATTTGGATTTTTTATATTTTGCACCGTGAATTTTGTTTTTGTTTTTAATTTTGATATTTTTTTTGTTTTCTTGCAATGACAAGAATATTTACTTTTTAAAGTATTATATTATTTTATTTTTATTATTGTGAATGTGAAGATTATGTGGATTTTTGTTTTTTATTATAACTTAGTTAGTTTTTACTCATGGTCTGGCAGTTTGAGTAGTTTATGCGGCCTACCCGAATGTCCTTTCTTTGGTATTGTTCGTCGAATCGTTGAGCTCCGTAAATTCTGAGTTGAGCTGCTCGGTTATTGACAAATGCTTGCACTGACTGGACAGGTCCACTCAATCTGGCTGGTTCTTTCCTCAAAAGACCATTTCAGACATATGTCTACATGGTCTTCACATGATATAACCAAGTTTTTGTCAAGACTTCAAAAGAGACTGTGACCTTTGAGTTTGTTTCGGCCTTTCTTCTCAGAGTAGTCAGATAGGAAACGCCGGCCTCATCTAGTTTTAAAAAATATGATCGACATGTAAAAGTGTTTGTACAAACCAACTTACAGAAATAAAATCATTTATCATTTATCTCGATAAGAGTAAATAGCAGATATGACTAGCTTGCTATAGGACGTAATCTCGATATGACTAGATCTTGTTTGGACTATATCGTATTTAGACAAGATCGCAAGGTCAGATAGCGTAACGGCTATATTTTCGTTTGTTTTTTGAAGTACAGTTATCGAGATAAAGCATTAAGTTATTTCCCTCGGTACCTTTATTAAAATACTTAAAAAGAAAGCATTGTTTTAAATCGCTAACGCTTTAAAAAAAAGATAGGAGCGTAATCTCCTTCATCTCAAGTTTATTTAATTCTCTTTGATACACTTGCGATTGAATAATATTTATATCTATAGAGAACTAGTCATATCTGCTATTTAGTCTTATCGAGAGGTAGTCATAACGCTTCTAACTCATCCAATGACTTCTCCCGCTCGGGGTCAAGCGGGAGGGCGTGTCAGACTTTTACTGACAAAAACGCACCAGTGTTCCTTCAGTTACTTGAGCCAGGGCCGCGGTAACTCTTTCAAATTTCGACCGTGACTAGACTCCCCTGAGATTCGCTGCCGTGGACAAAATTCGGTCTGAAGAACTATTATTATTATTCTACCTACTTGAGACAATCCACTTGTATTTATTGCAGGCGTGCTGGACACCATAGTCATTCACAACACATCAAAAACCTTCATACGGAACTTTGACAAGGTGGTCCGTTTACGTCAACTGCATGAGAAGAACAAAATCGAATCGTCTCGCAAGGGGGCCGATGAGTTCTTCGATCTCAATATGCTGCCCGGACCGAGGGCTCACAGCGCTCTTTCTATGTCTGATTTAACTAACCAAAAACCTAAACGTGAGTTTGTTTAATCTTAAAAGAGGAACTAACGCATGTGTTTCAGAAAACTCATTTTTGTAGATACAAGAGCAAGTATGTAGTATCCTCAATTCTGCTTGGCACATACAAAATGAGGATACAAAAGCTTAGGGCTACTAGCTCAATCTTGGTACCTATCCTATAAAAACTTATAACTTGAAAACTGACCTTGGGCAATCTGAGCATGATAAAAAAATTCTATTACTCGTAATCCAAGGTCTGAATGCGTGTTTTTAACTGACTTCGAAAACGGTGGAGGTTCTCAATTGGTCTGAATATTTTTTTTTGTGTTTATTCTCAGCGTTATTGTCGCCAATTGTGAACGGCTTTTGGTGTTTTTAGATACCTAGTCTTTTTCACAACGCAAAAATCTTTTTCTCGAAAAGTTTTGCGTTGTAAAAACGGCTGCGGTATTAATAAGTCTATTCCCTGAAAACAGACCTACAATGAGTAACCTAATATTTCTGTTGCAGTGACAGCAATCGATTCTTCCTATACGTTCATGCCACGAGCGTTCTGGCGAACACGAACAACAACAACGCTCCCTTCCCGTATGGCCATTTCGCCATCATTGGGCCCTCCGCCACCACCGAGACAGCCCCCGTCTGAAAAGGAAATCTATCCCATCAAAGGAATACTAAAGAAACCCATGCCTATGAAATTTATTTAACGTAATCATATTTTTTGTAATTAAAGTAATTTATAATACCATGAAATCACGTGTGCCTTATTAAAATATTTTTTGATATTACTACTCGAGTATAATTTTTCATATTTACCCACCAAATAGCAGCAAGAAAAAGCCCACACTCCCTGGCCTATTCCCCAAAAAGTCCAGGCACGTTTTAAAGGTTTACCCAAGGAAAAAAATAAATGGTAACTACTCTGTTGATAGTCATACTGATAATAATCAACCACTTGCCCTTCTCTGGACTGCATATTACATCACAAAGTTAGCTTGTATGGCCACAGCTATGACCTTCTGGACCTAAAATTAACTTTAGGTCACCATAGTGTTCCACCCACCATCATAAGAGTATAACCTGCTTCTCTGCTTAGCGTTTGCGGACTAAGATAAAGCCTTCGATTCGATCGAGACTTGGGCTGTACTGCAGTCTTTTCAACGGTGCCAAATTGACTACACACACATTATCGTACATCGAGGTATTAGTGTTTGTACAAAAATGCCATAATGTCAATCTGGCTCTAGGACCATCCTTCTTCTGTCGGTGTGAGACAGGGTGACGTCATTTCTCCGAAACTGTTCACTGCTGCACTCGAGGATGTCTAAAGGCATCAACGTTAATGGCGACTACATCACTCTTCTTCGGTTTGCAGACGGTGTAATGGTCATTGCTGAGATCATGCAGGGCCTCAGTACAATGCTTGATGACCTCAGTAGAGCTTCCGAAATAGTGGGTCCTAAAATGAAGATGGACAAAACCAAGGTCATGTTAAATACCCATGTAACACCCACTCCTGTTAAGGTCGGAGACTCTACACTCGAAGTTGTGGAAGATTATTTCTGCCTGGGACAAACGAAAAAGAGGTCAACCGACTCCGACTCGGCTGGGTAGCGTTTGGGAATTTGCGCGGTATCTTCTCGTCCAACATACCAGTGTCTCAAGACCAGTGTGTGTTGCCAGTGATGACCTATGGTGCTGAGACTTGGACATCAGAAGGCTAAAGTCACTCTAAGAGCTAAGCTCGGAGTTTACTTACGTGATCGAATCAGAAATGAGGATATCCGCAGGAGAACAGAATAATAATGGCAGTAATGGCAACAAAACACTGTTCACGTTTTACGTGGTGGCTTTATCTTATAATGCTAAAATTAATTTAACAGAGATCCAAGTAACATGGGCTAAGGCAAAGCAGCTTAATCATATTAAAATGGATGGACTGGTAGGTTACAAAGCAAATTGAGATAGAGTCGAAACGAAGTGACGCTTCGGCCTAAAAATGCACAGCATTAGCATATTATTAGCTCTATCTCTACAAAGTAAAGATGAGTAGAACCGACGCATCTTTGTAGGGTACGTGGCGGTAGTGAACGTGCATAGCGGATCATTGGAATTCGTACCAAATGGTTGGCGTAGCACCGGAGTACGTAGCGGTGTGTAGCACTGGAATACGCAGCAAGCAGCGTAGCACCAGAGTATTGAGGCTTGAATACGTAGCGATGTATAGCACTGGAATACGTAACTCTTTGTAGCCCTGGAATACGTAGCAGTGTGTAGCACTGGAACACGAAGCTTGTGGCGCGGCTGTGTTGCGCACGTACGCTACGTAGCGGTGTGTAGCACTGGAATAAGTAGCAAGCGGTGACATAGCGCTGGTGTACGTAGCGGTGTGTAGCACTGGAATACGTAACACGCGGCGCAGCGTCAGTTACGTAGCGGTGTGTAGCACTGGAATACGTAGCAAGCAGCGTAGCGTCTGTGTACGTAGCGGTTTGTAGTAATGGAATACGTAGCACGCGGCGTAGTGCCAGTTACGTAGCGGTTTGTAGTAATGGAATACGTAGCACGCGGCGTAGTGCCAGTTACGTAGCGGTGTGGAGCACTGAAATACCATGCAAGTGGATGCCGTAGCGCTGGTGTACGTAGCGGTGTGTAGCTATGGAATACGTAGCACGCGGCGTAGTGCCAGTTACGTAGCAGTGTGTAGCACTGGAATACGTACCAGGCGGCGTAGCACCGGAGTACGTAGCGGTGTGTAGCACTGGAATACGTAGCAGGCGGCGTAGCACCGGAGTACGTAGCGGTGTGTAGAACTGGAATACGTAGCAAGCGGCGTAGCGTCAGTTACGTAGCGGTTTGTAGCACTGGAATACGTAGCACGCGGCGTAGTGCCAGTTACGTAGCGGTGTAGAGCACTGATATACGTAGCACGCAGCGTAGCCCTATTTTACGTAGCGGTGTGTAGAACTGGAATACGTAGCAAGCGGCTTAGCGCCTGTGTACATAGCGGTGTGTTGCATTGGAATACCATGCAAGTGGATGCCGTAGCGCCGGTGTACGAAGCGATGTGTTGCACTGGAATACGTAGCAAGCAGCGTAGCACCTATGTACGTAGCGGTGTGTAGCACTGGAATACGTAGCAAGCTTTGTAGCGCCGGCTTACGTAGCTGTGTGATGCACAGGAATACGTAGCAAGCGGCGTAGCGCCTGTGTACGTAGCGGTGTGTAGCACTGGAATACGTAGCAAGCGGCGTAGCGCCTGTGTACGTAGCGGTGTGTAGCACTGGAATACGCAGCAAGAAGCGTAGCACGAGAGTGTGTATGCTTGAATACGTAGCGATGTATAGCCCTGGAATACGAAGCAGTGTGTAGCACTGGAACACAAAGCTTATGGCGCGGCTGTGTAGCGCACCTACGTAGCGGTGTGTAGCACTGGAATACGAAGCAAGCTTCGTAGCGCTGGATTACGTATCTGTGTGATGCACTGGAATACGTAGCAAGCGGCGTAGCGCCTGTGTACGTAGCAGTGTGTTGCACTGGAATACCATGCAAGTGGATGACGTAGCGCCGGTGTACGTAGCGGTGTGTAGCACTGGAATACGTAGCACGCGGCGTAGCGCCTGTTACGTAGCGGTGTGTAGCACTGGAATACGTAGCAAGCAGCGTAGCGTCTGTGTACGTAGCGGTTTGTAGCACTGGAATACGTAGGTCGCGGCGTAGCACCAGTTACGTAGCAGTGTGTAGCACTGGAATACGTAGCAAGCAGCGTAGCGTCTGTGTACGTAGCGGTTTGTAGCACTGGAATACGTAGCAAGCGGCGTAGCGCTGGTTTACGTAGCTGTGTGTAGCACTGGAATACGTAGCGGTGTGTAGCACTGGAATACGCAGCAAGCAGCGTAGCACCAGAGTATGTAGGCTTGAATACGTAGCGATGTATAGCACTGGAATACGTTACTCTGTGTAGCCCTGGAATACGTAGCAGTGTGTAGCACTGGAACACGAAGCTTGTGGTGCGGCTGTGTAGCGCATCTACGTAGCGGTGTGTAGCACTGGAATACGTAGCACGCGGCGTAGCGTCAGTTACGTAGCGGTGTGTAGCACTGGCATACGAAGCACGCGGCGTAGCGCCAGTTTACGTGGCAGTGTCTAGCACTGGAACACGTAGCAAGCAGTGGAGTAGCTCCGGTGTATGTAGCGGTGTGTAGCACTGGAATACGTAGCAAGCTTCGTAGCGCCGGCTTACGTAGCTGTGTGATGCACAGGAATACGCAGCAGGCGGCGTAGCGCCTGTGTACGTAGCAGTGTGATGCACTGGAATACGTAGCAAGCGGCGTAGCGCCTGTGTACGTAGCAGTGTGTTGCACTGGAATACCATGCAAGTGGATGCCGTAGCGCCGGTGTACGTAGCGGTGTGTAGCACTGGAATACGTAGCACGCGGCGTAGCGCCAGTTACGTAGCGGTGTGTAGCACTGGAATACGTAGCAAGCAGCGTAGCGTCTGTGTACGTAGTGGTTTGTAGCACTGGAATACGTAGCAAGCGGCGTAGCGCTGGTTTACGTAGCCGTGTGTAGCAATGGAATACGTAGTAGGCGGCGAAGCATCGGAGTACGTAGCGGTGTGTAGCACTGGAATACGCAGCAAGAAGCGTAGCACAAGAGTGTGTAGGCTTGAATACGTAGCGATGTATAGCCCTGGAATACGTAGCAGTGTGTAGCACTGGAACACAAAGCTTGTGGCGCGGCTGTGTAGCGCACCTACGTAGCGGTGTGTAGCACTGGAATACGTAGCAAGCTTCGTAGCGCTGGATTACGTAGCTGTGTGATGCACTGGAATACCATGCAAGTGGATTCCGTAGCGCCGGTGTACGTAGCGGTGTGTAGCACTGGAATACGTAGCACGCGGCGTAGCGCCAGTTACGTAGCGGTGTGTAGCACTGGAATACGTAGCAAGCAGCGTAGCGTCTGTGTACGTAGCGGTTTGTAGCACTGGAATACGTAGGACGCGGCGTAGCACCAGTTACGTAGCAGTGTGTAGCACTGGAATACGTAGCAAGCAGCGTAGCGTCTGTGTACGTAGCGGTTTGTAGCACTGGAATACGTAGGACGCGGCGTAGCACCAGTTACGTAGCAGTGTGTAGCACTGGAATACGTAGCAAGCAGCGTAGCGTCTGTGTACGTAGCGGTTTGTAGCACTGGAATACGTAGCTAGCGGCGTAGCGCTGGTTTACGTAGCTGTGTGTAGCACTGGAATACGTAGCAGGCGACGTAGCACCGGAGTACGTAGCGGTGTGTAGCACTGGAATACGCAGCAAGAAGCGTAGCACCAGAGTGTGTAGGCTTGAATACGTAGCAATGTATAGCCCTGGAATACGTAGCAATGTGTAGCACTGGAACACAAAGCTTGTGGCGCGGCTGTGTAGCGCACCCACGTAGCGGTGTGTAGCTGTGGAATACGTAGCACGCGGCGTAGCGCCAGTTACGTAGCGATGTGTTGCACTGGAATACGTAGCAAGCAGCGTAGTGCCTATGTATGTAGCTGTGTGTAGCACTGGAATATGTAGCAAGCACAGACATAAATCTAACTAGATAACGCAAGTCCCTCCATCTGTATGAAAACCAAGCGTGTCACTTTAACACACACAATTTAAAAACGAATTTACTTACCAATTAAAGAAAACATTTCCAATGCCTCAGCCAACTTTTTCTATACAGTATTTACAGCTCAATATGGCATAATAGTTATTTATGCTACAAGTGCGGAAGGTAGGTGATTTCCGATGAGTGGCATTTTTATTCACGAGCGAGCGAAGCGAGTGAGTGGATAAATCGACACGAGTCGGAAATCATCTTACGTACGTGTATCATACAACATTTTACTATGCATTGTGCGAGGAAATAAATAAAATAATAAAATTAAATTAATAAAATGGCGGGCTTATTCAAGCGCGTTCAGCATATCCACAGATTAACTAATAGTTCCTCGGGCATATCTACTGCGCATGTGCGAATAGCTGTCACATCGTAACGCAATAAGGCACGAGCAAAATATACGTTCTGCCAAACATATATAATGAATATTTAAAATTAATTTATTGATCAAAATCTAAATCTAGAATAATTAAAAACGCCTAAAATAAAGTATTAGTTTTATTTTACCTTTTATATGAATGATAATCTGTACATAACTAATTTTTAAAACTTTTCTCAAATAATAAAAACTCTATGCGTCGGGCTGACGTTGGAGTGAAAAATTAAAAAAGTACAGGAAAGTAAAAAGCACTAGTGAAAAAAAGTGGCACTTTCCGCACAGTTTGGCTGCTTGGAAAACCGCTCTTTTCGAGGACATGCATTGTAAAAGCCTTTTCATGCCATATTATTCTAGATTTCGGTGGTTTTCCGGTGCCGATAATGCTAAATGAAAAGCTCAAATTACGATCGTTGATCGTATTTTTACTCCGTTTTTTGACAAGCGAAGTACATACAATCGCGTCATCTAGTTAGATTTACATCTGTGGTAGCAAGCGGTGGCGGTCTAGCACCATTGTACCACCTACCGCCTATGTACTTTTATGTTGCATGAAGTTTTAACAAATAAATAAATTGTAGTTACGTAGTGGTGTGTGTAGTACTGGAATACGTTGCACGCAACGTAGCACGAGAGTATGTAACGCTGGAATACGTAGCGACGTGTAGCACTGGAATACGTCACAGTATGTATCACTGTAATACGTCACAGTATGTAGCACTGGAATACGTAGCTAATGGCGTAGCACCGGTTTACGTAACGGTGTGTATATAGCACTGGAGTACGTAGCAAGCGGCGTAGTGCCGGTGTACGTAGCGGTATGTAGCATTGGAATACGTAGCAAGCGGCGCGGTGAAGTGCCCGTGAACGTAGCGGTTTGTAGTACTGAAATACATAGCTTGACGCGTAGCACTGGATGCATAGCAGCTTGTACTACTGGAAAATACGCTATGCTATGCTTTCGACTGCATAACGCATGGCGTCGGATGTTAACTAGAAACACACTGTGTGCGAAGCGTCGGGTGGCGTGTGTTCCCCCTCTCCCGGCAACACGCTGATCCAAACCGACTGCGTGTTACCGCGTGGGAATGCGTGTGTTCACAAGGCGTTTTGCTTCAATGCGTCAGAAGGCGTCGGGTGGCGTGGGGCCCGTGGGGTTTCAATAGTATGTTTCCACCTTTAGGCCTAACCCGGATTGATTTGATTGTCACTGTCACTTGTCACTGTCAGTGTCAGTATCACGTCAAAAGAAAAAAAAAATTAGGTTATGTTTACTAAAATGTTTCGATGTATTTTTAACAGGAAAAGGTAATAAAAAATACTCGAATAACGATAGAAATCATGAATAGCTTACTAAATGAAGCTTACCAAGTTTTGAATGAGGAATCATCTGGTAAATATTTGTCTGAACCTTAAAATCGACACATTTTTATGTCGACGACGATGAATACTAACTATATCTTTTAATTTTAGCTTTATATTTAGGCAGTAGCATAGTAGAAACAAATGATTTAGAGCCTCTGCAGTTCTATAGAGATTATGTGTCGAAAAATATCCCGGTAGTGTTACGGGGCCGTTGTTCTCAATGGCCGGCTGTAAAGAAGTGGAACGCTGATTATTTCAGGTAAAAATGTCTCTTCTTCATCCTGATTTATCTGTAAATGAATTAGGTAGATGTCAATTATACCGTTTTAATCAGTATATAACTGAATTCATTTTTACTGTTAATATGCAGTTAAAATTGATAGTCACTGCTTCTTCATCATCTAATAAATTGTCACAAAATGACATGATAATCTACTTTTTATAATGCATTTTTATTTTATGCAATGGCATATGGCAGCTTGTATTTTATAAAGTTTACTTCTTTCTTTCTTTTTTAAAATAAAGTTGCCTCACACTAGAAATTTCTCCTGTATCGTGGGTGCATTTACAATCATTACAAACTCATATACAGAAACACCCAGAGCCGGAACAAATATCTGTAGATCATACAAATATTTGTTCCGAGTAGGAATTGAACCCACAATATGCAGCGCAGCAGTCAATTGTTCAACCACTAAACCAACCGTGTGCCCGAATTCAAATATATATACTCAATAATTAAGATCAAAAAATCTTAGAACATCACTTCCAGGTATTTTAATATCATACAATTTAATACCCATTTAGCACACCCAACAGAAATACGATGAACTAGAAAACTATCTAAAGGAAATAAATAAAGAAGTTGGCCTAAAAGGAATAAAGAAAGATAAAATAGGTGATGATGCTAGAAAATTAATTGACGAGAGGAAAAATCTACTAAATGATAGAATAAAGAACAGAAAACATATAGAAGAAATAAGTAAGAAAATCAATGAGAGTATCAGGAAACATAAAAAACTAAAGCGTATGAACATAATAAAGAATGAAATAGAAAGAACAGGTGGGATCAAAAAAGCACTGAAACAACTCAAGGACCACTCCACTTGGATGCCGGAAATAAAAACAAAAACCAGACAAGGAAACGACAAAACCACGTCACAGAGGATAGAAATAAGAAGAGAGGCAACAAGATTCTATAGAATATTATATAGCAATCTAAGAAACCCAACTGAGCCACCATTCCTCGACCGTTCAGTAGCTGGTAGTGTTCCAGAAATAACACAAAGTGAAGTAAGGAAGGCAATAAACACACAGAAAAGCTATAAAGCACCAGGAGACGACAAAATAACCAACGAACTACTAAAAGAGCTAGTCGATGTTATCCTACAGACACTTACACAATTGTTCAACGAAATACTTAACAACGAATAAATACCAATTCAGTGGACTAAATCTACTATAGTTCTCATACACAAAAAAGGAGACAAGAACAGAATAGATAACTATCGACCAATAAGTATGATGTCCAACCTCTATAAGATTTTCGCCAAGATAGTACTGGGAAGGATCACGAAACCCCTGGACGAACAGCAACCAATAGAGCAAGCCGGTTTTAGAAGCGATTTCTCTACAGTCGATCACATACATGTCGTGAAACAGGTCATCGAAAAGTATAACGAATACGGAAAGTCCTACTATATCTTGTTCGTAGACTACAACAAAGCCTTCGACTCCCTATATCACTGCTCCATATACAATGCACTCGGGAAACAAGGAGTTCACGCCAAGTATATAAACATCATCAGGCAAATATACAAAAGAAGCACGGCCCGAATACAGCTTGAAACCGTAGGAGACGAATTTAAAATTGAAAAGGGAGTGCGACAGGGTGACCCGCTATCGCCCAAACTATTTGCTGCAGTCTTGGAGGACGTCTTCAGGGAACTAAAATGGGATAACATCGGATTAAACATTAACGGCAAAATGCTAAACCATCTGAGATTTGCTGATGACATTGTAATATTTGCAGAAGAACCACAATTATTACAAGTAATGCTAAAACAACTATCCGATGCTAGTGCCAAGGTGGGTCTCACTATCAACTTCTCTAAAACAAAAGTAATTACCAACAGCACCCGAGAAACAATAGCAATAGAAGAACAAGAGGTCGAATATGTAGAAGAGTACATATACCTGGGACACCTAATATCTCCTCAACATCTAATGCCTAAAGAAATACAAAGAAGGGTAAACAACACCTGGTCCCGCTACTGGTCCCTCAAAGAAGTCGTGAAGAGCAAGTCCATACCAATTCGTGAAAAGAAAAAGGTTTATGACAGTTGCATTCTGCCAGTACTCACATATGGATGCCAAACATGGTCCTTAACGAAATCAAGCATACAAAAATTAAAAGTCTGCCAACAAGGTATGGAGAGGAGCATGCTTGGAATCCGCATCAAAGACAAATGTCGACTTGTAGACATACGAAAGCAAACGGGGGTGGCGGACGTAACAAATAGAGTCAAGAGACTGAAGTGGAGATGGACGGGCCACACAATGCGAAATAGAACAGAAAAGTGGACGAGAAGCGTAATTGAGTGGTACCCACGCGACGGGAAAAGGCGCAGAGGCAGGCAACAAAAGAGGTGGGAGGACGATCTCCCACAGGGCTGGAGGAGATCGGCAAGGCACCGTAAAAAGTGGCATGACCTGGAGGAGGCCTATGTCAAAGGACAACCTGACTAAAAAACAGTCTAGAGTTAGATAAGGATAAATTTAAAATTAACTGTAAAAGTCAGTGAATAAAGGCTATTTTTATTTTATTTAGCACACCTAAAAAATATAAACACCTACTTAACTAATGAGATAGTGGTCAGGCACAAACCTAATATTAATATTTAAAAAAATAATGTCTGTTTTCAGAAAAACAATTCCAAACAAGAAAGTGACCGTAGCAGTAACACCGAATGGCTTAGCAGATGGTATTAGTAGAAATGAGAAAGGAGAAGAGTATTTTGTCATGCCTTTTGAAGTGGATATGACTATGACAGAGTTTCTGAATGGATTGGAACAGAAAAAGTATGTACCTATTTGCGTTTTCAACGGTAAATAAAGTTCGTTTTGAGAGTTGATGGAGTTCCTGGGTTCAATTCCCAAGTAGGGCAAAGTGTTTTTAAGCTCTCTATCAGGCATTTCTTGGTAGCAACCCAGCCTTTGAAATTGTGCCTGGTTGGAGGCACATCGGCTTACCAGCTGTTACATAAGTTACTTTACAATGCATGTCCTCGAAAAGAGCGGTTTTCCAAGCAGCCAAACTGTGCGGAAAGTGCCACTTTTTTTCACTAGTGCTTTTTACTTTCCTGTATTTTTTTAATTTTTAACTCCAACGTCAGCCCGACGCATAGAGTTTTTATTATTTGAGAAAAGTTTAAAAATTAGTTATGTACCTACAGATTATCATTCATATAAAAGGTAAAATAAAACTAATAGGTACTTCATTTTAGGCGTTTTTAATTACTCTAGATTTAGATTTTGATCAATAAATTAATTTTAAATATTCATTAAATATGTTTGGCAGAACGTATATTTTGCTTGAGCCTTATTGCGTTACGATGTGACAGCTATTCGCACATGCGCAGTAGATATGCCCGAGGAACTATTAGTTAATCTGTGGATATGCTGAACGCGCTTGAATAAGCCCGACATTTTATTAATTTCATTTTATTAATTTATTTATTTCCTCGCACAATGCATAGTAAAATGTTGTATGCTACACGTACGTAAGATGATTTCCGACTCGTGTCGATTTATCAACTCACTCGCTTCGCTCGCTCGTGAATAAAAATGTCACTCATCTGGAATCACCTACCTTCCACACTTGTAGCATAAATAACTATTATCATAACTGGCAAAATATGGGTGTAAGTAAGTTATATAAAACATAAAACATTGTAAACATGGATATGAAAAAAATATATTATGACGGACTCTCGTAGACCTAAGGACTAATCAAATGTATCTAATGTAGTAGCGCAACAATATTTTAGCTCAGGTGTAACCGCCACTTGCACATGGAGTTGGCCCACAACAAACCATGTATAATACAATAAATAAAGGCACAGATGCCATGTCTGTGGATTAATTGTACGGCCGGAGTGGTAGTTTAGTTGGTAGGCACCTACGTGAGTCCGACCCAACAATTTCACTCATTTATGTGAGGCCAATATGGATTGCCCACATTCACCGAAAAAAAAAATACATGGTATGATTGAGCTATCTCTCTGCTACTTATAATTAAGAACAAAAAAATCAATAATGTTAAGTAGGAGGCTATGATGATGATTAAAGACTATCATCATCATCACCATTGGAAAACGGACTTTAATTCTTGCCTACAAGATTAATTTTTCTTAACCATTCACAATATTAATTTTCAGAAAGAACTACATCCAGTACATACAGAAACAGAACTCTAATCTAACATTAGACTTCCCTGAACTGCTGCCAGATGTGTTGCCAACCATACCATTTGCTAGTGAAGCCTTTAATAAGCAGCCCGATGCTGTCAACTTCTGGATGGGAGATGAGAGGGCTGTTACTTCAAGTAAGCTTTTCATAATTGCTTCTTGTATAATTTAAGATCTGGCAACACTACTCCCGCGCCTCTCAAAATTTTCCCCCCAACCTTGCCATCTGCCGCGTAGAACAACCGCTCCTGACACCTACTCCAGAGCCGACTTTGCATGCATATATTTTCATTATTGTATAATAATAATAAATTAGAATAAAATTGTATTTTGAGTGAAAAGTTGCCATGCTGTGATCGCGATTTAGTTTCCAAATGCGTAAACAAGTACAGTACAAACATTTTCTTAATGTTCCTCGGCAAACTTCGTGTTTCGTCAGTCGTCGGCTTTCTATCAGTTGCCCTTTGCACTTGGTGCAGACCGGACGCTCTCAATCATCTTGGTAGTATATAGAGCTGTTAATACTCTTTCAACATTTTTTTTTTAAGTTGGAAGGATCTCTGCTAAAGCTGCTATTTTTACAGCTCTATATATTTCACACGAAAATCAAAACAAACTACAATAAAGTACTTGGTTCTGAATTCAATGGAAAATTGATGGAAATGGAAATTAGCATACGTTTGTATTCGGAAATGCGATTTTGCCGAGGGACATTAAGAAAATAGTTATACTGTACCTATGTGTTTTTGGACAAATATCTTCAAATATTTTAAGACTTTATCAATAATCTTTGACATAGTCATGCTAAAATGAACATAATTCATACCTACAATAAAGGCATTATTTACCTTTCATGTCACTATTATCACTAAAATTGGTTTGGTGACCATTTTCTGTACCCACATGCCTCCGTCATTAGTTGCATCTTAAAAAACTGGCCAAGTGCGAGTCGGACTCGCGCACGAAGGGTTCCGTACTTGGTAAATTGTGGTTTACGATTTATGACGTATTAAAAAAAACTACTTACTAGATCTCGTTCAAACCAACTTTCGTTGGAAGTTTACATGGTAATGTACATCATATTTTTTTTTTAGTTTTATCATTCTCTTATTTTAGAAGTTACAGGGGGGGGGACACATTTTACCTCTTTGGAAGTGTCTCTCGCGCAAACTATTCAGTTAAGAAAAAAATTCTATTGGAAACCTCAATATCATTTTTGAAGACCTATCCATACCCTACACGTTTGTGATTGATGAACAAAAAAATTGTGTCAGTTTCAAGTATGGGAACCCCCAAAATTTATTGTTTTTTTTCTATTTTTGTGTGAAAATCTTAATGCGGTTCACAGAATACATCTACTTACCAAGTTTCAACAGCATAGTTCTTATAGTTTCGAAAAAAAGTGGCTTTGACATACGGACGGACAGACAGACATCACGAATCTATAAGGGTTCCGTTTTTTGCCATTTGGCTACGGAACCCTAAAAATATTAATTGGCCGAAAATTGTTGATAGCCATTTGTTGATGATATCGATATGGATGATATCCCAACTGGCTGTTCTCTATTAGGATAGTTGAATAAAAAAATCTATTTAGTCCACCAGTTAGATAACCTAAAAATATTGGAAACGTATAATACTCACAACGAATCTTTGTGTCTCTGAATTGGCTGTAAGAGGCTGCGCAGTAGCTATTTTTGTGTCAATATTGAAAGTGAACATAACATTGTATAACTGTCTCTTTCACTCGCTTACGTTTGTCGCATCATCCTATCTCGCTTACTCTATGCAGTTAATCTGTTTCGTGCGCAATAGTTGACAGAGCCAACTTCAGAGACACGAAGATCTGCTGTGACTATTGTATCTTTTATCAACACTCATAACGTAATGTTCCAATTATGAATTCAAAAAGTATTGCATAAACACGTACTTTATATTCGTGGAAAAGTAAAATTTAAAAGAAAAAAACATTACAGTGCAACATTTTCCTTCTATTTTCAAACAACTGCATCATAATAGTAGATTATTAACCAAGGGCTGTATGACATCAATTGCATACGAGGTTTTTGGCGCCTGAGCGAAGCGAAGGCGCTAATTAACCCGAGTATGCAATTGATGCTTACGCCCGAGATAAATACTCTGCTTTACATATCGATTGTGAGGTAAGTAAACAACAAGACAGCAGGTTTCAATGAACATTTATTAAGAAGAAAAAAATGTGTATTTAATTAAAATTAATAGTAAAATTATTACAATTTGTAAGAGATATGGTCACGTTCTTTTTAGGAATATTTATAGTTTGAATATGAGTTTGTGATGATAAGACTTGAGTTTGAGTGACTTGAGGTTCTTGCATCGTAAATGGCGGCAGTTGACTGGTACTATTTTCTTCATTAAAAAATGGCTCAGATGATGTGCTTTGACGTGGTGATTTCAAGTTTATATTTTCTGTTATTTTAGAAGTAATTTTGCTTTTGTTTGCCATCGAATCTTCGATATAACCTTCGGCCACTTTGCTGGACTTCCAGCCGCCGTGCCTTTTTAACAGAGTGAGGTTGGCTCCCGAATCAGCCAATAGAGTCGCTGATGGTCTGCGAAAGCAATGCCCGGTGTATAACTCTACGTTACTCAGTTTTAAATATGTGGCTATTTGCTTTGGCATGCCTGTAAATTTGTTTTTTCCTATTACTTGTCTGTGGCATTTTCCTTTACTGTAATTAAGAAAAAAACGATTTGTATCCACGTTTTCAGGCCGAAGAGCTTGATATTTTTCAACATAATTTGCAAATTCTTCATGCACAACAAATGACCGGTCAATTTTAGTTTTCGTGTTAAGCAGTTTTATGAGTAGTAATTTGTTATGTTTTTCTACATTTTCTATTGTCAAGTTTGTCAATTCCACGGTTCTGCAGGCTCCCGATATCCCAAAAATTAGAACAACCTGTAAAAAAGACATAAGTTGTATTAAAGGCACCAAATTCGCATAGTATTTTTGTGAAATATTTTGGTAACTTATTAAAAAGGGCAAGTAAATACGTAGGTACCTTTATTGCTAAATAAATTTCATCCGGAGCTTCATTTAAGAATTTCTGTACTTCTTCTGCAGTAAATACCTTCGATTTCTTGCTTTTAAAGCCGTCAGACTGCCTTTTCAAGAAAGCAGTAAGTTTAGAAAAATCTTTCAAATTCACGTCATGTTTTGTCATCATTGTAGATTTTAGCATGGAATAAAAGCACCATAAACTGGAAGGTTGTAGCCTCTTAGATAATTCATCAAAATATGATATAAAAACACTTTCAGAAAGAGATTTCACTTTTTTTTCTGACCGCCATTTCATAAATTCGTCGTATGCCTTTACATATCTTTCTTTCGAGTTCGGCGGTAATATATTTTCGACAACTGTTTTTGCCCTTTCTTTAATAAAATCGGGCGTTAGATCTATGTCTTCGTCACTAGACATGTTTAAAACTTTTGAAAAAGAACTCAAACAAGAAAATTAATTATTTTCGCGATGCTTTCGCGCCTACTAGTAGACTGCCTTTTTTTTTTTCACGCACGCGAGCGCGTCAAATCTTGCTGGCCAGTTTGATTTTTAAATCGATTCCATCTAACATACGATGTGGAAACAAATAGTTCCATATTTAAAATAAAATCTTTATAAAATAAATTGTCTAGATTCCGATTCGAGTAATTAATGGATACCGAGAAAAAAAATATTAACTTTTTAAAAATATTCTTCGTGCAGTAGAGTATGACAGTTCTTTTTTCAAATTCCAAAACCTATGCTGTAATGATAGTCATACACCCCGGCATTCAGGGGTGTAAGGGTGTACTTACAAAGCAAGAGATATGTAAAATAACTTTTTAATTTTTATAGCACACTTTTACTTTTTAATTTATTGCCGCTTATGAGCTAGTGTCACTGTCTATGGATGTGAATTGCCCGCCATACTGCATATTTTTCCGTTTCCACTTTTATTTTATTTCAACTGTATGAGTGAAGATAAAATAGTGTATGCAACGGCATATAAATAGGTATTAAAACACTCGCGTGTTAATATTATCACATTCGGCTTCGCCTCATGTGATAAACCCACGCTCGTGTTTTAATAACCCATAGTAAATGACCATTGCATAAACTACTATTATTTTGCCAGGTAAACAAAAAAATACGACGATGCAGTGTATTGTAATATCGTGTGACGTCCCGGAGTGCTTCATTTTATACTGACAAAGTGACGTCACAAGCCCCCACTCCTGAACTTTGATGCGCTTTATCTTTGTCAATTTTTATTTATTTGATAAAGCAAAATATACTGGTCCAATATTATTTAATAATCTCACTGACGGACTAAATCTACTATATAAAAATAAGTCGGGTTTCTTCCTGACGATATAACTCCAGAACGCACGAACCGATTTCGATGGTTTTGCATTCGTTGGAAAGGTCTCGGGCTCCGTGAGGATTATAGGTAGGGTAGGGTAGGGTAGGGTAGGGTAGGGTAGGGTAGGGTATGGTAGTGTAGTGTAGGGTAGTGTAGGGTCGGGTAGGTTAGGTTAGGGTAGTGTAGGGTAGGGTAGTGTAGGGAAGGGTAGTGTAGGATAGGGTAGGGTAGGGTAGTGTAGGGTAGGGTAGGGTAGTGTAGGGTAGATAAATGTTTGGTCTTTTTATGGCAAAACAAAGTTATAATTATAGTTTTTATATCCAGGAAACAGCCATATTTTCTCGATTGGTTACTGACAAAATTACTTAACTTTTTATTCCAGTGCACAAAGATCCCTACGAGAATATATACTGCGTCATAGATGGCTATAAAGACTTTATCCTGATCCCCCCAACAGACCTGCCCTGCGTTCCCTACAAGAGGTACCCACAGGCAAAGTTCAAACACAAATATGACAAATGGGACATAGTTCCTATGCACACCGCTGGAATGGAGGCAGATTCCAAGATGGGAAATGCAAGTAATGAGGAGGTAGAAGTTGGAAGTGATCAGGACCTAGGAGATGGAAGTGATGAAGAGTTTGATCATTCTGGAATGCTGCCTTGGATAAGTATAGGTGAGATCTATTCATTACTGCTTTTGCCTGCGGCTTCATCTGTGTGAAAGTCAAAAAATATCCCAACCGGAACACCACTACCAGAATAAAAGTAAACTGTGCTATTCCAGACTATAATCTATCTCTGTACCAAATTGCATCCAGATCCGTTGAGTCATTCTGGCGTGATTGAGTCAAAAACATCCATCCAAACGTTCGCATTTATAATATTAGTAGGTAGTAGCACTCGTTGTTGCCAGCGGCTTCGTCCGCGTGAAAGTCGATAATTATCCCAAAGGAATAATACTACTGGTATAAAAAGTATATATTAAGTCCAGGACATGCAGCCTTATTCAAAATTCATTCACGCAATTAGGTTTATGGTTTATTACCCCGTGTGCTAAAGTAACCATAGAAAGAGTTACTTTCGCATAATGAATAGTTATGGATTTAATTGATTACTGAAATCGTGACTCACCCGGAATGCCCGACTCGTCACGAAACACCCGATGGACACGAGGAAATATCAAAAGCATGCTAAACAACTTTGGTCCCGGCTATAAGCCGTGACAGGTACTCACAAGGCAGAAAATCAAACGCTTGTTTTGCCAAGTGGTATCGTCTTCCCTATTTACTGGGTTGTAGAGGTCAGATAGGCAGTCACTCCATGAAAAATGCTGGTTTTCAACTGAATCTGGTTACACTCAAAATCAATATTATAAAAAGCCGGCCAAGTGCGAGTCGGACTCGTGCACGGAGGGTTCTGTACCATTAACGCAAAAAACGGCAATAATCACGTTTGTTGTATGTGAGCCCCACTTAAATATTTATTTTATTTTGTTTTTGCTATTTGTTGTTATAGCGACTGAAATACATCATCTGTGAAAATTTCAAATGTCTAGCTATAATGATTTCACGGTTCATGAGATACAGCCTGGTGACAGACGGACCGCGGCGCCTTTATCAGGGTCCCGTTTTGTTCCTTTGGGTACGGAACCCTAAAAATCAGATCAAAAATAGTAACCTTCTTTTGAATTGTCTAACAAAAGATGAATCTAGTTGCACATTCGCAAGCGTCATTAGGTCTCTATAGAGCAGAATGTGCAAGAAACTCCACGGACACGCTTTCCACCAGTTCTAATTACAATTATTTGGTAACATCATACTTGTTAGAAAATTACATCTCACATAAAAACGATGTAAAAAGGCGTGCACGCAAAATCGTCTAGAGTAAAACCAAAAATTCAAAAATACAATAAGTAATTTTATTAAAAACAGGCTGAGGCAGCAAAGTTATAACCAATCCTAACTGATGGCGCCCGTTCACGAACAAGACGCATGGCCAATCCCAAAATAGTTGGGAAAAGCAGAATAGATGATATTTTTACTACATTATCTTATTAGTGTTATGGACGTGCGTAAGTGGCTATGGCTAAATAATAACAGTCGCTCGGGTCGATCATCAAGGTTAAGCAACGCTTGACGAGGTCGGTCCGTCGATGGGTGACCATTTCAACATACTCGAGTTTCCTCCGTGCCTCGGAAAGCACGTTAAGCCGTTGGTCCCGGCTGTCATTTGAAGACCTTTGACAATCGTTACGAGTAGTCAGAAGCTTGAAATCTGACACCAGTCTAGCCAAGGGGTACCGTGTTACCCAGTTACTGGGTTGTGGAGGTCAGATAGGCAGTAGCTCCATGTAAAACACTGGTACTCAGCTAAATCCGGTTAGACTGGAAGCCGACCCCAACATAGTTGGGCAAAGGCTAGGCAGATTGATTGATTGATATTGGACGTGCTTAAGGCTGCAGGACCGATCGATGTTGCGATACTTAAGGGAGGTCTATAGGGCCTTAAGGGAGGCCTATAGAGCCTATGCGTATACAGCAGTGAACTCTTTCAGGTAAAATGATGATGATCTGTATTATACAGTCTCATCTTGCCTCAGAAGCCTAAGAACCTTCGAGTGCAACCAACTCGAAGGTTTTTTTTTTACCGTGGAGAAATGCTCATGCATACTGCACTACCACGGGGAGATAGCGTAGTTATGTGGGACTTCAACCCACCAAAACTCCACGGTGTCCTACTGGTGACCACCCCAGGGACTACACCAGCACATGGGCGCCAAACGACCCCGTGTATGGCAACCTAGGTCCCCCTGTGACGAGTCAGTGGCAACACCACCTATCACTTTTCGGCTGCAGGGGATAGGGAGAGTGGCCAACGCTATACCGACACTCCTCCTCCTCTGCGGCGACTCCACCGTCGGTGGCGACCCCGTCCAGGCGGCGGGAGGTAGTGAGAACGTCGCACCGCAATATCGGCACTCCTGGCCCAACGCGGCCTCTAACCTTCAGCCGCGATGCCTCTCATTAAACATCGCGGCCCGCCTCAGTTGCGATGTCGCCCAAGTGGCACCGCAACCTACTTGTTGGCCGCTGCGTTGCTTAATTGGCAAAAGCCCTGACGTATATGTATTGTCCCCTCCTCGGGTTCCTCTTCACTTCCCCGTGGGTGACCAAGCCACGGCTACTGAGACCCCTCCCCTCCCGCCTCGACAATTCGGGAACCCACTGGGGGAAAATGCATATACCTGTAACTAGCATAAAAGTTGCCATTATGACATTCACCAATCAGAAGTTGTTATACTCAACATTTAAAAAAACCACTAACAACCATAATTGTCTTTCTTTCAGACCCTCTAGCCCCCAACGTCGTAGAGTACCCAGAATACGCAAAAGCTCACGTATACTCTGTGCGCCTCAACAAGGGAGATTGGCTATACCTGCCTAGTCTATGGTTCCATCATGTCAGACAGAGCCATGGGTGCATAGCTGTCAACTACTGGTACGATATGGACTTTGATATTAAGTACTGCTATTTTAAGATGCTTGAGAAACTTTGTGGTAAGTACCCGGTGATGTGACGGTAATTAGCAAAACAATAGAAAAGCCATTGTGTCTCGCGTGGATCCACGTCTTAAACTCACGAAAGGTTACTGACGGGTAGAAAGACGGATAACAGGCAAAATATCTACCTACCTAGTCTATGGTTCCATCACGTCAGGCAGAGCCATGGCTGTCAACTACTGGTATGATATGGACTTTGATATGAAGTACTGCTATTTTAAGATGCTTAAGAAACTTTGTGGGAGGTATTAGATGATAGAAATATGGATTAAATTGGTATTAAGAGATATGATCGATATCTTCCTAATATGTGTTGGAAATGAGATGTTCCAGAAATGTATGGAGCCTGGGCCAGCACTATGTACACTATATGTAAAAATCGCTATATAATATAGTAACCGATTTTTATTGTTAATTTTCTTTAATTTCACTTCGTTTCAATGTACTCTCAAATTAACTTTGTCAAGTAGAGCAACACAACATAAAATTAAACATAGTGGATCAGATCAGCAGTATGCGAAAAATGACATTTGATTTACGCGTTAGCGTGGTAATCAATTCAATTTTAACAGAGATGCAATCAATCAATGTCCGTAGTAGTAAACTGGGTTGCAATGCTAAAACAATCAATACAAACTCCGAAACTTAACCAATTCAAAGTCAAAGCAAAGAAAGACTCAAAGATGTCTTCTTAGAACCGTCAAAGTCGTCAAACGTCATGTTAAAAACAAGTGCCCTGCCCTGCTGCAAGTGCTGGCTGCCCTAAAAATAGGGTTATCTTATTAAAAACTTTATAAATGATAATTTTTGTACCCTTGTAGGTTCAAATTAATTTGCTAGTATTTTTATGGAATTCCTAATTTTTTTCCTATTTATCTATGTATGTAGTGATGGCCCAAAATCAAACATCTCCTTTAGTTTTCAAATAAGTAAACAGTGTGTTTTTGGAATAAAAACTTAAGGCCTATTCATAAAGTTAAGTTTGTGATACAACTTCAATTCTTGTATGACTATTTCAATTGTACTAGTCATTCTCAAAACAACTTATGTATATAAAGTTGATTTTTAGTGGAAATAACATTAATTCGACAACACATATTCCAAAGAATACTTGTTGTCCGATTGATGCTATTATTATTAACCGTTTTTTATTCGATAATTACTAGTTATTTAGTATATAGTGTATAATAATTTAAATGATATTTTATATGACTTCATAATAAAAAAACTTTCAAAAAACATTGCACATTATTTTATTAAACATAACAAAACCAAACGAGAAATAAAAAATATTGAGGCTGGCTTTATGCTTCTTGACGACTTTTTTGGAACTGTCATGTGTATGTTCTGAAATTAAAAATATATGATGGTATGAGAAATTAATTGGAGAAAGAAAAAAATATTGCCCGGCGTTATTCCGATCTGTCGTGTGGTGGCCCAGTGGTATCGGCCGCGACTTACAAGTTGTAGGTCATGGGTTCGAGCCCAAAACCCTAAAACGGTAAAGGAAAACATCGTGAGGAAACCGGTATGTCCTAGAACCAAAAATTCTAAGACATGTGACATCCACCAACCCGCACTGGGTCCGCGTGCTGGATTATGGCCCATTCGTTCTCTCACAAAGAGGAGGCCTGTGTCCCAGCAGTGGGAACATTAATAGGCTGATGATGTGATTCCGATCTGTCACCCTTCTTAGTCCCCTTAGGGGGACAGATCTGAAAATAACGTTTGATCTGTCCTCCTGTTAGTAACGAGGGAACAGTTCGAACTTTATTCACAACTATCTGTCTTTTTTGTTTTATTGTAACTAAGTTTATGAAGCAAAACCATAAGACTGATTGTTTTTATACCTGCAATATCTACTGTGATTTATGGGACTGGCTGATTAAAAGAATATAAATAAACAAATGTTATTTATTTAAATATAGATGATTATAAACCCAAACCAAAAGCCTTTTATTTAATGTAATGTGGCATTACTTTTAAGATATAATTTATTAAATTCTATGGGGGACAAACAGGGATAAATAGTGTCATCAGTCCTCTCGTTTCTAACAGGGGTACAGATCAAAGTTTATTTTCCGATCTGTCCCTCTAAGGGGACAAAGCAGGGTGACAGATCGGAATAATTTTCTGCTGATCAGTAGCTTAATATCCCGAGATTTTTATTAATATGGGTGAAAATATCACAGTTGATCATGATCCTCACTAAACTTCTTCGACGGTTAAGTACTTAAGGTTACACTAGTCGAAAAGTCTTCCATACAAACGTGTAGTCTAGTTATTACTCCACTGTTTGACGATGAACGTTCAAAATAAAAAATGATGCAATTTGTCTCATCATTATCTAGCCCTGTATTGAAACAAAAAGGTAAAAAATATGTATGTTTGAAAGTTATGAGCGTCGAAAGTTCCTTATTTCAACACTAATTTTAACGCATCTGTGGGCGGAAGTAAATAGCATATGAAGAAGGAAAATTGCAAAACCGGCCTCCATACAGGGATGGAAGGCAATGGAGAGGGCTATGCTCGGAATTTCCTTGCGTGATCACGTCAGAAATGATGATATCCGCAGGAGAACCAAAGTTACCGACATAGCCCGAAGAATTGCCAAACTTAAGTGGCAGTGGGCAGGGCACATTGCTCGCAGAACGGATGGCCGATGGGGCCGAAAAGTTCTGGAATGGTGGCCGCGAACTGGAAGACGATACGTTGGACGGCCTCCCACTAGGTGGACCGATGACCTGGTTAAGGTTGCGGGAAGGCGCTGGATGCGAGACGCACGGGATCGGTCAATGTGGCGACGCCTGGGGGAGGCCTATGTCCAGCAGTGGACGTCTTTCGGCTGAAATGATGATGATGATACAGGGATAGTTATTCAACAATGCAAATAATTTTATTTTGAAAATATACATTTAGTCGCTTTTTCATGATTTATAGACTCCCAAAGGTCTGTTTATAAAATTTCGCGCACTCGTTTTCGTCCTAAATCATCATCCATTTCGGTACAAATTTGCAAAAGTGCTAATTCGTACGCAAACTAGCTAACTGTTCATCACAGCATCTATCTCTTTAACATGTGTTGTAGGATAAAATAGCATGCATTTTAACTTCGCGCACAAAATAGTTCGTGCCGTCGAGTAGGGGAACCTTCAGTGGTAATTCATTAGAAATATTCGCTTATGTTGTTTCATTTTAGCATTGCAATAGTGATTGTCCTTTTCCTAGTATCTCTTCTAAGGACACAAAAAATAAACTACGTTAATTTTATTATTACTAAAACGGCCAAGACCACGATGGCGAAAAGTTAAGGGTAGGGAAGAACAACAAATTCAGGCAGCTCAAGCCTCACTATTTCCTGTGAGACACAAACTTTGTTAGATTACTATTATATCTAGTACACGTTGGACCTCGATATTATGTAGTCCGACTTGCACAGACCGACACGCGTGCACATTCCGACCACGTTCTGTAAGACACACACAATGTGTGATTTTTGTTACATACCACTATTTCTGAGACACGTTCGACCAACTTGCACAGACCACGGTCGGTGCATACTCCGACGGACTCCGACCACGTTTTGTGACACATCACTGTGTGATGTTGTGTTACATACCATTATATCTGGGTATACGTTGGACCTCGGCGTGATGTAGTCCAACTTGCACTGACCACGCTCCGAGAACACCACTACCACGCTCCGAGCACACTCCTACCACGCTGTGAGCACATCCCGACCACGTTCTATGAGACACACACACACTGTGTGTTATTTTGTTACATACCATTAGTTATGTCTGGTACACGTTGGACCAACTTGCACAGACCACGGTCGGTGCACACTCCGACCACGTTCTGCATGACAGATACACTGGTGGTTGTGTTACATACCATTATATCTGGGCATACGTTGGACCTAGGCTTGATGTAGTCCAACTTTCACAGGCCGCGTTCCGTGCACACTCCGACCACGTTCTGTGTGACATACACTGTGTGATGTTGTGTTACATACCATTATGTCTGGGTACACGTTGGACTTCGGCGTGATGTAGTCCAACTTGCACTGACCACGCTCCGTGCACAACCCGACCACGTTCTATGAGACACACACACTATGTGATGTTTTTTACATGCCATTATGTCTGGTACACGTTTGACCAACTTGCACAGATCGCGTTCCGTGCACACTCCGACCATTCTGTGCGACATACACTGTGTTATGTAGTGTTACATACCATTATGTCTGGGTACACGTTGGACCTCGGCGTGATGTAGTCCAACTTGCACAGACCAAGCTCCGAGCACACTCCGACCACGTTCTGTGTGACACAAACACTGCCCGGTGGCCAGGCACGCAAATAGGTCTCGTTGCACACGTAGCCCTCGCAGAGACGGACTGACACGTTCGCTGTAAATGGCAAAAATACTTTTAAAAATATCTAGATTTGGGTAGTCGTCTGATTATCGAGATCGTTATTTTCATAGTTTTTCAAACGCTGTTTTATTTAGAGAACCAGTTTCAACTCGGTGGTTATTCAAATCTGGATTTTACAAAGACTGAAGAATAGAAATGACTCAGGTACTGGCTTACAGTCGTGGATTCAGGGGTTCGGTCGTCTTGTACGAGACCACTTCACTAGACCTATATCACTAGTTGGTTAGCTTCAAATAGCTTCTAAGTGTATGTGCAAACAACCGCACGTTCGAATTGCGTCTTATGTCGTAGCATTAAAGACGGTTTCTTTGGTTAAAGAGTTCTTCTTTTCGTGACAATTTAGCTCAAATTTTGTCCGACCATTATGTCGCTACCTGTTAATACTGTCATTTGCCTTGTATAAATTTTATCATGAAAGGTGCAGCTGTATCAAATTGTTCTACTCAGACCCAAAAAACTAGTCCGTTTTACAGTAGGTATCGTAGCGAACATCACAGCTTAGTGCGTTACACTCACGTCCCATATAGTCTTCATCAGGCCATAGTACAGGCAGCGGAAAGTTGCTGGCCAGTTTCGCCCGCGCCGCTTCTTCTGCAGGTATGCACTGGTTGCGACCGCCTCGCACCATCTCGCAGCAAATGCCGCACATGTTCATCTCGCCTAGCAGCGTACCCTGAAAAGAAAACATACGTGGGACACTCAGAAAGTTTTGCGAAACTAAAAAAAATTGTTCTATACGTACATATATTTTTATTAAATCTTTTCAAAGTACTTTCCACCAGCCTCTATACAAAGATTCATGCGCCTAAACCAGTTTTCAAAACACTTTTTCCAGTCCGCCGCAGACACCTCGTTTACAGCCTGCTCGAACGCAGCCAGCGCATCTTCCGGCGACGAAAATTGTATCCCTTTGAGCTGATTTTTTATTTTTGGGAATAAAAAGAAGTCACACGGTGCTAGATCAGGGCTGTAAGGAGGGTGACCCAGGAGTTTGACTGGCGTGCTGTCCAGGAAGTCCCTCGTTTTGAGTGCGGTGTGCGCAGGTGCATTGTCGTGGTGGAGCAGTAGCCCGCGGAGCCCTGTGTTTGGTCGCTTGTTGCTTATAACAGAGAAAACTTCTGGCAAACATTTGGTAGTATACCATTCGGCATTAATGCTTCTTTGATCCCGTAAGGGAATTGATACCAAGTGGCCAGTCAAATTAAAAAAGCTAGCGATCAAAATCTTACCCCCGCTTCTAGATCGCTTCACTTTGGTAGGCGTTGGCTCATTTTGAAACACCCAAACAGTCGACTGGCGCTTGGTTTCTGGGTCGTATTGATAAATCCAGGACTCATCACCTGTAACGATGTCGTAAACACGCCGAGACGAGCCTGCTTCAAATTTGTTAAGCATATCACGGCACCATTCCACCCGGGCCTGCTTCTGAGCATCGGTGAGGTTGTGCGGCACCCAGCGTGATACTATCCTCCTCACGCGAAGATGGCTGTGTAGAATCTCGTGAACGCTTCCCGATCCAATCTTCAATATGTGTTGAATCTCCTGATATGTAATTCGCCTATTGTCTTGGATTAAATTTTTCACTGCTAGCACGTTTTCTTCGGTAACAGCCGTCAAAGGGCGACCGCTTCTTTCGTCATCCCCCAAAGTTGGTCGACCGCGCTTGAATTCGTTATACCAACGATACACGGTTGCCTTGGAAGGGCCTTCATCCATGAATGCCATTTGAAGTCTATCGTACGATTCATCCGGTTTCAGGCGACACTTGAAATCGTATAAAATCATAGCTCTAAAATGTTCCCGGCGCAGATCCATATTTCAGTGAGACACAATACTTTGAATTAACTCGCAAAAAATGTGGAGGGAAATTTTGAAATTGGAACTTACTTATTTTTACTTATAAATAATCATATTTTCGAAAAACATTATAACTGGCCAGTCTCCCATATATAAAAACTTTTTTTCGCAATACTTTCTGAGGGGCCTGGTATTTAGAAGCTGAAAGTGTAAAGGGTGATTGGACACGAACTTAATTGATGGCCGATGCATTCAAGTGATATGCATCACATTAGATTAATCCAACCATGGATGTCATCTATCGACCGCAATCCAGAGTTGTTGTAATTGCAAAAAAAAGTTGCATATTAGCTACGAGTTGCTGGCAACATAGAATGTTGCAGCGTTGCTGGAAAAGTGCAAAAGCTTTGTTTTCGTCACAGAGCATGGAACGCCTCGTTGGCAGTGACTAGAGACGCTAGTGCCCCAGCAGCAGCAGTATTGGTCATAATATTCGTGGCCGCGCTGAACACAACTGTACACACACAGTGTTCCGGTTGTCATAACCTTGGTCAAATATGTCACTAGTCGTCAATTTTTAGGAGTAGGTAACCACAAGCGAGATGAAAGACGCGATGTGGTTTTCCGACGATGTGATTGGTCGATTGATGGCGGTCAAACTCTTTGCCTTGCCGAAATCACTTGCGCAATTAGACTGCTGGTTTGTATGGAAATATACGACGATGCCGTCTCTAGAAGTGACCACTAAATTGTCTTAGTGAACTGATATTCATGGTAATACTGTTTCTCTTCGCATCATTGCTGAAAACTATGTTGCACAACAATTTCTTCGTAAAATATTTTGTAATGAAGATCTTATAAAGGTTGGTTCTTACAGGTAACTAACCGTAGAGCCCTTAAATGGACACAACATCATTTCAAAGTTCACCAAATATCAATTCCTTACCTGGGAAAATTCTCTCCCCAGTTGGCTCTTGATTTTCTTGACACACTGGCACTCCCTGAGCCCCAGCGTGGCGCATTCAGCCGCGTGGCAGGTCCCGTCCGACAGACACCGGCCGTTCAGACCGCACCGGCAGGTCGGCGAGGGGACTGCACATGTGCACTCTTGGTCCTGGGTTCTGCAGTCCTGGGGATGATGCGTCGTTTAGTAGTTGCAAAACGTCGCTACATAAGGTGTTATTAACAGATATTTTTATAGATAATATCCATTTTGTAGATATTTAAAAAATACGCCAATTTGGAAATCACTGGATATCTATAAACTACTACTGGAATATCACTGAATGGTCAGGACTCTTAGAAATCAGACACGCACCTACCCAAATACTGACTCCTTTGTAAAAGTGCATAGAAAAGTACGAGTACCTATAGCAACAAAGGCAACTTTATCTTAGGCAGACGCTGACAAGATCTACCTTAACGAAGATTTCAAATATTAAATCATAACACAGTCAATATCTCAGTATCCACTCAACATAGAAGCTTTACCTAAATCTTCGAAAATAAAATAAACACCGAAATACAAGGCCAAGGTCCATTATATATTTCCATTATTCCAATATGGGTCGCTACGCTATAGGGCTTAAATCTGAAAATGTTGATTCAAGATGGTCGTTTCTATTCAAACAGAATTCGCAGTTGGCGGGAGATGCTTACAATCATCTATCCGGCACGCTTCGGCATTAAGGGATGAACAAAATTTAGAACTGGGTTGAACCTACGGAAAATAATGGCGGCGAATTGTGTCTGAAATGTTTTTGGGGCTTTAGGATCGGCACGAAGTCTAGGCTCTCTGCGCAAGAATTAATTAGGGTAGATATTGTTGTCGTAAAACAGTTTCGAAATAGCTGATAAGAATACAGACTGCTTTGTAATAATACTGAATAATCTGTATGGATAAGGAAGAAATAAATACATTAGATACTTTCTTCTTAAATAATAAGCTAGCATATTAAAAAAAATGTTTTTGGAACTAGCTTTTATAGAAAAAATAGTATATAAATAGTGAAAAAAGGGCGGATTTAAAGCGAGGACCATTTATGAATCACGAGCAAGTGAAGGATTCTAACGACTGAATCACGAGCGTAGGGAGTGATTCATGATAATTCAAGTGTTAGAATCCTGAGCGACGCGAGTGGCCCTCGATATAAGTCCGTTTTATTCAAGAGTTGCATACCATGACTACGAAAACAAAAAAGATTTAAGCGAAAAGCACAAGGAATATTAATAAATAAATAAACACAGACATACATTTAAGGCGGTACCCCGAGCAAAACGCAGCACAAGCCGTTTTTTGTGCTGTTTTTAGGAGCTATCTACTCGTTATTTAAAAAGAAATATCAATTAATAAAAATACATTAAATTTCTACATAATATTGATTCTAAAATGGTAGATTTAGTTTTTTTTTATTTCACTAATCTACTTCCAAAAAAACATAAAAATGAGAAATAATTATTGATATTATGCATCTCCTCGTAAAGTATTCATTGATTATTTTTTGTACTAACACTAATGCATAGACAATTTAATAACGAACATTTTTGTAGAATTATTTTTTTCAAAAGACCAAAATTCGATTTTATAAAGATTTTATTCTAAAATCTGGGCGTATTCACTACTGTAATTCATGCGCCACCAGTGCCGCTAGACCAATAGGAACGCTCATATCTCATGCCGATTTTTTGGTCAGGGTACCGTCTTAACTAGATGACGCGACTGTATGTACTTTGCGTGCCAAAAAATGGAGTAAAGTTACGACAAATGATCGTAATCTGAGCTTTTTATTTATCATTATCGTCACCGGAAATCCATCGAAATTTAGAAAAATTACTTTTTATGCCATATTGAGCTGTAAATAATGTATAGAAATAGTTGGACGAGGCATTGGTAATGTTTTCTTTCATTGATAAGTAAATTTGTTTTCAAATTGCTTGTGAAAAAGTGGCACGCTTGGTTTTCATACAGATGGAGGGACTTGCGTTATCTAGTTATAGGTAGATATGTCTGTGTAAATAAATAAATAAATGGTTTACCTTCAAAATTTGCAAAAAATGTGAAACCCTGACGCCTGAGCTAGGTAACAGCACCTGTGTTTTAGGGGCCAGTGACCAACTCCGTTACGTTACATAATTATAAACTGCTGAGCAATGAAAAAGTTCCAACCACAAAAAGCCGACAAACACCTTAATATCTCCTAAGACATACCTAGAACCTAGCTTCATAAATTAAAAAGTATAATGAAATCTATTTTATTAGGCAAACTTAAACTCTTTTAGTTACTGTTCTTTTTGAAGCCATGGATAAAAAAAGTAGAAAAACAAAATGTTGGGGTTTGAAAATTTCGGAATATAGGTATTTGTTTCGTTTTTTTAGGGTACCCAAAGGGTAAAAACGGGACCCTATTACTGAGACTTCGCGGTCCGTCTGTCTGTCTGTCTGTCTGTCAACAGGCTGTATCTCCTGAACCGTGATAGCTAGACAGTTGAAATTTTCACAGATGAGGTATTTCTGTTGCCGCTATAACAACAAATACTAAAAACAGAATAAAATAAAAATTGAAGTGGGGCTCCCATACAACAAACGTGTTTTTTCTGCCGTTTTTTGCGATACCTAATGGTACGGAACCCTTCGTGCGCGAGTCCAACTCGCACTTGGCCGGTTTTTCGTTTTGCTTTTGATTGTATCCTTGTTTTCGCCGTTGTGAAAGAATTCTTAAATTGTAAAGTCTTATTACGGCTCTCGTACCCATAAATCATGCCTCTATCACCCGAGGATTGTACGAGAATCAGCACTATGGTGGAATTGGGGACCAGCCAAAGAAATTCGGCCAGAATAATGGTCGTGACATATACTACTGTCCGACGAGTGATCCAAAAGTTTAGGGAGACTAGATTAAACCTGAGAAGACCAAGTACTGGCAAGCCAAGGTGCACAACAGTCCGCGAAGATCGTTTCATTGCGGCAGCCATGTTAAGAAATCGACATCCGTCGGGAGTTGCGGTTCAACAACAACTTCTGCAAGTTCGAAGGCAGCCAATAAGCGAGTGGACAGTCAGGAGACGTCTTGCCGAAAGAGGATTGAAGCCTTACAGGCCAGCTGGCCCAAAACTGGAACGGCATCATAAAGTTGCCCGATTGCGATACGCCCGCGAGCATACAGAATGGGGTGAGGACGAATGGGGCAGATTGATGTTCTCTGATGAGTCAAGATTTATGCTGTACCATCATGATGGGAGGAAAAGAGTATACCGACGACCAGGAGAACGTTTTGCACAAGCATGTTTTAAAGAATAAGTGTCACACGGTGGAGGTACCGTTCACGTGTTGGCTGGTATCTTTGCAGAGGGTCGAACAGCGTTAGTTCCAATTGCGAACGGGAACCTAACTGCTGTGAGATACATCAATGAGATTCTCAATGAACATGCTGGTCCGTTTTTGGTCAATAGATATGGGCGACAATGCAGTGTTCATGCACGATAATGCACGGACACACATTGCTCAATTTGTAAATGAGTATCTTCAGGACGTAGGAATCGACAAAATGGAGTGGCCAGCAAGGAGCCCCGATTTGAATCCTATTGAGCATGCTTGGGACGAGCTTGACAGACGTGTGACAAAACGAGTTCCACCTCCAATTACTCTTCGTGACTTGAATTACGCGGTCTTCGAAGAATGGGAGAACATTCCTCAGCATATGCTGAGGAATCTGGTATTCAGCATGCCCAATCGCGTAGAAGCTGTATTGAGAGCACATGGAGGAAAAAAACCTCATTAAGATAGCCTTTCCCGTTTAGGAGTAATTTGGTGCTATGTCACTGGAACTTTTTCATTGCTCGCGAGTGTAATTAATTAAACTTACTATTATTAATATACTACTAACATACTATTGTGCATTGCAAACGTGTTTGTAAAGTTTCAGCTCAATCCAACACCGGGAAGTGAGTCAAATTTAACTTGTTAGATTTTATTACAGACACGGGTATGTGAAACTAAATAAAAGCATGTAATAATCCATACTTAATAATATTATAAATACGAAAGTAACTCGGTCTGTCTGTTACATTTTCACGCTTAAACCGCTGAACCGATTTAGTTGAAGTTTAGTATGCAGATAGTTTGAGACCTTGGGCAGGGCATAGGATAGTTTTTTCCCGGAAATCCGGTAATCCGGAAATCCTGTGGCCGTTTGTATGGTGAAACAGAGAGCGGCCCACACACCTAAATTATTATGGCGCGATATAAAAAATTGGCTATTCGAAGTAATAATGCTGCGCAGACAAAGTCGCAGGCAATAACTAGTAATATTTAAAGAAGTAAAACTGAATATTTTTGTTTTGTTATGGGTAATCTTGGAAAGTAGGTATTAGTTCGATTTCGAAAATACTTTCACTGATATAAAACTACATTATCGCCGATTGCCATATGCTGCTTTTTATCCAGAAACAAAATAACAACGGGTCCTATGAGGTGAGGTACATGAAGTGACGTGAGCGAAACCGCGGAAAAAAGGCCACTAGAATATAAACGGAAGGGACTCATCAATAAGTTTCTAATTAATGGGACTTAACTTTTCTGTTTGTTCGTGGTAACCGATGCAATGTTGAGCTCAGACAGGGGCGGATCCAGGATTCGTGGTGGTGGGTATAGGTGTTGGTTCCATGGTAGAACTAAAGCAATGGTTCTAAATAAGGTACTTTCCTCCTGCTAAGAAGCAAAAAACAGAAACCCCAAAAAAAACTGGGCATTAGTAGTTAGTTATATATTTATTTTAAGCAATTCATTTCAATATTTCGTTTGTACCTATGTTTTTAAGTATTTTTAAAGTCATATTATAGTAGTCTAGAACTTTTGTATTAGATTCATATTTGGTTTACGCAAATATGACCATGTTTCCGAATTTCGAATTAAGCTCAAGAGGCTGCCAATCCGCTTTCGCCGGAATGCCCATATTTTATCATTACTCTACAGTATTCTGTTTATTCCTACAACCCCCACTTATCTCAAAGAACGCTTTAAGTTCCTTCATGACACACATTCTAGACACTTGAGATCATCGGAGAATTTTAAACTTTTGATGCCTGCCCATTCCACTAAGTTTTACGACAAATCGTTTACAGTCCAGGCTGTGCGATTGTAGAATGAGTTGCCGTTGTCAGTTAGACAAGCCCAGTCACTGGTTTCTTTCAAAAACCTGGTTAAAACCATTTCCTTTCTCTGTAACGCTTTTCTATTTAGATCTAATCTCTGTCATCATTATTTAACTCTTTTTATTTTTTGTTTCTCTCTCTTTCTATAAATTTCATGTCATATTATGTATGTATGTTTGTATATAGGTTTATGTATAGTATTTATTATAGTATTATAATCTTGTTTAAATTTATGTTTTAATCTAATAGCAGTACACCGCAGACTACCAATTTTTTATTCTAAGTTTTTTTCAGTCCATCCAAAGGTTGTCTGGTAGATATCGCTGTCAGCGATAAGACCGCCTTTGTACCCATTTATATAAGTTTTTCTTGTAAATGTTTATAACTTTACAATAAAGTATATTCTATTCTATTCTATTCTAGTCTAAATGGAATGAATGGCATAGGACTAGACGTTGACATTGACGCTTGACACGTACAAAACAACGGCACACTTGCACGAAAGACATAACTCGGAGTTGGTTACCAGCGCGAGCTTAAATTGACAATGTATGTTTAAGTCAATTACACAGGCAACACGCACTTTAATCTTGAGACAATGATAGACAAGGAGATAACACACAACTGCCCAAATGCTGCACTGCTTATTTAAGTGTATGTTTGGTATTTTATAATATAATTATAATAAAAAAACCCACTTATGTTCGAAAAAAGAAGCAAACGCTATCAAAGCGATATAGTAGGTTTGACAGAACACGGGGACACGTGTCCCCATGTCCCCTCCCCTTGGATCCGCCTATGCCCACAGAATAGTGTTACCTACCCCAATGCAATTATAACTTAAAAAATACTTAACGTTTTGATAACGTACCTACTGTTAATAAGCTCCTAATGTCGGTGTAAAAATAACTTCGTCGATTGGTAATCTACTATTTTAAAACTGAGCACACTTCTGTACAAGGCAGTTGTAAGGAATGGAGTGCTAATGTGTAGAACTTCACAAATAGTTGTCTGGCCACACATACACACATCATCAGCCTATTACTGTTCCCACTGCTGGGACACAGGCCTCTTCTCTGTGAGAAGGAATGGGCCGTAATCCACCACGCGGGCCCTGTGTGGGTTGGTGAATGTCACATAATGTCTTCGAATTTTTTGTTCTAGGACATGCCGGTTTTCTCACGATGTTTTCCTTCACCATTTTGAGAGCAGTGGTGAAGAAATAATTTACACAAAGTAAAACACCTGCCTGGGCTCGTACCCACGACCTACAACTTGTAAGTGCCTATTTTTCCTAATTGAATAGTGTAGATTGTTAAATAAGAGATAGTAGGTAAGACAGTAGGAGAAAATTCTTCTTTTGTTTGAAAGGGTATACTTCCCAGGTGGTCCCATGGTCATCAGGTCGGGATCTGATGTTGGGTTCCTAGAGAAATCGAGGGATCTCCTCAAATATTAGTGGCATATATAGCGATTTTGGTATTTTCATCAATAATGCAATCATTTGCACTCAGAAAGTATCATTTGGTGAAGTGGAACTGATGAAGAAGACCACAGATGGCCACTGGAACTCCTTAATGCTAAGTATGTTACGGGTATAAGATATATCGAATAGTTAACCGACTATTATGAAGCAAATACTTATAAATAGTACTGATGAAAATGGTACCATCTAACTGACCTGATGATGAAACCGGCAGGTCGGACTGGAACTCCGAATTGAAACTATGTATTAGGATTATTTGTCGTTAATCGTAGTGACTATAATTTTTTTTTTTTTTTTTTATTATTGATAGGCTCGCGTTTGACCACTACCTCGCCTGATGGTAAGCGATGATGTGGCCTACGGTGAAGCACGCTTGCCTAGTAGAAACCTATTCACTCTTGACTTAAAGACCCCAAGGTTGTAGCTATCAGGAAACAAAGACTCCGGAAGGGAATTCCACTCCTTAGCTGTGCGTACAATGAAAGTATTAGCAAAACGCTTTGTGCGTGTGGGTGGGATGTCCACCATGTACCGATGGCGCATGGCCGTACGTCTTGCAGTCCGATGATGGAAAGGGCTAGGCGGAATCAAATTGTGCAGTTCCGTCGCACACTCCCCGAAGTGTAACCGATAAAAAACCGACAGGCTGGAAACTCGGCGTCGGTGTTCGAGGCTCTGGAGCTTTGACGCGACCAGTGCATCATTGCCAATAAGCTTCTTGGCCCGTCTGTCAATCGACTCAAGTGCATCAAGCTGGTATTTGGCAGATCCATCCCAGAGGTGAGAGCAGTACTCCATGCACGATCGAACTTGCGCTTTATACAAGTTAAGCAGCTGTTCAGGTGTGAAGTACCGTCTCACCTTTGCAAGAATCCCCAACTTTTTTGCAGCCAACTGAGCTTTCGCCTCTATGAATGGACCAAAATTAAGGGTTGATGTCAACGTAATACCAAGAAGTTCGAGATGGTCCGTTAACGGCACGGTTACACCACGGAAAGATGGAGCCGGGTGGAATTGGCTCTTCTTAGCGGAAAAAAGACACGCCTGGGTCTTAGTAGCATTGAAACTGACCAGATTGGCATCACCCCATTCGGAGACCGCCTTCAAGGACAGATTCAAGCGTTCGACCATGGCCTCCCGGAGAGACCGAATCTGAGGCCCAGTAGTTCGTGCGTCGGACACGTATCTCTCAGCAACAGTGCTGTCATCTGCGTACCCAAAGGTGCCGGGTTTTAGCAGATCATTAATGTGCAGCAAGAATAATGTTGCCGAGAGCACTGACCCCTGAGGGACTCCGGCGTTGATATCTAACTGACCGGACGAGCAGCCATCAATAACCACTCGGATGGATCGATCCCTCAGGAAGTCCGCAATCCAATTACACAGACCACTAGGCAGTCCGAAGGTGGGAAGCTTACCAATGAGGCTTTCGTGCCAGACCCTGTCGAAAACCTTCGAGATGTCAAGGGAGACGGCTAGCGCTTCCCCGTGTATCTCGATGGCCTCATTCCAGATGTGAATGGCATACGCTAGAAGATCCCCAGTGGACCGATTTCGGCGGAAGCCGTATTGGCGGTCACTGAGAATGTCGTTCGCTTCTAGGTATGCCAGGAGCTTTCCGTTAAGCACACGTTCCATACTTTTACAGAGGATGGACGTTACAGAGATGGGTCTGTAGTTTGCCGGTTCAGCTCGTCTGCCCTTCTTGGGCACAGGCTGTACGTTGGCTTGCTTCCAAGCCCTCGGTACTTTCCAGTCTCTATCGAAAGGCGATACAGGCGAGTCAAGATCGGAGATAATTCAGGCGCACAGGTTTTAAGCACAATTGCTGGTATCCCGTCGGGGCCACTCGCTTTGTATATAATACTCTACTTTGGCTATAAATGATTTTCATGGTACCTAATTGGAGGATTACCTACCAAAACTAAAATGATATACCTAAATAAAAAACTTTTTAATAATAACATCAAGCCGACTTCCAAAACAACACTACAAAGCGAAAAATTACTTTTTCCACTACCTTGTCTATTACGTAACACATTGCCTAAGAAAGTATCGAAATATGAACATTTAGACACAAGATTATAAAAAGAAAATTAAAAAAGCACAAAATTACGTAATAGCAGTTACGAAATGACTTTTGTGTGGAGTTTTGAAATCATTATGTAACTTCAACGTAATTATTTTCTTACTGTTGGTAGACGCATTCTGGCGCTACACCCTTGCTTTTTCCACCGCCCCATCCGGCAGAATGATACTGAAACTGTTACCTCTCGAAAAAGCGCGCGTTGATTGTGTGTAGTCTGTGGTTTTTAGTCTGAACGTTTCTAATAAATTGTTGTTGGAACTTATTTGCATTTAAATAAGTAAGCTCATCAGGTAGTGGAAAAATAATCGTTCGTGTCTCGCATAAAAAGGCTTTATTTTAACACTCGCATGTAGCTTTGGAAGTTCGCCGGCTACATCGCTCTTGTTAAAAACTCGACTTTTTATGCTCGACACGAAATGTACTATGCTTTTCCGAAGTCAGTGTCGAAAAACGGAAAGCAATAGGTATAGGTACCAAAGATACTGACTTTGGAAAAGAAAGTTATTTTTCGCTTTGTAGTGTTTTTTTATCCAAAAGTTTTTAAAGCGTAATTGATGACGATTGGGCATATGAGCACTCCAGTTCTTCATACTCCATGTTATGAGACGGACACTTAATTATGATGAGTCTGCACTAATGAGGAGTTAACTTAACACTATCGGGGATGTCAGGTGAACCATATGAAAACTATTAACTGAGTTTATCGTTTCTATGCCAACGACTATTTACGAATTGTTTGCAGGGTCAGGACAAGCTTTGCGTAGAACACAGTCAGTGCTTTTTTAGGCAGTTTAAATATTCAAAGAAACAGGGGCTGTACTATAACGCGTCAACGCGATCATGATTCCGCTATGAAAAATTTAACAAAAAAAATAAAAAAAATCCCGACTGCGTAAGAAGCAAACTAAAAAGACGTAGACAAGAAGAAAATCATGCTGTGCAGTAGGAGGTTACATATTCGCGAGCTGGCTGGCCAAAACCAGATGTATCCTCCGACGGCACAGCATGATTTTCTTCTTGTTTATGTCTTTTTAGTTCGCTTCTTAAGCAGTCGGGTTTTTTGATTTTTTTAATTCACTTTTTTAAATCCGCCCTTTTTACCCGACTGCCGAAGGAGGGTAATGTGTTTAACAGTCTATGTATGTATATATGTATGTATGTAGGTATGTATGTATGTATGTTTGTTTTTATATGGCGTTCCAGAGACCAAACGCGTTGGCCGATTTTGATGATTCATACGTCAATCGATTAGTCTTAACCCTGCGAGTATTATAGGCTACAGGTTTTAAGAGGTGAATTCAAAAATACATAACACTTATATGTTTAAATGTAACTAATTCTAAAAAAAAAACTAACTAAAAAGTTATAAATAAAAACTTAATTCAAAAAATATACATAATTTATATACACCAGATATTGGTCAGCCAGCCCACGAATATGTAGCCTCCGACTGCACAGCATGGTTTTTTCCTTGTTTACGACTTTTTAGTTCGCTTTTGAAGCAGTCGGGTTTTTTGATTTTTTGAATTAAGTTTTTAGAGTTCTGTAGTCAACAAGGAACCCGTAAAGTTTCGCCATGTTCGTAGGTATGTCCGTTCGTAGCTTAGCTCAGAGACTTTTAGTACTAGAAAGCTATAATTTGGCATGGATATTACAATTTTTCGATTCAGTGAACCCGTTCTGCAAAATTAAGCTTTATTTTGATATTTTTTGTTAGAGTCAAATGTCGGGGGAGGACTTGACTCTAACAAAAAATTACAAAATACCAGCTAAATGGTTGCCTTTGGATATGTGAGAAAATCTACGGCAGTAGTATATATAACAAATTACAAAGAAAACTATCACAGCTATGTAGGCTTTACAAGTTTACGAGTAATAGCAGGGGCGTAGCTACCGCCGTATCTGCCGTATCAATTATACGGGGCCCCCTGGCCACGGGGCCCCCAACGTGCGTAAATTAAAATTACAACTGATAAAAAATTACCTAAGAACTTCGATGGGACGTGAACGCCTGTCGGACCTGTCTCTATTTTGTCCATAGAGGCAGAAACTTTAGAAAAACTAAAGTCATCATCAATCAATCATTCAATTTGAATTGTTTGTAAACATTTTGGAAAAAGTGACAGCTAGATAATTTTGATGAATAAATATTTCTTTTAATATTATGCAATCATTTTTTTGTCTTTTGTGAGAAATCACGCTCCATAAGGGCCCCCAAACCATTTTTTATACTGGGCCCCGCCTAGGCACACTACGCCACTGAGTAATAGGTAGTTGACCAACATATAAAATGTAAAAAAATCTTTACGTTAGAGCAATGTACAGTGCTTTCATTGTTTTTACCTAAATAAGATGTAGCTGTTTGTACAGAACCCTTGTTGTGCGAGTCTGACTCGCACTTGGCCGGTTTTTTATTTTCCAATTTTAATGTAGCCAGTGACACTCGCAAGGTTAAGACGAATCGATTGATAATCATCAAAATCTGCCAACACATTTGGTGTCTAGAACACCACATAGTAACAAACATAAATATACCTACATACATAGACTGATAAACACATTACCCTCCTTCGGCAGTCGGCTAAAAAGGGATAGTGCTCTTCATCCTGTATTGCTCTCTTACAGGTAGAACCATGATAGTTTTAACAGGTTATGGTACGGCCTCTGGTCTCATGAAAATAGGGTTTGATATTTAAACTGCCTCCCGTGCTTTCCTTCAATCTGTATATATCGGTCCGATACGATCTCTTTCAAGTAAAAGTTTTATACTGTAAAACTAAACTAAAAGGTAAATCTACTAGCACTAAGCAAATAAAACTACAAGTTAATTACTGCATGACTTTTATTACAATAAATGACAATGAAAACTTTCTATAAAAAAAAATCCAATGCATTTAAAACCACATAAAACTCTTTTACAAATATAATTAAAATACAAGCAGCGATATAAGTGTTACTTACACAAACTTTGGTCTCTTGTTCGAAACCACAGACATAAATTTAACTAGATAACGCAAGTCCCTCCATCTGTATGAATACCAAGCGTGCAAATTTTTCACAAACAATTTAAAAACAAACTTACTTACCAATGAAAGCAAACATTCCCAATGCCTCGGCCAGCTTTTTCTATACATTCTTTACAGCTCTATATGGCATACAAATGCATTTTTCTAGATTTCGGTGGATTTCCGGTGCCGATAATGCTAAATGAAAAGCTCAGATTCTGATTACGATCATTGATCGTAACTTTACTCCGTTTTTTGGCACGCGGAGTACATACAATCGCGTCATCTAGTTAGATTTATATCTGTGATCGAAACGCATAACGCTGCGGTATGCGGTGCCGAAAACATAACCGTATAAAAACATCTAGAATGCATCAGCGGTTAGGAGGTGTAGTAACATCGATGCCACATGCCACCACATACGAACTAAAGAGTAGACGTCGCTAAATCCTGCATCGTGCAAACAGAGTTATCGCTGTGATTTGAACATACACATCAATCCGATAACAACCGTCGAGCACTAACTCGCCCGGACCAGGGGGTCTACTCCCTAAGCGCGAAGTCCGTAGTTTCGGCCTTCGTTACGGGCGACTCCTACTCCGTATCACCTACGGCGAATGATTCGTTCGGGGCCTGAACTACATATTATGAATGAAACTACAATTTGACAGTTGTAGCTACTCCCGATGTGATTTTCGACCGAAAAATGTAACTTAACACTTGTTTTTACACTACGAAGTTTAGGAGTACTTTCGGAAGGCCCGTAACTTCTTTGACAGAGACATAGAGTAGACCCCCAGACACTAAGCCGGTCTGGTCCGAGGATCCTCCCTTTCAAATGGAGATCGTGAGACTTTACAGGCTATTCCGCATACCTCTAAAGAGGAATATGTGTCCGGCATCGCAAACGCTGCGTCGCGCGTTTCGATCAAGAATTCAAGAGATCAAAGCTTAACTTATACAATGGATGTCAAAAATAACACTTTACAAAGATAACAAGGACGATTGAAACGAAGAGTAAACTACTAACAATACCACTCTTTATGAGGTCTGCGAGCTGGCACTTGGGCGTGCAGCATAGCCCCTGGGATGGGTGGCACATCGCCGAAGGAGCCACTGCACATCCATCTTTGTGTAACGTGCTGAAATCCATATTTAAACTATGATGGTGATTTTTGGGTCTGCTCTATAAGTCTACAAATGTATAGGTAGATGCTTAGGTTTATACCACAGACATAAATCAAACTAGATAACGCAAGCCCCTCCATCTGTATGAAAACCATGCATGCCACTTTTTCACACACAATTGAAATTACTTACCAATGAAAGAAAACATTTCCAATGCCTCGACAACTTTTTAGATACAGTATTTACAGCTTTCGGTTTGATTTCCGGTGCCGATAATGCTAAATGTAAAACTGAACTTACGATCATTGATCGTAATTTTCTCCATTTTAAGACACGTAAAGTACATACAATCGCGTCATCTAGTTAGATTTATATCTGTGGTTTACACTCATACTACATGACCTTGAAGGCTTTTCCTAATCGTTATAACAAAGAATCCGGAAGAAAGAATGTGACCCTACTAATATCTCAACATTAAGAATATTAAAATTAGTATCATTGACGAAGTTCCTCTTGTCATAAAACTTGTAACAGTATCTTTGGTTGCACATTCTATGATTCTAGGACACATTCGTAAAACGCGGGCATTTCGGTCGATTTAAAAAAAAGGGCAGGCCCAGGTCGAATTGCAATGACCACGTTAGATCCCAAATAAAAAAATATTCATCAAAATTCATTTAAATGGCCAAGTGAAGGGAAAACAATCTTATTTGGATAAAAAAGACAAACAAGTACCCTTCTTCGATGACCATAGCGCCGCCACTGCGAGGAGTGCAGCAGGGGTCTTTGTGGATGCACCGCGACGGCAGGCCGCAGTCACAGTCTTCACCTTCTTCCACTATACCTACAATATGAGAAAATAAACTGATATTAATGTTATTCGGCCGCGACTTACAAGTTGTAGGTCGTGGGTTCGAGCCCAAGCAGGCGCTTTACTTTGTGTAAATTATTTCTTCACCACTGCTCTCAAAAACGGTGAAGGAAAACATCGTGAGGAAACCGGCATGTCCTAGAACCAAAAATTCGAAGATATGTGACATCCACCAACCCGCACTGGGCCCGCGTGGTGGATTACGGCCCATTCCCTCTCAAAGAGAGGAGGCCTGTGTCCCAGCAGTGGGAACATTAATAGGCTGATGATGTGATGTGATGTGATTAATGTTATTTGTAAAGAATCAAGGCATACTTCTAGGCAAAAATGTTACATCGTAGACCGTATAATCGCTTACCTACCACCAGGTGAGATAATCAATCTGCCTAGCCTTTTCCCAACTACATTTGGGTCGGCTTCCAGTCTTACCGGATTCAGCTGAGTACCAGTGTTTTACATGGAGCTACTGCCTATCTGAACTCCACAACCCAGTAACTGGGTAACACGGTACCCCTTGGCAAGACTGGTGTCAGATCTCAGGCTTCTGACTGCTCGTAACGACTGTCAAAGATCGTCAAATGACAGGCGGGACCCGTGCTTCTGAGGCACGGAGGAAACCCGGTATGTTGAAATGGTCACCCATCATGGCTGTTATTATTTAGCCACGAGCTCCTGAGATAGTGGGGAAATCTTACCACCAGGTGAAATAGTGGTGAAAAATGCGCGAATCTATAAATATTATGAAAATAATAAGCTGGAATTCTATGGAGACATATGAAACGCAAGCAAGAAAATCCATGGAGATTTTGGTAACGCGAATGTAACAAATCCCCTTTCTTTACCCAATCGATGGTAGTTGTTTTGATTCTAACTGTACCTACAGTACAGTCAGTAGGAACAGTAACAGCGAATTAAGGCGCACATCACGTCCAAACGGCAAGTCATATTTTTTTGGAAAAAAGTATATGTTACATTAGACCATTTTATTAATAATTTGACATAAGAAAAGAGAAGAGTTTGATTAGTATAACATAGTGTAATAAATGTATATCTAACACAAAACCGAAGGGCGTATTTTAATGAAATTTTCACCATCTCAAAGACAATTTATTTATCTACATTTAGATCTAAGCTTTTTTTTTAAGTATATGACTTAAAAAAAGGCTAGGGATAAGGCGATAGGGAAAGTATAAATTACTACTGTATTTTGGGTGACGCGGTGTTTTTTTTTTAATGATTACTTTGTCGAGAGTGTTCTTAGCTGTTTGATGAAAATAGGTACAGCCGTTCAAAAGTTATGCGCCTTTTCACTCTTTGAATCGGTGTATTTTCGCAAGATATCGTATTACAGTTACGTGTTTTGATGGATTGTTGATCGAAGCGTGTTTACTTATTATACATTTGTGTAAAAGAAAATAACATATACCATTCCCACAATATGGCCGATGCTCCTCCATCAAACAGTAGCTCATGCTACTCAGCGTGGCAGCGATCAGTCGCTTGCTGCACACAGAGAACTCGAAGTTGAGGCCGTTGACCGCCGTAGTGGACTGCGAACCCATCAGGTAACCGCGGCAGTCCTGATTCGGGAAGTTGTCGTCATGGTGGGCGCCAAAACTGTGGCCTGAAGGAGAGAAGTGTACGTCTTGTGAACTGTGAACCACTGGTGGATTCAAATACATGACTAATTTGAATCCAACAGTGGTGGCAGGCCGTCCTTTCAAAGAACTGAAGACGAAGGTTCTCTTGAGGTTTGCTTTAGTCGACTAGATACTAGTTACTTATAGCAAGGCCCAGGAGAAATATGATTAGCCAAGCTGCTATTGGCTAATAGCAGCTTGGCTAATTCATATATTTTATGTTCTTTTTGTTTCAGACTTTGTATTTAGCGTTGCTTGTCGTGTATATTGCGAGTGAGTTTTTCATGAGACCCGTAACTTATTGCGTAAGTAAATTCGGTAAGGCAAAAGGTTTGACCCCAAAGTCAAAGCCATTTATTTGCATTAAATGCGGTACAAAAGATGGTATAAATAAGTTATTGGCACAATGACACATTTCGCCATAATTTGGCATGCAAATATTATATTGTGTTAAGGTGCTTACAATAAGCAGATCTCTAATAATCTAATAACACATTATTTTTATTAGGTATTTAACCTGCTAAGTTTAATAAACTCTTCAAAACATCGTCGACCACATCATCGCTTACCATCAGGTGAGATAGTGGTCAAACGCGAGCCTATCAATAATAAAAAAAAAATAGTCTAGATTATGAAATTATATGGTTAACAATACATAAAATATAAATCAAACAATATCATAAAAGGCAGTAGGTAGGAATTACAACAAATAATAACAAGATAATCTACAATGCATTCCTGTAATGATAAGATTGACATGGTGATCTTTTTAGAAATTCGTTTATAGATTAAAAGCTTTTTTTTTAATAACCTATAGGCTCGCGCTTGACCACAATCTCACCTGATGGTAAGCGATGATGTGGTCGACGGTGAAACACGCTTGCCTAGAAATAACCTATTCACTCTTGACTTAAAGACCCCTAGATTGTAGCTATCGGGAAACACAGACTCCGGCAGGGAATTCCTTAGGGAACACTTTTGTTATGCGTACAGATAACAAAAGTGTTCCCAAAACGTTTTGTGCGTATAGGTGGGATGTCTACCATGTATCGATGGCGCATCGCCTTTCGTCTGGTAGTCCGATGATGAAACGGGCTAGGTGGAATTATATCGTGCAATTCCATCGCACACTCCCCGATATGTAACCGAAAAAAAACCGACAAGCTGGCAACTCGGCGACGATGTTCAAGACTCTGGAGTTTTGACTTGACCAGCGCCTCATCGCCGTTGAGCCTCTTGGCTCGCTTTTCGATCGACTCTAGTGCGTCAAGCTGGTATTTGGCAGATCCGTCCCAGAGATGAGAACAGTACTCCATGCATGATCCAACTTGCGCTTGATACAAATTGAGGAGCTGTTCCGGCGTGAAGTACCTTCTCACCTTTGCAAGGATCCTCAGCTTTTTGGCAGCCACTTTTTTAAAACTATGAGCCACTTTTTTAAAACTATACAGAATGTTCTGTAAGGGAGAGATCGGTTAAAAAGGTTGGTATAGAATTATAAATAAGAGGGGCCATGTAAACCAACTATGCCTAAATAATTCGATTCTGGGTACAGGCAATTCTATTACATACTGTGTAACTTTTCGTTTATTATTGTTATTATTAGTATGGAAGAGTATGATACTATAATATATATATACTATACTATACTCTTTAAATAGTTAATTAGGTTAAAAAAATATTGGAATGTTTCAACAAGAGTATCTTCACCAATGAAAGCTTCCAATCATTTTTGCCAACACCTAATTACATCATACTCTTTAATGGGTTCAAATCCTGTACCTTGCCGAATTCACTGACGGGTTCACGATGCTACCCAAACTACGGAAAAGTTTTAAAACTTACTAAAAATATTCAAGCAAGAAAGTTTAGAATCCTTACCCATTTCATGAGCGAGAGTTAAAGCAGCGATCCTCTCAGGAACCCTGCCCGATTCCTCAGTGGTGGCGTGCGCTATAGCCAGGGTATTGAAGGAGCGGCCGTACGCGCGCCGGTCGCACAGACCGCCCGCTGCTCCACCCATCCCTCCACCGAGAGAGGTGAAACTGAGTGTAGATATGAGATGAAAATTATTTTATTGGTGTGGTGACCCTTGACTTCAGAAGTCATTATCATCTGCCTAGCCTTTTCGTAACTAACAAGGAAAGGTACCCAACTGTCCGGTTCCGATTTGATTTTAGACACGTATTTTTTTAGCTGCCCAATTTGAAGGGCGTTTTTTTTTAGAAAATATGAGTCCTAAAAGCATCCTTCAAAGTTTTATAACAAAACTCTCCACAGTAATTTGCAGGACAATTTCTCCCAACAGGTTGAGGTTGAGTCTCCCCTAATATATATCAAAGTAAATCAAACTGGACCCGGCCAGTTGGGTACCTTTTCTCGTAAGTTGCAGTCAGCTTTCAGTCCAACCCGATGCAATTAATGAATCACTTATTTACTTATTAAGTATGACTGCCTTATCGCTCCAGCTTTCAGAAAGTTCACAAAATTTATCGGGCAGTCGGACCTAGAAGTTACTTTTTGCCCAATTTGAATTTATAAACTTTGTAAGGATCATCATCATCATCATTTCAGCCGAAAGACGTCCACTGCTGAACATAGGCCTGCCCCAAGCGTCACCACACTGATCGGTCCTGACTCCCACAGCCTTGACCAGCAGCCTAATTACGCAAGTGAATTCGGCAAGACAAAGTTTTCGTTTGACCGCATTCAATTGACCAATCACATAGATGGAAACCCTTTGCCTTGCCGAATTCGCTTGGGCATTTAGGCTGAAGGTCGTCGCTCCACCTAGAGCGTCTGCCGGTACGCGGTCGCCACGTCGTGGCACGGTTGGCGTAGTGTTTGAGTGATCGGCTGCTGCGCTGCGTGTCGCGGGTTTGATTCCCGCACGGAACATATATTTGTATGGCCTACAGATAATTATTCCGGATCTGGGTGTCTTGTGAGTTTAAATAAACGTATCCACGACACAGGAAGAAATTCCTAGAGACGGGCGTTTTAAGAAAATAAAATAAAAAACATCGGTTTACCTTAAACCCAAAGTCCTATTATGGAACGCGTGTCCAGAGAAGGCCACTCCAAGGCAGACTTCAGACAGGCGGCGCAGTCTCGCAAACCGCATCAGGTAGGCACGTCCATCGATCGCCTTCTTTGACAGGAGGTCTCCGAACACACGCTGGTTCGTGTCGTCTGAGGTCAGCACTAGGATGTACTTTACAGAGAAACCTGCAGAAGAAGTTCCTGTGAGGTCTTGAAAGAAAGCTTGATATATCAAGATGTTCATTGATTTCTATATGTATTTTATCTTACTAATCACACTAATTTTATAAAGGCGAAAGTTTGTGAGTGTGTATTTTTGTTACTTCTTCACGCCAGAACGGCTGAACGGATCTGGATGAAACTTGGCACAGAGATAGAATATAGTCAGTTATAGCACATAGGATTTTATCTCGGGCATATGTTCCTTTGGGATTATAAAACAATTTCGTAAACTGGATACAAATAAACACCATTCCTTCTAGATTTCTTGGTTGCACCCCGAAATCTGGATTTCTGAGCGGTTCTATTATAACAATCGATTTAACATGACTGGCATTAAAATCATACCCCTCCAGCGTAGTCGGGTAAAATGTGGGTGTACAGTGCGTGCCATGAAAGATGAGATTTGACCGCGCCCCTCGCGCTATGTCCGCCGCCCCGATCACGCCTGGTCTCTTCCCGCACTCAGACCTCATATCGCTAAAGATACCTATAAATCGTCTACTGCGCAAGTCAAACCACGTGGTGTATCAAGTCTCATCTTTCGTGACACGCAATGTACTATGGTGAACCTCTGGGAATAAAGGTGCGATTTTATATTATCTATTGTTTCTACATCATTCCCCACTCCCAATCGTGTCACGACGTATTTCTTAGCTCAAATTCAAGCTTACCAAGTCGAGGGGTCCACCTATAACGCTACGGTTTCAAAGAATTTAATAGAAACAGTAGTTTATGTAGATCTCAATAGATCGCGGTACAAACCGATAACAGTATTGTAACGTTGCCTCAGGCGCACATATCGCTCGGTTATAAATACCGGTCCGAGTGATGGGGCGATCAGTCTTTATTGGACTGTCGGCCTGTGCGGTGGTGGGTTGGCGAGTCAACTATGAATATTAATAAATGAGCATAATTTACAGAAACTAACCAATGTTATCAGGGATCCCATCTTCATTAAAATCCGCATTCCTAAATATTATATCAGCTTGTGCGACAGCATGCATCATTCGTCTAACGACGTGATTCAGACTTGAGTTGGCGTCTTTCTCGAAGAACTCCTTGTCAGCAAGGAGCAGTAGATCGCAGATCCTCGAGCGGGCAACTCCGGGGACTTTCTCTCGTTCTTCTATCCGGAAGGGGAAGTAGGGAACGCGTTCTAAAACGTTGTACTGACAAAGAAGATGAGCGGTTAGTTTTTTTGAGAGTAGAGAGTCCTGTAAGCCCGAAGTATTCTACAAAAATCGACCATGAAATTTTCAACTTTGTCTATGATGTTGTGGATGTCTAATGAGAATGAGGGCAACAACAGACAGTGCGCAAAGATCTTCCTACGTGATTGGACAAGCCGTATGATAACGTTGAGATTATACTGTGCCATTGGCCCAAGTTCCTACTCTGGAAGTTTATTTGACCGGTATTGGTCATTCGATGACTATAATGTGGGCCGGTATACGAATAAAGGTCGTAGCTCATTTGCACGACCCTTTTTTTTTTTTTTTTTTTTTTTGCGTGGAGAAATGCTCATGCATACTGTGCTACCACGGGGAGATAGCGCAGTTATGTGGGACTCTGACCCACTAAAACTCCACGGTGTCCTCCGGTGCCGCTTATGGCGGGAACACGGGAACGCGTTAGCATACATCCGCGAACCCGCCGCGGCTGTCCGTCTTCGGACCCTCCTCTGGGGTTTACCCCCATCACCGGCGCACCAGAACACACAGTACGCCGTGACCACCTCGGGGTCCAAACCAGCACATGGGTACCAGACAACCCCGTGTATGGCACCCTTGGTCCCCCTGTGACGGGTCAGGACAGTGGCCCCGCCACCTACCACTTTTCGGCCGCAGGGGATAGGGAGAGCGGCCAGCGCTATACCGACACTCCTCCTCCCCTGCGGCCCCACCGCGTCCGCCATCAGACGGTGGCGACCCCGTGCAGGCCGCGGAGGGTAGGGCGAGCGGCGCACCGTAATACCGGCACTCCTCTCCCGCCGCGGCCTCCAACCCTCAGCCGCGATGCCTTCCATACCACATCGCGGCCCGCCTCAGTTGCGATGTCGCCTAGGCAACACCGCAACCTACATGTTGGCCGCTACGTCGTCGGCTTATCGGCAAAAGCCCTGACGAGCGGCCCCTCCTCGGGTTCCTCTTGGCTTCACCGTGGTTGTCCAAGCCACGGCTACTGAGCCCCCCCGCCTCGACAATGCGGGAACCCACCGGGGGGGATTTGCACGACCCTGCTCCAACATCGCTACCGCACAACACCGCCTTCATCGGAGATGACCGCTCGCTGTCCACGCACTTACAGCTAGCAGTCAACTAGCAATCCTCTCGCCGACCGCTTTTGCCTCACCTTTTTTGACAAGCTAGCAAAGTGCTTCAAGCGAGCAGTCCACAGAGCATCTTATTAAACTGAGCAGTTCGTACGTACAGCGCGCGGGCCGCCCACTTGAAGCGTGTGGTAAGCGAGACGTCAGCTGTCAAGAGGTACGCTGGCGGTAAGCTCGCTTACAGCGAGCTGTCTGCTAATTTGTGTTGTCAATGTAAAGTATGTCTACAGAGGACGGCCTGAAGCTCACATTTCAGATGGAAGCATAGCATTATTTTTCCGGATGGAAGCTGAGTCGTATAAGCCGGCTACGACCTTAAGAAGTAGGTTTGAATCCATATAATTATGTAGATATCACGTAATTCATTTCCATAATGAGATCTTGTGCTGAGGCCAAGTTTCCACTCGCAGCCAGCTCGCATGCAAGTTGCATTCCTAAATTGCGGACTACCAAGGTATAATATGACTAATCTCTCGATTGTGTCCCGAGGTGGAAACACGGTCTAAGACCTTTAACAGGACCCGAAATCAGCAAAGAGGAGAATAGCAAAACACTTAAAAATAGTCTAATTGATATTTGGCAGCTCTGCCAACACTATAGTAAGCCATCATCTTCACCTGATCACCTGTGCATGCTCGCGTCGAGACCGGGGTACTGCCATGTTATCATTTTCGAAGGCACCGAAGAACTTGTGAGGGTCGTCGTTTCCGTAAGGGTCTGCGTGGAGAGTGCGGTTGCCTATCGAATAAGACAAGTAAAATTTAAAAAAGCAACACATTTTTATTGCAGCATGCAATAAAAATGTGTTGCTTTTACATAATTTATCTAGTAGTAGACGCGCTTCGATCGACAATCTATTGAACACGTAATTATGACACGATATCTTGCGAAAACACACCGATTCAAACAGTAAAACCCCCATAACTTTTGAACGGCCGAACCGATACATTCATCAAACATAGCTCAAAACACTCTGCATAAAGTCACCTTTCAAACAAAAAAGAAAACGAAATCCGCTTCTCGCCAACTTGTATCAAGGTGTTAGCTCTACTCGCTGCTCGCTGATCGTCGGGGTTGGCGTAAGTGCCTTATTATATACTTTATTACGTGTATAGTATTATTATTATTATATACTTTATTGTACACCACTTAAATAGTTACAGGACCTTAGACCGAAGCCGGGTGCCTTAGGCAGAAACGTATCTATGGTACACAGCCATACTTCGCCAGTTATGTTTAAGTCGTTAGAGTCGCCTCCTATTGCTATTAACCGGCCACAAGTCCAAACTCCGGGCTGCTACTGATAAATTCCAGATGGAACACAATAACACTTTGATCGACCAGGGAAACGAAGACTCTGATATTACTGGTCGCGGATACATTTGAAAAAGAGTTACCGCGGCCCTGGCTCAAGCAACTGAAGGCACACGGGTGGGTTTTAGTCAGTAAAGTCTGGCACGCCCACCCTCTTCACCCAAAGCGGAAGAAGTCCTTGGATGATATGAAAAAAAAAGAGTTTCTGATGCACCGCAATAGCCTTTGCGACCACTAAACCAATGAGACAGACAAAGCAATCAGACATGATTTTCTTTAAATAGTGGCTCAGCTTCATCTGGCATAAATCTTTAGCTTTGCTCATGGTGGTTTTAGTCAGTAGTTTTTTTATGAATCTAGGATACCCTCTCTTATCCTCAGTTTTATTTGTTTAAGCATCGCAGACTAAGTATGTATCCAGTATTTGCCCGCCCTCTATGCCCCAAAACCAACAGCCGAAGTGACCTATGCGGTGTCACCAATGATGCCGAAGTCACCTACCATAGACACGAAGAAGTAGAGATACGTGGCACAATATTGTTCTTCTATGAATAAATTCGCATAACTTTTGAACGGCTGAAACGGTTTTTTATTTAATACTAGCTGTTGCCCGCGACTTCATCTGCGTAACATTAGTACTTCAAATACCATATTTTTTATATCGCGCAATAATATTATAGGTGTGTCTTGAGAAATTAGTAGTTCACAGTACAAACTGCCACCCCTCTTGCCACCCCTTTAATGATGATTGCCGGGATAATAACTATCCTATGTCCTTCCCAGGATCTCAAACCATCTCCATACCAAATTTCATCTAAATCGGTTCAGCGGTTTAGGCCTGAAAAGGTAACATGCGACTGTATGTTACCATTTCAGGCCTAAATTAACTCTGTCTGCCTAGACAGAGTTAATTTCGCATTTATATATATATATTATATTACGTGGGACACTCAGAAAGTTTTGCGAAACTAAAAAAAATTGTTCTATACGTACATATATTTTTATTAAATCTTTTCAAAGTACTTTCCACCAGCCTCTATACAAAGATTCATGCGCCTAAACCAGTTTTCAAAACACTTTTTCCAGTCCGCCGCAGACACCTCGTTTACAGCCTGCTCGAACGCAGCCAGCGCATCTTCCGGCGACGAAAATTGTATCCCTTTGAGCTGATTTTTTATTTTTGGGAATAAAAAGAAGTCACACGGTGCTAGATCAGGGCTGTAAGGAGGGTGACCCAGGAGTTTGACTGGCGTGCTGTCCAGGAAGTCCCTCGTTTTGAGTGCGGTGTGCGCAGGTGCATTGTCGTGGTGGAGCAGTAGCCCGCGGAGCCCTGTGTTTGGTCGCTTGTTGCTTATAACAGAGAAAACTTCTGGCAAACATTTGGTAGTATACCATTCGGCATTAATGCTTCTTTGATCCCGTAAGGGAATTGATACCAAGTGGCCAGTCAAATTAAAAAAGCTAGCGATCAAAATCTTACCCCCGCTTCTAGATCGCTTCACTTTGGTAGGCGTTGGCTCATTTTGAAACACCCAAACAGTCGACTGGCGCTTGGTTTCTGGGTCGTATTGATAAATCCAGGACTCATCACCTGTAACGATGTCGTAAACACGCCGAGACGAGCCTGCTTCAAATTTGTTAAGCATATCACGGCACCATTCCACCCGGGCCTGCTTCTGAGCATCGGTGAGGTTGTGCGGCACCCAGCGTGATACTATCCTCCTCACGCGAAGATGGCTGTGTAGAATCTCGTGAACGCTTCCCGATCCAATCTTCAATATGTGTTGAATCTCCTGATATGTAATTCGCCTATTGTCTTGGATTAAATTTTTCACTGCTAGCACGTTTTCTTCGGTAACAGCCGTCAAAGGGCGACCGCTTCTTTCGTCATCCCCCAAAGTTGGTCGACCGCGCTTGAATTCGTTATACCAACGATACACGGTTGCCTTGGAAGGGCCTTCATCCATGAATGGCATTTGAAGTCTATCGTACGATTCATCCGGTTTCAGGCGACACTTGAAATCGTATAAAATCATAGCTCTAAAATGTTCCCGGCGCAGATCCATATTTCAGTGAGACACAATACTTTGAATTAACTCGCAAAAAATGTGGAGGGAAATTTTGAAATTGGAACTTACTTATTTTTACTTATAAATAATCATATTTTCGAAAAACATTATAACTGGCCAGTCTCCCATATATAAAAACTTTTTTTCGCAATACTTTCTGAGGGGCCTGGTACTTGCGGACGCCTCGCGGTTTCACCCGCGTTGTTGCCGTTTCCGTATGAAAACAGGGATAAAAAGTACGTAAGTAAAAGTGACCCGGGGATAATGTAGCTTCCCAATGGTGATATTATTTTTGAAATCGGTCGAGTAGGTTTTAAGTTTATTCGTTACATACAAAAATACAAATCATTCCTCTTTATAATATTAGTAGAGTTCTTTTTTTTTGTATCTTTGTACCTTAGGGTCCCGGTCTTTTGAAAGGCGTGCGAGGAGCCGAAGCCAACTCGTAGAGGCCTCGTTAGGCATTTATCAGGCAATGTGACACCAACCGACGATTATCCCTGTATGCACTACGCAACTGCACCCAAGGACGATCCCCGGTTGGTGCAGGACTATTGCAAATTATGGAGAAAAAATTATGCTTGGCTATGGATTTTGTAGGTTTAGTGGATCGATTGCCCAAAACTATAGGAAGACTACCGGCCCCTGCCCGGCCACTGTTGAACTAAACGGCTATAAAATGGCAGGGGGTGACTTGCACACTCAATTAATGGCCCCCCATAAAGGGTCGCTAGCACTTTCGTGACGTAGCGCCAAGTGGGCAACATATCCGGAGGTGTTTGAAGAGTGGAGAGCAGGAAAATCTCGGAAGTACGGTCAAGATCCCTACCAGCACTTTACTGGGTTAACTTCCTTCCTTCGAGCACGTTTGCTCTTACGAATCTCCACTCAAGCCAGCCAATTAAGGCAAGAGAGAGGTGAGAGCTCTGGTCCCCGTCAGCTTTCACTCCAACCGGCCAATAAAGGCAAGCCAGAGATGAGGAACAAGACTTCTCCCTGGAGATCAGGTCTGTGGGGTCGCCACTGCCCACCAGCTCGCCACAAGTCTGGCCCCTCACCCTAGGCATGTTGCGGCAAAGCAGAATCTACCGGCACAAACCTAGGGATCATTGAAGCGCGCAAGCCCCACCACGACGTCAACGTAGAGATACTACGGTGGTTTCTGGTTATTATTATTTTCAAGTATTTCAAATTCTCAGGTCTTAGGCTGGTTTGAGCTACATTTACGGGCCGAGACCAAGTAAATACAGCGTGTGGTGTGTTATGTTGAGGATGAATGATATAAAGCTATTTCGTTTTCATCAATTTGTATGAACTTTCTGACAATTCGACATGTGTTTAAGATGGCAGCTTTTTGAAGGGTGATATAAAGATTTTCCCTTAGGTCAAGTAACTTCAGACTATGGAGAAGGTGGTTCGGAATAACGCCTGTTGTAGAAAGGACTATGGGGACCACATAAACTTTATCTTGCCGCCATATTCTAACTATTCCGTCCTTGAGTTCTGCGTATTTACTTATTTTTTCAGTGATTGTCTTCTGAATGTTGTGTGTATAGACTGCGATGTCTATCAGGTAAGTTACTTTATTTACTTTATCTTGCAAGGTTATGTCCGGTCTATTATAGTGAATGGTCTTGTCGGTGAGAATGGCGCGGTCATAGTAGAGCTTATGTGTGGTATTTTCTAAAATGGTTTGTAGTGCGAAGTTATAGTAAGGAGTTAGTGCTTTGTATGAGAGTGTATTTGAGAGCCAGTTTTTGATGGATTACGTTTGCTACCTGGTTATGCCTGTGAGTGTAGTCAGTCTGTGTGAGTGTTGTGCAGGCGCCAGTAATATGTTGAATGGTTTCTGGCTGGATGGTGGCATCTGCGACATTTATCATTTGTGACTGTAGGATCTTTTATTATGTATTTTCTGTATTTTTCTGTGTTAATGATCTGATCTTGAATAGCTATAATAAATGCCTCAGTTTTTTGGAATAAGTTACCTATTTTGAGCTATTTATTGGACGCTAATTTATTTACGTGGGTTGTTCTAAGTCATGAGGATGCCGGCGGAAGAACTTTTTTCTTCCAATCTTTAGTTTTTCGGGCCTGCGGTTCTTCATTGGTAGTACTTTCTGAATCTATCTGACCGTTTAAGTTAAGTGAAGTGTAGTTGAATGTGGCAGAGTGTGCCGCTTGGGTGGAGCCACGCCGTGCCCTCATCTCTGAAGTAGGCAGTGACCTGTCGCTGCCGGCCGTAGTCAAGTCTATGGTCGGCAGCGAGGAGTCCTGGGACGCGGTGGTATCCTTCTGCGAAACAGTCGTCTCGCAGAAGGAGGCTGCGGAGAGGGAGAGGGAGATTTCATCTGCTAACCCGATCCGCAGCAGACGCGCCGGGCGTCGACGGAGGGCGGACAACGCCCTCTTCCAGCCCCCCTAAATGGGTCCAGGGGCGACGGACTCGGGGACTTCCGTCGCCCCACACACATCAGGACCCGAGGTGGCGGCGCGTAGTGTTCCTCGCGCGCCCCTCTTAGACGTCGCGGGGGGAGTCAAACACCTCACTCCCCCTCCAACCCGAGACCGTGGCCCGCAGAGGCGGGCCGGCACTAGCCGGGGGTTGCGGAAGTATCATTGTTCCCGCGACCCCCAGCGTAGGTGTGAGATGGAACACCGGGGTGGTTTTTAGTCAGTAGGAGTCTGACAGACCCCTCCGCCCCCCCCAGGGCGGAGGACACCCGATGAGGATTTTCCACCCCGGAACAAAAAAAAAAAAAAAAAAAAAAAAAAGTGTAGTTGAATGTAGTTGATTGGTGGATTGGTTGGTTGGTTACGATTGCTTTATGTATGTTACTAGTACGAGATTTTGCATAAAAAAATGTTTTTAGCCGACTAACTTGTTTCGGCCAAAGGTGCTGGATGTCTATAAGGCCCCTTAGTCTTTCTATGGCTGATTTAGGATGCAAGTTATTGTGTTTTGTAAGAGTTGTTCGAGTAATTCGTTCTAATTGTTGTTGTGTTGGCTTTAGTTAGATGTTTACTGGAGAGTTGGGTTTTACAAATGGCGCTAAGTTTTTTTTTTTCTTTTTCTATGAATTTGGTACGCGCGCTCTGTCGTTTGTCTATGGTTTCGACAAATGATCATTGAGTATTGCGGACGTCGATTTATAGGTCTACCTATATTTAATATGTTTTATTTATATATTTGTAAGAGTATTATACTTGCACATACTTTGACTCACCTTAAGTGTTTTTTCTATTTTGTTTGTTATTTATTATTCTTCTATTTTATGTCTTATTAAATAAGTCCCGTTTCCGTAAGTGTGTCCGTGGCATCAACAGTGGGCCCTATCAGAATATCAGCGCAGCGTTATTACCTTTTTTGGATATCGCTGCATATGCTGAGATAGGAGCCTTTTTGGTCTCGCACGGGGTTTATATTTTATTATTGTTTAATTGTATGCTTATTTCTCATGTCTCCTGTGCGGGTCACAAATAAATGTTTTTCTTTCTTTCTTCTTAGTTAGTGAGTGTTTAATTCTTACATGATTGAGTCCCTTTAGTTGCGCGTACCCTAAATATTTATATAAGTCCAGGCTCCATTGCTGTTATAGTGTCGGTGTTATTTACTACAAAGTCCCCAGGTCGTATCTTGCCTGTCATAATGTGAAGGGTTTTAAATTTATCTAGAACAAATTGCATATTGATATCCTTACTAAACTCTGCTGTTACTTCTACTAATTTCTTCATATCTTTCTCTGTTTTCCGTACAATTTTATGTCATCCATGTATATAAGATGTGATACTGTTGTTTCTTGTGAAGTGTGCTTGAGGCAATACCCAGACTTACATTTCTGAAGTAAATGTGAGAGAGGGTTTAGGGCGAGGCAAAACCACATGGGGCTCAGAGAATCACCTTGATAGATACCTTTTTTAATAGATATCTGTCGAGTTGTAATGGTATTGTGACTGCTATTTAACTGAAGTGTGGTTTTCCACTGTAACATTATACGGCGCAGAAAATCAATAATTTTTGGGTTCATTCTATTAATCTCTAATATTTTAATCAACCAGGAATGAGGGACACTGTCAATAGCTTTTTGTAATCAATATAGGTGCAATGAAGATTTCTGTTTTTTGTTGTGATTCAATAATTAGCTGTTCTTTGCAGCCCTTATAGCCCTGCTGGCATCTCTTCTGTTCCTCGGCTAAGGTGTTGTTATGTTCAATGTGTGAGTTAATCTTTCTCGTCATTGCTGAAGTTAATATTTTGTATATCGTGGGTAGGCATGTTATTGGTCTGTATTGGGAAGGTGGAGATGTATTTTTAGTTTTAGGTAACATGTAAGTAATTCCTGTTGCTATAAATTCAGATCTGTTCTGCTGTCCTATTTGTTAATTTTTTTGCAATATATTTATGTAATAAAGTTAACTTTTTGTACCAAAAATTATGTATGTTGTCTATACTTGGTGATTCCCAGTTATGAGTCTAGCTGTTATGTGTGTAATGTCTGACTCTTGTACCTTTATGAATTTCGTTAATATCTACCCATTTTGCATCTTCTTCCCGCTATCCAAGTTGCTTCGGCGGTGTGTTGTATTTGCTCTTCCCAGATGCTAGACCAAGTTTCTAACTGTTATTTTATAGGCTGTTCAGTTTCTGAGTTATTCTCGCTATTTGTATCCGTATGTGGTTTATTTATGTTTCTATAAAATACTTTTTTGTTTTTGGAAAATATAGCGTTGTCGTTTTTGCGCTGCATTTATTATATTTATTGCTTTTTTATATCTTCTTAGTCTATGAACCTTAAGTGCTAGTTTTTGTTTTAACGTGTCTAAGAATTCTTCAGGCTTTCTGTTGCTATCTTCGTGCCTGGTGTGAATAAAACTGCTTCTAAATATAGCCTCAACTCTTCTTACTACTTTATTTGATCTGCTACCGTTGATATAATGTGTAAGTCTGCCACAAATTACTCTCAATTTTTCTATGTCTTTTTCTAGCCTTTGTTGCCCTACTGGTTCTTTGTTGTGTCTTCTTATTGTATTTACTGTGTAGTCTGTGATTTTAAAACTAAGCTCTTCAGATATAACTACCGCTGTGCAAGAGATCAGTAAGTGAATGTCTAAAAGTTGTGCGTCGTCAGAAAGAAATTGTACGAGTATATTTTCATTCAATAAATTTCCTAATCGAAATAGTTTAGGGGTGTATTTAAGTTTAGGTAATCTTGATCGAGCTGCTGGGTCCATTTCAGAGAATTGTGCTATTGTTGTTCTAAATTTGTCATGAATTTCTTGAATATACGTATCTGTTGTATTATTTTGATCTGTGACAACTAGAGTTTGAATGTCATTTTCTAGCGTAAGGGTTAAATATTCAGTTTGTGTAGATATATGTAACGTTTGCGTGTAAGTTTGCGATTGGTTGTATGGTAGAGATTGAGAATCAATAGAATTAATAGATTGGAATTGAACGAGCGCTTGTGGTTGTTCTTGAAGAGAACTTCTGCCTTTGTTTTGACTGATGGTGTTGTCGTCTGCAGAATTTACTGATTCTTCCTGTAGGTGTTCGTACTTCTTCTTTTAGTCGGTCTTTAACTTCTTGAGATAGCAGTTTATTCCTAACTATAGCTCTTCTTTGATCTGAGATTCTCTGCTCCGTAACCGTAATTTCTGGGTATTACATACATACATAAACTCACGCCTTTTTCCCATGGGGGTAGGCAGAAACTACAGAACGCCACCTGCTACGATCCTTACATACTTCTTTTGCTTCACACGCATTCATACGTCTTGTCTTCTTCTGGCTATTGTCGTGTGAAAAGTGAGAGCAGTTGTTGTCTGTAGATGGTCATATCGGTCTCTAATTTAGTTATGTACAGATAGGTTCGCATGATAAATAAGTTTACTTCTTTACTCCATCTCCTGCGAACTTTTGATTTCCCACCCTTGGTGGACGCGGGTATAAAGTTAGATACTTCCCGCGCAACATTCAAAGCCGGTGTGGGTGGAACTGTATTTAAAATACTAATGGGAGGTGACGGTGGTGACGATTATATAGATGGCGATGATGTTCTTGAAGGTGTGTAATAAGATACTGTCTGTGCTTGGACTATACGGTTCTACAGGGTTGTATATCCTGTTGGTCAGTCTGTCACCATCGTCAATGATTTCAGCTGTAGTATCTTTGTCGATGGGAGCCCGCCTGTTCAACTCCTGACCTCTGACGGTTCGCATGCTGTGATACCCAGCGTCAGCTCCAGGTGCGCCCCGGCGATCGCTCCCGGGCAGCGGTCCTATACGTTTTATTTTCGAACGTGTCTCCATGTTGAATGGGTTTCCACGTTACCCACGCCAGTAATTTCTCAATCATGTGTCCGCCCCCACGTGATTAGATGGTCAATCAGGACGTGTGGTTGTTTAAGGGGCTTATTATTATTATAAGTATATTAGTATTAGTATAGATATTATGGATAACTAAGAACACTCTCGATGAAGTCACCCTAAACAAAAAAGAACTAAATCAAAATCGGTTCATCCGTTTGGGAACTATGATGCCACAGACGGATTCACATCACACTTATAACACCCTTTATGAGTCGAGTGTTAAAAAGGCCCAAACCGGTTAAAAACTTGGTTTTGAAATTACGAAGAACTGTGTCGTCAAGTGAATTGTGGAAAATGTGTACCTAAGATACGTTAGGCAGTAACTCCTATTTGATATTCCATAAAACAAAAACTTTTCAAAATTACGAAAGCAGAAGTGGGTGTTTAAAAAAACAGATCCCAAAACTTTATTTTATCGTTCAGACTTCTGCGGAAAATTTTATCAAGGGCAGAACCGAAGTTGCTTGAGTTTAAAACCAACATTGATTATAACATTAAAATAACAGGGATTATGGTACTGAGCGTTGATAAAAGATACACCATAAGTTCAGATTTAGTGAAATTTTGCTGTTACTATAAACACTGTTCAGTATTACCACAGATAATATAATACTAGCATACAGATGCCTCATCCCATACAAATGAACCGTGCCGACGTAACTAGCGTTTTTCATCTTATTATACCGATTATTTTTTGTAAATCGATCGCGTTCGGTTCCGTTCCACGGCGATAGATAGATCACCATCTATATCTGTGTAACGGAACCGAACGCGATCGATGTACAAAAAATAATCAGTATAGAACGTCGGCACAGTATCTTTGTATGGGATGAGACACCACTGGTATAACGCACCGTGGGCTGTCTGCTTTCAATGCAGCAGAACTCTGACCACTCATACTATGACATCTTAAAACTATCATGATTCTGGTGCGAGAGACAGACGGAGCCTTACAGGTCGAATAAATAGCACTGTCCCTTTTTTACCGTGATACCATAATGATTTTGTCATGTCGTAGGAAGACCCCGGGCCCATTTATCAATAATTCTTGTTTGCATAGCATATACAGTCCAGTTTGGTGCTGATCTCTGTTCTATTAATGAACGTTATATCAAGCACGTGTAATATTCCAGATATTCCATAAACTGAAAAAGAAACTATACATAGGGGCATATACTATGCCCCTATGTTTTCCTTTTTGATGATATCTGAAGCACTAGAACCCTCAAAAAATGCTTAAATTTGTGCTGTCAACAGAGGCCTAGTGTACAAATTTGACAACTATAAATAAAAAAAATATAAGACATAGGGGCATAGTATATATCTTTCTTATTCCGTTTATGGAATATCTTTTAAATTGGTCCAATATTGGGGGAGGAAATAGACGAAAGCCAAACCTCAAATTATGGCTTTTTACTTAGGGAATTTAGTCGGAGCTCTCTGCTCACATTTCCTCTTCAGAATTGGGATTCTCTGTGGGAGTCTGTGATCCCTGATAGCTAACCATCTTTAAGTCAAGAGTGAATAGAATACTTCTAGGCGAACGTGCTTCACCGTCAACCACATCATCGCTTATCATCAGGTGAGATTGTGGTCGAACGCGAGCCTAACAAAAAATAAAAAAATATAACAACCCAGATGTAAAACTCCGTAGAACTGATGATCCTCGCCGATATATCCTTCAGCGGAGCCGGAAGACGGGTCCATAACGGGGAAGCCATATGCCATGGCGATGTCTGTCAGCGAGTTTTTCATGATGAGGGTTTGGATGTCTCCGTTCTGGAAGTCTTCGTCAGGAGCTTCAGGCGTCAGGAACAGGGTTGAGGTGCGCAATAGGTGGGAGGAGCCTGAAATGGTTTTTAAAGGTTAAATTTTTGTCAAAGAGGTCGCCACCGCTGATAGCCTCTACGAGGACACGGCGGTGTTCCGCCCAAGCCGGGCAGACCTCCGACGTATGCTTTACCGTGTCCTCCGGGTGGTCCACACAATGGTGACACCCGGGCGTTTCCTCCCAGGAGGGGCGTTGGATCCAGCGCTGGATTGCGACAGTCGCTCTCTCCATGTCGCCAGATCCTGCCGGAGCTCTGTCCGCCGAGCCGCAATTTGTCGCGGCAACGGAGTTTCGCCCCGACATTTCGCCTCCTCGCGCCACTCCCAAAATTGCGCGAGGACTTTTGCCTCCAATGTCTTCCATACTTGACGTGAGATATATGTACGTAGCTGACTCGTGTTACAGCAAATAAAGAAATTTATCTGAATCTACATTATGTCTTATTAAGTTAATGCTAATATTGAAAGACTCGTCTTTGGAGCTGCAATGCTGATTCTCTTGCCTTCTCCCCTTTTTATATGCGCTTGTATATAATTTGTAATTACGTTATTTATTCTTCTTATTTTTTGTTGAATTCTGTTGTGAATAATACATTTCCTAGTTATGGGGTATGTTCAAGAACTTACTAATAGGTTGCAACTTCACGCACAGCACATGTACTTCACTACCAAACTTGGCTTCTACCAGCTGGTAGCCATACGCGCTACAGATGGAATGCTGCAAGGTCTCGATTTCCATTCCACTCACCGTGATGAGCAGACAAGTACTGACCACCATCACACAGGACATGGCATACAATTTTGAATTTCATCAGATCATTTCCAAAATGTTTTTAAAGTTATTATGAAGTAGGTGTATATAATAGTTAGGTGTCTGTCAGCATGACAAGGGTTTTGCTTTTTATTCTAGGTTGACTTTTGAAGAGTCGGAAATTTATTGGTTGGTTTTTTGCGGGCGGGTAGAGATCTTTTTGGTTGTGATGACACCTTGTCACACTAACACAGTCGTAGTCAGTTTTCCAACTCGTCTCGTCCCCAAGTCGTATTTTGTCTCTTTCGCAATTCGTCCGACGCATATTATGTTCATCATCATCATCATATCAGCCGAAAGACGTCCACTGTTGGACATAGGCCTCCCCCAAGTGTCGCCACATTGACCGGTCCCGTGCGTCCCGCATCCTGCGAATCCCCGCAACCTTCACCAGGTCATCGGTCCATCTGGTGGGAGGCCTTACAACGCATCGTCTTCCGGTTCGCGGTCGCCACTCCAGAACTTTTCTGCTCCATCGGCCATCCGTTCTGCGAGCAATGTGCCCTGCCCACTGCCACTTAAGTTTGGCAATTCTTCGGGCTATGTCGGTAACCCTGGTTCCTGGTATATTATCCGCAATTAGCCCTTCAAATGGACCTGGGCCATGGCGGCCGTTGGGTGGTCATTCCAACCAGCCCACCTCCCTCCAGAACTCAATTAGAGCTCCTGGTTACCTCAATACATCTGTGTAAGAACTGGGTGACCCGAGGGTTTGTGTTCTTATCTGGGTATCACCTGTGCATTCAAAGAGAACGTGCGTAACGGTTTCCTCGGCCTCCATGCATGGCCTGCACAGGGGACTGTCCGTTATGCCTATTGTGTGGAAGTGTTTGTTGAGTGCGCAGTGTCCCGTGATGGTCCCCGTCACCAGGCGCAGGCCATTCCTGTCCAGGCGTAAAAGACGCCTGGTAAACCTACTGTCCAAGGATGGCAGAGCTTCTTTGGACTGCCTACAGCCCGGTGTCGAGGCCCACCTGTTCTCCGCCTGTGTTTGAGTGAATTCCTATAGCCACCTGCGTATATGGTTGAAGGGGATGGGTACAACAGGTTCGGGTCCATAGATCGCCGAGCTGGATCCGCGTCTCGCAAGCTCGCCAGCCGCGTCGTTGCCCAGCGATCCGCTGTGTCCCTTTATCCATTGTAGTGTCACCGTGTTACGACTAGATACAGTTATTTGTTCTAGTGCGTTGTGACATTCCAGTACAAGTTTTGATGTAATAATCAATGGAATCTAGGGCACCATTGAACCAATACATAGATTTACAATGATCATTTAACTCAATCAAGACTCTGAGTTCAGGGTATTTCATATGTGCATAACCATCTATTGTTCTGGCCTGTTCATCTGCTTCTACTCCCAAGTCTAAAATGGTCAGACGAAACCTCTTTCGATTAAAGAATAATAGTATAGTGGGTACACTTAGATTGGTTGAATGAATATTCAACAGCCAATCACAGCAGATAACGCGTGCTTGACAATTTGGCACATAAATTCTACGATAATTTAGAGGTGAGAAACTCGCCCCTAGGCCCATTTACACAATATTGTATGACAAACTGTATAAATAAACTCGTGTTAGAAACTACCTAACTCTGATTTAAGTGTATAATACCTACATAAAATACCTCCATTCGCATCAAACAAAACCCAGGCATTACAGAGGAACGCCCAAAGAATTAAAACATTCACATACTACTTCAATTAATGTTCAATTACCAACATCAAGTTACTAATGGCCCAATTGAAGTGCCACATTGTATTATTCAATTGCTATTTTCATGGCGACAGCTCGTATTATCTGCATAATAATTTATTTCTGTTTAAATCAACATGCTCATACGAAGCGTAAGAGGTGGACATGTGCGTCTGTTTGTTGCACATGTCGAGAACTGGTTTGAATTTATTTAACTAATTCATTTACTTAAGTAATTACCTACCAATTGATATGAGAGCTTAAGACTATATCCGAAATTAGTAGGTACGGCAATTCGGTAAGTAAAGTATTTTTCGGGTAATATATTTTTATTTATAGATTTAGATATTCAACTAATTGCAATATTTCGTTTTTCCACGCTGTAGTTTTTATATTCTTTTAAAGTTTTTTCGTGCTGACGTCAATAATGCTGAATGGCATAGGACTAGACGTTGACATTGACGCCTGACACGTACAAAACAACGGCACACTTGCACGAAAGACTTAAGCTGGGCACAAATTATCGGACGCGGCTGCTGGACGCGACTTACAGCCGCGGCTGATATGTGTGCACAGTCGTATGGGACGCGGCTGCCAGATCTCTATCAGACGTCCGAACGCCCAAGGTCACGTCCGCGACTTACGTCCGATAGTTTGCACAATGCAATGTACATTCATTACCTAGATACTCTATAAGTCGCGGCTGTCAGTCGCGTCCGTAAGCCGCGTCCGATAATTTGTTACTAGCTTTTACTCGGAGTCGGTTGCTAGCGCGAGGTTAAATATGGTTGTAAAATAGGTTAGATTGACAATATTGAATGGAGAACTGTTAGTGCTTGTACTACGAGATTTTAGGTTTGTACCTAAAATCTCGAAATGGGAATCGGCATGGGTTTTACTCATACCGAATTGTCCAAAAGTGTTGCCGTTCTTTTACGGTATTTATGGTACCTTAAGCTAAGCAAAGTTATGGTTGAAAACGATTACTTTTTCTATTTTGAAAAGTTCCAGGCCTACAGATGAGTCTGTATGATTATTTCTTGACCTAAACTTCTGACTGACGTCAAATTGTACTCGTAGTAAGTACCTACATTGATTGTCTTTAATTAATGTGATTGATAACGATAAAAACTACGATCATACACGTGTCTTTAATGAGTTGTCAAAGGTTGCAGTTTGTATCTATTTGTCTAATTAAAAGTTCCATAAATAGTTCAATAGCATGAACAAAGGACTTTATACCTATCGACTTAAAAACGAAACCTCCTGCCCTAGTCCCATGTTATTTGTGGTTGGTCAGTCGGTGCAAAACGTTTTCTGCTTCCATTCCACCCTGTCAACCGTCACGTTATCACTGACTCCCTTTTCATTAGACTCCAGCCATCAACATTTATATTTATAACTCTTTTAGTCACATCAACATCTTCTGCCTGCCCTTGTTCCATGTTACTTGTGGTCGGTGCAACACGTTTTCTACTTACATTCCGTCCTGTCAACTGTCACGCTATTACTGACTCCCTTTCAATAATATGATTCCTCATAACCATATTTTCTTTAGATCCAGCCATCAACATTTATATTCATAACTCTTTTAGTCACATCTTCATCTTCTGCCTGCCCTTTTCCCATCTTACTTGGGAACGGCGCACGTTTTCTTCTTCCATTCCGTCCTGTAAACTGAATTCCTATTCAATCATATTATCATTCCTCACACAGACCCTCAATTTTTTATTTGGCCTCCCTCGCCATCCAATCATATTTATATTCATAACTCTTCTAAGCATCTTCTAAGTAATCTGCCAAAAAACAAATTCAAAAAAAGAAAAGAATAATTCGAAATTCAAAAGACCTATTTTGTTCCAGCCAGGCCCGTGTCAAAAGCCTGTATCTCCATTCCCTAGCCGGCGCAAACTATATTTAAACTAATTAGCTCACGAGCAGCTTCGTAAGCTTACGCCGAAGTACCGTCGTGTGACGAGCATTAGGGCGACAGCTCGGTCATGACAAGCAGGCAGCCTCGGATATAGGTTAGGTAACCCACAGATCTAGAACCGTAGAGTTTAGAAGAATATCTGACATAAAAAAATAACATATAGGCAGTATGGGGACTGCCGACAGATGTTTGGAATACTGAAACATCTTAAAAAGTATGTACCTCTTACTTAAAAGTATTTATTCATGTACAATTTTGCTAATACCTAGTCAAATATCGTAATTATCCGGTTGTACACAAAGTGATCCTTTTTAGAGTGTCGAAACTATCTTGCATGTTTGTAGATAGATATCCTTTATGATGCCAATCTCTTGGTGTTTTGGAGGCTGTGAAAGGGCTTTTAGATCTATTTAGAAACATACCTTCGTTTTACTTTATAGTATCATCCAAATTCCTTTTCTGCACATTAATTTAAAAAGAAAACTCGCCGCGTCGCGAGGTCAATTTCCTGTAACTGTATGATCTTTATACAAGGCCAACAGTGCTTAAACTGCTTTTCTTGTAAGTAATACCACGGGGTCTGAGCGAAATAAAGAAAATTTAGTTCAAATAAATGTCACTAGATGGCGCGATATGCATCGATTTGTTATTGAATTGTGTGTAAAATTAACATTTTCTAGAATTGATCATAAAAATTGTATATTCTTTTTTAATCAACTCTCCTAAGCACAAAATTATTTATTGGGCTCTTAGTTCACATTTCAAAGAATTCCAATAGATGGCGCGGTTTTAAATTTCTGAGGCATGCCAACCGATTTTTTATATGTGTGTTTTTACACATTTTGGTAAAACGAAACTAAAAAAAACATGCAAAAATTAATACAAATCGTCATGTATTTAGAGAAAAATATAGTCACGAACCGAGGAAACCCTTTACTTGCAAGTCGCTGCTAACACCATCTATAGTCGTGGAACCGAACGCGATCGAAGTACTTATAAAAATAATCATCTTAATCAGAAGAAAAACGTAGTATAAGTATGGGATGAGGCATCTGTATGCTAGTATTATATTATCTGTGGTACTACCAACAACATTACAGCGTCATTCAAATTAATTTTTACCAGCGTCTAAAATACTTTTGAATTTATTCAAATAGACAACCCGACATACTTTTTTATGTTTGTCCATATTTTTTAACATAAAGTAAGAAAGAGCAAACGCAAAGGGAAAGCAAGCGTTATCTACTCATTTCTCTATATCTGTGAGCCAACCTTATCTACATAGCCTGCAGCATACACTGAGGTTAACAGATTCCTGGAACGGAAATAGAGGTGCTTTATTTAGAATAGTGACTAACTTGACTAAGTTTTAACACCTCTCACTTCTAACGGTGGGAATTGTGGTTCCCTTTAGGAACGTGCTTTTTACCCGACTGCCGAAGGAGGGTAATGTGTTTATCAGTCTATGTATGTATGTATATATGTATGTATGTATGTTTGTTCCTATATGGCGTTCCAGAGACCAAACGCTTTGGCCGATTTTGATGATTCATACGTCAATCGATTCGTCTTAACCTTGCGAGTGTCATAGGCTACATTAAAATTGGACAATAGAAAATGGCTGATTTTGGGCGTCATATTGTGGAGGCCCAAATTATTATTTTCTTCCAAACCCATCGTGTGGTGTATCAAAATAAAGGGTTTTAAGAGGTGATTTCAAAAATATCTTATTCGAAAAAAACTTAACTAAAAAGTTATAAATAAAAAAAGTTAAATCAAAAAACCCGACTGCTTCAAAAGCGAACGAAAAAGTCGTAAACAAGGAAAAAATCATGCTGTGCAGGAGGAAGATACATCTAGTTTTGGTCAGCCAGCTCGCGCGTATGTATCCTCCGACTGCACAGCATGATTTTTTCCTAGTTTACGACTTTTTATTGGGGTAATTGATGGTAGATTGGAACTTTTGCTTTTAGTTATGTTTTCTATATAATCTACACATACGTCTTCTATCTATATCTAAAACAATTAATAAAATTGAAGTGTATGTGTGTAATATCATAATAATAGCTTTTTATTAAATTCGGTACCTACATAGTTATAAACATTTTTTTTCTTTTTTTTACTTTTTGTGTCTGTTTGTTTCGGCTAATCTCAGAAACGGCTGCACCGATTTTGACGGGACTTTCACTGACAGATGTTGATGTTTTAAGGAGTAATTAGGGCTACATTTATTTTGAAAAAAATATTAGGGATCCGTGAAAAAAAAACTTTTTTTTTTTTACTTTTACGATCGTCTGAAATATTTTCTTCGTCATCAGCTAGTAGGTAAATGGGTTGTACTGGTAAGGGCGGCGAAATGAGGAAAATGCCATGAGGAAAGTTTTTAGTATGAATGTGGTTGGCATGAATACTCAAGAAACGGTGAATGAACGGTGGAAAGAAGATATGTCCATAAAGATAATAATATATTGAGATAACGATTATTAAGGAAATATGGGCGAAGAAGACATATTACACTGATTCCAAATAAATTAGAGCTCGACACCTGAAGATACCTACTAGGGAACATAATTAGTGATACATAATTCGATTCATTTGTGAATTTTAATTCATCGGAATATCGGGGCTAAAGCACTTCGCTTCACTATTGTAAGGGTCCATGGAGTATTGCGTTTCATTGTCTATGGTTGCCTGTTAATAGATAATAATAAGGAACTTCATAGGCGGGCTTATATCAAATGTAAGCAGATTACTTAAGAAGCGAAGGGAATTAAAAAATATATTTAAAATAACAAAAAACCCGCCTGCTTAAAAAGCCAACTAACAACACGTAAACAAGAACAACAAGAAGAAAATCATGCTGTGCAGTCGGAGAATACATATGCGCGAGCTGGCTGACCAAAACCAGACTGCACAGCATGATTTTCTTCTTGTTGTTCTTGTTTACGTCTTTTTAGTTGGTTTTTAAGCAGGCGTGTTTTTTGTTATTTTTAAATATTTTGTTTATTTACAGATTTTTTGTTATTTTTTTTTAGAATTAGGTACATTTAAACATATAAGTATTTTTTATTTTTGTAATCACCTCTTAAAACCCTTCATTTTGATACCTCACTCGATGGGTATCGAAGAAAAAAAAATTGGGCCCCCACAATATGGCGCCCAAAAGCCGCCAGTTTTCTATTTTGCAATTTGAATGTAGACAGTGAAACTCGCAGGGTTAAGGCGAATCGATTGACGTTAGAATCATCAAAATCGGCCAACGCGTTTGGTCTCTAGAACGCCATATAGGAACAAACATACATACATAAATACATACATACATAGACTGATAAACACATTACCCTCCTTCGGCAGTCGGGTAAAAAAAACGTAAATAAGAAGAAAATGCTGCTGTGCAGTCGGAGGATACATATTCGCGAGCTGACTGACCAAAACCAGATGTATCCATTTCTTTTGTTTTTTTTTCGAATTAGGTACATACATATAAACATATAAGTATATATTTTTGAAATCACCACTTAAAACACCTTTCTAGGATACTCCACAAAATAGGACTGAAAGAAAAAAAATTAGGCCCTTACAATATGGCGCCCAAAATCCGCCATTATTCTATTTTTCAATTTTAATGTATCTAGTGACACTCGCAAGGTTATGACGAATCGATTGACGTAGGAATCATGAAAATCGGCCAACGCATTTGGTCGTTTAGCAGTAGGAAATAGAGTCTGGCAAACGAAAGTAGAGACTGAAAAAGCTCGGCAAATTTAAAAAATCTCGGCATAGCAACCCCAAAACTAGTATGAAATACTTGGAATAACCTAATTTGATACTTTAGAATTATTTATTATTAATTCTAAAGTATCAAATTAGGTTTTTAATTAATTTGATACTTTAGAATTATTTATTATTAATTCTAGGTAGGTAGGTAGGTAAGCTATTGCAATAGACAAGAATATTTTTATAGTCAACTGACTGAGCTACTGATTAATAGTTACCAGTGTATAAAAAATTAAAGATCTATCTTGAATCATTACTTATCGACGAGTCAAGTTACAAATAAATTCTTTATCTCAAAGATTACACCAGCTGACCTCTCCCACAAAAAGTAGTACCACATTTTCATTTGTCACTTACACATAAATCTATGATAAGAGTACCGTTGGCACTGGCACTACAGTCCCGCTACAAAGTGCCATCTGTTGTAAGTTATGAGAAATCTCGGCTATAATTTATCGGCGCCTAGCATGAATAGGTAGGCGCCTACGCCGCGTTTTTGCACGCGATCCTGGTCTATTTTTAACTGCTGGCTACACTTAGGACTATAATTAGAAAAAGGTTGTGTCTCACGATTTATTTTTATTAGGCTGCGCAGGATTCTGAGTACTTGCATTACATCTATGTTGGTTGGTAATTTTATTTAAAGTTAAAGCAAAGGGATGCTAGAGTGCAGTAGGTATTCGTATAGTTACAGTGATCCTCAGATCAAATAAAAAGTCTACAACGAAACTGCGCCTTCGCTTGTCAGTCAAGCTCTCAGGTCAAATTAAAACCTTGACTGCTAAGCTAAGGCGTAGTTTCGTTGTACGTGTGTGCGTGTAATTGTGTATATATACAGCAAGGCGTAGTTTTAACCGGCGTCACCTTGTTGTTTGCAACGTTCCATCTTGACTTTTTATTTGATCTGAGCAGTGATAACATGCCGCCGTGCACATCAAGGTTCAGGAGAGGCGCTTTTCTGTCTCCCTAAATCCCTGTTTGCCCTAACAGGCACTGCACAGAGGGGGTTCTGGGTAGTCTTTATAGAGGTCATGGGGACCCTTCTACTTGCTGACGGTGATCGCTGGGGTGGTTTTGGTGACGTAAAAATTTTACATTCACTAGTCTTTTCCCAAAATGTCCAGGCGCCTTATGAACTGCATATCTAACTGGAAGAACTCATTTATAGCTCGAAGCGCCCACCAGACCAATCATGCCTCGAAGTACATAAATATTATTAGGTACATAGGACCTGTCTTCCGTGGTGACAAAACATTATTATGTTATGATAATCTGGAATGCATTAAGGTAGTTAGGTCATTAGGTACACCCGTAAAAATATACTTACTTTTAAGGGCTCGTACAAAATGGTGAGCAACTAGGTCTAGGTACACCTAGGGTTACCATATCTCAGGATTTGTCCTGAGATTTCAGGATTATTCGACTCTTCTCAGGATTCCGGCCGGATTTAGCAAATCTAGTGATAGCTCAGGATTTTTAATAAAAAACAGGTTACATTTTAAAGATCTCTCTTATTAAACTACTAAAAATAATCTTCTTTTGGTAACAATTGCAGTTAAAATCAATACTTATGTATTAATTTAAAACAAACTTAAAATAATCTTCTTTTGGTAACAATTGCAGTTAAAATCAATACTTATTTATCGAAGTAAAACGAACTAAAAACAATCTTCTTTTGGTAACAATTGCAGCTGCAGTTAAAATCAATCCTTATTTATCAAAGTAAAACAAACTAAAAATAATCATCTTCAATGATTGAGTGACATGACACAGTGAGATGACTGAGTGAGCGAGCGAGCGGCAACCGCGCTGCGGGGCGACGGGCGCATCCCTCCTCCCTCCGCCCCGCTGTTTTGAGTGCGATGTACATACAAGCTTGTAACGCGTCGCGTAAAACGCGTGCGCAAGATCCGCAGTGTATACAACGATAATAATACGTTTTTGAGAGAAAATTCTCATCTGTAGAAAATCTCAGGACTTTTCCATGGAAATCAGGCCTTTTCTCCGGACTTTTGATTTTTTCATCTGGTAACCCTAGGTACACCCGAAATTAGGGTTACCATTTCGAAAATTGAAAAGTTTGGACATAAAGCCGGACTTATACAAATAAATCCGGATATTTTAGTTACAAAAAAATAATAAAAACTCAAGCCCGAATACAAAAAAAACACGATCTGAATACTATGAAACGAGAAAATATTCTGATAGAGGCATGGTAGCATGAAAAAAAATTGTGCCATCCAAGCCAAACATCCGGACAAATTAGAAGACCGGATAGGAGGCCAAATGTCCGGATAGATCCGGACGAATGGTAACCATAGCTCGAAATGAACTGTTGACTTTTGAAAGATTTCAGTTTTTAATCAAATGGGCAGAGGAGTACTTTCTTGGGAATTTAAAAACCCTTTGTTTTTGGTTTTGGTCACCCTAAACCTTACAGATCAAAGCGAACAATAGTAAAACTATTATGAAATCACTCTTGCCCAATCATTTACCTCTACTTATAATCTGATTAATTCGTTTTATGTGAACACTTGAACAGCAGTTAGATTATTGTTTAACCTTTTAAACCTACTTAAGTTCGATGATTCAAAAATCGTGGCACGTTTATTTTATTTTTTTCCAGGAAGTTCAATGGAACAGCACCTCGGAAAAATAAAGGCTCTTCATTCAGCAGTACTACCGAAAATCTATTTTAGAGCAACTTCACGCTGTGTTCCTATTTCAATTTCTTACCTACTTTATCGATTTTTATTGGCTCTCAAGACACAAGCAATGACTTAAATCTTTAATAGACCTACCAAAGGCTGGCTTCGACTTGAGATTACAGTTTTAAACAAATACTGGCAGGTTGGCGGGAAGCCGGCTGTCCGCCATCCATTCGGCTTCAGTAACGGGCCGCGAGCGGGCGCCCGCGCTTTTTTAATCTGTGCATTTTCGTAAGACATAGTGCCTAGTTGAAAAAAAAAGAAAAATGTTGAAATATACCATGAAGAAATATTGTGCGGAAGGGAGTAAATTCAACCAAATTGTGATTGCTGGTTTGAGTAAGTTTTAGTTTTTAATAGATTTTATTTTATTTTTTGTCTGTATATAGGAGAATACCCAGTCATTAGAAAAAAAATATAATTAGCTATAATTTAGGGGTTGAATTTATAAGTATATAGAAATTGTTTTTTTTGTAAGTCTTAATTGATAACTAATTGCCTAGCTTATTCATTAGGTAAGTGATTAAAAGGCAATTTATATTTATTTATTACCTAATCAATTAAAAAAAAATTGTAGCAAATTCTGGCATCAAATCAAACCAAAATAATATAATCAAAATCTTGAAAATCAACTGAAAAATAGACTTCTTCTGTTTAATTACTTACCATTTTATAGCTGAAATGCTTGTTGCCTGAAATCTTTAAAAAGGTTTTAACAATTTATTTATTGCGATTGAACATTAATTTTTTTGCAATTAAAGAAGCTAACTTACTTTCTTCGGTTTCGTGCAAGTGATTAAGTAATTAATAATTTCATAAGTAAAACAAAAATGTTTTAAAGGAATTTTGGGCAGAGAGTCAGAGAGTACCGACTGAATTTCTTTAGTAAAAAAATCTTTTTAACAAAAAAAAAACCGATTTCTAAAGTAAAACACTACTAAGCCAAAAATAACTTTGTTTTACGAAGTCGGGTGTCTTTGGTAAGTATCTATTGTATTTCGTTTTTCGCCACCGACTTCGGAAAACAACGTTATTTTTCGTTTTGTAGTGTTTTGCTTTAGAAGTCGGTTTATTTTTTTTGTTAAAAAGTTTTTTATATTCCTCTTTTAGTGTTGGTACCTCATATTACCATGAAAATCATATACAGCCAGAGTACATTACATTTCAATTCCAATTAGCCCAAACACGACTAGGATAGGTTGGCTAGTAGAATAGGCTCTCGCCTATTTCATCCTCCAATATTAAATCAATTTTAAAGAAATTCCATAAACTGGTAAATAAAGATATATATATACTGTGCCCCTATGTTTTTAGGGTTCCGTAGCCAAATGGCAAAAAACGGAACCCTTATAGATTCGTCATGTCTGTCTGTCTGTCCGTCCGTATGTCACAGCCACTTTATTCCGAAACTATAAGAACTATGCTGTTGAAACTTGGTAAGTAGATGTATTCTGTGAACCGCATTAAGATTTTCACACAAAAATAAAAATAAAACAAAAAATTTTGGGGGTTCCCATACTTGAAACTAAAACTAAAAATATGTTTTTTCATCAGACCCATACGTGTGGGGTATCTATGGATAGGTCTTCAAAAATGATATTGAGGTTTCTAATATCATTTTTTTATAAACTGAATAGTTTGCGCGAGAGACTCTGCCAAAGTGGTAAAATGTGTGTCCCCCCCCCTGTAACTTCTAAAATAATAGAATGATAACACTAAAAAAAATATATGATGTACATTACTATGTAAACTACCAGCAAAAATTGGTTTGAACGAGATCTAGTAAGTAGTTTTTTTTTAATACGTCATAAATCGTTAACCGCAATTTACCAAGTACGGAACCCTTCGTGCGCGAGTCCGACTCGCACTTGGCTGGTTTTTTTATTTATTCATTTATAGTTTTCTACACTAGGCCTCTGTTGACAGCGCATTTTTGATTATTTTTTTTTGTGGGTGCTAGTGCTTCTAACGATAATGTATCATCAAAAAGTAAACATAGGGGGCATAGTATATATTTTCTTTTTCAGTTTATGGAATATCTTTTAAACTGGTCCAATATTGCACCTGCTATGCACCACCCTAAAGTCGACTGGTAGAAAATGCCTAAGGCATTAAGTCCGCCTTTGAACTTGTGCAGCTTTCACTGCTCTCAAAACGGTGAAGGAAAACATCGTGAGGAAACCGGCATGTCCTAGAACCAAAACTTCAAAGACATGTGACATCTACCAATCCGTACCTACTGGGTCCGTGTGGTGGATTATAGCACATTAACACATATAGAGGATATGAGAGGAGGAAGAGGCATGTGTCCCAGCAACATTAGAAGGCTGATGATGGTGATAAAGTTTTAATAAATAAATATTGGAGGAGAAATTTGCGAGAGCAAAACCTCGAATTACGACTTTTACTTAGGATATTCAGTCGGATTTCTGCGACCGCATTTCCTCTAGGACGTTGTTCTACAAGATTGAGGGCATCCATTTCCTTTTCTATGGGATAAAAGCATTCTTGGTCTGGTATTGTGCACGTATGATGGCAATATATCAGCGCAGCGTTATTACCTTTTTTGGATATCGCTGCACATGCTGAGATAGGAGCCTTTTTGGTCTCGCACAGGGTTTTTTATTTTATTATTGTTTATGTGTATGCTTATATGACACGAGAAAATATTCTCGTGTCTCCTGTGCGGGTCACAAATAAATATTTTTCTTTGTTTCTTTCTTTCTTTCAATAGTCTCGGCTCTCATGGGACTTCAAACTAGCAAACTGTTTGTTGTAGGTATGTTCTATTTGTACATCTTAACCTGCGGAGAATCTTAGTATCATTTGGTGTCCATATTCCATGCTAGTTTGTAGGGCCGGCGAACACCGCTCGACTTAGTCGCTATGCAACGAAAAATACAGGGATACAGGTTAAGTCGACCTAGATCCTTAAAAACATATTTTTTACGAATTAATTTCATTTTATAATTGTCAATCGTCTACTACGACCCAGTTGGTTCAGTCACGGGGTCTCATTGCTAACAGAGAAAATTTTGTTCAAATAAATCTCACTAGATGGCGCGACATGTACACACAATTCAATAGAATGTGTGTAAAATTAACATTATCTGGAATTGAACTTAAACATTGTATGTTCTTGTTTAATCAACTCTCCTAAGTACAAAATTATGGAATATTGGGCTCTTAATTCACATTTCAAAGATTATTTGAACGGATCATTTAAAATTGATGCCATAGATGGCGCATTTTTAAATTTCTGAGGTATTCAACTCGATTGTTAAAATTTGCATTTTTACACATTTTGGTGCAAAAAAAACTGTAACAACGTGCAAAAAATACTATAAAACGAACCTTCACTGTATTTAAAAAAAAAAATATTCAAGAACCTAGTAAACCCTTTTACTTGCAAGGCGCTGCTAACACCATCTATTGCCGTGAAATGGGATCGAACGCGATTGATGTACTCACAAAAATAAGAAGAATAAGCAGATGAAAAACGCTAGTTACGTCGGCACGGTTTTTTTGTATGGGATGAGGCATCTGTATGCTAGTATTATATTATCTGTGGTTCAGTTAACTGCAATTTTAGTGTTGAGAATAATAAGCAAGTTATCTGCTGCACAAAAATCGCAAACACAAATAAATTAGAGACAAAAACACAAAAAAATGGGCCAGTGGACTAAAAATATCGCCAAATTTAAAAAAAAACTTCGTATTCCAATATCTTGAAAACAGTTAAGTTTAGGGTTCGGTGTTCATAGGCAAATCAGTCGGAAATGATGGTAACTACAACCTATTAAAAGGTCTAGGTCAATTCAACCTGTAGCCCTGTATAGGGAGGTAGTCCCGAAGAATGAATTTAACTGAATTGGATCCCTCAACGAAATTAATAAGGAAAGAATCACGGAGCAGTCGGAAAATAAAAATTTCCACTTCCCTCCATATCAAGCAGGAGAGGCCACAAAGGGTCGTTTACAACTGGGATAATCCCAGTTACCTAGCACCACGGAAACAAATTAGCAATAATAAGAGTTGGTCCTAACATTGTGAGCTGTTATATTTGATTCCAATAATAGGTATGGCAAAAACGTTTGAACGCACGGTCATTTTTTTAAAAGGTTTTTTTTTTTGGTTGTTTTTCAATTCGCCGGGACTTCGTCGATTTTCACTGCATGTGCGCTTTTCTGGTGGTCGCCACTGTTGATTCTGGCTATCAGGAGTTGTAGTGGTTTGGGAATAGTGCGGTGGGATTGTATGAGGAGGTACATCTCTGAGGAGGATGCTCGAGGGCGTGATATTTATCTGAAACACAGGTTCAACCTAATTCAGGTAAATAAGCAACAGAACGCCATCGGTACATGGTGGACATCCCACCCATACGCACTAAAAGTTTTGGGAACACTTCTGTTATGCGTACAGCTAAGGAGTGGATTTTCCTGCCGGAGTCTGTTTCCCGATAGCTACATTCTTGGCGTCTTTAATTCAAGAGTAAATAGGTTTTTTCTAGGCAAGCGTGCTTCAACATTGACCACATCATCGCTAACCATCAGGTGCCAATAAAAAAAATGTGTCTCATTTTATAAATGAATGATATTTTATTATATGTTATAATTTTTATTGTAAACTAAAAAAAAAAGGAATGTACGCGGAAATGCACTACATAAAAAAAAACGTTCATAGGAACCACTTTACGCCTGAAAATATTATGACAATAATTTGTTTAACACTACCGGACAATCAGACATTACGTAATAATGTTTTGTAAATATCCAACCTATGGGAAAGTTATTTTTCGATAACTCTCCAACTTTGTGTCTTTGTTGATATTTTGAGATCATACGGAAAACGTACGAGACTTCGCGTGCGATTTTCAGTTTTCACTGTAGCGTTATTGTAAGATTGAAATAAGAATAAAAATGAAAAACATGTATTCATTGACCCCCGCCGGAAAAAGAGGGGTGTTATAAGTTTCACGTGTGTTGCTGTGTATCTGTGTATCTGTGTGTATGTCTGTGGCATCATAGCGCCTAAACGGATGAACCAATTTCGATTTATTTTTTTTTGTTTGAAAGGTAATTTTGTCGAGAGTGTTCTTAGCTATGTTTGAATAAAATCGGTTCAGCCGTTCAAAAGTTATGGACATTTTACTTTTTGAATCGGGGTGTTTTCGCAAGATAAATGTGTCGGGGTTTTTTTAAATTGTGATATTTTACTTGTTTATATCTTTTTCTTCGTGTGAGGATGTGGCCACCTCTGGTGTCAGAGTTAACTAAGCCGCCTCTGTGAACCCCACAGGCCTCTGACTTGGCTATTTCAGACTTACATTAACTATATAAGTCCAGGTTTCCTCACGATGTTTTCCTTCAGCGCTGCCTTTGAGGTCCAAGATAAACTTAGTAGTAGTAGAAAGTACATTATGAATGCCAACTACCAACCTTTTTGCTTCATTTACATGCTTCCTTGGTTTGATTCCTGGTCTGAACATCATTCAACCTGTAATTTACTTAAGAGGAAATGCGGTCGCAGACATCCGACTGAATTTCCTAAGTAAAAAAAAGTTGCCCGACTGCTTGAGAAACGAACTTAAAAGACGTAAACAAGAAGAAAATCATGCTGTGCAGTCTGAGGATACATATTCGCGAACTGACTGACCAAAACCAGATGTATCCTCCAAACACATGCGAGATGAATGACGGAAATGCTTAAAATGCCTTGGAGGATGGATAGGCCTTTTTATATACTTTATTGTACACGACTTAAATAATTACAGGACAAAATATTTATAAAGATAAGTGTACAATGGGCGGTCTTATCGCACAGGACAATCTCTTACATACAACCTTTGGATGGTCTGTACGAGACGAGATAGACATAGGGCTGTCAGTGTACAAAAACTATATTAGATAATATAACATAAAATACATACATACAAATGCAACAAAAAATGCAAAATGCTTTGGTGTGGGATGCAACATATATGTGTCGACACCCTTGCGCCATCCCATCTTCTTAACACGGCGGGCTGTGCTGGGGCGGCTGCTGCCAGTGCAAAAAACCCCAAACGACGCAAATATAACAGCCTTATTGGAGTTATATGTTTGGGTTGAAACATTAGGTCCATGGGGTCCGAGTGCGCATCGAGTCTTTCGAGACATTAGCACAAAGCTCGTCGATTCTTCACGTCACCAAAAGGCTGGCCATTTCTTCGGCCAGAGAATCAGCATTGCCATCCAAAGAGGCAATGCTGCCATCCAGCTTTCTGGGCACGTATCTCATTGACATTGATGTGGACAAATTTTTTGATGCAATGAGCCCTCTTTCCTCTTTCCTTTGTGTTGGTATATAGACTAGTCTTTTTTTTTGAACTTCATTTTTTTTTTTTTTTCTTTTCTCCTTTCTATCTTGCGATCTGCTTCTCGAGCCATTAGCAGATGCTTTCTGTGCATATTGGCGCTTCGAGTACGGTCCTCCAGTGAGAGCCGACCCTCCACTTGCTACTTGACTAAATCAAGATATGTCCCATACATGCTGTCTTTTCAGTCGACGGTGTTCCAGAGGGTTGGTCAGTTCAGAAGCCAGACTGTTGACGTGGTCTTCAATGCGAACCTTATAAAGTTTTGTTCTGTGCTCAATCTCTTCTTTAATGGTGTTAATTTGGAGGTAGTCATGTAAATCAGTTATTTTGGTGAACCATGGAGCATTTGATACGGTTTTCAGCACCTTGTTTTGAAACCTTTGCAGGATCTCCACATTGGAGTTTTTGGCTGTTCCCCATAGTTCAATTCCGTAGGCCCATACGGGCTTCATTATGGTTTTTATATATAAGTATCTTGTTATCTAGAGATACTTGTGAATGTCTACCTAGTAGCCACTTTCTCAATTGTATATATGATTAATATATTTAAGTCACAATAAAAATAAAAAAAAGATGAAAGACGCGATGTGGATTTCCGTCTATGTGATTTGTCGATTGTTCATACTCTTTGCACTTTGCCTTGCCGAATTCACTTACGCAATAAGGCTGTATTATTGCGAAAGAGTATGACAATTTCTAGCGAAAAGTGGGTGCACCTTTGTCTGAACTTTCTGGTAATACAGATGCGGATTCAATGGCCTCATAAAAGTTCTTCGTCATACCTATGAGTGAGTGATCAAACGATACTTCCTTGAGTTCCACCCCTGAGTAATTCATTCAAGATTGATCATCATTATCACCATCAACCTTTTAATTTCCCACTGCTGGGACAGAGGCCGGGTGGCCTCTGAGGGGTCTCTGTGAGAGGCAATTGGTTTTAATCCACCACGCGAGCCCAGTGCGGGTTGGTGGATGTAACATGTCTTCGAATTTTTGGTTCTAGGACATGCCGGTTACCTCACGATGTTTTCCCTCACCGTTTTGAGAGAGATTTACACAAAGTAAAGCGCCTGCCGTGGTTTGAATCCACGACCTACGACACTTAGATAAGTCGGGGCTGTTACCACTGTGCCACTACTGCTTTCAAGATTCATGATAAAGATATATTTATTTGCTGAAACACGTATGTATGTATGTACATGCAAGAATAAATAATCCGTGCATGCAGGATAATATTGAAAAAACAAAAAGTTCGGACATGTTTGCCACCTAATATGGCATGCAAATGTTTTAAAAGTTAATATCATGAACAGTTTGAAAATGAAAACACAAAATGAATTTAAGCACAATAATTAAAAAAATGTCAACAATAAAAAAATAAAAAAAATAATAATAATGTCAAAATATCAATCAAATGTCAAATAAAAATGTAGGGTATGTCAAATGTTTAGGTAAAAAAATGTAGGTATGTCATGATTACATATAATTTGATTCAAAGTGAAATTCCGTATATTGAAATCTCTTGATCTGTCTATATACAATGGTGATTACGTTAAATATGTTCAGTTTCCTTTCAATGTTTATTTTACCTCAACGTTTCAGCGGTGTCTTGTTTTAGTTTTATTCCTGGGTCTTTTTGCATAACCAGCATGCAATGAAATCTTAAGGTATTATCTCATCTCATCATGCTGAACATAGGCTAGCTTTTAAACTACGCTAGAAGGAAATATACCTTGGCTAAGAATTTTAGGTACTAATATTTATTAGTTTCTAAAATATATATATATTTAAATATTATTTTTTTATTTGACTATGTGCCCGCCCTCGGGAAGGGCAAGAGCCGTCGAATTCGCCTGATGAAAAACGATGACTAAGGTCTAAGATGGTACGACCGAGCCTAGAAGATATTATGTACATATTATAATCACTCTTGCTTTCAAAGCTGTCGGTTTAAACACGAATGCTGGCAAAGAGTTCCACACATAGGCTGAGTGCATTATAATTAATGTGGTGGAAAAGCGTTTAGTGTGACTATACTCCATTTGAGATAACATTAGATATTTAAATAATCCCATTTTACAGTACGTTCAACCGATTTTGACTATTATAGCGTTGGTGATATGACAAATGGCAGCTGTATTAAACAGTTAGTTTTGGTAACAGGTTTATGCTTTTTACGGGATAGTTTGCATGTTGAATACAGGCCTGCGGATCACAAGAGAAGAGGCAACATTGGGGCCCATGAGCAATGCTCGACTGTTGGATCCTACAAGGTCTATAACCGCAAAACCGCGATACGCGGCAGTGGTAACTAGGGGTTTGTTTTTTGGGATACCGATCCCCGTATAGGTGGAAAGTAATACAAGCAAACACAACTTACAGCTATAACTTACATTTGTCCCCGTGGTGATCCTGGTCTCGTTCAATCCCGTGTCCGGTCGAGGGTTATAGGGGGAAAATATACATAATATTTTGAGATAACCGACGTGGTCCAGCTAGCCACGTTCCCGACAAAACTACTTCGCTGCGCGCGAAATATTTACACAAACAAATGCACGGGCGGCTCACAGTACCACTCGCGGAACGCGAACGCAATTTCGGACAACGATTGGTTGGTTATATAATTTCAACAAAATCAAATCAAGCCCAACGCTTTTATGTATCGCGATATCAATAACATTTTTACCAGTGTTGCTAACCTCAACCCAACCAAAAACTGTCAATTTCGATGACAGCGAGTTGACACAGTGTTGCATCAAAATAACAAAAAAAAGACGAAACCTTTATTGGTTTCGAACATCCGCCCGTCTCGGACATAAGGAGTTATGTCCGCTAATAAATGGGCAAGCGTGCTAAACCTGCCACTGCTCGCTTCAAAACCGAATCTCCGACCATGACCTCCGCAACTCTGGGAACTCCGTCAGACCCATAAAATAAATCTACAATGCGTCCACGACGCCAATACGAAGGCAACAAATTAGATTCTTTAACAAGTACAAGATCTCCGACTTTGGGAGGGTCAGTTTTGTCAGTCCACTTAACGAGCTGCTGCAAAATATGCAAATATTCCAAAGACCAACGATGCCAGGAACTTTGGGATGCAAGTTGTAAAAAAATTTAATGTTATTTCAAATGGAGTATAGTTGGGGGCGCATGATACGAAATTTTATTGCAACATTAGTGACGTGACTATTCTAAATAATCGCAGTTGCACTAAGTTTTGACTCTAGCAGCAGCAGATAGATAAGGTTGTGTTGATGTATCTGATGCTCTAAATTCTGTCAGCGTTGGCTATTGTCCATATGGCCAAATGTATTGATCACGTGATTTTTCGATATCGTTGTCAATCCCATGCAGGGGGGTGACCATAAGCTCTTAGAGTAAGGTTATTTTGAGTGTGTGTAAGGGACAGATGTATATGACGTGTATACATCTGTCACTTACTCGATCTCAAAATAACCTTACTCTAAGAGCTTGTGGTCACCCCCCTGTTTTGCCTTTTTGACAATCGATAACGCCACGCTTTCGATGATAAAATTTCACTTCTCTAGAGCTACTGATTCTATTATATAAACGCAAAGTTGTGAGATCTCCTGCTCATCTCATTTCTACGACATACATTAAGTTACGAATATTAACCATAGGCAGCTGCAGGAATGCGACATTACAATGCTACCGCGTTTGAATTTTTCGCTAGGGGTGCTGGTGTAGGCTGAGGTCTTTAAAATGTCAAATTGCATTGCTTTTTGGCATTTAGCGCGAGTTTTTTTTATTGTTGTCAATATTTACAAAATATAGTAGATTAAATAGAGTTTTATGTTTCGGAAAATGTTACTCTCCTTTTTTTCGAAAAAAATGCAGCTGTGCAAAACTGATTTTACTAGAGCATTAGAAATGATTTTAATTCAAACTTTGCTTTCGTGCGCGTAATAGCTTTTTTTTACACTAGTCGATCATTATTCCATACAAACGTAGTCTGGCGATTACTCCACTGATTGACGATGTATACGTTCAAAATAAAAAAAAAATATCTATTTGTCACATCATTATCTAGCCCTGTATGGAAACAAAAAAGTACAAAAGAAAAACATTATGTCGAAAGTTCCATATTTCAACACTAATTTTAACGCATCTTTGGGCGGAAATAAATACCATAAGAAGAAGGAAAATTGCTAAACAGTCTCCATACAGGGATAGATTAGTAGTTCAACAATGCAAATTTAATTAATTTTATTTTGAAAATATAAATTTAGCAGTTTTTTCATGATATCTATTAGATACTCCCAAAGCTCTGTTTATAAAATTTCGCGCGCTCGTTTTCGTCCTAAATCATCATCCATTTCGCTACAAAATTGAAAAGTGCTAATTCGTACGCGAACTAGCTTCTTACTGCTCATCACAGCATTTATCTCTTTCGCACGTGTTGTCGGATGAGATAGCATGCATTTTAACCTCGCGCACAAAATAGTTCGTGCCGTCGACTAGGAGAACCTTAAGGACGTTATTCGCCAGTGGCGCCAACTGTTGAGCACAAAAACAGTAGCCCCCATTGAAAACTAGTGCAAGCTATCCCCGAGTTTGAAAATGTCTGCCGTTAATTGCTGGTGACAAAGTGTGGTTATAATAACTACAGTGTTAGTCGTGCACTGTAATCTTCAGCCACTTCCTGTAATCTATGCTGTTCCAGGCAAATGAGAAAGTTTTAGTACTTATTTATAGAGGTAGGGAAAGAGACAAAAGATCGTTCTTTATCTGTGGAAAAATCTGTCTTAGTTCTGATGAAGTAAGTTTAGTTTCGTTTAGATTCTAAGCCTAAGTCACGGCAATTTTACTTGTAATTACGAGTAAAACAATTACTTCATTAGTTTAGTACTAGTAGCTTTCTATAGGTGAAAGAATTTTTAAAATCGGTCCAGTAGTTTCGGAGCCTATTCGGTACAAACTAACAAACAAAAAAAACTTTCCTCTTTATAATATTGGTATAGACTAGCGGCTTCGCCCACGTAAAAGTAAAAAATTATACCGAGGGAACAAATTACCAGGATAAAATTTTTAATAATAAAATCTGAATTATCTAGATCAAAATCTAAATTATCCTATGTGCTATTCCTGACTATAATCTATCTCTGTGCCAAATTTCATCCAGATCCGTCCAGCCGTTCTGGCGTGAAGGAGTAACAAACAAACTTTCGCGTTTATAATAGTATACTTAGTAGGATTATCTAGCAATGGCATTTTTTGATCGCTACCCCAACGCGGCGTAGTCCTACCCTGACCAAAAAATCGGCATGAGATATGAGCATTCCTATTGGTCTAGCGGCACTGGGTGGCGCATGATTTACAGTAGTGAATACGCCCAGATTTTAGAATAAAATCTTTATAAAACCGAATGTTGGTCTTTTGAAAAAAAATAACTACAAAAATTTTCGTTATTAAATTGTCTATCCATTAGTGTTAGTACAAAAAATAATTAATGGACACTTTACGAGGAGATGAATAATATCAATAATTATTTCTCATTTTTATGTTTTTTTTGAAAGGAGAAAAACTAAATCTACCATTTTAGAATCAATATTATGTAGAAATTTAATGTATTTTTATTAATTAATATTTCTTTTTAAATAACGAGTAGATAGCTCCTAAAAACAGCACAAAAAACAGCTTGCGCGGCGTTTTGCTCGGGGTACCACCTTAACCTATGAGTCTACTCTACAAACCACATGGCTATTCGTTACAGCATAAGTGACAGGTTTACAAACAGTTGGTTACTCCGATATATTAATATCTTTCTTTGCATAAAAGTAGCAAAGTAACTGATGTTACTTTACTTACCTAATAGTATCTACGTAACTTGTCTGAACAGCTGTTTCTGTGTAATTTTGTCACGTATAATGATAAAACAAGAACAATACATTAACATTACAAAGGGCATGCATTATGGAACTACGATTTTGTTACATTCAATAACAAGTAAAATTACAAAATTTTAAAAACCCCCGACACATTTATCTTGCGAAAAGAAAAGAAAGAAAGAAAGAAAAATATTTATTTGTGACCCGCACAGGAGACACGAGCAAATAAGCATACACTTAAACAATAATAAAATAAAAACCCTGTGCGAGACCAAAAAGGCTCCTATCTCAGCATGTGCAGCGATATCCAAAAAAGTAATAACGCTGCGCTGATATTCTGATAGGGCCTACTGTTGATGCCACGGACACACTAACGGAAACAGGACTTATATAATAAAATAAAATAGAATAATATATAAATAACAAACAAAATAGAACGAAACACTGAATGTGGGTCAAAGTATGTGTAAGTATAATACATATATACAAACGCGATGCTCAAAGATCTTTTGTCGAAACCGTAGACAACCGACAGAGCGCGCGCAAAGAGTGGTTTATTAATTAAAAAAATACGGAAGAACAACACCCCGATTCAAACAGTAAAACGCCCATAACTTTTGAGCGGCTGAACTGATTTTATTCAAACATAGCTAAGAACAGTCTCGACAAAATCACCTTTCAAACGAACAAAACTAAATCAAAATCGGTTCATCCGTTTAGGCGCTACGATGCCACAGACAGACACACAGATACACAGATACACAGCAACACACGTAAAACTTATAATACCCCTCTTTTTCCTGCGGGGGTTACAAAATAATCGATAAGCAAAATGACATTGACTCAAAATATAATAATGACATATTATTTATATTAATTTTATTAAATATAAAATATGTACAAATATACGGAGAACTGCCGACAAACTCAAATCAAATCAATATTTTTATTTCACATTGGCCTATATGGGCACTTATAAACGTCGAGTAAAGGTGCACGGTTCGGGTTGGTCGTTTCCTATGAGAAAAACCGACAACAAACTCCACGGTTACTCTTTCAAAAAATGGTTGTTTTTACAATATTTCCATATTAGAGCATTAGTACCTAGATATGGGGGGACAGTGTAGTACAATAAGTCGTAATAAACTATAAAAAAAAGATTATATATTATATAAACAAAAGAAAAAAAAGGGGAAAGTAAAACGAGATAAAAAGTTCACAAATGTTAACAAGCATCTAGAAGGCCTAACTATCCTGCAGTTTGGCAGAAGATTTGTTTAATACCCACTCATGTAACTTTTGTTGAAACAACTAATTGTAATAAAACAATTAAAGCGAATACATAACTAAGTATTATTAGATAATATATAATTTAACATAAAAATAGAAAGACATAGACATAGTTATTAGTAGGTACTTAAAGTAATAATAATATATAATTTAACATAAAATAGACGAATAAACGGTTGGCGCAGTGGTTGAGCGATTGACTGCTGCGCTGCGTGTCGCGGGTTCGATTCCCGCACGGAACAAATATTTGTATGACCTACAGATAGTTGTTCCGGCTCTGGGTGTTGTGTATGTGAGTTTATATGTTTGTAAACGCACCCACGATACAGGAAGAAATTCCTAGTGTGGGGCAACGTTTTTTAAAAAAAGAAAAGAAAGAAAGAAATAATTATCTACATATATAGAATATTAGTACTTGCATCAAACCGAATAAAAACAGATAGATTAACTGAAATGTTAATAAGGAAAATACTTATAAAATGCCTCTCTCCTAGACCCTGACGGTTTCTGGAATTTTGCTGTGCCCACTGAGTCCATAATTGTTTCTGGAACTTATATTTACCACATTATAGATGCACTAAAATTTAATTTGAATTTGAAATTGACTAAATCTATACTGCTAATCCTTTATAGTGGTGATACATTTTATTGGTACCTTCTAAAATGCCAGCAAAGGCAACACACAAAGTATGTCGGCTCGCTTTGGTCTCACTGATAATAATTTGGGAAAGAAAAATGTAGGCACTTATCTATCTATATCTCAAAATAGGCTTAACCGTCTAACAAAAGTTACTTCTGGTTTCAGATCTAGCATTACATTCATAAATTGTTCTAGAATCCTATGAAGAAGATTCCGAAAAATTACAAGTATATATTACAATTAAAGAAACAAATAAAATTAAGAAGTGCGAAACTAATGATTACATAAGTATTATCTTATTCATATTAATATGTTTCAATAATTAGGTACTCTTGCCAGAACACACTTGTATAAACATTCACAATTGGGTTTTTACTGAAAAAACAAACATGTATAATGATATAACTGTCCCAGATATTTATTGGTGTGCCCTAGAAACTGATTGGAAACAGGCCTATTGTTTTCAAAATAGACCATATTTATGTAAGTTTTATCTTAATTGTGCAGGGAACTGTACTTCTGTGCCATGGCTACAGAAAACAGATTGTGTTTATGGTATAAGTATTAATTTGTTCTAAATCTAAATGAAATACAATGCATTGCAGTAATTACAATTCATTTTTTTTGCTAATGGTCAAAGTTTTTGGTAATGATCAAGGCTTTTGACGCAATGCAATACCTACAACACTGCTAGGTAGGTAGAGGTAGCTAAGTAAATTGTAAGAGCCAAACCACAGGTAAACAAATAAACTGCAGGTTAATGATATACACAAAACAAAATAAATTATATAGGTCAAGTTAGTGAGCAAATGTGAGTGGTGTGCCTGAGTACCATGTTGAGCCCTCTTCTAAAACTTTTGAAACCTTACTGTAAAAATAAAATTGATGCTTATATTGAAATTATCGTCCAAGAGGTCAATATTTAATAAAAACTTTGGAAACTTATAATTTGCAAAACAACTTTTTCTCACCAATAGCAAAAAGTGTTAATATTACGAGTGTCTATAGTTGAATGTTAAAGCTAGCTATTTTAATATTGGCGTTTGCTTTATTCTGAGGTTCGTAATCAAAGTAGAGCTATTCTCCAAAGCGCTTTGGAGCCCTCATGGACTTATGCATAATCGTAAGACTGAGATATAGCCAGTCAATCAGGCAGTTCAACGAAGCACAAATGTGTCGTAATTCATCGAAACATTTGAATGCAGTGATGAGAATGTAGGCATTCTTATTGAATGCATACCACAAACAAAACAATACTTTTAACGTGAAATCGTCTTTGCTCGTAATCTTCAGATGACTTGTTATAATACAATACAACTGATCGTTAACCACCATTCGTAACTAGTAATATATATATGAGTAAATCGCATGATGACACGGGCCAATAAATTATTACTAACAGGTGACGATAATGATGATGATGAAATTATTACAATACCCTAATCGTTAATTAGTTTATTATCATACGTGACAGAGGTATTTTAAAATGACATAACACCTTAAGGGCTTAATAACGAAAGCAATTAGTTATCGTAGCTTTGGCTCGTGGCAATATCATAATTGAATTGCATCATACTATCTTTATCTTTATCCGTCCCTTATCTCTAGTTATTGGTGGTAATGGTGGTCGGCAGCGCAAGACGCAATATTATCTTCTTCATCCTTACGTTTTTGTTTTTGGGTTCCTGGAGAGGGTGGAGGGGTCTATCAGACTCTGTGGTCAGACTTTTGCTAACTAATACCACTCGGGTTTCATCAGCCGCGGCGCTGGATAGCGTGGGCGTTAGAAAAGCGGTATCTAATACCTTTAAATGAGCAATTCTTTTATATATGTATATATATAATCTGAATCTCGGAAACGGCTCCAATGATTTTCATGAAATTTAGTATGCAGGGGGTTTCGGTGGTGATAAATCGACCTTGTTAGGTTTCATTTTCGGCAATTCACGCTGTCACGTTGTCTAGAGCTTCAGGTACTTATCTTTATTATCATCTCTATATTCTCTATCGTTCATAATCATCATCATCATCATTTCAGCCGAAACACTACCACTGCTGGACAAAGGCCTCACCCAAGCGTCGCCACACTGATCGGTCCTGTGCGTCTCGCATCCACCGAATTCCCGCAGCCTTAATCACCCGGTTCTCTATCATTATTATCTGTCTTCTCAGTAATCACTCCTTTGTGGCAAATTTCTTAATGCGGTTGCACTTCAAGTGTTTCCAACTTACCACTGATGTGCAGACCTGCCGGCGATTTCTGAATTAAGAATTTGTAGTTGAGTATTTGTCAAACTCTGGTTTAGCTTGAAATCCTGTCAATCTTTTTTTTTAAAGTAGCTTTTGATATTATAACTCCGAATTTTAAATTTGGAGTTATAAGTGCTGATTTTGTTTTGGAGATTTCTCAGCGTCGTCGCCGCCGCATCTACGATATCGTCGTTACTCTTCAAAAAAAATTGTGGCGCGATGCTCGCGTTGCTGAATAAACAACTAGTAAAGGCTCTGTCGTTTATATAATATCTGTATGATTATAAAATAAATTCGCTTTCCGTGTCTGTCTGTCTAACCGGGTTGTCCTCCGTTATTTGATTTGATTTCATGTGTAAATAAATTCACATTAAACTTCAATTAAATATTAAAGATATCTCGATGTCATATCACGTCGTAAAATCATGCAAGGCAGAAATACACGCCGTATGTATTTAATATCTAGAATCATTTGCAGGCCGGTAGCTCACTTTAAGGATTTATATTATTATTTTAAGAATCAAATTCAACCTTATCGAGTTATAATATGTTTAAGCTGTTTGGGGTTGAAACATGAGGTCCATGGGGTCCGAGTGCTCATTGAGTCTTTCGAGACATCAGTCATAAGTCATAAGTAATTTATTTCATTACAAAATATACATTGCGTTGAAATTTGTAGTACGTAAAAAAATAAAAACACCACACATATATTACAATCGAAAAAAAAAATAACAATAATTTTTAATAATAATAAATAGTAATAATTTAACAGTAAAATTAAAATTTCTGAGATAAACATTAAATATTAAAATAGACTCAGTCAATTTAAAAAATCATTATGTAGTGATTATAATAGATCAACAAATAAATAATGATAATCCGAAACAAAAAATACAAGTCAATTAAAAAATCAATGAAAAAGATAAAATTATAAAAAGTTCAATAATATGTCACAAATTCTTAATAAGTATCCATGTTATATCAATTCGAGTCAATAAAATGTGTAAGAAAGACTAGTATACATCCTAAGAGATAAGTTCACAGACTTCAAAGAGAACACAAATACCGTGGGAACTCAGGAAAAATACAACTGGATAGAGAATACAATCAAAGTTCAATTACAACACATCGCTAAGATCAGATCTGAACCGAGAAAATGGCTAACAACTAATACTATGAAATTACTAGAGCAAAGAAACCAGCTAATCAATGCAAAAGAAGTAAAAGACAGAAGAAGGCATTTAGCGAAAATTTGTAAAGACATCAAAGAAAGTATAAGAACGGACAGGAAAAAGAGTAGAATGGAAATTATCGAAAAACATGTAGCCAAAACGGGAGGTGTTAAAAAAGCTCATAAGGAATTAACAAATTCAAAAGACTGGATCACAAAAATTAAAAACGTCAGTGGAGAATGGAACCACAACAGAACTAATATATTAGGAATCGCCACATCCTATTACAAAAAATTATACGAACATACGGAACATAACACCGCTCGAGACAAAAACGATCTAGCGGAATCCTCAAATATCCCTAACATCCTTCAGACTGAAGTAATAAAAGCTATAGATAGTCAAAAGAGAGACAAAGCACCAGGACCCGACGGTATAAACAACGAAATCCTAAAAGAAAGCAAAGAAGTTATAACACCAGTCCTCACTGACATTTTTAACGAGATAGTAAACACCGAAATTATCCCACGGCAATGGACAGAATCAAACATTATTCTTCTATATAAGAAAGGAGACAAGTATGAAATTGGGAACTACCGCCCAATCAGCCTTATGTCCAACATATACAAGGTATTTGCCAAGATCATACTTAATCGGATTGAAAAAGTATTAGACGAACACCAACCCATCGAGCAAGCGGGTTTTCGTAAAGACTATTCAACGATCGACCACATTCATGTAGTACGCCAAGTTATGGAGAAGTATAAAGAATACCAATGTACCTACTACATCGCATTTATAGATTATAGCAAAGCATTTGATTATTTGTTTCACGAAAAGATATGGGAGGCATTAAAAGAACAAGGAATTGAAGAAAAATACATCCGCTTAATAAAGAATGTTTACAGCCAGAGTACTGCGAGAATCCAATTAGAAAAGAAGGGTGAACCTTTCAGAGTAGGCAAAGGCGTACGACAAGGAGATCCACTGTCACCAAAAATATTCTCTGCGGTACTTGAATCAATATTTAGACGTCTAAATTGGGAAAATCTCGGTATTAATGTAGACGGTGTCTCATTGACCCACTTGAGATTCGCAGATGATATTGTGTTATTTGCGAAATCCCCGGAAGACATAACAAACATGATAAAAGAATTGGCAACGGAAAGCGAGAAGGTAGGGTTAAAACTGAACCCAGAAAAAACAAGAGTAATGACAAACGGAGAGAGAATTACCATAAACTTAGGAAACAACCAAATTGATTATACTGATGAATATGTTTACCTGGGACAGATAATAACAGATGATAATCCGATGCGCAAAGAGGTTGAAAGAAGAATAACCAATGGCTGGAGAAGGTACTGGGGTTTGAAAGAGATTATGAAAGATAGAAATCTTCATATAAATATCAAAAGCAAACTATATAACACCTGCATACTACCAGTTCTCATGTACGGCAGCCAAACATGGGCCTTATCACAAAACACGACTAGCAAACTTGCATCATGCCAACACGCAATGGAAAGGAGCATGATGAATGTGAAAAAGTCAGACCGACTGAGAAACCGTGTAATACGAAGCAAAACAAAGATTATAGACATAACGGGCAAAATTAGAAGGCTCAAATGGCGATGGGCAGGGCATATGGTAAGAGGAAAAGACAAATGGAGTAAAATTGTGACACGATGGTATCCTAGAGATGGTAAAAGGAAAAGAGGCAGACCGCAAAAGAGATGGGATGACGACATAAGACAAGTGGCAGGCGTCACATGGAACAGAGTGGCTCAAGAAAGACATGAGTGGAAAAGGTTGGAGGAGGCCTTTGTCGACTGGCAAACAGATCTCCAGAAAATAAGTAAAATTCAAATAACAGACTAGATTAAGGTTTACATTAAATTGAAGTTTTCTATGTATTTTAATCATATATTTGTAATATGGATCTGAATAAAAGGCAAGGAAGAGGAAGGAAGGAAAATGTGTAAGAAAAATAAAATACAAAATATGTCACATATACCATTACCATTTTAAAATAATAATCCATACAAAAATATTTGTAGCCAAATAAAAAATTCAATGTTAAAGATAAAAAGTTATCTGATTCTTCAAGTGACCAGAGGGCTAAGCTTTTCATCGGCAAAACAATCAGCATAGCTATTCAACGTGGCAATGCTGCCAGCGATCTGGCTACTTTTCCTATTGATATCGATGAGGGCGAACTTTTTGATGCGCAATGAGCACCTTTCTGTCTATCCTTTTTATAATCATCATCATCATTTCAGCCGAAAGAGGTCCACTGCTGGACATAGGCCTCCACCAAGCGTCGCCACAGTGATCGGTCCTATCCTGTCCTTTTTATAAGCGCTTGTATATATGTGCGTTATGGATTAGTCTTATTTTGAAATTTAATTCTCTTTATCAAATTATATAGTATAGACATACTATATAATTTTATAAAGAGGAAAGATTTGTATTTTTGTTTATAACAATAAAATTTAAAAACTACTGGACCAATTTCAAAAATTCTTTCACCGTTGGGAAGCTACACTATCCCCGGGTGACATAGACTACTTTTTATCCCTGTATTCCCACGGGAACGGGAACTAAGCGGGTGAAACCGCGAGGCGTACGCTAGTTTATTATATACTATGCAAAATACAAGTCTCAATCTTTATAATATTAGTATAGATATAGATTAGAAAATTTTCAATAGGTAAAATTAATATTGAGATAAAGCTTCAGATCCCTAACACCACGTCTGCGTTACATGAGAGAAAGTCAAAAAGGAAAATAAATATCCTTACAACCTGCGTAGGTAGGTAGGTACCTATGTACTTAGAATATTGTTAGGTTAATTTGTCTTCTTATTTACTTAACTAATAACTGGTTTTGTAAAGCAGTTATCCTAAAACTTCAAAAGTTTAATTACTTTTCCAATACATACTTTTGGAATAATATGTAATATTAAGAAAATGTTTTTTACAATGCATGTCCTCGAAAAGAGCGGTTTTCCAAGCAGCCAAACTGTGCGGAAAGTGTCACTTTTTCACTAGTGCTTTTTACTTTCCTGTACTTTTTTAATTTTTAACTCCAACGTCAGTCCGACGCATAGAGTTTTTATTTTTTGAGAAAAGTTTCAAAAATTAGTTATGTACAGATTATCATTCATATAAAAGGTAAAATAAATCTAATACTTCATTAAAGGCGTTTTTAATTACTCTAGTTTTAGAATCAATTTTAAATATTCATTAAATATGTTTGGCAGAACGTATATTTTGCTCGTGCCTTTTGCGTTACGATGTGACAGCTATTTGCACATGCGCAGTAGATATGCCCGAGATATGCTGAGCGCACGTGATTAAGCCCGCCATTTTATTAATTTTATTTTATTAATTTATATATTTTTTAGGGTTCCGTACCCAAAGGGTAAAAACGGGAGACGGTCCGTCTGTCTGTGTGTCTGTCTGTCTGTCTGTCACCATGCTGTATCTCATGAACCGTGATAGCTAGACAGTTGAAATTTTCACAGATGATGTATTTCTGTTGCCGCTATAACAACAAATACTAAAAACAGAATAAAATAAATATTTAAGTGGGGCTCCCATACAACCGGCGTTTTTTTTGCCATTTTTTCTATAATGGTACGGAAACCTTCGTGCGCGAGTCCGACTCGCACTTGACCGGTTTTCAAGCACTTCCTGGCACGCGATTAATCTGAAACTAGGCGTACTAATGTAACTTTGAAAACATTCAATTTGGTATCTCCTATGGTGCTGGTTATGATGCAGCCGGAAGGTTGCCATAGCAATTCCTCAACCAAACAAGATAGCTCCATCGGGTTTGGGTTTAAAGAAAGAAAGAAAATAAATATAAATCACGTTTGTACTCCACTCCACTCGTTTGTCCTCTTAAATATTTATTTTATTCTGTTTTAGTATTTGTTGTTGTAGCGAGCAGCAACATACTTAATTTGAAATAACATTAGAAATTTTTACCCGGCTGCAAGGAAAGAGTAATGTTTTTCGCGCGTATCTTGTATAGTTGTATGTTTGTATGTATGTAATATTGTAATATAAACCACTTGACGGATTTTTATAATTAAGACATCGTTTGATAGGTCTTTGCCGCCCAAGTGTTCTTAAAAAATAAACATGGCGGCTTTTGGGCGCCATATTGTAGGGGTTGCAATTGTTTTTCTTCGTATCCCATCGAGTGGGATATCAAAATGAAGGGTTTTTAGAGGTGATTACAAAAATATATAAGTACCACTTATATTTCTAAAAGTCACTCGGAAAGAAAAAGTATAACTAAAAAAGTTGCATTTTTTTTTTATAAAATCTTATAAAAAAAAATTACATTAACTATAAAGTTTTACAACCCTTTTTACAGTCCGTTCAACCGATTTTGAGTTCTATCCCGTAAATAAAAGGATAGCATAAACCTGTTACCAAAACTAACCCTCTTACAAATAAACGCAGAATAAAGTTATACCAGGTATAAAACTATGAAAATGTATGGTTATTCCTTTGTTATACCTGGTATAACTTTATTCCGGGTTTATTAGTAAGAGGGTAAATGTTTACTAAAGCTGCCATTTGTCATTTACCAACGCAATAGAAGTCAAAATCGGTTAAACGGGCTTTAAAATGGGCACGACATCTATCACGGTTCATGAGATGCAGTCTGGTGACAGACAGATGGACAGTGGAGGGGTTTTTCCCCTTGGGTACGGAACCCTAAAAACGGATTATCTACTACACTCTAAGCGCTGTAGCATGGTGCGGGTTCAATAACATTTTTTACGCATATACGTATACGCATTTTTTGTAGTTTATCGTCATACCATAGTTATACCATATACCATATTTGCCTGTATGACGTTAAGGCGGTACCCCGAGCAAAACGCCGCGCAAGCCGTTTTTGTGCTGTTTTAGGAGCTATCTACTCGTTATTTAAAAAGAAATACCAATTAATAAAAATACATTAAATTTCTACATAATATTGATTCTAAAATGGTAGATTTAGTTTTTATTTAAATGTTGTATGTAATTCACTAATCTCCTTCCAAAAAAACATAAAAATGAGAAATAATTATTGATAGCATGCATCTCCTGGTAAAGTGTTCATTGCTTATTTTTTGTACTAACACTAATGGATAGACAATTTAATAACGAACATTTTTGTAGAACATTTTTTTTCAATAGACCAAAATTCGATTTTATAAAGATTTTATTCTAAAATCTGGGCGTATTCACTACTGTAATTCATGCGCCACCAGTGCCGCTAGACCAATAGGAATGCTCATATCTCATGCCGATTTTTTGGTCAGGGTACCGTCTTAAACTACAAAAAATGCGTATACGGATATGCGTATTTTTTTTATTAAAACTGTCACCCGCACAATGCTACAGCACAGAGTATAGTTGCCGAACACACATACGAATACGAAAGCAAGGTAATTATAAAGCTTGTAAAAATAACATCATTATTTTCACTAGGTGTATCCATTATCATGCACGTGGCTATGTGACGTCATATTCCACGTCCACACTCTTGACTTTTATCCAACCCTAGTACGTAAGTTCGAGGACAGTGTCACATGTGACACTATGCAAATAGTGGCTGACTTTGATTTGGGGGTGATAATATTGAAGGTGCGAGTAAATAAATCGCCATGAAAATAGCTTTAATGAAAAACAAGTCCTCAAATGGTTTTTGGAATAAGTAAGGTATCTAAATGAATTGTGATTGTGAGTTTCAATATAGATTCTCCACCTGTCCTTAGGCTTTGTATTGGAGTGAGTATGCTTGTTTTACATAAACATTATGTCACTATAAAACTGCTTTACGTCCGTCATGTCACAGTCACAGGTCACGTTGAAAACCAGCGTCGGGCACTAGTTGCGTGTCATTTTGCTGAACTGGTCCTATTTGGCGCAGCCGTGGAACACACAATGTCATATTTATATTGTTCTTTTCTCTTTTTTAATGTTGTTTAGTTTTAAGTTTTCTTTTTATATTGTGTGCTATATTGGCTTGTGACAAATAAATTCGATTTCTTTCTATATGCGCGCTACACCGCAATGTGTGACAGAAGATAGCTACGCTAACCGGTCTCGCTCACGGACGAGTAGAGTCGCGCGTCGCGATCGTTATGCCCGAACATATTGTCATTTATCAATTAAATAACCATTTTAAGATTGACTTGCATATTGAAAACGATAGTTTTTGGCCTCTATTTGTATATATTATTTATTTATTATAACTATACTTTATTGTACACCACAAAAACAGCATATAGGACAAACATTTACAAAAAAAGTGTACTTTGGACGGTCTTATCGCACTAGGCAATCTCTTACAGACAACCTTTGGATAGACTGAACAAGAGGAGATGAATTTAGGGCTGTAAGTGTAGCAAATATCATAAATAATATTACTTACCTACACATAATAAAATAAAATACATATATACAATACTATATAGTACTCCTTTACCATTTTCTTAAATGTTGGCAGTGTTTGAGCACGTCTTATTTCAATAATGTGAAAATTTATGTTTGGGCGAATAATTATAATTTATGTTTGGGCGCACGGTTGGCGCAGTGGTTGAGCGATTGACTGTTGCGCTGCGTGTCGCGGGTTCAATTCCCGCACGGAACAAATATTTGTATGACCTACAGATAGTTGTTCCGGCTCTGGGTGTTTGTGTATGTGAGTTTATATGTTTGTAAACGCACCCACGATACAGGAAGAAATTCCTAGTGTGGGGCAACGTTTTAAAAAAAAAAAAAAAAAAAAAAAATTTCTTTTATCGTCAATAGGCTTGCGCTTGACCACCATCTCACCTGATGGTAAGCGATGATGTGGTCGACGGTGAAGCACGCTTGCCTAGAAAAAACCTATTCACTCTTGACTTAAAGACCCCAAGATTGTAGCTATCGGGAAACACAGACTCCGGCAGGGAATTCCACTCCATAGCTGTACGCATAATGAAAGTGTCCCCAAAACGTTTTGTGCGTATGGGTGGGATATCCACCATTTACCGATGACACATCGCCGTACGTCTGGTAGTCCGATGATGGAACGGGCTGTGCGGAATCAGATCATGCAATTCCATCGCACACTCCCCGAAATGCAACCGATAAAAAACCGACAAGCTGGCAACTCGGCGACGATGTTCAAGGCTTTGGAGCTTTGACTTGACCAGTGCCTCATTGCCGATGAGTCTCTTGGCCCGCTTTTCGATCGATTCAAGTGCATCAAGCTGGTATTTGGCAGATCCGTCCCAGAGATGAGAACAGTACTCCATGCATGATCGAACTTGCGCAGCTGTTCCGGCGTGAAATACATTCAATAGGTAATACATTCTCCGATGATCTCAAGGACCTAGAATGTGTGTCACAGAGGAACTGAAAGCGTTCTTTAAGATGAAAAGCACAGACTACGTATACTTAGAGATACTACGTATATAAAAAGGAGTAAGAGGATTGAATAGAACATTATAAAGCAAAGACAGTATGTGGGCGGGCATTCCGGCGAAGGTGAATAGGAATGACTTTGAGCTTAATACGGAATTCAGAAACGTGATCATAATTGCGCAAGCCAAATATGAACCTGATACAGAGATTTTGAAGTCGCTCAAGCTTGTCCAATTTGTTTTGGGTGAGATCAAGTTAGCTGGCATCAGCATAGTCCAGGATAGGAAGAAGAAGAGATTGTGCAATTGCAATTTTAGTGGTTATGGGAAGAAAATTACGAAGACGACTCAGGGAACCCGCAGATGCAAACAGTTTACGACTGACTTCCTGCAGTTGTTAGGTCCAGGAAATAGTGCTGTTTATATAATTCCCCAAGTTGTTCACAGTGTGAGTTATATGAATACTGGTGTTGTTAAAAGAAACCTGGGGAAGTGTCGACCAATTACAATCTTAGAGACAGTCCGAGAACTAACAACTACAGTCACTTGAGTCCCCGTCGGATTGATCTTCAGCCCAAACTCAGAGCTCCAGTCACCTATTCGAGCCAGGTCTTTATTAATCGTCTCAAAAGCATCAGGTAACTCTCCAAGAGCGGCTTGGGTATAAATTTGGAGATCATCAGCATACAGGTGGTAGAAAGAAGAAAGTCGTTGAGTGTTAGCATTAATAATGAGTGCGAAGAGAAGAGGAGATAAAACGCCACCCTGTGGCACACCGGCAACCGTATTGAAGGCATTGCTAAAATCAAGCAGAGCAAGTACTGTTAACTTTCCCATTTCCATGTCTGCCCTGATATCGTCCATAATATTTACAAATACTGAGGTAGTGCTGTGTCCACGTCGAAAACCAGATTGAAAGGGATTTAGCAGATTGTGTTTGGAAAGGAACGTGCTGATTTGATGGTGGACAAGCTTTTCAAGGACTTTGGATAGAAAAGGAAGAATAGAAATGGGACGGTAGTCAGAAAAAGATGCAGGATGACGTTTTTTGGGTAAAGGAATAAATTGGCCATTTTTCCAGACTTGTGGCAAGACACAATGGAAACAAAAAAGTTGAGGATGTAAAGGATGACTGGAATAACATTATCAAGGATGGGGATGGTAATTTTACGGCTGACACAGTCACTACCAACAGCGTTGAATGAAATCGAAATAATACGCCTTTTAACATCACAAGCAGTGAATTGACTTAAGACGAAAGGGGAATATAATCAGGTATCGGAAGATTCGAAAGATAACTAAGCGTAGTAGCTTTAGTGGCCCTATCCAATAAGGGCAAAGTAGAAAAATGACTGTTAAGTAAATTGAAGTCCAAGTCTTTAGGAATCGTGTCATGACACTTCTTTCCAATACCTAATGAAAATAATAATAGAAATTTCCAGATCTTGGCTGGATCACCGTTTTGAACTGACTTTTGGCGTTGTGCTATTCTATAGACCTTGCTGGCAGTGGTTTCTAATTGAGACGTATTTTTTCCTGTTGATGTCATTTAAGCCGAATTTTAAGCTTAAACTTCGCAGCTGCCTTTTCGCTTAGTAAAACTTTAATTTCGCTAGTCAACCAAGGCGCGGCAGATGTTTAACTCTTACAGCTCGAATAGGTGCATGTGTGTCGTAAAGCTGAATGAGGGTCGATGTCAAGATTTCAACTTGTTCGTGGACGGACGACGATGTGACCAGCGGCGTCCTGTCGATGTTACTGGCATTCTCTCGAAGACGTTCAATGTCCATACCATCAAAATTGCGAAGCAGAAGAGTTTTGAACTTATGCTTAGGAGATCTAATTTTATAGGAAGTGTAAATTAGATCATGATAGGAAAAGGCGTCAGCTGAACATTGACCATGTTTAGCGACGTGATCGAAGGACGAGACAAAAATAAGATCAACAAGCGAAGGCACAGAGTTAGGAAAATGGTGAGTGGCACTAAGATGAAGAATAGATAGATTGGTAGATTTAATAATATGACGAAGAGAAGAAGAACGGGAATCTTTTTTAAGGAGACATTTATTAAAGTCGCTCATTATGATACTATCACTGTAAGAGGGTATTAAAATTTCCAAAAGACGTCCGAAAGAAGAAAATAAATAAATCAGAAGAGAAGGGCAGTAGTTGAAGAATATTAGTATGCTGTAATTCAACTTCCAGTAAAAGATGTTCACTAGCGTTCGGCGGGGGCGGCTGTGTGATTATATTAACTATGGAAAATGGCAAATAATTATGAAGGTAAATGGCCACCCCACCATCATCACCGACCGCGCGATCATTCCTGACAAGTAGAAATCCTGGAAGAGAGTAGGAGGCAGAGGGAAGACAAGGTTTTAACCATGATTCAGAAATGAGAGTCGTGCACCGGAATACTCTGGGAATTTATGTGGACTACATTAAAGTTCCCGGAGACATCGGATAAAAATGAAATAAGAGAGTCAGCTAATGAAGGAGCACTAACGAAACTTTCATCAACACTATCAAACGAAAAAAAACGTATCAGTATCACTGCTACAGCCAGGGCTGAGTATTAATATACATAAAATACTATATAGATACATATTAATAAAATAAACAAGAAAAATAAAAATAAACTGCACGGTTAACAATTCTCCGTCGACATGCCATTTGTACTTAAAATGAGAGTAAAATATAACAAAACACAAAATAGAATTTAATTTTGTAGTTCCATAAAACAAGTTCACAAACAAAACTAAAATAAAAAAATAGGATCTATTTGAATTGAATACATAATTCGTTGATAACCAGTCTCTGTTTATTTTTGTAATCTATACTAATAATAATATTATAAAGAGGTAAAGTTTGTGAGTTTGTGACGTTGTAAGGGGTAATCATACTGAACCGATTTTGAAAATTCTTTCACCAGTAGAAAGCTACATTATTCCTGAGTGTCATAGGCTATAATATATTTTCAATAAAATTAGAAATCCTTATGAAAATTGCAATAATTTAACCCAAGGTAGCAAAATGATGCCAATAAAATTCATTTTTGGCGTGCGCTGAGAAAACTGTTGATGATAGATAAAAAATTGTAGGTAGGTAGGTTATGTAGGGTAGGTAGGGCAGGCAAGGTAGGCAGGGTAGGAATGGTAGGCAAGGTAGGCAGGTTAGGCAGGCTAGGTAGGCAGGTTAGCCAGTTGACAGGAGCGAAGCCCCGGGGGTCAGCTAGTAATAGAATATAATATCATATCGTCGTATTGGTCCTCCTCCAATAGTAATTTGATAACTTAGCTTTCCATTACAATGTGGAATAATAATTTTCTACAATATAACTGATAGTAATGACTAAAAGCTAGGAGAGTGTGTGTGCGACACATGTATCGGTATTGCGCGTAACATATGCCCGAAACCGTGATGCGCGACCGAGGCACGTCGCACGGTGCCTCAGTCACCCCTTATAGGTGCACCTGTCACCTGTCTCGGTGTATGTTGGCCTATTAGATAAGTAATTCGTCAAAATATTCTGTTGGTTAAGCATTCACTGACGTAGAACTATGTTGGCGAAACGTTCGTGGGTGAAGAGTTCTTTGGATGAAACATTAATGGATTAAAGATTCTATTGATCAACGGTTCATGGACCAATCGACTGTTGGCAAAACGTGTCAGAGCCAAAAATCCCCGTGCGAGACCAAAAGGCTCCTATCTCAGCTGGGAGTTATTGTTTGCGTCCCCCTAAAACTGGCTTAATTTCCTAGTTGTACCTAATCATAGAGATAAAATTAAGATATCTGGGAATACAAATGGTGTTTGGCAATGTTTGGAATTCATCCAGGGAGCGTATAAAATGTTCTGTTACGCAAATCTTGGGTGTTACGAACAAAATCTCTAATTCACTACTTATTATAAAACAAAGTCCCCCGCCCCGTTCGCGATAAACTCAAAAACTACTGAACGGATTTTCATGCGGTTTTCACCAATAGAAAGAGTGAGCAACGTGGAAAGTTTTTGTATATAATCTGTCACGGGCGAAGCCGGGTAGGCTCGCTAGTACTTACTATAAAACGAATTCGCTAACCGCGTCTGTCGCCGTCATTTCTGTTTCTCCACTAACTTCTTCTAAATTACGCAACGAATTTTGTTAAGGTCTTCAATAATAAAAGAGAGATAAACGAGGGTGGTTTGTTTAAAGGTAAAGTTTTGAAGTAGGTATTGTTGGTCCTGCTGAAGACTATCTATACCAATACCAATATTATAAAGATGAAAGATTTTTTTGTTTGTTTGTTTGTACCGAATAGGCTCCGAAACTACTAGACCGATTTTAAAAATTCTTTCTCCAATAGAAAGCTACATTATTCCTGAGTGACATAGGCTATTTTTAATCCCGAAAACGGGTTCTGTGGGGTGGTCCACGGGAGCGAAGCCGCGGGGAACAGCTAGTTGAATATATTGGTATTGTAGAAACTCAATTTCTTTTAGTATTATATAACTGCACAGCACATGTGTGAGTACTATGTTCCGACTGTAAATCTACCATTCACTGTACCTATTTGTCGTTCTGTATGCCCTGGCAATTCAGTGTGTCATGCTCTCTCTAATTTCTCTCTGATAGGGGCACATGTGTTGGACCATTCGGTGCCCTTCATGATGGTTGAGCTGAGTGGTACCGGTCCATGCGTCATGTTCGTGAACGGGCGCCATCAGTTGAAATTGTAGTTATTTAAATTGTTTGTTACTCTAGACGCTTTTCCAAATTCTTCTCCATTGAGACCTACTGAGGCTTGCTAATTTGCAACTAGAGTATTTTTTTTTGTTTGACAATTCAGAAGTACCTCTAAGGTTTATTTGAAATAAACTATTTGTTTTGCCGCATGCAAGGCTGGGGCGGGTCGTTAGCATTGCAATAATTGTAAACACAGCCTTTGTACCTAATAAGTATTTGTTATGAAGCTCCAATCAAGATGTGTCAACAAACTGCTAACCTAATTTTCCGTTCAAAACAAAACAATAATCACAGATACCGCCACTTGTTAGTGCCATAGCAAATTAATTGCAATAAAGAATGCTCGAGACTGCCCGGCGACCGACGTTTCAAATGTATCAACAAACCAATATATTGAGGACCCTGCACTGCACAATTGATCCGGGACAATTAATGACCTAGCATGAACCTGCTCCTTTGCCGTGCGATGACGTCATTAAAAAAAAGAACTTACTGATAAGTAATTTTATATTTATTTCCCAAGAGCTTAGAAATATTAATTTTTGTAGTTTACAAATAATAATGACGATAACGTGTTGCATAAGTTCTATTAAAATAAATTCTGTCAATATCGAGACAGATTATGTAATGTCGTCTAAAGACTCATAATTCGGGTCCGGGGAAGAATCACAATCTTCACGCAACCCTACCAGGGTTGCGTCCTGCAGCCTTATTGCGTAATGAATTCAGCAAGGCAAAGGGCAAAGAGTATGAAAAATCGACCAATCACATAGACGGAAATCCACATCGCGTCTTACATCTCGCGTTGATCGTTTTGTCATAGGTACTCTTTGCCTTTTGCCTTGCCGAATTCATTTCGCAATAAGGCTGCTGAACTCCTGATACACGGAGATATTGTTGAAATAAATTAAAAATTAGAATATACTTTTCATAGACCGCGGCAGCGGTCGAAGGCCTGCTTGACGGACGATTTCTTGGTCAATGAGAGAAATCCTATGGTGGACACAAAGACGTAAAATATTGAAAAAAAAATACCTTCTAAAAAAGCTCATTTTAATAGCTTGTCGAAAACAAAGGCGACGGTATTACTATAAGCATCTTTAACAATGAAGGCTCTTAGATTTAACTCACTGCCATCTGCAAAATATCCAGCCGCTTAGGTACCCCAGATTCAATGACATCTAGGGTACCCAATAAATTGGCACATGTCCACCGCACCTTCCGCTTCCGTATCCCTGACTCTTCTAACAGGGTCAGGCATTGAGTTAACTTCTTAACATTATGCTCTGGCACCGAGTCAAGTGCACGTGGTTAGGTCAAGCATGGAAGTCAGCTAATTGAATATTGATTACTAGGTAGATCAATTGGTTTGTTTATAATCTGAGCAATTGAAGAGATGATGGAAAATACATATGTGGAGAGGCTAATGAAATTGTTTTTTGTTTTGTCATGATGTTGGTGAGGAATGTTCTGAAGTTTAATTGGCAGCATAATGTAGAGGATGGGCCGATATCTGAATTGAGTATTTTGACTTATGAACGTCTCAAACCGTACTTTACTGTCAAAATTTGACAGGTCTTTAGGATAAAGTAGAATTTGAAAAATTAATAATAAATGCCTTTATTTACTGACCAAAAATCAATACAGTTTTAACTTAAATATTTAAATTAAACAAATGATTTGAACACAATCTAAAAAAAAACTTATTTCAATTGAGTACTTAATAGTACTCAGCAACGAGTTTGTTGGTCCGGTTGTCCTTCTTTGACATAGGCCTCCCCTAGTTTCTTTCCCTCATCTCCATCACGAGCAAATCTCCTCCATCCTTTTGGTAGGTCATCTTCTCATCTCTTCATTTGAATTTGAAAAATACTCAACTACCCGGGGATCGGGGTAAGAGCCTGCGCCGATCAGACCTTCGTATTTTTATAAAAGCTGAAAGTTTATCTGTGTATGTACCCAATATAGGTAAGCAAAATCCCCGAATATGAAGTCCAGATCAGGATACATACACAAATTCAGCTTTTATAAAAATAGGGGTTGACCACAAGCTTTAGAGCAAGGTTATTTTGAGTGTGCGTAAGGGACAGATGTATGTGACTTGTCATCTGTCCCTTTTTTACATTGAACTATGATAGTTTTGTCACATCAGGGTACGGGGGCAGATCGTCGCAGGGTCTTGGGATATTAGGATTTATTTTAATTTATGCGAAATACTACGGCATCACGTTGTACCAATTAAACCTGAACAAGAATATTTTCAATTCGAAATTGAAACGAAGCAAGGGACTAGGTATGTTAGAATAATAGCAGGTGGTGTTCTATAGTTTCTGCTCGGGAAAAAGCCGTGGGATTATATATGTAGAAATACTGACATGGGCGCCAGCAGGACTAGTTTCAGATAGTTGCAATTGCACGAATAGGATAGGTTTTCTTTTACCCATTTATTCAGAGAGAGTACTAACTTTATCGACTCGTGCAGAAAACCTTGAGAAGGATGCGCGAGGAGAGCGAAATAGCGGGCTTAAAATGTTTGCACCTCGCCTAGGACATGCTAGGTTTTCTAACATGAGGCAATATTTTACGTATTTTATATTTTCGAATGTTTTCATAAATTTTAGAGCAAGTGGCCCCCTCCCAGCACCTATGTGTGTAATTTCAATTCCAAAAGCACCTACAATCTTTTCATTACGGGTATGATTTATTTACGGTTTTGTATTGTTTTATCATGATGTACAATAAAGTATATCTGCTTCTTCCTTCCTGTCCCATTATTTGAAGTCGGGTCTTCTCACTATCCTGCGCCAAGTAATTCTGTCTTGGGTTGTCTTTTCGGGCAATTGGGCTTACTTGAGGTCTCTTTCTATAGTGGATAACCAGGTCAATGGCGGGCGACCTCTACCTCTTTTTTGTTCCGGTAGGCGTAGTGCTATTTGCATGACATGGTCCTCATTACGTCTCTTGACGTGGCCATACCAACGAAGGCGCTTTTCGGTCATTTTGTCGGTGAAAGGTGCCACTTTGAAGCTTCCTCTTAAGTGTTCATTTCGCACTCTGTCAAGCCGAGTCACACTTCCCGCCTATCTAAGCATCTTCATTTCGTTGGTATGGACATTTTGTTCCTGCGTCTTCTTTGTCGTCCAACATTCAGAACCATACAATAACGCTGGACGGACTGCTGTTTTGTACACTTTGCCCATGGTTATAATGGGAATACGTGGGTCACACAGCACACCAGTAAAAGTGACCGCTATTTCTGCCACGCGACGCTTATTCTGCGACTTACATCCTCATCGAAGTTAGCGTCTGTTGTGAGCATAGAGCCGAGATACTTGAATTTTTGCTACTGTGGGAATAGGCGTCGACCCAATGTAGATAGTCTCCGATGTCGCGTCTCCGCTAAGGGTCCTATCAAGTACTCGGTTTTGCTCCTGCTAACCCTCAGGCCGTACCGTTCCAGGGATTGTGTACACGTATTTAAGAGGTCCTGCATATGTCGCGAGTTGTAAGCGGCCAGAACGATGTCGTCAGCGTTAAGCATAGTCCACGGCAGTGGGGACGGTATAGACCCGGTGACATAATCCATCATCAGGTTTACAAAAGCGGACTCAGCGCAAAACCCTGATGGACGCCAACTTTGACTTCGAACGCTTTACTAAGCCCCGCTAGGCTTCGAACTCTTGTGCTAGCCCCGTTGTACATATCCCTGACTAGGTCAATGTACACGAAGAGCCTACCACACTATCTTACGCGGTACTAGATCGAAAGCTTTTTCTAGATCGATGAATGTTAGGTTTAGGTCTTTTTTGTTGGTCCTATATTTTACCACCAGTATTCTGATGGTCTGAATATTGACAGTGGTCGATCTGGATGCAGTAAAACCAAACTGATTTGGAGATATTAAAGAGATTTCGGTGAGACGTTTATTCATGATTCGTTCCCATATTTTAAGAGTGTGCGAGGTCAGTTTTATTCCTCTGTAGTTTTCACACTGAGCCACATCGCCCTTGTTTTTATAAAATGGTAGTATATAGCTTTGACGCCATGACTCTGGAATGCATTTGGTGGCTAGGATGATATTGAATAATTTAGTTATATATATATATTAGCCAGGCTACTGCTACTGCTAGACGTTTCCATATATCCACTGGGATCTCGTCAGGGCCCATAGCTTTTCGGCTTTTCGTTTTAGCCACCGCATGTATGACATCCGCTATATCTACTTCGGGTATTGGTCCATTTGTGGTCCCGTAGCTTACTGGGTCTTCATTTGTGAATTCCTCATTCAGGCGTTTTTCATAGTATTCAAACCACCTTTCTCTAATTTCATTATTTTGTGTTAGCAATTTTTGGTTTTTACTCTTTATTTACTTATTAACTATAATGTCCATGGTGACCTTGTGTCTAAATTTAGCAATTTTTGGTATATATTCTGCAGTTTTAGCGGTTTCTAAATCATTATAAAAGTTTTGGTTACTGATTGCTCACTCCTGTGCTACGCATCTCTTTACATCCCTTTTCGCTTCTCTATTCTTGGCCTTATCTTCGTCCTGATGTGAGCTTTACCATCTTTTAAATAAATCTTTTTTATTTGCCAAAGTATCTTTATCCCTTTCGTTCCACAATTTAGGGGCTTTCCCTTTTCCAAAAGGTCCTTTGGAGACTCTCAAGATCTCTGATGCCTTCGCTCTACACTCAGCTTCGAAGTCCGACCACATATTTTCAGCTAGTTCATACTTCACTCCAATATTACTTTGGAGATATTCTTTAACTACAGCTAGGAGCGTTTCGCCTTTTGGGCTGTCCAGATTTTTCCACTTAGTGCTAGGTATTCTATCAACTACGGCAGTCCTTGAAATTTAGCTTGACAGCAAGGTCTGAGATGATGTAGTCTATATGTGAAGGTCGGCCCGCACTCTTAAAGGTGATTAGGTGCTCTTGTTTCTTTTTAAAGTTTGTGTTTATCAAGGTTAGCGAGTGTCTCATTTTCGCAACGTCCAGGATTTCTTCGCCCTGTTTGTTCATCTCACCATATCCAAAGTCTCTATGCGCGGTCTGCCCCGTAATTATTTTGGGCCCCACATGTCCATTTAGATTAGATCCCCTCCGATTATCCTATACTCATTTGAAGGTATACCTTGGATAAGGTCGTCCATATCATCCCAGAATTGAACATTTCAACATCTGAGTAACTGATTTGTGCGGCAAAGACTGATATAAAGTTAGTTATTTGCTGGTCATCTAAAGCCAGTTTGACAGCAATTAGACGGTCGCTTTTTTCTAGTGATGCTTATTATGCAGTGATGTCTTAAAGTGATTGTCTAAGACTATTGCCACTCCTTTTTTTTAGTATCTGTGCCGTAGTAGATGACCTGGTAGTTGTTTCCTATAATGTCCTTTGATTTTGAGCACTTCCATTTACAAGTACAATAAAGTACATAAAAATAAATAAATGAATTAGTAAAAATTACGAGTCTGATTAATTTTAAATACATACTCATTACGTCTACGATGAGACAATGGTAGGTAAAGTTCAAAGTATGGTAATGAACTTTACTTACTCGCATTTCTTAACTAAGCTCACAAAAACTAATTAAAATTTATTTATCTTGTGTTTTTTATATTTATTTAATAAATTACTATCACGTGGCGAGCATGTGCAGTACATCAATGTGTTTTTCTATTCCTAACTTTGATTCGCGGCTTCGCTTCCGTGGTCTATTCTATCTTATAGGAATTGTGCAGCCGATACTTGTCTGTTTCTTATCTTCTCCTTCGTTCGCTCTTGAGCGGTCATGGTCATGATGCATTTCTTCCAATCGCTGTTGTTTTTGTCACTGGCATCACGATCTCTCTCCATTTAGTTCTTTCAGATGTAAGTTTGGCGCGCTCATTTACTGAAACTGAAGGAACGTCCTCATTGAGAGCATTCACGTGTAATAAGCATTCGACGTCGAATATTCGAGTGGTGTGGACGTTGAGTCGAGCGTTACAAAGCTTACACGCAAGCGCGAACTTCGGCCGGTGTGGACGTCACAACGATTTTCGCGGAAACGGCTCGCATTCGAATTTTCACGCAAATAAAACGCTTGAAAGCGAGTACTCTAATATTGAAATGAATGAGTATGTATGTAGGAATATTACTAGCCACTTGTAAAGCAAGGAACAGTTCCTTGATCTTAAGCGTTTGTGACCTTCTTGGTCAATCGTAGTATCGAATGAATGCTCGTATTCGAATGCTCCAACCTCGCAAGGGAATGTTCGACTCGAACGTTCATAGTTTTGCTCGAACGTGAATGCTGGGCTCGCTGGGAAGCATTTGTTGCTCGCCTACGAATGCTTGTTTACAAATGCTCACGAAAGAATGCTCCCAGTGAGGACGCTCCTAAATTTTTTCCTCATAGATATAATAAACTGTATTTTATATTTCTATGAATCGCCTTCATCGGTGACCGCCCGCGCGGCCTTTTATTGTCCACTCTGCCCTGCACCCACCAGGCGCTCAATGGAGTCATAATTCCTCCTTGCATGGCCAAAGAATTTCAGTATTTGAGACTTCCTTTCACTAAAAGGATTTTTGTTACCGATCGATGCATCCAGAGATTACTTCGTAGAAACAAACAAACATTATTACCTCATTATGATATTAGTTAAGATGAGCTTTACTTACTCGCTTTTGTTAGCTCAGCTTAATATTAATGATAAATTAATTTATTAGTCTGTTTTTGAATGTTTGTATTTCAAATCACGAGGCGAGCATGTGCTGTAGATCAATGTTTGTTCTAATAAAACTAGCTTTTCCCCACGAGTTCGGTCCGTAGCGTTGGCATGCAGGAATTGTGTATTTTCTAGAATAAAAGGAGCCTTTGGGATTTCTGAACTGAGTATTTTGAGTTAAAGATCGCCGCAGACGATGCCGTGGATGTGGCAAATTTTTGGGTAAAAAATCGGAGTACTCTCGTACCAGCGCCACGAAGAAGAAAAACTGTAATGCCAAAGTTTGACTGGTTTCCAGGCTAAAGTTCAGTTTGACAAATACTCAACTTCAAATTCGTAATTCAGAAATCTGGGTTTTGGCTTTGGCCCTCGGCGATAGTGTAGCACGATTTCCATCAGTAAACGATTTTTGTCATAGGTACTTCGTGGGCAAAAACGAACAAACATTTTTACCTCTTTTTAATAATATTTATATATTTCATCCCAATTCTATATATATAAAGCTGAAGAGTTTGTATGTTTGAACGCGCTAATCTCCGGAACTACTGGTTGGAATTGAAAAAATATTTTTGTGTTTGATAGTCCATTTATCAAGGAAGGTTATAGGGCAAAGGCTATATAACATCACGCTACGACCAATAGGAGCGGAGCATAAATGAAAAAAGTTGCAAAAACGGGCAATTTTTTTTTTTTTGAGAATTTCCGTTGCGTGCGCTGCGTAAACGGTTTATATATATAACGGGCAGGTAGGGTAGATGGGTAGGTAGGTAGCCAGTTGACGGGAGCGAAGCTGCGTGGGACAGCTAGTATTATATAAAGTGGTCTTTACTTACTCACATTATTTGCTTAGCTAAAAATTAATGAAAATTCATTTGTTTTGTTTTTTTTATATTTATTCTGTAAATCACTATCACGTGGCGTGTGTGCTGCAGATCAATGTTTGTTCTTGATCTAAACTAGTTTCTGGTCCTGTTCCTAGCTAGATATGTCCCGCGGTTTTGCTTAAACAGGAACCGTGCTTTTTCCAGGATTAAAAGCAGCCTATGGTACTCGGCGATATATGGTATAGCTTTCTATCAGAAAGAAAAGAAAGAAAGAAAAAAAAATGTGACCCGCACAGACACGAGAGATAAGCCAAAACAAAAAAAAAAACATAAACAAAAAAAAACCCCGTGTGACTTCAAAAAGGCTCAGTGAAATAATTTTCCTCCTATAATCAAATATAGATGGAAAAAGAGGGGTGTTTTAAGTTTGACGGGTGTACCTGTGTGTTTGTGTATTTATTTGTATCTGTCTGTGGCATCATAGCTCCAAAATGGATGAACCGATTTTGATTTTGTTTTTTTTTGTTTGTAAGGTGACTTATAGAGTGTTCTTAGCTATGTTTGATGAAAATCGGTATCAGCCATTCTAAAGTTATGGGCGTTTTACTGGTATCGTATTACCCAGTTACTGGGTTGTGGAGGTCAGATAGGTCAGAAAACAGTGGTACTCAGCTACATCCGGTAAGAATGGAAGCTTGAAGGCCATCCTGAGCTTCTTGGCGTAACGTTGACATCGACACTCAATTTCGGCCCATACATTGATGCAAAAGCTCAACTGGCTGGTAAAATGTTGGGGATCCTTGCGAAGATGAGACGGTACTTCACGCCAAAACAGCTGCTTGAGTTGTATCAAGCGTTTTAGAAATACTTTCATTATGCGTACACAGCTAAGGAGTGGCATTCCCTGCCCGAGTCTGTGTTTCCCGATAGCTACAACCTCGGGGTTTCTAAGTCAAGAGTGAATAGGTTTATTCTAGGCAAGCGTGTTACACCGTCGACCACACCATCGCTTACCATCATGTCGGATGTGGACACAGCGATCATTGTACCGATAGTCATGTCAGCCAATGGCTTAATAGCCACGAGCCTCGACCAACACCTTAGGAGGCTCTCGTTAGGCGGCTGGGTCAAGGGCCTGATCCAGAAAGCAGTATTGCTGGACACGGCTCGTATTGTTAGGAGGTTCCTCTCTCTGTAGCCCTGACCGCCGGTAGCTTGGACCCTGTTCCCGATACCGGTGGGCCTATATTTTTATATTTTTAAATGTTGTTTTTTGTAATTTAATTTATAAAATATTCAAAAATGTAAACAATAAGAAAAGAAATTGAATAAAGGAAATAATAATAAAAAAAGCTGACCCAACATTCTTACACACAGAACTAACACAGATCTGTTAATTTCCAATCAAATGTTTAAAGTTATACTCACAAAAGTCTTGTCTTTGTTACAGTGGTCCTACCAGTATTCTCCTACGGCACAGCTATCGGCTGGATCTCCCCCATGGGTCCCCGGCTCATGTCAGAAGACACCCCGGCCTCCGCCCCCGTGCACGCAGACACCATCTCCTGGATGGCGTCAGTTGTGTACCTCGTGGGGACTCCCACCGTGTTCTTATTTGGATATATTGTGGATAACTATGGGAGGAAAAGAGCTTTGATGCTCACGTCATTTTCTATGGCTGTAAGTGCTTATAACAATTTGGTTTTGTTGTATCTCCATGGTTTTGAAGTTGGTAATGTGTGACTATGGTAAGGGTCTCGAGATAGTGAGACGAACTCGAGGCAGACCACGAAGGAGATGGCGGGACGAACTGGGCTGTAGACGAGTAGGGCAAAGGTGGCATTCACCACGGTTGAGTTTTTCAGTTTGTTTGACATAATGATCTAACTAAGAACTTCAGCTAGAGCAGTGGTGGCCCAGTGTTAACAGCCGCGACATACAAAGGTCGTAGGTTCGAACCCAGGCAGGCTTACTTTGTGTAAAATATATCATCACCACTGCTCTCAAAACGGTAAAGGAAAACAGCGTGAGGAAACCGGCATGTCCTAGAACCAAAAATTCGAAGACAAGTGACATCCACCAACCCGTACTGGGCCGACGTGGTGGATTACGGCTCACTCCCTCTCACTGAGAGGAGGCTTTGTGTCCCAGGTATTAAAATGCTGATAAAGATGAAGAAATTCATATTCAACTGTCGTGCATCATGAGATTGCTTTACCAAAGAGGCAGATAACGGAAAACAATATTAGAGAAAAGTCACTAAAGCTAATTTTATCTTTTCAGGCATGCTGGGGCCTAAAACTCTACTCAACAGAAACGTGGGCCCTGATAACAGCCCGAGCCATAGTCGGCCTCGGCGTGAGTGGGTCCTACGTAGTAACACCATTGTACATAAAGGAAATCAGCGAGGATTCCATCAGGGGAACTCTTGGGAGCCTGGTGGTACTGTCACAGAACCTGGGCAATCTGTTTGCGTATGTGATGGGAGAGTACTTGAGCTATAACGCGATGCTGTGTGTGTGTCTGATCGTGCCTATACTGCATCTGGTGCTGTTCACTACTATGCCGGAGACGCCTTCATATTTGTTGAAGTGCGGGAAGGTTGAGGTAAGGAATAGCATTTTTATAGTAGTTTGTTCATTACTGGTGGTTATAATTGCCAGGGCAGATTCGGAGATACCTATACACCTAGAATTAGGGGTAGGCCTTTGCCATGATTTCCTGGAGTAGGATAGTAAAAATATGAAGTGGGACCTTTGTTTAAAAGTAGTACAGTAGAAGCTAAAACTATTTGAGGTGTTGGTAATTTATTTTACGGGTTTCCTTTTAAAAAATATTTTTTTGTTATAATACTTACGGTTCCCTATCCATTTGCATAAAGACTTTAGACATAATATAACATGGCATACTTTTGTTTATCCTAATTATATTTACGCATAACATTATTTTCGCATAACAGCTTACGCATAATTTTTTTTAGCGTAATTACTTTAATCATAATAATGTTTAAGCATAACATTCTAAAGCATAAATTTGTTTACGCATAATAATATTAAAACTTGTTTTTTTAAGCATATCAAATACGCATAATAATTAACTCCTAAAATGTTAGAAACTAATGCACATTTTTATACAATAAGCATGCAGCATGCAAAGATGTAAACAAGCATACACCATGTATGGAGCAAGCATGCAGCATGAAAACATGTAAATAGGCATACACTAACACGACATATAGCATATACGACAATGACTGTGACAGAGTCATTGAAGAGTATCATTATATTTAGTCATGTGGTCATGACTTATTGAAAAATGACAAACTGTAAATGACAAAAAAGTCTACACAGTGCGCTCAAACAGTGATATTGCAAGAATTGTCAAAGAACTACAAAATAAATAAATAATAGGTAGGTATGCCTATAAACTGCACTTCATATGGAAACGTCTTCATGTCCTGGCAATGTAAGTATTTACCTGCACATAACTTGTCAGCTTGACCTGATGGATTATATAATGATTAATAATCATACAGATTCATTTCTAACGGATAAAGTACATCATTCTTGGATAGATTTTACCTGCGACATACGACCGGAAAACAATCAATTATTATTATTACATGTCAACATAAGATCATTGACAAAAAATCACTCGCATTTAGAATATATTATTTCTACCAGCCCTGTGATTGTTCACCTGATTATAATTACGGAGGCTAATATCACAGATACAATAAAACCGTTATTTGAACTACAGGATTACTCAATGTTTACGGAGTTACGAAGCAATAGAAGGGGAGGCGGTATTATTATTTACGTGCATAAAAGTATCTCATTTACACGTATACCGGTTAATGTATTGAACTTTGAGTGTATTATTGGTGAAGTGGAGTCTTTCGATGGCTATAAAACGGTATTATGCGCCATATATAGGCCGCCAAGTTTAAATAAGAGTATGTTTATAAGTGAACTATCGAGACTATTATCCGGATTCCCAGTGACAAAGAACTGTTTTTTAATTGGTGACATAAACATAAATATTGGCAACTCTAATGATTCTATTGTTCAACATTATCTTAACTCGTTGTATGAGCTGGGGCTAGAATGCTGCATAACTCAGCCTACTAGAATAGAAAAAAGTGCAATTGGCGTATCGAAATCTTGCATAGATCATATATTTACTCGTGACGTCGACGGCGGTCGGTTCGACAGCCATGCACTGCGATCAGCTGTTGTGCAAAACGCAATAGCTGACCATTACATAATCGGTCTTGCAATTACTAGTTCTACCCGAAAGAAACAACGTCAAACCATTATTAAAATTAATAACGATAAAGTTAAAGAGGAGCTGAGTTCAGTTGACTGGTCCCCGGTTTATGGAATGAGTGATCCAAATGAAATTGAATGTTTTATTAGAGGTAAATTCCAAACAATATATAACAAGTGTAAACAGAAAGTAACAATAAGTTTAAATAAACGATACCAATGTAAATGGATAACGGATAAATTAAAATATATGTCAAATAAAAAGAAAGAACTTTTGGAAATATGGAAAAAGGATTTGAGTAATAAACAAAATAAGCAGGTTTATAATAGATATCTAAAGATAGGTATGTTAAAAAGGATATATGTAATAATTTTAATAATCATAAAAAAATGTGGGAAATAATTAACAGACTTACAGGCAGAATTGTAAAGGCTATAGACGACATCATCTTAAGATCTTTTAGATTAAAACCTCAATTAATATCAAATAAGTTTGCTTGTGACTTTGACACAAATGTAAAAAAAGTTTTATCTGTATGTAATCAGCCACTTGTTGACACAAAGTTGTATACAGATTTCTCTAATGTCTCTATTCGACTTAGCAAGATAGATGACACATTGATGTATAAAATATTGAGAAATCTCAATGACAAAAAAAGCCCGGGATTAGATCAGATTAGAGCAAAAGATATTAAGTTTTTATCTAAGGAAATTACACCTGTTCTAACACACTTAATTAATAGTTGTATATCAAAGTCTGTTTATCCTGATAACTTAAAAATTGGTATAATAAGACCTATACACAAGAAGGGCAGTTATAAGGATACCAACAACTATAGACCAATAACTATCCTTTCTTGCATAGATAAAATTATTGAAAAATACTTTGGGAACGTTGTAAGCGATTTTTTGTCAAGTAATGGCATAATTCATGAAAAACAATTTGGCTTTCAGAAAAACAAAAGTACCACGCAATTGCTGTCACAGTTTACAGATGAAATCAATGATCACCTTAACAGTAAAAAACATGTAATCACAATTATGATAGACTTCAGCAAAGCTTTTGATACGCTAAATTATGAGGTACTTTACACAAAAATGCAGCAGAATGGTATACGGGGTCCAATGTTGGAGTGGTTCAAAGACTATCACAAACAGAGGTTTAATGTAGTTAGTATAGCGGGGGCGCTCAGCGACAGAGTTCCGACACATCATGGAACGGCTCAAGGATCGATCCTCGGTCCGACTGAGTACCTACTATATGTTAACGATATGTGTAACTTATTCCGGCATGCCTCTGTCTACCAATTTGCTGACGACACATGTCTTGTCACAGCTCACAGGGATCTAAGTACTGCGGAGAAACTGATGCAAACTGAGTTTAACCTGTTATGTAAATGGGCACACGACGTTGGCTTAACAATCAACTATCAAAAAACTAAACTCATGCACATTCATTCACCATACTTAAAAACTCAAGGAACACCAAGAGTCGTGGCTCATGAACACCAGTGCATGCATCGGTGCTTGGATGTCTGTGACTGTAAGCCGATAGACAATGTTAAAGAACATGTATATCTAGGGCTTAAGATTGATCATAAATTTAATTGGGGCCCACATGTGGACCACGTATGCGTTAAGCTTAGAGCTATCATGTCAAAATTGCGCATATTGAAGCACAAATTGCCTTATAGGACCCTGAGATTGTTGTATATGGCATTGGCCGACGCTGTTATCAATTATGGTATAACCAGTTATGGAAGAACCTATAAAACTTACCTTCAAAAAATATATAATATACAAATACGATTATTAAAAATAGTGGTACCATATAAAATTAAACTCAAATATAAACCTGATTATGATAAATTATTCCAATATTGTAAAGTTTTAAATGTATTTGATAAAGTAAAATTAGCTGTTGCCTCTGATTACTGTGAACACAATCTAAGTAAGTTAGAGAAAATAAGTAGACCAAACTTTGTTCGTAACCTGTCGTACTTGCCTCTGTATAAACTGCCGAAAGTAAATAATGAATACGGTAAAAGGATCTGGACGTATGCTCTTCCAAGCATTCTAAATAAGTTACCAAAGGAAATAGCCAAAAAATTGGAAAACAAAAAACCTCGACAAATAAAAAGAATATTAAAAATCTATTTTACCGCTGAAAAGTTTAGAATGGGGGAGGGGCCTACGTGTGGGTCCACTACCAGATAAACTGTGAGCGAGTAACTAAACCTGAATCGATAGCGCACATAATCTTAACTCAAAAAGATTGAGCGTTATTTTAAATGTAAATTTTTTTATGTATTCTTGTGGAAATAAATAGTTTGAAATTTTAATTTTTTTTTTTTTTTAATGTATCTACCTTTGCTTAGTAGAGATTGACTTATTTCAAGCATCTATCTAATCCATATATCTTTTTCTCAGGAAGCTCGTGACGCATTAGCTTGGCTGCGATGCCGGGCACCTTCCGAGCCAACCGTGGACAATGAGCTACAGAACTTACTACTGGAGCTTGAACAGAGCAAGACAGGCAAGCTGAGCGAGACACTCAAGACACTCGGTAAGTAGAACTGTAGCGATCGGTATCTATCTCGCCACCTACGAACTAATGACCTGACGTCACAGAAAGCCCAGCATCGCGCAAGTGGAGTTTTCGGCGCGATATGATCATGTACAAATAGTCCTACAACAACCGTCAGTCCGCAGTTGCTCGGAACAGAAAATGCACCGAATCTGGTCGGACGATCCTCCATTTTCAATGGTGTATGCAAGACTTTCTTTACACCCTGTTCCGTACAGCTTCATACACTTAGGTTTTAAGAAATGTAATCAGGGCAGGATTCAAAGGTCTTGTGGCAATCAAGAAGTGGAGACACCGAAACAAAAATTTAGAATAGATAAAAAAACAGTTTTCAATTATTTATAAATATCTACAGGGTTATTTGTAACCACTAATTACCTTTCAGAGAGGAAAGGATTCTTGGTTAGAAACAAAGCTTACTACTTATGAGTATAGAAAAAAAAACACAATTTGATTTGTTTTTTATAAGAAAAAAAAAGGGCCCCGAGCCTACAGTTCCCTGTAACCCTGCCTTAAATTCGACCTTGGGCCCGAGGAATGGGCCGGAGTCCGAACATGTCCAACGAACGGTTCATATTATTTTCGATAGTTTGTGAATTGATATTACTTACGTGTAAGTATTACCATAGGTCCCACGTATTTAAGTACATAAATAATTAAAAAAAACCAGCCCAGTGCGAGTCGGACTCGCGCACGAAGGGTGCCGTACCATAATCGCAAAAACGCCAAAAATATCACGTTTGTTGTATGGGGGCTCCACTTAAATATTTATTTTATTCTGTTTTTAGTATTTTTTGTTATAGCAGCAACAGAAATACATCATCTGTGATAATTTCAACTGCCTAGCTATCACGTTTTATGATATATATAGCCTGGTGACAGACGGACAGACAGACGGACTGCGGAGTCTTAGTAGTCCCGTTCCCTATGGGTACGGAACCCTAAAAATAATCATCGTAAAAGAAAGATACGTTAACATACAGCTGCACAGCAACAGACCTGCCTAGACCCACTCATTACTGACCGTGTGTTCAGGCAAACGGTAACATCTAACAATAAGTAAACGAATGGGCGAAGAAGCTACCGGTAGGCGGTAACGGGACGTAGGACAAACAGCCCGGAGACGAATTGTTTGTCCACTACTAATGCTCTCGACATGACGGTCTGTGTTTGACTAACTTATAATATAGGTTTTTGGGTTAGAACGGACCTTTTTCGAGTTTGAGGAGAACCTGTTTTTAGTAACACTTGTGCTGTGTAGAAAACGAATCGTTTTATTTACTGGTCTTGGTTCTCAATGGTAAGGTAAGTACTTGCCCTTCAATGAAAGTAACGTTTTGGTTTATAACCTACTGCTAAAAATACTATTTTTTTTGTTCCGGGGTGGAAATTCCATGATTATGGATGTCCTACGCCCTGGGAGGGGGCGGAGGGGTCTGTCAGACTATTACTGACAAAAAAAAAACACCTCAGCTTTCTACCTCACACCTACGCCGGGGGTCTCGGGAACGTACAGTCCTTCCGCAGACCCTGGGTTATTTTACTACTTCCGAATTAGTAGCTAACCCGGACAATTATATATGACGTAAGCAACAAACTCTCAGTTAAGTTTTTGGCGCTAGTGGGCCTAAGTTAATGTTGCCAGTTAGTTCATCATAATGATTGTACACTTGCTTTCAGAAGCTTTGAAACTGTAGTAGATATGTAGGTGCGTAACTGCGTAAGTACCTATCAGCGTAGGTAATTTCTACCCGACTGTGGTATGTCACGTGTGAAGACATAATATGGCTCTGAGACGAGGTCGCTTACAATGGGCCTCATCAGAAAGCTTACAGTCACCCAAAGGGCAATGGAGAGGGCTATGCTTGGGAGTTTCCCTGCGTGATCGAATCAGAAATGTAGAGATCCGCAAGAGAACCAGGGTTGCCGACATAGCCCGAAGAATTGCCAAACATAAGTGGCAATGGGCAGGGCACATTGCTCGTGGAACGGATGGCTGATGGGGCAGAAAGGTTCTGGAGTGGCGGCCGCGAACCGGAAGACGTTGCGTTGGAAGGCCTCCCACCAGGTGGACCGATGACCTGGTGAAGGTTGCGGGACGCACGGGACCGGTCAAAGTGGTGACGCTTGGGGTGGCCTATCAGCAGTGAACGTCCTTCGGCTGATATGATGATGATGTGGTGATGTCGAAAGCGTTTTGCTAATACTTTCATTATGCGCACAGCTAAAAGTGGAATTCCCTTCCGGAGTCTTTGTTCCCTGATAGCTACAACCTTCTTCTAGGCAAGCGTGCTTCACCGTAGGCCACATCATCGCTTAACATCAGGCGAGGTAGTGGTCAAACGCGAGTCTATCGATAATAAAAAAATTAAAAAAAGCCAGAAACCTATAATTTTGTACCTAAAGTTCAAGGGCCTGTCTCATAAGGTTTTCTGAAGTTTTGCAAAAATCTTCACCTATGACCTTGTAACAGTATTCGCTTCGTCTGTCCAGTCTGACCAGCAAAATCATTTACGAGAGGAGGTCCAAAAGTAGGTAGTTAGGTACGGGCAATATTTTCCTTAGAACCTTCTTTAAATCTACCGTACTTTTAGCGGTACTTAATGTAAGTAATATGTACAACCAACCTTTTCCAATATCGAAACACCTCACCCTATCTCCTAACAACAGTTTCTGAAACGAGTTAGTATTTAGATAAAGCGAAGCCGCGGCACTGCTTCAGTGTAGCGTCTCGGTTTATGTACATTCCCATGACGCTTTTAACACGTACCCACCGTTATGATGAGCTACCGGACGAAAACTTACGGCTGTGTTGATAATATTGGCTTTTGGTTGTACCTGTTTGTTTGATGCCTTATTGGTACCTACCATAGAAATATAAATATCTATGGTACCTATGCCTTACTTGGTAGCTACGACTTTTTGTGATAGAAAAAACAAAACAATTAATTGTCTAAATTTTTAACCGATCTAGGAATCGTTCGTGGAATAAATCGATGTTACACAGTTTTAACCGACTTACCAAAAAGGAGTAGGTTGTATGTTCGATTGAAGGTAGGTATGTGTTTTTTTATTTTTATCAATGTGTGTTCACCGTTTGCTCCGTCAATTGTGGCCCGATTTTTTTAATTATATTTGTTTTTGAAAGGGCATACTCCCGAAGTGGTCCCATTGTCACCAATTCTGAATCTGATGATGGGATCCCATGGAAATCGAGAGAACTCTTCAAATATTATAACATATAGCGATATTGGTATTTTCATCAACAATGTAGGCAATCATTTGCACTCATAAAGTATCATTTGGTGAAATGGAACTGATGAAGAAGACCACAGATGGACACTGGAACTCCTTAATAATAGGTATGTCACGGGTATAAGATATCGAATAGTTACCCGATTATACATAATGAAGCAAATACTTATAAATAAATGGTACTGATGAAAATGGTACCATCGAATCAGATGATGAAGCCATGAAGGAAGATGGGGACTGGAACTCCGAAATAAAACAATGTATAATATCCTAGTCGTGTTAAGGTTTATTGGAATCGTCTTGAGATGTACTTTAGCTATAAATGATTTTCATGGAAATTTGAAGTATTTTAACTACCAAAACTAAAACAGAAAAACTTGAGAGGTGTCAAGAGACACCCGATGGAACGAAGTTTTAGTTGATTCGCTATTGAAATAAAAAAGCAAGAAAAAAAATTGTACTTAAACATACACACACACATATATGTATATATATATATGCACTCTGTCTGTCTATTCTTTCGTACACGACATAAAAAAAAAGAAATACATATCCTTAATTATATATATAGTTATATGGATATTTTTGAAACACTGTCAGGATTGAGGAAACACTGTGAGGATTGGTATTATTTTATTGTTTTTTTCGCGCACGCCGCACGGCTTACAACTGTAGCAAAGTGTCGTTACAACTTTTGGTCTTAACTAACTGTTTCCGTTTCGCAACGCGCGATAAGGAACTTCGTTCCAAAAATAAGAAAAATTAAACCAACTTCCAAACAAAAAACAATACAAAGCGAAAAATCACTTTTTTGCCGATGTCGGTGTCAAAAAACGAAAAACAATAGGTACCCAAAGACACCGACTTCGGAAAAGAAAGTATATCTCACTTAAAAGTGTTTTTTTTTGGACGTCGGTTCAATTTTATTCTAGTATTCATCAGTTAAAACATAAAAAATCAGCCCTTAGCATAACATCACCAAGTTCTATAAAGTTACATCTGCGGGGACACAGACCCCCGGAAAAGGAGAAAGAATGAATGGGAGTGAGCTGTAAACCTACATGCGAGCCTGATGCGGGTTGGTGGATGTTAGTTACATGTCTTCGAATGTTCTAGGACATGCCGGATTACGCACGATGATGTTTTCCTTCACCGTTTGTGAGAGCAGTAGTGATTTCATAAAGTAAAGCGCCTGCCTTGGTTTGAAACGACAACCTACTTACAACTGAGTCGCGGTTGTTACCACTGGTGTCCGGGCCAACAATGCACCTTTAGCCACTTGTTTTCCTGCCCACCTCTGAAGTCACGTCCTATTATTGCACTTACCTAAAACTAACCTATTTTTCCACAGTTACCGACCGCAGTACTTTCCGCGCGTTCCGCATAGTCCTCATCATCACGGTAGCCCGGGAGCTGTGCGGTTGCCTCGCCGTGCTACACTTCGCCTCGCTCATCTTCAAAAAAGCCAGTGCTGGAGACTACCTGCTGTCTGCTAACCAACAGGCTGCTGTGCTGGGATTGGTGCAGTTTGTGGGGTCTTGTACTGCTTCTAGTCTGGTGGAAAGGACTGGGAGAAAGGTAAGATGCTATGATTTTTTATTAATGTAAGAGAAGGGTGTGTCCTATCTTCAGCAAGGCCAGTGCTTGAGGATGCCTGCTGACTGCTAACGAACAGGCTGCAGTGTTGAGATTTGTGAAGTTTGTGGGGTCTTGTACTGCCTCTAAATTGATGGAGAGCACTAGACGAAAGGTGAGAATCTTTTCTGATAAACCTAGGTACGAATAAGAGAAATAAGGTATCTATGAGCTAACAAATTGCTGGAACCTTTCTCAATCATAAATCGGTTCTGATTTATATACCACCCGATAATGTAAGAAGTCCTCCACCCAGCCAGGCCCAGTCTCAGCCTAATGAGGTTACATATACCAGTATTTTAATTTGGACCAACTAAGCGCAAGTTCGGACATGCATGGAGCAGCAGTATTCTGCTCTCACCTCTGGGACGGATCAAATGCGAACTTAATGAACTTATGTGCATAACTCCAGCTTCCTCATAAGTGTTAGAATAATTCTATCTATGCCAATATATAAGGCATAATAGCAGCAATCAAAGTACCGAGTCTTTATTTAGCTGCCACAATAACTTCGTTAATATAAGTCGTTTAGTGTGTGTCAGCTGGAGTGACATCACCCCAGCTTCCTCATTCAATACAGGCAAACCAGTGATGTTAGGGTTTTGGACTATAGTTAAAAAAATAAGGCAAAGTAGCTGCACATGGAAGGAAAGAACTAAACGATAATACTTAAAAAGTGTCGAAACTACTATATATATAATACACTACTATATACCGTTAAACAAAAAAATAAAAACACTTTAGCCTATGCGTAAAACAAAACACTGTCAGTGAATCCATAATACTGAGGACGCCTTAACCCAGCTGGAGACCTCTTACTTAGGTATCTACTTAAGTACAGTATAATCCGTTGTCTTGCTTTTTTCAACTATGAACTTGCCTTTAGATAGAGATGGTTTATTGGATATGGCCAATCAAAATGTGGACCTCTTATTAGTAAGATCTCTGAGACTATCATTTTTTAACTTGGAAAACTGCTCATGCATACTGCGCTTCCACGAGGAGATAGCGCAGTTATGTGGGACTCCAGCCCACTAAAACACCACGGTGTCCTCTTGTGCCGCTTATGGCGGGGACACGGGCACGCGTTAGCACTCACCGCGAACCCGCCGCCGCTGTCCTTCTCCGGACCCTCCTCTGGGGTTTACCCCCTATCACCGGCGCACCTGAACATACTGTACGCCGTGACCACCCCAGGGACCAAACCAGCACATGGGCGCCAGACGACCCCGTGTATGGCACCCTTGGTCCCATACATGGGATATATAGGGAGAGCGGCCAACGCTATACCGACACTCCTTCTCCCCTGCGGCCCCCCCGCGTCCGCCATCAGAATCAGACGGTGGCGACCCCGTGTAGGCCGCGGAGGTTAGGGCGAGCGGCGCACCGTAATACCGGCCACTCCTCTCCCGCCGCGCCCTCCAATCCTCAGCCGCGATACCTACCATACCACATCGCGGCCCACCTCAGTTGCGATGGCGCCCATACGGCACCGCAACCTACTTATTGGCCGCTTCGTCGTCGGCTTATCGGTAAAAGCCCTGACGAGCGGCCCCTCCTCGGCTACTGAACCCCCCGCCTCGACAATGCGGGAACCATCAATAGGCTCTTGATTACGTAGAAAATATATAAATTAATGTATACTTAACCAGTTTTGTTCTCTTCCAGCCACTCCTCGGCACAACATGCCTAGTCTCCGGCATAGCCATGTGTGCCCTTGGCGCGTGGTTCTATGCGCATGAGGGAGCGTCGACCGACACCGCGTCGTGGCTGCCCATAGTGTGTCTGTGTCTGTGCATATACTGTGACGCAGCTGGGTTGCAGCCTGTGCCCTTCGTGATAATGACGGAGATGTTCTCGTTCCAGGTTTGTACTAACTAAATATATTTAGGGGATTTATACTACTTAAACAATAGGATGCCGATTTGGGCAATTGACTTGAACTATACAGAAGGAATTGCGTTCCTATCACCTTCTTGTAGTGTCTTTTGATTCTAAGCATTATCTGGAGTGCCTATGCTCAAAATTTTTACCATTCTTGTCCAGTCAATATCCTGATCTAGTCCATAAACCAGAAATTTTATTTGTTCCAAATGACTGCGGAATTTACATAAAATGATAGTGAACCTAGTACTGGAGAGTGAAGGGAATTACAAAGTAAAGATGGATAAAATGTGTGAATGATATGAAAGAAAAGGGAAGTCAGTGATAGCGCGAAGCGGGACAGGACAGTATGGAAGAGGAAATCGTGTTGCACCGACCACAAGTAAAACGGGACAAGGGCAGAAAGATGATTAGCTTGTAGTGTTCCACTGCTGGACATACGCTTCCCTCCATTCCTCTTATTGCCAATTTCTAAGACATCCAAGTCATCCCGCCATCTCCTTCGTGGTCCGCCAACAGTATAGGCAAACTATTTTAATTGATATATTGCAGTGTTAAAATAAAAAATGTTTTCTGTTTCCAGCTCCGTGGCACAGTAACTGCAATAGTAATCGCATTCGCCTGCGGTCTCATGTCAGTTGAACTCCGAGTGTTCCAGCCCATCGTCCACTCAGTAGGCCTCTACCTCATCTTCTGGCTATTCGCAGGAGTATGCTTAGTCAGCACCATCTACATCGCCTGCGTGGTCCCAGAGACAAAGATGAGGTCTCTAGACGAAATCTACGCGGAAATCGGAGGCAAAGACAAGAAAATAAAGAGCAAAGAGAAAGACTGCGAGGCTGACGTCACAAAGTTGTAGATCCTGAGAATGACATATGTCACATCGGTATTATTTTTGAGGTTAGGTGTCGCTTGTAAAAGTATTGATTGCTAGTTCGGTTAGATTTGAACGTTAGCTTAACAGTGATATTTTTTGCACTAAATGTGTGTAGATTTAGTTTTGTTTTTAGGTGTTTTGAATACGCCAAGCTCACTCAATTTTTGAAGAGTATATAGATAAGGAGAATGGACTGAGTGTAATCATAGAATTGGCCACTCTGTAGAAAGAGACAGAGAGACTGTGCGAACAATACCTGCTTTTTGTGTAGATTGTAGTGAAGAAGATGATACTATAAGCCTTTGAAGCCCAAAATCTAGAAAATAAAACTTGCCCACGAGCGCTTTATCTCGCTCGCTGTTTCCTGATTTTATTCCACAATAGGTTAACGCTCAGTCCATTCTTTATGTATCTTTATGGCTTGCCCCATTAGTTTTCTTGGCCAGCCGACCATATCAGACTATGTCTTCTAAACCTACTAACTTCTAGGATCTAAAGAATTGTAGTTTTAAATTGTATAAGTTATTTAATTGTGAGCGAGCTTGCACAAATACTCAGCTGCGTTATTTGTAAGTAGGTTAGCGTCTTCCTGCTATCCACCAAAATTGACGACATTTTGTAAGGCCACAGTGAAAGGCCATAATAATTTTCGAGACCGAATATTTTTCTCATAGGGTTTCATTTTTACTCGATGACCTTCTGGCCATATTATATGTAATATATTTTCAGGCCTCGATTGCAAATCAAGCTTTATATTAAAATATATGAGGTATATTTTTAAATCGAACGATAACTAGTACTGTGAAAACTCTCGAATATAATTTGTGCCATTCCTTTTAAGTATGTACTGAAGTACATACCAGCACCCTAATTGCGTAACACACTTTCTGTCACAATTGAAGAAAATTGCTGATCCATTACTTCATAATTTTAGAAAAAATCATGTTGAATAGTGAAAATGAAAGACATTGAGATTGATAGTGTGTTACACAATTACCCTGCTGTTTAATAGTTATATGTATTTTCAAATATTTGTCAAAATTGTGACAAATGAATCTCGTGTTATGTATGATGTTTTTGTTACTTAGAAATAAATTAGTATTTTACGTAAATTTTGTTGTTTCATTTGCTTTGATTGAGTATGTTCTACAAACATAAGTGGCACTTCTCACGATATAAAATTCTTAATTGATTCTTCTTCATCGTGTCGATGTTGTGCTTGTAACGCTGGCCTCGCACAGGTCCTTCATGGTGCAGTTGTTTGTGCACAGAGAACAGGACAACAGGGGGGTGACCACAAGCTCTTAGAGTAAGGTTATTTTGATATCGAGTAAGGGACAGATGTATCTGACTTGTATACATCTGTCACTTACTCGATCTCAAAATAACCTTACTCTAAGAGCTTGTGGTTACCCCCCTGATGGGGCATCGTTTGCGGTGTGGTTCCACTGTCACATTGTGGCTGATCGGCGTACCCCCATCTGACCAGGTGGTACCTATCCCCACTTGGCTTCGCAGCCTATTGGATTAAGTGGATTATAAGAAAATTGAAAGAGATATTTTCATTACAGTAACGATTGACCTAAATAACGGCCTAATTAAACGTACGCATCACGCTGTTGGTTTTTCAGCGCTCCGATCAGCTTCGAAAGTTAATAATCCAGCGCACTTTTACTGAAACATTCAGTTAAGTGACGAATAGTATTCATCATCATCATTTTAGCCGAAATACGTCCACTGCTGGACAAAGGCCTCCCCCAAGAGTCACCATATTGACCGGTCCCGTGCGTCTCGCAACCAGCGGATCCCCGCAACCCAGGTCATCAGTCCACCTAGTGGGAGGACTTCCAACGCAACGTATTCCGGTTCGCGGTCGCCACTCCAGAACCTTTCTGCCCCATCGGCCATCCGTTCTGCGAGCAATGTGCCCTGGCCACTGCCACTTAAGTTTGGCAATTCTTCGGTAACCCTGGTTCTCTTGCGGATCTCTACATTTCTGATTCGATCACGCAAGGAAACGCCGAGCATAGTGCTCTCCATTGCCCTTTGAGTGACTGTAAGCTTTCATATGAGGCCCACTGTAAGCGACCACGTCTCAGAGCCATATGTCATCACTGGCAAAACACACTGGTCATAGACTTTCGTCTTAAGACACTGTGGTAAGTTGGAGGAGAAGATACCGGCAGCCTAATTATGTAAATGAATTCGGCAAAGAAAACAATCTGTTTCTTTCCCAAAAACGACTTTTTGTATTGCGAAAAGTCGTTTTTGAAAAAAATAAACAGTTTGTTTCCTTTGCCGTATTTACCTACACAATTAGGCTGCGGGTTACTTCCCGAAGGCTGCCCAGCTGAGTCCGATTCGACGGTAGACCTCTTTCTCGAAGTTGGCCCTACCCAACTGGGTCGTTTGTCCCAGGTAGACATCGAATAGTAGATATTAATGGACATAAATAATTTTGGTGAGTATAGTGTTTAAAGCCCTAATTGGCTGTGTCTTGTGGTTAATAAAATAAAGTTCTATAGGAAAAAGGTATGGAAATAAAACATCAAATTCACAAGCAATGGAATGTTTACAATTGCAATGATAAAGTTCTTACAGTATCATGTGTAAGTACATATAAGCCTCGTCTGAAAGACAGTCTCACTTTGTATACTAAAATACAATCGAATAATCTTTATATAAATAAATAAATATGTATCGCGGATAAACTCTCAAAATTTAAGCCATTCGTTGAAGTCACAACCTTTTCGCCTTTCAATAGGAATAATGGAATTTATGCCTTTGCCTTTTTAAGTAGGCCTTACGTCATTCTCATCGACATGTCAATGTTAGTTATAAAAAGAAACACTAGGAAAAATGGCGCTACTGTAGGTAGCCTTATATGTATATGTGTCAAACCAATGATGGGATAGGATGTAAGTAGCATCATTTAAAGATCCCGAAAATTCATAAAATAATATTATTATAATCTCAATCTCATACCAAGTGCTGCCACCTATCGGGCCAAGTACAAAGCAAGACTACCTTTCTTAAACAGTTCGAAGAGATTTTTTACAAAACACTCGATTATGTTTGGTTATATATTACATACATAGTACATAACGATTCTGTGTTCTAACGTATACTCGTACGACATTGATAAAAAATGGAAGTTTATTTTTTATATAAAACGACAATCACGATATATTATAGAAAATGAGTGTTCTTTTATTTTTGAAATTTGTGCTTTCCCCTAAAAATAGATTATACATACATAAATAGATGATAATTTACTAAATCTTCGCTTAATTTGTCATTTTTGTAGGCTTTTAGTACACACAGATAAAATCATGATTTTATAAAAGGGAACAATCGTATAGAATCTGAAATAGATATATAGATATTTTTGCATTATTTAAGTCACTTATAAAACCACTCAAAACATCATATTATTCTTTATATTTTTCTAATTATTACTTACTAGCTGTGCCCGCGACTTCGTTCGCGTGGTTGTCGAGAGCAAAACAACGTCGTTTAGATAAGAGTATATCACCTTTTTGATGATTTAGATAAGAGTCCTGACTTTGGTATAGTTGATTACGTTAATGCTTCTCTATATACTATGTTAGCGGTGGAATTACCCGGAGCATATACAAAAAGGTTGTTTGGGTTGCTAACACGTGATAGAGAAACATAGAGTTGGCCGTGTGAAAAACAATCAAAAGTAAGGTCTACACCCGCAACGGATAACGTCTGGCCTTGGGCTTTATTAATAGTCATAGCGTAACAGAGGCTTACAGGAAATTGCACACGTTTGAAAGTAAACGGAAAATTATTGGGGATAATGGGTATCCTGGGAATGAAAACAACATCACCGGAGCCGCAACCTGTTAAGATTTCGGCTTCGATGACATTTCGTTGGAGATTTGTTACTCTCAACCGAGTTCCATTGCATAGTTTTGGTGGGCTTAAATTTCTGAGTAGAATGATTGGTACTCCGACTTTTAAATAAATTTTGTGTGCTGGAAGACCTGGTGTATTTAGAGAGTCTAAAAACTCTACTGGATAGTGGGTGGCATCTCCTTCTTCTAAAACCGTGTTAATAGATAAATATTCCCTACTTTCTCCAGAAACATGTACCAATATTTGAGAATTTATTGCTGCTGCTTGGTCGTTGCGAGGTGCCAAAATAGCTCGTTGGCATAGCCAAGCAGCGTCATGGTTCGAGATCTCTGATGGATCTCCGTATACAGAGGAAATGAGTTCCTGCTGTGAGGCAACAGAAGAACACAGGCTTTCGACTAAAGTTACTTTACCTCCTTCTTGAGTCGGGTATGTGCCGTTACCAATTTGAAGTAGTAAATTTGAGAAAACCTGCGCGTTTGCGTCACCTCCCAAATATGCTCGCATATTAAAGCTCAAATTAGTTAATATGACACTACGCCATAAAATAGAGCTCTTTAAACAGGCACCTATTTCATCGGCCCTCGTTCCTCTGGGTATTATAGGGAGTGTCTGCCTGAAGTCTCCACAGAATAGCACCGTTAAGCCTCCCATCGGTCGGTCATTTTGTCTTATATCTCGCAACGTTCTATCTACAGCTTCCACAGCTTTACGATTTGCCATCGTACACTCGTCCCAAACGATAAGGGCGCAATCGCGTAAAACCCTTGCTTTATCACTATTGCGAGACACGTTGCAAACAGGGTTTTCTGTGCGGTCCAAGTCGATTGGTATTTTAAATGTTGTATGTGCAGTTTTTCCTCCTGGTAATAAAGTGGCAGCTATTCCTGAGGAAGCGACGGCAAGGGCAATTTTGTTTTGGCTCCTTATTTGAGCCAAGATAACTTTAGTGAGGAAAGTTTTACCTGTTCCACCAGGTGCATCTAAAAACAGCATTTCTCCTAATGAATGTTCTACACTACAGCATACTCTATCAAAGATTTGACGTTGTTCTGACGTCAAATTTGAACAGCCATTTCGCAATATTTCTGCTAACTCTTCGGGGTTGTAATTTATTTCAGATGTATACTCCCTATTAATTCGTTCCCCACCAACTGTCGGTGTCGGCAAGCCGTATTGACTGAGGGGGTTCCCTCCTATACTTGTAACTATATCTTGTATAGCCAGCAAAGCCCTATTATGGCAGCTTTCACGTACTTGGTCAGAAGTTTCACTATTTATATTTTGCTGTCTCAAAAAATCTTCGGCAAACGCGTCTTTATATTTTTGCCACAACTGCCCAGCGTCCGATAGGCCACAAAATGTCAACAAAATGGCAAATAAATGGCGCAAACGATGTGGACTATCACTGACGCATGCTTCGGCTAAAGCATCATCCCAATGCTGATCGCCATCTAATAAATGCCGTGCGCGGCAAGCAGCTTGAAATGTGGGATATTCTATATCGTCCACTTTGCGGAGCTCAGCAAAAGAAGTAGGTCCTCGCACTGTGTGAAGAAGAAGGCGTAAATAATAACACTCTGCATTATTTGGGTGCACCGTGTATACTCTTCCAATCACGTGTTCTTTAAAAATGCCGGACTCGCCTTCTACAGCAGTTCCACGTCTCCTGCGATTAAAAACACCTTGCTGCTTGTTATAAGTATAATAATGTGGCACTTCATTGTACAACAGAGACTTAGCGAAATTGTCTCTTTCGCAAAGGCGAAAGAATGCGAGCAAGGTGGTTTGTCTTGGGTTGTTCATTCTTTCTGCCACATTTTCTGGCTGAAAGTAAACTCGCTGCCCGCCTTCCAGGTGCACGTCAAGATGGATGACTGGCGGATACCTTTCATGAATAGGGAAACTCAAAATGCGCCAAACTGCCTCCGAAGAGCTTATGTATCGGCCAGATTGATACCTTGTCACTTCATCAAATTGGTTGTTATTTCTTAGTGCTATCATGGCTTGATCACTACCTTTATTAACATATTTACATATATATTTTATAGATTCGACGCTATTACAAATTTCAACATTAATGTGTGCTTGAAAAGCGTTTGACAAAACTGGAGAATACGGTACCACCCAACTATTATTTAGAATTATTTCTTGTCCACGGAATCTGACAGTAGCTGTGAAACCACCTTGTGACGGTGATCTTCGCCGGTATTGCGGATACCCATTTTCCCCAGCCATAGTTAGTTCTTTCAGTGCTCTGGGGTATTTTTTTGAGCATTGACCATCTTTCATGCACGGTGATTCCCTGTTTAAGAGGCCACATGGCCCGTGAACCATATGTGTTTTTACTATGTCATGCAAAATCGGATCTGCATTATAGTCCGGAAATTCTGCACTTATGACACTGTCTATAGCATCGGGACGAATTTTTTCTTCCAGCCACAGAAGAATGTGCGCGTGGGGTAAACCACGCTTTTGCCACTCGACGCTATACATAAAACAAAGAGTTGAACCGAAAACTTTCTCCTTTGTAAGTAGATTAATCAAGACTTTGAGTTTTAAATGAAAAATCCTAGCAATAATGTCATGTCTGTCGTATGACGCCTGTCCTGTGAGAAGTGCCTGGCAAATCTCCGTCCACTTTGGATTTGTTGTAAATGTTATAAAAAGGTCCGGCCGGCCGTATTTACGGACGTAACAAAAAGCATCTTGCGTTCGTTCGTGCATATACCGCGGACCGCCTGTGAAACTGGATGGCAAAATAACCAATCGACCCAAGTTTTCGACGTTATTATCTGATTGCATGGCGTCCCGCAAGTGCACGTATTCTTCAGCGCGTAACCGTCGCTGGTTAGTGCGAATATACACTAAACGTTCAGTTTCTATTTTTGCGTACATGTCCACAATAAATTGGCTGAACAAACCACGAAATCGTTGCAAATATACGAAACTGTTTTGCCTTATTTGTAAAAGGTAGGAATAGTATTGTTGAGCAGATATTTTTTTTTGATAATTAGTGACTCTCGTAGTAGGGTTCACTTGGTACAGCCCAAAATTGTACCCATCTTCACCATGACAATAGATTAGTGGATATTGCAGGGCGTCGTAAGCTCGGTGGGTTTCCAAAATGCGTTGAAGGCGATCGTCGCGTGTACGCAACACGATATCACGTCTCTCACACTCCTGGTCGACTAAAACAACTGCAACTTCATCTGCGACGGGTGCATTGTGTCTTCCACGGTGTTCACCCACAGGACGTCTATCGGCACTTATAACAATTTTGAAATCATTGCTGCCTTGTGGAATTGACTCCAATGCAGCTTTGAATTCACGAACGTACTGGTTAACGCGATGCAGCAATTCTTGAAGTTGACCCAAAAGCTCAGCATTGAGCTGGGGAAAATTGTGATTTCTAACATTGAGCTGTTGCGTGTAATCGGATACAAAATAAATTTGGAGAAATTTGGGTTCATTTTCTGGCAGCAAAGATCCAATAAGGTGATAAACTTGACCTTGTACTTTGAAGGTTGGCATGAACGGTCCTTCCGTTATTTGTTTTGCCCCAAAGGAAGTCATTTGGAAAGCACTGTTATATAAACGAATATTATCCAAAAAACGGTTCGACTGGGGATGATCGCCATTCAGGAGACTTATAAGTAAGTGTGGTGGATCTTGGAAATTTGGAAGAACAATTTTTCCATTTGAGCAGCACATTCCATCTGTCTCTTTCCTCCATTTCAAAGCATGACAAAAATTACAAATTTCTCTCATGTCACCCACGAAAGTAAAGCCAGCATAATTAATTCTAGACGAATATGTGAACCCTGATTTTTCCCTATTGTCCCAAGGTAATAAAATATTTGCATCGTCATTTTCCATGGACTCATCAGCTCCGCTATTTGTTTCTCTATTCATATGGTATCGAGCTCGTTCTATTTCTAGGCGAGATTGACGTTGTTCTGCTGTTTCTGCTCGTCTTAGTTCATCTATTCTTTCCCTTTCAGATGCAAGATAACTTTCATTGTTTCTTTGTACACCTACATAGTTATGTCTAGCTATTTCTAATCGTTCTTCTCTTTGGGAGAGAGATTCAGACTCGCGCGAGAGAGCGTGTCGCTCTCGGTCAGATGACAGACGTGCTTGGCGTTCCTCGATACTCTCTTGAGAACGCAAAGTCGCGGTCCGAGTTCTTTGCGAACTTAAGCGCGACTCCCTTTCTGTGAAAGTCTCTGACTCGCGTGAGAGAGACTGGCGCTCCCGATCAGCAGACAGCCGAACTTCGCGTTCCTGGATATTCTCTTGAGAACGCAAAGTCGCGGTCCGAGTTCTTTGCGAACTTAAGCGCGACTCCCTTTCTGTGAATGTCTCTGACTCACGTGAGAGAGAGTGGCGCTCCCGATCAGCAGACAGCCGAACTTCGCGTTCCTGGATATTCTCTTGAGAACGCAAAGTCGCGGTCCGAGTTCTTTGCGAACTTAAGCGCGACTCCCTTTCTGTGAATGTCTCTGACTCACGTGAGAGAGAGTGGCGCTCCCGATCAGCAGACAGCCGGTCTTCGCGTTCCTGGATACTCTCTTGAGACCGCAAAGTCGCGGTCCGTGTTCTTTGTGAACTTAAACGTGACTCCCTTTCGGTGAACGTTTCCGATTCACGTGAAAGAGCGATGTGCTCTCGGTTAGCAGATAACCGTGCTTCACGATCTTCTTCCGATTCCTGAGACCTACAAAGTCTCATCCTTTTCGCATTTCGGCTACGCAGCGAAAGGTTAGTTTTTTTTCTTTGAGGCATTTTCAAGGAAAATTAAAGCAATAAACAAAACTAACAACACTTATGACTGAATAGCCTACAAACTTAAAAGAACGGTGCGTCGAACAGTCTAGTGTGACAACGTATCGTCTGTTCGTGGTCGTGACTCAACGAATTGGCAACACTAACTTACTGTATAACGATTGGCACTATTGGATTCAAACTACGAAGTAAATCAAATACAATCTTAACTTCGTACTTCAAACCAATGACCAAAGTTGACCAAACGAAACCAATAAGATAAGCATATACTTTTTTTTCGACCAATTTAGAAAATCGATAAACCAAGCAACCAAAGAACTTTTACGACACACGCAAGAACTTTTAAGACACCTAACGAAACCCAATTTGCCTAGTAAACACGGTGGACGTCATCCTCGCGCGGAAAATCTTAACACCGCGATTCAGAAAATGACGTCATTTGCACAACGCCATCTATCGGATTTAGATTTCAACTATCAACATTAGTTCTATTTTTAGTCTTAAGATGTCGTTGCAAGTACTATACTTAATTGCGTAACGTAATATTTTACTTCTTGAACTCACTAAATTAATCATATCTTTTGATAGAGTGAACCGATTTCGATGAAACAAAAACTAAGTTAAACCTCAAGTTGCGTATAATTTTTGTATATAAACATTGTCAGCATTGAATTCGTAGATTTTACGTGATGTGCGCACAAACAAACAGACAAACAGACAAACAGACAAACAGACAAAAATTTCAAAAATGATGGAAATGGGTTCTGTTACTTATCTTTTCACACGCTGGCTATTTTTTGTTTCAATTTCTTCAATGTACAAAAATGACTTTTCTACAGATTTATTATATGTATAGATTATGCATTTTTATTAAATATTTTACAAATTATGCAAAGATTTAGCATTTATAATATTTTATAATAAGTACACAATAGTTATCATTACATCTTAAGACGTTAACATACAACTACGTGACTACGCTATTACAAAATCTATGGTACACATAGTATAAAACGATTATTATGTACTTATGTAACTTTACTTTGAAGGTTCCATTTACATTTGTGACAACTGCGCCTTATTATCAACTGTACTTGGTTCTTCACTTTACTTTTCAAATATACTCAATATCCAGTATTGAGTATATTTGAAAAGGGAATAAAAAAAAGCATAAATATTAAAAGAAAAGGTTTTTAAACCAACTTTTACCTTTAAAAATTGCAGTGTTACGAGAAATAAATGTGTGTACAAAATTTCAGCTCAATCCGACACTGGGAATCAGGTCAAATTTTACTTGCAAGATTTGAATACAGACACCGGGACAGTTGCAACTAAATAAAGAAGTAGAGCTAGGATAGGAGGCATCATGACAATCTGACTATTTATGGATCTGTATTTCTGCAATACCAGAGACAAGGCTTAAGAGGAAATATGGGCAGAGAGCGCCGATTAAATTTCCTTAGTAAAAAGTAATTATTTGAGGTTTGGCTCTCGCCTATTTCTTCTTCCAAAATTGGACCAATTTAGAATATATTCCATAAACTGAAAATGTAAGGAAATATATACTATGCCCTTATATTTTCCTTTTTGATGATACATTATCTTTAGAAGCACTAGAACCTTAAAAAATGCTCAAAATTGCGCTGTCAACAGAGGCTTTGTGTAAAAATTTGACAAATATAAATTAAAAATAAAAACATAGGGCCATAGTATCTTTTAAATTGGTCCAATATTGGAGGAGGAAATAGACGAGAGCCAAACCTCGAATTATTTTTATTTTTCTTAGGAAATTCAGTCGGCACTCTCTGCCCATATTTTCTCTTAAGTGTCTTGATCGATTTTCAAAATAGATTCAGAAGTCAATTTTACTTAATTATAATTTGCAAATGAATACGCTATCTTAGTGTAGAATTTGCGTTAAAATATGGGAATATTTATATAGGAGAAGAAAATTTTTCTAATCCAGTACAGGTGACAATAAGACTCATTTTAACTATTATAAAAACTGTCATAATATTTATTATTCCTGATCACTTAATAATTATCACGTCTTCAAGTTTGGGAGGGGGAAGGGGCGGTCATCTTATGTAACAAAATACTTATTAAGAAAACAATGAAAGGTTCTTAAATCTACATGTTATGACCTTAGTTCATCTTTACTTGGTATCATTTTATAACTAAATACTGAGAAATAAGGTCGAAAATTGGATGAAAATGAAAACATATTTTCAATACGGCTGAAATTCGTAAAATGTATGCAGGTATGCCGAAGTCAACTGTATCTTGTTAGCCTACATGATATTATACGAATTTCGCCCTTAAAATACTACAAGTTTAGGTATCTATTTGTCTGACTTTTATAAGTACATAATCACTTACAAACTATTCCTAAATCTAATAATATGCTTTGGATTGACATTACAAAAATTAAAAATATAGATGCCGCATAATTTTTTCCGAACAGATCTAATAAAAAAAAAACTTAATAATTAAAAAAAAACAATTCGATCACATTCCGGCAAGATTCCACTCGCGAACCATTTATAACAATATTGCACTAATATATAACAAATATTCGTTTAAAAAAAGGTAAAATGATATGCTGATACTTAGCCTAAGATATAAATATACCCGAAAATCCAATAAAATTTTAAATAAAATATTTTTTTATACATTTTCGCTGTCTTTTGTGATGTTCGGGCTAGCAGAATGTGTGAAATGAGCAATTAGTAGGTAGGTACGTAAAATTAAACCTATGTTATTTTAATTGTCCAAAGCGTAGATAAGATACGCAATGAATACCTTTAAAAATAATTTTATTGATATTTATGATTTAATTGAAATATTCACACTTCTTCCACTGTCTCTATAATAATAAGATGTTTAAAATTAATGTCAAAAAATATTATAATAAATCACTCTATGAACGATCCAATGTTCAGATCAAAAGGTGCCGATCCATGCGTCATGTTCGTGAACGGGCGCCATCAGTTGGGATTGGTCATAACTTAGCTGCCTCGGCCTGTTTTTGTATTTTTTTTTAATTGTTTGTTACTCTAGACGCTTTTACGTGAACGTGTTTTTACATCGTTCTCACATATATGTATTTTTCAACAAGAATGATGTTACCAAAAACTTGTAATTAAAACTGATGGAAAAGAGTGTCTGTGGAGTTTCTTGCAAATTCTTCTCCATTGAGACCCTTGCGAATTTGCAACAAGTTATTTTTATTTTGTGACGATTAAAACTACCTCTACGGTTTATTTGATAATAAACTATTTGATTTAAATATTTGATTTATATCATACATACACAACATCACGCTTGTATCCCTCGAAGGGTTAGGCAGACTTGCACAAGTCCAGACTCTATCTAGGATTTCTCAATGAAATCCTCGACTCGGGAATCGAACCCAGGACCTCATGCTCAGCAGTAGCGCTCGAGACCACTGGACCAACGCTTGCAACCGGTTACTCATTGTAAGAACCGGTTTTTTATCTATGTTTTTTGTTCGGAGCCTGTAAACCCTAATTAACCGGTTTAGGTTTAGCGCTCCTGAAACCGAATCGTTTTTGTACTTCAGCACGGTTGCATATTGAAGGTAGGCGACAAAAACCGTTCACAACCGGTTAATTCTATAAAACCTATTTACGAACTTTTGTTGCCTAAAATCATTTAATTGTGGTTAAAGGTATAACAAAACCGAAAGAAAAGTTTCTTAGTTTACCGGTTCAAATTATTTTCCGGTTGCCCAGCTTTGTCACTGGACAAACAAGGCACTGCAGTGTGTGTGTGAGATTAATATTAATTAAATCATAAACACCAATCTTACAAGACTTAAAATAAAAAAGAAGCTGCCACATAAAAAAACCTATCAAACATTTTGGCTCATAGCAATTTTGGTTTACATATTCGGTGAGACATATTCAATGTATGCGTCAGTCTTCGATGAGTGATGATGAGCAAATAATATAAAACTAAGTACTTGTTAGACTTCGGGGGAATTCGGTCAGCCGAACTTTTCCGAAAGGTTAAGGCGTTTGAAAACGGTGCGATATTACGCTTGGCAAGTAAAAAGTCAATCCACGGCCATTCTAGCAATTCGTAAAAAAATGTGAACATGTTACTGAGCATCGACTTTCTTTGCTGACAGTATCCAAGCATAAGACAGGGTGATTTCATTTTATTTCGGTGTAATATTATAAAGAGGTTTTTTTTTTTTTTTTTGCATTTTTGTATTTAATGAATAAACTTAAAACTACTGGACAGATTTCAAAAATTCTTTCACCGTTGGGAAGCTACACTATCCCCGGGTGACATAGGCTACTTTTTATCCCTGTGTTCCTAAGGGAACAGGAACTACGCGGGTGAAACCGCGAGGCGTCCGCTAGTTATTTATATGTTACAGCATGATTCTAACCTTTGTGAGAGCGGAAGTCTACGCTGGATTCGGAACCTGCAAGCTATGTCCACACTGTGCCCTTTCATCTTCAACTTTCATTTGTCGCATTCAAAATGCTCGAATAACGCATGCCCTTGATGAACGAAAAAGGGAACAGTATGCACACAGCTTATGAGAGATCTGTCAAGCTCACCCAAAACAGCAAATTGCAAAAAAAATGCCTTTAAGATTGCCTTTTTACTTCCCCAAAGAAATTAGTCTTAGCCATAAAAAGAAATGCATCAATAATACTTAAAAGAAGCTGTTATGGTCATAATTATTGTAAAAAAAAGAAATTAAAAATACTGTAGCAAAACCTAGAAATGCGAATGTTAGCTCTTAGCTGCCATTTTGTCAATGTGTTCTTTATTTAAATGCAAAGGAATGTTACAGGTTTAAAAAGGCTTAATTTTTTAGCATGCAATGGGAATTAAAATAAGAATAATTTTTGATTAGTTATTTTAGTATAGATCGTAAAAAGCGGTATATTGGTAGAATAGCTCTGGTGCATGTTAAAATAAGGACCTCACATATTTTGTTAAAATAATTTCGTTTGTTACAAGTATGGATGTTTTACTTATCGAGTAAAAAATTAAAAAAATTAAAACTAAAAATATTTGCTAAAGGAAAACAACATTCATTTGTTTGTCCCAGATATGAAACCTAAGGACCTTACCATCGGTAGTCACACAAGAGATCCACAAAGATGTTTAAATAGCCAATTCGTCAAATAGTTTAGGAGCTAGTAATTCGTAATCAGTCAAAAAATTGAATAGCTGTCATGTAAAAAATTGAAATATTTTTTACTAAACTTTACTCACAAAATTGAGAATAGAATAGAAAATATTTAGTAAAAGAGAATGATAGTAAAAAGAACAATAAAAAATGACGCTGAGCGTACCGAAAAGATAACCAACTCAGCATTTGCTGGGCGTCAGACACCCAGCGTAAGTTTTCAGTTGGCACCCACAGAATATTGTTGAAAATCAATCTGGGAGTCTTTAAGTCAAGAGTGAATAAGTTACTTCTTGGTAAGCGTGCCTCATCGTCGCTTACCATCAGGTGAGATATTGTTCAAACGCGATCCTATCATCGGTAATTTAAAAAAAAAGTTATGAAACATCCATACTTATACCAAACGTACCAATAGTATAATTTATAATACAAATAAGTAAGACAAAGGGAAGGGAAGTATCAATTGACATGTTTGTACAATATATTGGAAGGAATTGACGCATGGAAGACAGGAAAGGAATAATATGTAAAATAATAGACGTCATTAGTCATAGTATATGTAAGTAAGCGCTTTTAGTACAAAGATGGTCAGAATTGGTTTTAGTGACATTATTCTTCGGGTGGGTAGTTGGAAAAATATTTAAAAAAAACTGTAAAATAACGCCGGTTGGAGACCAACAGCTAAGTTAAATCGACCATACAAATGACTGTAAATTGGATAAAAGTGTCCAAGTAGCTATTGTGACATTCACCAATCAGAAGTTAGTATGGCACAAAGGCATGTAAGCAATGTGTATATACAGGGTGGGCACAACATTTGGGGTTATCAAAACAAAAAAAAATTGTGGCCTTCCTTAAATATCGCCCTGTTTCGTTTGATCCGCGATTTTTAGCCCATCCTGTTTAATTTAGTTTAGGTTAAGCTGAGGTAATATTTCAAACTTACACAGTTTAGTTTACATAGCATGCTTATGTATAAAATTTACCTCAGGTTAGGCGAGCTAAGCAAATAACTTAGCTTTGGGCCTGCAACCGGCTTAGCTTTTTTTTAACAAGTTTTTTTTTTTTACTACTGAGTAGCAAACAATTAGAAATTGATGTTTTTTTAAGAAAAAATAAAGGCAGTGCCAACGACACGAAGAAAAAGAAGAAATAAAAAATCCACCCAAAAAAAAAACGTCCACCAATCGCAGCTTTAAGTAGGAGCATAGTATTGCAGTTAGTAAAATCCTTCGACACTTACAAGATAAAATTTAAAACGAATTTCATAGCTCTTGGACTAGACACAGTAAGCGGATCGCGTCCTTAAAGTATATGTACAGACATATAAATAATTTTCTCTACTAAACAATCATTGACATATTCGGTACATATTACAGTTATATATGTACTTACTGGCGTCCTAGTAGTCTTACTAACGGTAAAGTAGTATGGTATGTGTAGAACCAATATTTATATAAATAATTAATTAAAATTGAAGTCATTAAAAATGAGTGTTTTTGTAAAGGATCAATATTGAGTTTTCGCTCATCGTCAATTTAGTTAATTTATTCAATAGCAAATAGATTAGTTGCTGGCTAACTTTTAATGGTTTCATAACATTTTAAATTTATTTGGTTTTCTAAAATCAACTTTGAGAACAAAAGCACAAAGTCGAAATTAGCAGAAATTGCAACGAACTCGTTTGCAAAACTACAAAAAATATGTATTTGTTGTTCTAAAATTTACTTTGACTTCATACGCACAAAGCTAAAACTAGCATAAGTTGCAAGTAGCCCGTTGGTAAGAAAACAAAAACACCAGCCTGTACATTCACATAATTTTTAAATACAAAACTAAAGTCCATACATTCAACATCTCGCCATAAAAATAAATTTATTTAGGATTACGATAATATAGAAAATCCATCATCATGGGCTGAATTTGATAAATCACCCATAAATTTAAAGAGCATGGCAATCAGTTCATTTGCGTCAAAAATCAATTTGATATAAGCCTAATTGCATTATGCTTGTAATTTTGCTAAATGCGGACTGTGTGACTGTCATTTATTTATTTTCATGCCTTGTGACCACTTATTCAAATTACAAGCATGGTACAAACCAGACTTTCCAGCACTTTTAGTGACACCAAAACATTTCAATATTGTTATTGTTTAAGTACAAACTCACCATCGCATCGTGGGACAATACAAATCTCATGAATTTATCGACATATTTTGATAAAACCTGTGAGGCCGTCTACACATCTCTCAGCAGAAAATAAACATCAACTAAAATCCCAAATAAACAGCTGAACATTTTTCCTAGCCAAAACAGCTGAACATCTGCTGATTTCCTAGGCAAAACAGCCAGTCTATTATGTAAACATCTCACCGTAAAAACTTAGGTGAAGTAAGTTTGAATTGAACTGCCATTCCATTATGATTGGGTTGCATACTTACTTCATATTCAGTGTGCTTATTCCGAGTTTTTTAACGTACTCACTCGTGATAACGTAAACGATTTCTTATGTCAAAATGTTTTAAAAAAAACGAGGTTTCTTCTAACCGTCACCAGACGGCGCTTATCCAGTTTCAATACAAATTGACGTTGAGCGTGAGTAAAAACCCGCACTAAGGCCCTCAGTTCACCTAAGTTTTCACGGTGAGCTCTTTGCAGAATAGACTGGGTGATTTCCTAGTCAAAACAGCTGAACATCAAATTATTTCCTAGTCAAAACAGCCAAACATCAACTGATTTCCTAGCCACAATGCTTTGAACTATGAACGAATGATTTAAGACCAGTGTAGACAGGTATACAATAGGATAACGACTATGTAGTATGTGTACAGTATATAATATAGTTATGGTACATACTCGTATGTTAGTGATGTAGCTATGTGCGCGGGTAGTAGTGGCCTGTGCGCGCGGGCAGCGGGGGCGGCGTGTCCTGAAATGGGTTTTTAAAATATTATTATAATTTATATTATACAAGGTTTTTTTTTATATCCCGTAACTCTAGGGTATGAATGAGATCATATCAAAGAATCAACTGGCATATGAATTATTTTTCTATAATTATGTTTTTTTTACTTTGATACAATTTTATATTGAAATAAATTAGCTTCGATTTATGATATCTTCGAAACTATGCATGTTTGAAAACTATTCTCTAGGACTTTTTGTATTATTTTTACTTATAGAATATAACTCTCGGATAGGATGGATATAAAAAAAACACCATGTATAAATATTATTACTATTACCTACCGTCGATAAAGACTGGTTGCAAATAGCCCTATATAAAGAGAAGTGGATGGAGAGTAGATAGCATTTGAAGACTTCTCGGCAAAACAATTAGTGTCAAAAAAAAAAAAAAAACTAGAAAAACTATTTTAGAATAGAGTAGAATTTAAAAAAAACCAGCCAAGTGCGAGTCGGACTCACGCACGAAGGGTTCCGTACCATTATCGCAAAAAACGGCAAAAAGACACCTTTATTGTATGGAAGCCCCACTTAAATATTGATATCATTCTGTTTTTAGAATTTGTTTTTATAGCGGCAAAAGAAATACATCATCTGTGAAAATTTCTACTGTCTAGCTATCACGGTTCATGAGATACAGCCTGGTGACAGACAGACAGATAGACGGACAGTGGAGTCTTAGTAATAGAGTCCCGTTTTTACCCTTTGGGTACGGAACCCTTAAAATAGAAGATACCAAGAAGTCAACAGATGGCATCAAAAACTCAACTTCGGTAAAAAATATATATAAATATTCATTGTTTCCCCCGCGGATTCTACAATAATAAAAAATAAAAATTTCTTTGCACTCTCATTTTCACAACACTTTATTATTTATAGACAACGAGAAGCAAATCATTCAATATTTTCATATCCTAGCCTTTTTTCTACCAGGAAGTTTTTCTACGAAAATTTTCCATCTAAACATGATTATAATAAAATTGTTAAAAATAAAATTACATATAAAATACAGCGGGAAAATAAAAGAAAAGCAAAATAAAACAAACCTCAAGCAAGCTTACGATCGCATTTCGACACTGGGTGTGATGTTCTGAAATAAAAGAGAGTGCTACTAATTGCAAAACAAAAATAATTTAAGCAAAACAACATCATAATAATTGTGTGATAGCAAAGAAGTGTGCACAGCAATGTAGATTTCGACCTTCTGTTTCTGTGAGACGATGAGGTCCAATACCTGTAGCACAATTCTGTCAAAATCTCATAGTGCTAACACACGTCCGGATTTGGTACGGCCGGACCACGGATTTGTGGGCGGAGTTAGACCGCCCGTACCATATCCGAGCGAGTGTAGAGTGGTCCGCCGGGCATTATTATTCCGTCTCTGCCCGCTTTTTTTTAATTTGTGATGCGTTGGTCCGCTTGTTTTCACATCCGATATGGTCTGGTCCGTACCAAAACCGGACGTGTGTACGGTTGTCAGCTGGTTAGGCCGTACCAACTACGACCAGCGTTGAAAAAGTCCCCGATTTATGGGAGATTTACTGATTTTGGTTATTGTCTCCCCGATATTTTTACATTAAAATTAGTCATAAATAAAAATGGAAAATAATGTTCTAAATACGGCAACACTAGGATGTGTGGGCGGAGTTAGACCGGCCGTACCATATCCGAGTGTGTGTAAGCGAGAACGGATTTGTGGGCGGAGTTAGTCCGGCCGTACCAAATCCGGATATTTGTTAGCACTATCATCGTGAAAACGAGGTGAAGTAAACATTAAGTGAGCTTTTAATTTGACCAATCGAGGTGGAATCACTTTACTCCGTCTAAGTTTTCACGGTAAGACGTTTACAGAATAGACTGGTTGGTCACCTTGTGATGATGTTGCCACTACAGAAACAGGAGGACTAAATGAACATAAAATCGAGGTCACCTACAAATGCTACTAGCACTAAATACTCCTAAAGATGAAATGCATCCATTCACAGTTATTCCTCTTACACTAGTCGGAGTTGCAACCTCCCAGCAACCTTATTAGCACAAGTGTAAGTATTAAGGACCACGTGATTTTGACAGTGATGCCAAATCAAAGGTAAAATAAAATTATATGCTTTTTTTTATAGTAGCTCTTTTCGTATTCTTCTCAGCAAACTCTTTCATTTGATATCCATTTAATGGCAGTGCACAAAAAATAACTAGTCCGCCATCTTGGGCCGTCCGCCATATTGGATTTAAAATAACGTCACTTAGCTCATTGTCATCCAAACTAAACGTGTATGCAAAATTTCATCGTAATCAGTGGAGTGCTTTAAAATTCAGTTGCACCATTTGACCCGAACACACATACATACATTGCAAGTTAAAAACTAAAAGCTTGTAATAACTGTGAACGGACAGTGTATGTATTAATATTTTCATTAAATCTCTTCTTCTATATTTACCTGTACGTTGTTGTCGTGTAGATAGTGCCGCGGAGGCTGCGGCCGTGGCATCGGCTCGTCGCTATCATCGTCCTCCTCGAAATCTGATAACAGTTCACAGCCAACATCATTTAGGTACCTATAGCGACCTAGGTTGTGCATTCAAAGCATCTACAAGATTGATTTTGATCACCTGGGGGTATTTAATTAAAGGATGAACGGGTTCCTTCTAGGCAAGCGTGCTTCACCGTTGACCACATCATCGCTTTCCATCAGGTCAAATAGTGATCAAATGCAAGCCAATCAATAATTTAAAAAAAGTCTCTATATTGGAATGGCTGCCGAGTGAGGCATCAGAAAGGTCTCCATTGGCTGCAGATATGCCGAACCGGCTAATGCCATATGATGCTTTATTAAAGCTAAACCTTCCAAACGGAGCAAAGAAAATGCTTCGACCATGGTTAACAATAAAAATTCTAAATAATAGCCAAGAGCCTCGACGAACATCTGAGGAGGCTCTCGTTGGGCAGCTGGATCAAGGGCTTGATCCAGAAAGCGGTACTCCTGGACACGGCGCGTATCGTTAGGAAGTTCCTCTCTCAGGAGCCCTGACCATCGGTAGCTTGGAGCCTGTTCCAGATACCGGTTGGCTACTACTTTTATATATATATAATTTATTTTTATAGGCTTGTATTTAAACATTTTAAGGGTATGTACATTAATTGAATAAAGGAAATTAAAAATGTTAAAACATTTACTATCAAATGTAAATAATATGTACCAATATCATGCATTTTTAGACATACAACCTCAATGATATTCAAATAAACAGATATGTTATAAGCGCGCGCATTGTGAAGACTCGAATAGTAGACAATTGTATGATTTAGTCTTTAGTTTATGTCACGCATGGCGAAGAGCGATACGCTTTGTTGAAAAAAAAACAAAATTAAAAAAATGCCATCGTGTGTATTTAGAAAGTGTACCAATTATAATACCAAATTACATAAAACAGAAGGGATCTCATACCATATGTAAATACGCAATACACCTCAATTTACTAATTTATTTCAATTTTTTTCCTAATTTTCTGATATTTGGAGGTTACAAAAAGAAAAAACATTGGTTGTCAGAATAATGTTTGTTTACATTCACACGCAAGTGACAAACACTAGCTGTCTCTTTTTTTCTTGTTTGTTATATCAAGCCATCCCTTTCGACATTGTAGTGAAATGTCAGATGAATGAAAAGTGTGTATGTGTGCTGCCGCTGCTGCGCGGAACACTTTTTTCAATTGTTTTGTGAGTGTATAACGTATCTGTTTATTTGAATATCATTGTACAACCTATTTAAAGTCGAATACTTATATATAAGAAATAAGTTTATTTACAACAGGATGCAGATGAAATTTGCAGTCAAATCATTTAATTTGGCGCAATAAATGCTTAAGCGCATAACTATTAGAGATGAAACGGCTATCCGGTAACTTCCAAGTATCCGGCCTATCCGGCACCTAAACACTATCCGGCCGGATACCGCCTTTAAAAAAAAAGGTAATTACTTTTATTTATATCACTCAACAAATACAAACACACACATAAAATTCACAAAATTTTCATTCTACATTTTTTTTTTCTTTTTCACTTGAAACTGCCATCAGTCGGTAGCGACTATAAACAGTTCGGTTGTATTTCATTCTACAACTTAGAAAAATAATTAGTACTCACACTGCACTAAGAATGAACACTAATTTCTCTGCATTATGAGTTAACATGAAGTTTTGCTTGTCTTCATAAACAATAGGCCAGCTTCCGAAAACGTTAAAAACGTTAAATCTTTTTATTAGAATTATAAACATACTTGAAATAACAAAAGCGCGTATTTTAATAACATCAAACGATCGTGTATGCAATCAGTTCAACAATTCTAAAACAATTGGTAACATCGCTTATGAAAGAAAATTCCCGAATCGGATCGAGTCCGCCCAATCGTTCTTGCGCCACCTACGCTAGCTCGCTTCTTGCGATGCACTAAAACGGCAATGCTCCGAAGGACATCCGGCGGCTGGATATCCGTCTATTCGGCAACAAGATGGAAACAGCTTTCCGTTTCATCTCTAATAAATATGCTAAGTTACTATTTCATTCTGGTAAAAAGTGTGCTTTCTAAAATTTTGGCAGCAAACCCCTAATATGTAGTATTACAGATCTATCTTATTAGTACAGGCGTTACCGACGTATCCGCGTGTAAGCTACCTATGGACATACATATGTCCTGAGAAAAGTACTAAGTCTAGTACAAAAATAATAATAATGTAAATCATAATAATTCTAAATAATATTTGAATATAAAGCCGATACTAAGATATAGCTTATTTACTGCTGCATATAATAATATGTATGTAATGCAAGGCATATAATTTGATTTTATTTAGTTCTTCAAATACCTTTCTTCCGACGATTTCATCAATAAGTTTGATGTCAAGCAAAGCTGCTTAGCGGCAGAAAAAGATATGGCGGAGACTTACATCATGAGCCAAGGCATTTCAAATACAAACCACAATAACACAACACTAAAAAGGGAGCCGAGCAGTGTAGATTAAAAAGAAAACACAAACTAAAAAGGTGCGTCCTACTCTACGGGTGGGTAGTCTATGTCCAAAGAAAACTTACCTCTTTGCTTTCTGCTGTCCCCCTTTACGGTATCCTCCGTATCAGAGCCCTCTGCAAAACATGGATAGTTGTAACATCTACTTAGGAAACGGTGCAGGAAATAAATCGTTACCTATGTATCTGCTAGTTATTTTAATACGGAGCAGTTGCGATTGACTTATCTTATCTTATCTTGTGGAGGGGCCGAGAAATGACTCGGACACTTCGACCCATTGGGATCTATTGTGGTCCCCAATCTCGTTGAAAACTCTTGTCATTAATTTTATAAGGAGACTAGGAGATATGAGCCTATAGTCTTCTGGTCTTGGATATCCAATCCCTAGGAGACTCATTCGCTAACCAGCCAGTGCATCGCATGTGCACAGAAGGTGCTCCATGCGTTCCGTATGTTCCCCACATAACCTGCACATGGGTGTCGCGGTTAGACCCATCTTCATGAGCATGTCGTTGGTTCCCAAGTGCCCAGTAATATTAACGCATCTTTGGGCGGAAATAAATACCATAAGAAGAAGGAAATTTGCAAAACGGCCTCCATATAGGGATAGATTAGTAGTTCAATAATGCAAATAATTTTATTTTGTAAATTTACATTTAGTAGTTTTTTCATGACATTTAGACTCCCAAAGGTCTGTTTTTAAAATTTCGCGCGCTAGTTTTCCTCCTAAATCATCCATCTCGCTACTAATTTGCAAAAGTGCTAATTCGTACGAGAACTAGCTTCTTACTGCTCATCACAGCATCTATCTCTTTCGCACGTGTTGTCGGAAGAGATAGCATGCATTTTAACCCCGCGCACAAAATAGTTCATGCCGTCGACTAGGGGAACCTTAATTACTATTATATCTTATTTTTATTTTTGATACGTTTATTGTATGGTATTGTGATTAATATACATTAATAATATACTATGTTACTCGGAATATATTGATGATTATAAATTTGACAATCTCGGGACCCTGGGGTCCAGGTTTTTGAAAGGCGTGCGAGGGGCCGAAGCCAACTCGCAGAGGCATTTTTACGCACGTCTCAGGAAATGTGACACCAACCGACGATTATCCCTATATGCACTGCGCAACTGCACCCAAGGGCAATCCAAGGTTGGTGCAGGACTCTTGCAAAATATGGGCTTTGGTTGCTTTAGTGGATCTATTGCTTAAAACTATAGGAGGAGTACTGTTGATTATTATTATTAAAAAGTAAATCTCTGGAGAAAAGAACGTGCAATATAAAATGTTAGAACTTTTAAAAACTAAAAGTAATTCTGTTTCCTTCCCACATGAACTGTCAATCGCAACTGTCAAGCCCGAACCATAAGATAAACTTGAAGAAACAAACAAGCATGCCCAATGCCTCATAACATATCGATATTCCAAAGTCAACTATTTATCAAATCACATAAGAATGTTGAAATATACGGAACTTTCACAATGTCACCTCCTTAACCTTTTGTTGACAGCACTCAGGAAACGCTTATAACTGTACCTAATATTCATATTTATTCATAGTCGCTATGGAGTATTCGTAGAACAGAGGTTCCCCAATTTTTTTGTTACGCCCCCCTACTACGAAAAAATAAAAATACCCATTAGTATTTGTGTTTGTATTTGGATAACAAACAGTCATCATACAAAAATTCTTAAGTTGGTGAAGAGGAAGGAAAATATTAAGAATGGAAGAGTAGAGGTTGTTTTGACGCAAGATTACTGTTACCCCACATATTGATGCTTATGACGTTGAAGAGAAAAAAGTGCACATGATCATAGATCTTTAGCAATATTAAGCTTGCAACGAATGTGGATAGAACATCCACCCGCCACGTGGACTCGCGCCCACTAGTTTAAAAATCACTGTCCTAGAAGATTTGAGCCAGGTCCTATTTTGATCTTTATTAAGGGATCTCTATTTTTTTTTACAGTTATACGTGAATCTTGAAGTGTTCAAGAGTTTGTGGCGAATTTTGATGCTTTTGGGATGACAGTAATTTAGAATTTAACTAATAGTTTCTTCATTCTTCCTCAAATCATATTAAAAGTCATTCGTATTGAAATTCGGCTAAGAATCAACACTATTTGAACGTCCAAAATGTTATAAGACAGTCCCCCAAAACGCCCGCCCGTTCCATCTTCCTAGTATTTTGCGACACTATAACATTTATTAATTTAATAAAGAAAATAATAAATTCCCTATTACTTTATAAATATAATAAAGTAATAGGGATATTGCCTGGGTAGAAACATGATAATTCTATTATGTCCATCAGTGAGACTATCAAATAATATTGGACCCGTATTTTTTGCTTCATTAAATAAATAAAAATTGACAAAGATACTTGCATCAAAGTTCAGGAGTGGGGGCTTGCTTCCTCAGTATAAATTGTAGCACACCGTGACGTCACAAGATATTACAACGCACTGTACCGTCGTTTTTTTTTTGTTTACGTGGCAAAAGAAAAATGCATGTCCAATATTTTTAGGTTATCTATCTGACGGACTAAATAGATATTTTTTGTCAACATCCCTATTAGTAACTCTTCAATGATGATGAAACTGAATTGAAAACCTCACATCGTTATTGTCAACAGCCAAAGGCCAGGATGGTGACACTACAAAAGGTCCTTCAAAATCGTGTCCCTTACTAACCAGAGTTGAGTTCCCGTACAAGCGTGGACATCGCGTTGGTGACCGAATCCGCGGCATACAGCAGGTCGCTGCGCAGACTACGGTTGTCTATGCCCACTGACGGACAGACACATTGTTAGTAATGTTGCGCTATATGGGGTGTTAGTTACAAAGAAAAAAAGACAATTTGCACCCAGCCCACATAAAATAAAACAGAAAATCCACTTAAAAACAAAAAGTAATTATATTTCGAAATACCTTTTTTTTCTCAAGACAATGCACATAGATACCAATGAGTTATTATCATACTTAAGAGTCTTAAAAGAATACAAGCTAGTTCAGGTACCCAATTATTTGCCCTAAACAGTTACATTCGAATTTTAATTTGCTCAGCTCCCTTCCATATATAGTATATAGCTTTAATAGTGCTAACACACATCCGATTTGGTACGGCCGGACCACGGATTTGTGGGCGGAGTTAGTCCGGCCGTACCATATCCGAGCGAGTGTAGAGTGTTCCGCCAGACATTATTTTTATTAATTGAGTCCGACTCGGTCCGCTTGTTTTCACATCGGATATGGTCTTCTCCCTACCAAATCCGGACGTGTGTACGGTTGTCGGCTGGTTGGGCCGTACCAACTACGACCAGCGTTGAAAAAGTCCCCGATTTATGGGAGATCTACTGATTTTGGTTATAGTCTTGCGATATTTTTACATACAACTAAATTATAAATAATGTTCTAAATACGGCAACACTAGGAGCGGAGTTAGTCCGGCCGTACCATATCCCAGCGTGTGTAAGCGTGAACGGATTTGTGGGCGGAGTTAGTCCGGCCGTACCAAATCCGGACGTGTGTTAGCACTACAAGATCTGGCGATAAAATTACGGCTTAATTCTGCCTTAAACCCAACAAGATACAAGCGAAGCCTAAAAGAAATTACAGAAGCCGAAATATAGGAAGCGTAAAGCACATGTTTTAGATAATTTTCTGATCTATCAACTTCAATTCCTCTTCATATAAGATGTAATTTGTTTTGTCAATTCACTAACAATATCCCCTTTGTAAATATTGGTTTAGAGTCCCAATAAAACTTATCTAAGTAGTTCAAATTTATTAGTTAGGATACCTAATACATAAAATGTTAGTGTAATATGACCGAACTATGTTTAATATGAGTTATTATTTACTTGTACTATGAAATCAAGACACCCACTAAAAGGTTGACGTAATAAAATACAACGGATCTTTGTGTCTCTTAATTGGCTGCAAGAATCTGCGCAGTAGCTATATTTGTGTCAATTTTGGAGGTGAATACAGCATTGTATAACTGTCTCTTTCACTCGCTTAGTTTTGTCGCATCATCCTATCTCGCTAACTCTATGCAGTATGTTCGATGACAAACTGTTTCTTGCACAATGGTTGGTAGAGCGAACTTCAGAGACACAAAGATCCGCTGTGACTATTATACATTCAATGAGTCATTAAAAAAAAAAGATAGGGACTGTCATACTTACTGGTCGTGGGTCGTTGATTTTGATGAAAGTTCCTGCCATCACCCATGCTTTCCATACCTACGAAAATCAATTCATATAATAAATCTGTAGAAAATTCGTTTTTGTTCATCGAAAATATTGGCAAAAATAAATAGCTAGGGTGTTATGGTTGCCATGTTCAATCATTCTTCCATACAAATGTAGTCTGGCGATTACTCCACTGTTTAACGAAGTTCAAAATAAAAGATGATATCAATTTGAAAGTTATGAGCGTAGAAAGTTCCATATTTCAACACTAATTTTAACGCATCTTTGGGCGCTAATAAATACCATAAGAAGAAGGCAAACTGCTAAACAGTCACTATTCAGGGATAATTCAACAATGCAAAAAAACTTTTTTATCAGATACATTTAGTATCTTTTTCATGATATCCATACTCCCAAAGGTCTGTTTATAAAATTTCGCGCGGCCGTTTTCGTTCTAAATCATCATCCATTTCGCTACAAATTTGCAAAAGTGTGTATTACGCAAACTGGCTTCTTACTGCTTACTTCATCACAGCATCTATCTCTTTCGCACATGTAGTCGGATGAGATAGCATGCATTTTAACGCCGCGCACAAAATAGTTCGTGCCGTCGACTAGGGCAACCTTAAAGGATAACAGCTAACATAACCCATTTTTTTTTTGTTCTTTATAGGCTCGCGCTTGACCACTATCTCGCCTGATGGTAAGTGATGATGTGGTCGACGGTGAAGCACGCTTGCCTAGAAGTAACCTATTCACTCTTGACTTAAAGACCCCTAGATTGTAGCTATCGGGAAACACAGACTCTGGCAGGGAATTCCACTACTTAGCTGTACGCATTACCAGCAATTTTGTCTATTTGTCTGTTTAGTTGTGCACGCATCACGTAAAATGTACGAAACCAATGTAGAGAACTTTTATAAATAAAGTATTATTGAATTTTTGTTTCATCGCAATCGGTTCACTCTATCAAAAGTTAGATGAATTTAAAGTGTGCAAGAAGTAATATATCAATCAACACACGCAGTTCAGATACTTGGACAGTTGAACTCCATATTAGATAGATGGCGTTGTGCATTTGAAGTCATTTTATGGAAGGCGGTGTTAAGATTCACCGCGGCAGAATGACCATAGAAAATAATTGTGTAGATAGGTATGCCCTGGGGGTTACCATCGACCGGAGGCTTAACATGGGAGGCCATGTAAAACAGGTCGTCGCTAAGGCTAGAGTGGTGCGCGCAATGCTCAAGCCAGTGCTCTCGTCCCGACTCCCGATACGCACGAAAACTGAGCGTATATAAAACCTATATACGCTCAGTAATAACATACGCCGCTCCTGCGTGGTACATCCTCACTAGCGAGACCAATAAGAAACGTATCCGTGCGCAGCAAAACTAGACACTGCGCCGGATAACGGATGCCCCTCGCTACGTGAGGACTGATGTCATCACACGGGATCTGGGGACTGAGAGCCTGGATAGCTTCTGCGCCCGCCTCTCAACCAATATGTTCGCGCGTGCCGACGCATCTGCTTATCCGCATATAAAACAGATAGCGTGACGTAACCATGGCACGCGCACCCGCCGGTCCCCGCCGCTTTCCGCGCGATCTGTGCGACACATAGGCCCCGCCCATGCTCCCCCCAACACCTCCCCCGCAGCCTCATTACCGGATTGACGCTTGAGCGAGCCGCACATCACAACACGCGCCTCGTTCATACAATAATACTCTACTGTTTACATACACACGGTGTATATAGTGTTCTAAGTTAATATAGGCACTATGTACACCGTAAGTCACACAAACATGAGTCCAAATTCGATTAAACTCGCGTAACAAGTATAAGCCGCGCGCGGTGCGTGCTTCGTTACAGACATGAACGGTGTTACACAATACAATACCGTTCAAACATACATAAACGGTCCCTTAGCCTGGGACGTAACCGGCTAGCTCTGGAAGCGTGTCAGGCGGGGACCTTACATCCACAGCTGGGCGCGCCAACATACTCGGCATCTAGTCGCTGACTATTTCTTGTGTGGCCTCTAGTGGTTAGCCACTAGTCTCACCGTGCAGGAATGTGTCGCCTAGGTGCCGTGAAAAACCGGCGCTGTAACACAGCGTCGCGGCGCTCCCACTGTACACAATGCAACCACACCACTGACAGGCAGTGTATACACGCCTGCCACCTGCCAAACGCCAAGAAAGGCAAATAAAATTGAATTGTGCCCGTTGTAATGGGCACACAATGAAACCGCGGGGGAAAGGCCATGCCTAAGTTCCGCTCGCCGCTCCCCAGACGGGATAGCAGCGATTATCTACACGTTAGATAGGTATGGTAGGTAGCAAGGTAAGTAGGGTGGGTAGGTAGGTAAGTAAGGTAGAGTAGGCAGTTGACGGGAGCGAAGCCGCTGGCACAGTTAGTATAAACATAAAAATTTGCATATCCCTTGCAGTTTCAAAGATGAATCGGTACAATATTGTATTACTTACCAAGACTGTGCGACATGTCAATCCGTTCTCTCTCTCCGAGCGACGGAGTTTGGGGAGCGCTTCGTACCGTTCCTCGCGGTTGTGGTTCCCTGCAAAAGTATTGAAGCAATATAATTTCTTTTGATTTGAGGTTCATTTAGTCTCCCAATTAAATATTGCCATGTCTAAGCAATGATGGCAAGAGCAGTGGTGGCCCAGTGGTATTGGCAAGTGGGTTCGAACCCAGGCAGGCACTTTACTTTGTGTAAATTATTTCTTCACCACAGCTCTCAAAAAGGAAAACATCGTGAGGAAACTGTCTGAAACTGTCATGTCCTAAAACCAAAAATTAGAAAGCATGTGACACCCACCAACACGCACCAGGCTCGTGTGGTGGATTACAGCCCATCCCCTCTCACAGAGAGGAGGCCTGTGTTCCAGCAGTGGGAACATTAATAGGCTGATGATGATGTCCAAGCATGGGATTTCTCTTCTTCATTTTAGCATGATGAGATTGTGGGTCTTCCAAGCCTGCACACAAATTCTATAATCTTGCTTGGCAGACAACGGTTGGCTTTTATTTCCGCTGGTAAGTCAAGAATGGAGGGTGGCCCTTTTTCCTTATGTCCGATCAGACCTTTGCGGCAACTACATTTAAAAGGAAGGATAGTTTTGTTTTTAGTGTCGCAGCTGATTCAAAAGTAATACCTCTCTGGAGCGCTGGGTTGTGGCTGCGTTCCTGGTAGTGGTGGACTCTTGGTAGAACGAGGTGAAGAGTTCGGTGTCGACCGGGGAGATGACTGCTGCGTCTGGAAAACAGAAAAACATAATTAGTTATAAAAGTTCGTTACTTGTACTTGTGGACGTTATATCCTGGCTTAGAATTCATAAGAATCAGACGTCGTCCTTCCTTATTGAAGCCACTTCTAGCTTTTATCTTCGTTCTTCTTCTTTTCGTGTGAGAATGTGGCCACCTCTGGTGTCGAAGTTAATTAAGCCGCTTCTGGAAACCCCACAAGCCTCTGACTTGGCTATCTCAGACTCATTAACTATAGAAGTCCAGGTTTCCTCACGATGTTTTCCTTCACCGTTGACTGTGATTTTCATGATAAACTTAGAAAGTACATACGAATTTGAAATAGTCACATTGGTAACTGCCCGGATTTTAACCCACGACCTCAAGCACGAGAGGGGAGGTCTTAGCCACTGGGCCTCCACGACATATGTTCGTTATGAATCCCTAAAAAAATACAGTATTCATGAAAATAGGGAGCGGCTCCTAGTAGTAGGTAGTTAGAATAGCTACCGTTACAAGCCCGACCTAGCCATGTTGGACTTTTACCTGTTACAATGTACACCAGCTTTTTTCTGTGCTACGCTAGCAAGGGCCCGCACATAAGCTTCTACGTTCTGCCGTTTTACAAGAGGTCACAGGGGAACGCCTGCAACCCCAGTGTTTCTCATCATATCATCATCTTCTTATCAGCCGAAAGACGTACACTGCTGGACATAGGCCACCCCCAAGCGTCACCACTTTGACCGGTCCCGTGCGTCCCGCAGCCTTCACCAGGTCATCGGTCCACCTGGTGGAAGGCCTTCCAACGCAACGTCTTCCGGTTCGCGGTCGCCACTCCAGAACGTTTCTGCCTCATCGGCCATCCGTTCTGCGTGCAATGTATCCTGCCCACTGCCACTTAAGTTTGGCAATTCTTCGGGCTATGTCGGTAACCCTCGTTCTTTTGCGAATCTCTTCATTTCTGATTCGATCACGCAAGGAAACTCCGAGCATAGCTCTCTCCATTGCCATTGCGTGACTGTAAGCTTTCTGATGAGGCCCATTGTAAGCGAGGTTTCTCAATCAGTCTCAATTATTGACAGAGGGACTGTACAAGCAGTGCTTAAGAGCGGACTCTAGTCAACAGGAATTTGAAAAATAGGTATTTGAAGAAACTATTGCCGTCGCGTCACCTCCAACCTCACCCCGTAAAGTGCGAAAGGGACAACTGCAGCTCAGGCTGATTTTACCTACAAAAACATTGACTAAAAGACGTTTCGTATTCTGCTGTTTTCTTCATGAAAACTGGTCTGATCTAAAAAATTCTTATATCAAAATTTAGAGGAAAAGTATATCTATGCTCCTATTATTTCCTTTTTTGTTAAAAGCTTATAAATTTTGTCTGAGTCTTCTGAACATGGCGGTAAAAACGGGCATTTTTTTCGGATTTTTGGATTGTCATATTTCTTTTAATGATTATGTTTTGGAAAAAAGGAAATGATACAGGCACGTATTAATTAGACCTAGATTTTATGGAAAAAAATCATTGCTCTAGAGGCATTATCCACAAAGAAAACAGCAGAATGTGTTTGTATGGAAAAGTCTCACTAGAGTCCCCTCTTAATACGATATGTATTGTTTTGATATCATGGGGACGTGGACACGTGCCATTTCATATTGAAGATCGATTGTCACACTATATAAATTTAGTTACGTTCCCAACCGAACAAATAGTAATTAATGTCATTAATTTTAATCTTATAATTCTACGGATTTAACCGGCAAATTTTTGTGTATTGTTACATATAATATAAATGAGAATTATTATTGTTATTCAATCGTGATAATGAAGAGGTTCATAGTGGTATCATTGGTCTGTTTCTTCTGGGCGGTGTCGGCAGGTCCTGCTGAGAACCCGGATGAATGCAAGCGGCAGGCATATGTAGACGTCGTGAATTGTGTTAAACATGGTTTCAATAACGGTAAGTTATATCAGTAACTAGCGACCCGCCCCGGCTTTGCCCGTGACAGATTGTACACGTACATAGTTTAAAAGATCTAAGCGTACAGATGCAGACAGGAGGCATGTACCTTGTTTTTACCCGACTGCCGAAGGAGGGTAATGTGTTTATCAGTCTATGTGTGTATGTATGTATGTTTATTCCTATGTGGCGTTCTAGAGACCAAACGCGTTGGCCGATTTTGATGATTCTTACGTCAATCGATTCGTCTTAACCCTGCAAGTGCCACTGGCTATATTAAAATTGGACAATAGAAAACTGGCGGATTTTGGGTGCCATATTGTGGGGGCCCAAATTTTTTTTTTCTTCCAAACCCATCGTGTGGGTTATTAAAATAAAGGGTTTTAAGAGGTGATCTCAAAAAAAAACATGTTTAAATGTACCTAATACTAAAAAAAATAACCAAAAAGTTATTAAATAAAAAAGGTAATTAATAAAATCAAAAAGCCCGACTGCTTACAAAGTGAACTAAAAAGACGTAAACAGGAAGAAAATCATGCTGTGCAGTCGGAGGATATATCTGGTTTTGCTCAGCCAGCACGCGACCAAGTATCCTCCGACTTCTTTCTTCTTGTTTACGGGTCTTTCTCTGGAACGCCATATAGGAACAAACATACATACATACATACATACTTACATACATACATACATACATACTTACATACATACATACTTACATACATACATACTTACATACATACATACATAGACTGATAAACACATTACCCTCCTTCGGCATTCGGGTAAAAAATCAGAACCATCATCATCTTCCTGCCCTTGTCCCATGTTACTTGGGGTCGGCGCAACACGTTTTCTTCTTCCATACCATCCTGTCCCCCGTCATTCCATCACCGACGCCCTTTTCTTTCATATCACTCCTCACACAGTCCATCCATCTTTTCTTTGGCCATTCCCTCCCTCTACATCCATCCACATTCAAAGGTACCACAAAAGAACAGAATATTATCTTTAAACACAGATATTATCTTTTTTCTATTTCTCTTTTAGCGTTAATGGACTTTTCAAAGCACTTTTTTTAGGGTTCCGTACCCAAAAGGTAAAAACGGGTCCCTATTACTAAGACTCCGCGCTCCGTCTGTCTGTCTGTCACCAGGCTGTATCTCATGAACCGTTATAGCTAGGCAGTTGAAGTTTTCTCAGATGATGTAAGTGGGGTTCCCATACAACAAACGTGATTTTTTTGCCGTTTTTTGCGATAATGGTACGGAACCCTTCGTTCGCAAGTCCGACTCGCACTTGGCCGGTTTTTTTCTTCATCGTCTGCTAACATGTTTTAAAGGCACCTTCTACATGCTTTGACGTTAATTTCAGGTACAGCCGAGGTACAATGCATGTCTGACGCCGTATTGGAGTACTACAACTGCAAAGAGAAATCGCCTCCAGAACTAGGTCTACGTTCAGGTATGAATCACCGTATGATCCTTAAATTGAAAACTTCAGAAGACCGCCTCGCTAGTCCAGATATCGCAAACGCTACTGAATTCTGGGATTCAATTCCCAGAAAGGATAAAGTGGTTTTATGTTTTTTTTTTTTATGAGGAACTTCACAGTAGCAGCCGGATTTGTGAGACTGGTTGAAGTCAACAGGCTTGGCTCTTATTACATGGGAATTGTGGCTGTACTATAAGTACACCTTAAATTACTGTCTCACTCTGTTTTTAAACGCCGTCAGAAAAAGAGGGGTGTCATACGTTTGAAATGTGTAGCTCTGTGTCTGTCTGTGGCATCATAGCTCCTAAACGGATGAATCGATTTTGATATTGTTTTTTTTTGTTTGAAGAGTGACTTTATCGAGAGTGGTCACACAGTGGCGACACACACCCAGAAAAATCTTTTTACCTCATTTTATACGATTTTGTTGCAAAGATTATTAAGGGAAATAACTTACTGGGGCTGCCTCAATTTTCTATGTCATTGCATAATTTGAAGCACAATAAACGTTTGTTTTTCTTGTCTTTGATGAAAATCGGTTCAGCCGTTCAAAGTTATGGGAGTTTTATTATTTGAATCGGGGTGTTTTAGCAAGAAATCGTGTCATAATTACGTGTTCAATAGATTGTCTATTGAAGCGTGTCTAATACTAGATAAATTATATAGCATGAAATAAAAATGTGCCGGGGATTTTTTTTATTTTTATTTTACTTGTTATCTTAATTAAAGAATACCTATCAAAACTATACTTCGTCGCGTTATTTATAAAATATATTTTTATATTCGCTTTCGTGTTTTTAGCGCAGCCTCCCTTGCGTGCAACAAGCATTCAAGAAATGAACAAAGGAACAATTCAGAAAATCAAATGCATATTCAATTTAATAGTGGAGTCATTAAAGTGCATTGTCACCGGTCACCTAGGTTTAGGATTCCCTTTTAAAGGTAATGAGAACTCGGGGTGAGTTCTCATTCACCATACATTTATGGTTTATTTTTATTAATATTATTCTAATGTTGTAGGTACACTGGACTACTTCTCTTGTTTCTTTTGTAAACTCTCTCTATCACTCTAAGGTTTGCTGGTAGAAAACTCTACTTTGAGTTAGGCGCTTGTCCCACCGCCGCACACTGTAAGAAAATCGCAATCTGACGGGATTTTATTCTTATGATACGGAACTAATTAATTTGATTGATATAAGTTATAATTAAATGTTTTTTTAGTTTTATAAAATAATTTTGTATTGTTGCGTGTATTTTTGTAATTTAAAAAACTGAAAAATACAGCAAATAAACATATTACTCATTCGTTGTGGGCAGGGAAAGCAATGACAAAACTTCTGGCTCCAATATACTTCTATTTTTTCGTGGTATGCTTTGTTTTTGTGTTTCTATTTTTTGTGTATGTTTTGTGTGGTTTTGCTGGTTATTTCGGTAGCCATGCTGAAAAAAAAAAAAAGTATGGGTGCCGCAAAAAAGCGCAAAATTTATGAGTTGCATCTGTTAGTTAAAACTATCAGCTGTACTGTGATGGTATATACTTTACTATATAATGCTATATAATATGTTTTCGGGACTAATGAATTTAAAATGTAAAAAAATCGAAGTATATTTCGTGTCCTAACAGAAATGGTTGATTTTAGTATATAATTATTATTATAAATCGAACAAAATATGTATGTACTTACATATGAAATACCAACACTACGACAAATAAAGTAAATAACACTATTGACCCAATAATCACTTCGTAATCGTAAGCGTAATTGGCACAAATTAACACTGCAAAACACGTAGTGAGTGTGACTCAGTTTTGTTTCTGATATGAATATTTCTAATATTTATGTTGACATACCCACATTAAAAAAAATATGGTGTCGTTTTTATTAGAGGGTAAGGAATAAAAAGACACCAATAATTGGTAGATAAAACATTGTTCGGATTTTGAATTAAATACCGCTAGATTGCGATTTTCTTACAGTGTGCGCCGACGAGTAAGCGATTTGCTATTGACTATTTTATCGCTGAAGAGATGTACAATAGATCCCGTATAAATAAAAGATACACATATAGTAATAGTTGATCGCTGGCTGTTCACACTGCCGGCTAGAACTCTCTCACCACAAGTTTGTTGCAGCAAAAAGAGTTATCAAAGTTATACTCGCTCAGTGATGCTCGCTTGGCGGTCAGAACTCACGCCAACAGACCAACCAGCAGTCATTTCTACCTACAGTACGACCGCCCCGAAAGAACGGTGCGAGTAATCGCCCGTCGCACAAGAACACTCGCTTACAGCCGAGCGACAAAACTATCGGCACAACACACTCGCTTTTCGCTGTTTGCCAACTCGTTTTTAGTTTCTAGCTTTACTCGCTACTCGTGTACTGTTCGTCGGCGGTGGTTCTATGGGCCAAAACTATATCAGATCAGTTTGAAAACAAAAACTCGTGCACCAGCTGCGTCCGCCCTTTTTGCGTCAACCATAGCCAAATGACTTATTTGTTTCTTTGCCGTCTTTTTTTAATTACAAGAACAAGGGGCTGAGACGGACAGGCAAAAGTAGTCACCCGATACTGAGTTATAATCTCAATCATAATAAACATAAAATGTGTTAATTGCGTGTTAGTCTCGCACACCAAGGGTTTTACGTGATTTTTTATTGAAAACAATCTTATAAAAGCTCAATATTATTTAACTTTATAAGCAATCACACTGCAGAATAGTCCGTCAAGCTAGCTCATTTAATTGGGGTAAGGAAATAATAACTCGCATAGAGCTTAAAATTTGCACGAATGTTGGGAACACCATTATAAATGGAATGTGAAAAGTCACATGAAACTGCCCATTGATATTTATTTTCATAAGGTCCTACGTTCAATTCCCCTGGGCAAACGTTTACTGGGTATTGCCCGATATTTCTCATTAGCTGCCCCGAGTTTCAATTTGTGCCCGTTATTTCTCATTAGCTGCCCCGAGTTCCGATTTGTGCCCGGTATTTCTCATTAGCTACCCCAAGTTTCGATTTGTGCCCGGTATTTTTCATTAGCTGCCACGAGTTTCAATTTTTGCTTGGTAGTTATCATTAGCTGCCCGGAGTTTCGATTTGTGCCCGGTATTTCTCATTAGCTGCCCTAAGTTTCGATTTGTGTCCGGTATTTCTCATTAGCTACCACGAGTTTCAATTTGTGCACGGTATTTATAATTAGCTGACCCGAATTTCGATTTGTGCCCGATATTTCTCATTAGCTACCTCGAGTTTCCATTTGTGCCCGCTATTTCGCATTAGCTGCTCTGAGATTCGATTTGTGCCCGGTATTTCACATTAGCTACCACGAGTTTCAATTTGTACACGGTATTTCTCATTAGCTGCCCCGAATTTCGATTTGTGCTCGGTATTTCTCATTAGCTGCCCCGAGTTTCGATTTTTGCTTGGTAGTTATCATTAGCTGCCCGGAGTTTCGATTAGTGCCCGGTATTTCTCATTAGCTGCCCTAAGTTTCGATTTGTGTCCGGTATTTCTCATTAGCTACCACGAGTTTCAATTTGTGCACGGTATTTATAATTAGCTGACCCGAATTTCGATTTGTGCCCGATATTTCTCATTAGCTACCTCGAGTTTCCATTTGTGCCCGCTATTTCGCATTAGCTGCTCTGAGATTCGATTTGTGCCCGGTATTTCACATTAGCTACCACGAGTTTCAATTTGTACACGGTATTTCTCATTAGCTGCCCCGAATTTCGATTTGTGCTCGGTATTTCTCATTAGCTGCCCCGAGTTTCGATTTGTGCCCGGTATTTCTCATTAGTTGCCCCGAGTTTCGATTTGTGGCCGGTTGATGGTGATATGGGACTTAAACATTACAGGCGAAATGTGGCACTACAGGCGTGCCCATGATCTTGTGTTGTTATAATTCGAGATAATTTAAATCTATCACCACCAAATAAAGGTTTGCATTTAAAAAAAAAATGAGGCACTGACTAATTCAAAATATATAATCAATAAATTTAATAATTCGTTAATTGCTGTATTATTATTTTCAGGTCACGCCTAGTCCTTCAAACGTCGATACCATTGAAAAATATCGACTACTGAATATATTAGAAGATAGTTTTTTGAAGAAGTAATATCTGGCCTATCACATACTTCAATAAAAATATTGAATAAAATAATTGCTGTTTTCTTTACCTACTGCTCATGTAGCAGCATCTATAACGCAACACAGGAACTAAAAAAAAACGATCTGACGTCACAAGTAACCTACATCGCGTATCAAACTTCTCCGCACGATTTGACAATATACAACAGACCAACAACACCCGTCTGTTCGAAGTATCCTCCCTTTTCAAAGGAGGTTGCGGAACTTTACACCCTATACCGGATACCTCCGTACTGTCTATCAATCTTAATAAGTTCTTCAATACCTACGCTTACTCGACCTTGATGGTAGACTACTTACACGTCTGACAGACGTGTACATACTTTGAGCATCTTCATGAGTCCCTCGAGCTGGTGCATGAGGTGCTTGTGCGACTCTTGCAGTGAAGACAGGTGTCCCTCTAGCTCGTCCTTACGCTATCGTAAAAGACGTAGCTCTGATACTACGTCTGACAGACGTGTACATACCTTGAGCAGAGCATCCTCATGAGTCCCTCGAGCTGGTGCATGAGGTGCTTGCGCGACTCTTGCAGTGAAGACAGGTGTCCCTCTAGCTCGTCCTTACGTTGTCGTAACAGACGTAGCTCTGATACTACGTCTGATAGACGTGTACATACCTTGAGCTGAGCATCCTCATGAGTCCCTCGAGCTGATGCATGAGGTGCTTGCGCGACTCTTGCAGTGAAGACAGGTGTCCCTCTAGCTCGTCCTTACGTTGCCGTAACAGACGTAGCTCTGATACTACGTCTGACAGACGTGTACATACCTTGAGCATCCTCATGAGTCCCTCGAGCTGGTGCATGAGGTGCTTGCGCGACTCTTGCAGTGAAGACAGGTGTCCCTCTAGCTCGTCCTTACGTTGTCGTAACAGACGTAGCTCTGATACTACGTCTGACAGACGTGTACATACCTTGAGCATCCTCATGAGTCCCTCGAGCTGGTGCATGAGGTGCTTGCGCGACTCTTGCAGTGAAGACAGGTGACCCTCTAGCTCGTCCTTACGTTGTCGTAACAGACGTAGCTCTGATACTACGTCTGACAGACGTGTACATACCTTGAGCATCCTCATGAGTCCCTCGAGCTGGTGCATGAGGTGCTTGCGCGACTCTTGCAGTGAAGACAGGTGTCCCTCTAGCTCGTCCTTACGTTGTCGTAACAGACGTAGCTCTGATACTACGTCTGACAGACGTGTACATACCTTGAGCATCCTCATGAGTCCCTCGAGCTGGTGCATGAGGTGCTTGCGCGACTCTTGCAGTGAAGACAGGTGTCCCTCTAGCTCGTCCTTACGTTGTCGTAACAGACGTAGCTCTGATACTACGTCTGACAGACGTGTACATACCTTGAGCATCCTCATGAGTCCCTCGAGCTGGTGCATGAGGTGCTTGCGCGACTCTTGCAGTGAAGACAGGTGTCCCTCTAGCTCGTCCTTACGTTGTCGTAACAGACGTAGCTCTGATACTACGTCTGACAGACGTGTACATACCTTGAGCATCCTCATGAGTCCCTCGAGCTGGTGCATGAGGTGCTTGCGCGACTCTTGCAGTGAAGACAGGTGTCCCTCTAGCTCGTCCTTACGTTGTCGTAAAAGACGTAGCTCTGATACTAGAGGGGCTGAGCCCACGCCACCACCTGCGCTTGCTTCAGCTTCTTGTTGACGTCTGTAGGAGAAAAGTTGATATATTAACTAAGAGTATCATAATAGGAACGAGAATTTCAATATTTAGTTGATTTTGCCTCTTGAATACATAACCACAAAAGCCGTGGTCATCCTAAGAGCCCGGCAAGTAAGTTGGCAAAGTTCGCACATATGCCGCGAACTAACCAACCACCATATAGAGCAACCGGAACGTGGAAGCGATACGATTGGTCAGTCGATACTTGTGTCAAGTGACCAACCAATCGCGTGCTCGGGACGGTCCTAAACGTTCCCCGCGCCCCGCTTCACTACCTAAGATACCTAAAAAACGACTTCTGCGCATCTAACGACTCTTGACAACTTACGTGCCGGGGATAATACTTGATTTAGGAAATGCCTATTAGGAAATAATCGCAATACCGATTGTCAAAAGGTAATCTCTGAAAGTGCTTATTGGGTCATTACAAAAATGTATTTATTAATTTATAAATATTTCATGCAAAATAAAAGTAAGTAGGCGGACTTATGCCTCAAAAATTATCGCTGGGTGTCATAGGCGACAGGATAGAAGTCACAGGAAAACTAGTCAGCAAGAACAGGGTCTCAATAAAATAAAATATTGGCTATTTGTGTATTGCACATTAACTAAATAGAGATCACTGTGTTGCCCAATTTCTCACAGAGGGCATGGTAACTTTAAAAGTAAATTATTTTACTTCAAGCTCGTTACCTCGCCTTTATGTCAGTGTTCTACATCTGACTGCGAATATAAAGTCTGCTCATCATATCATATGGGAGTGTACTCTTTGGCAGAATGAACGCAATATTATGTTGGATAATGTACAGGCTACATCTAGAGTTGTTTACTATATAGACCTCGGGGAAAATAGATCAAATTGCCGTGCCTTCAAGCGATTTTGCCATATCTATTATTGGAATCAAATATAACAGCTCACAATGTTAGGACTCATTATTATTAATGCAAATGGGCTTATTCCAGTTGCAAATGACCCTTTGCGTTTATTGGCCTTGTTTGTTCTGTCACCTGTTTGGTGTGGAGGGAAGTGAAAAGTTGTATTTATTCCTACTCCTCCGTTATTATTTTCTGATTAATTTCGTTGCGGGATTCAAGACAGTTAAGACGGTACCCTGACCAAAAAATCGCCATGAGATATGAGCATTCCTATTGGTCTAGCGGCACTTGTGGCGATGAATTACAGTAGTGAATACGCCCAGATTTTAGAATAAAATCTTTATAAAATCGAATTTGGGTCTTTTGAAAAAAATAATTCTACAAAAATGTTCGTTATTAAATTGTCTATCCATTAGTGTTAGTACAAAAAATAATTAATGAACACTTTACGAGGAGATGCATAATATCATTAATTATTTCTCATTTTTATGTTTTTTTGGAAGGAGATTAGTGAAATATATACAACATTTAAAAAAAAACTAAATCTACCATTTTAGAATCAATATTATGTAGAAATTTAATGTATTTTATTAATTGATATTTCTTTTTAAATAACGAGTAGATAGCTCCTAAAAACAGCACAAAAACGGCTTGCGCGGCGTTTTGCTCGGGGTACCGCCTTAAGTTAAATTCATTCTCTGGGACTTCGTCGAGCTTCATTACTTCAGCGCTAAACTGATGGTCGCCACGGTTGATTCTGGCTTTCAGGAGTTGCTGTGGTTTGTATGCTCTGTTTTTTTATTACAGTCCCAAAAAAACTAAGAGGTTACTTAAAAGGGGGAAAATACACAGTTTGAAACTTGGATATCCTTGAAGTTACCTGAGCCTGGCGATCTCCCTCATGATCTCCCTGTTCTTGGCCTCTAGCTGGGAGATCAGTTCGCGCTGTTGTCGCGCTGCGTCCACCTCCGATCCCTCAGATGATGAACGACCCTAAAAATAAACAGGGTTAAGTATACGATCTGTAGTAGGAGCTGGAATATCCAAATCGACCCAATTCCATTTGATTACAAGATATTTTAGGAATCTTTTGACTTTTGTCGAAATCAGTCGATTCCAGACTGTCTGACCCACTTAATAAATATAGACTATGTAAGGGTATGAGCGTTTGCCATCGCTATTCGTAGCGGTCGCCTCAGCGGCGTAGGCCTCCCCTAAATCACTCCACACGATTCTATCGCGCGCCTTCTGCATCCAGTCTGGTCCACAACGTTGGGTAAAAGTATCTCTCCATCTCTTTCTTTGTCTTCCTTGCTTTCTTTATTTTCGCTCATAAAATAAAGTAAAGAAGGAAGTAATACATTGAGATTGAGAAGAAGGATTTCTTTTAAAAGTATTTTCTATATTTTAAACAGTGTTTATATACATAGTTAAGTGTGAAAATTGTAAGTAGTGGAATAAAGGGCATTTTTTTTTTTTTTTTTTTATTATTTAAGGGTATGTAGGGTGTAAAAAAAAACGTCTACCTGTGCTTCATACAATGGTAGTTTGAGTTTTTACCAAAACCATAGTCGACAAAGAAGCCCGCTAGATATCATAATTATAAAATAATCACTTACCAGTTCTGGAGTAAGAGACGCTGATCTGCCGGCTCTTGGCTGCAAAAATTACAAACACATATCGTAAATAAAACGCCCCATAAACTCTGTGACTTAGTTGATTGTAATAAGGTTTAAATTGAGTGATGCGCGTTCGTAAAATTCAATATCATATAAAGATTTACATGGTGTATTGATCCAAAACATTTTCTCAGTTGTTTAATTCAAAGAGTAACCTAATACCACGGGGTCCCAGCGCTAACAAAGAAAATTTGGTTTAAATAAATGTCACTAGATGGCGCAATATGAATCGATTCGTTATTGAATTTTGTGTAAAATTAACATTTTCTAGAATTGATCATAAATTTTGTATGTTCTTTTTTAATCAAGTCTCTTAAGCACAAACTTATGGAATATGTGGCTCAATTCACATTACAAAGATTATTAGAAACGGATCATTTAAAATTGATTCCAATAGATGGTGCGGTTTATAATTTCTGAGGCATGTCACTTGATTTTTGAAATTTGAATTGTAACACATTATGGTACAATGAAACTGTAAAAATTTACTTGCAAAAAAGTACTATAAAACATTCGTCACTGTATTTAAAGCAAAAAATAGTCACGAACCGAGAAAATCCTTTTGCTTGCAAGTCGCTGCATCGAAAATAATCATCTTAATCAAACGAAAAACGCTAGTTACGTCGGCACGGTTTCTTTGTATGGGATGAGGCATCTGTATGCTAGTATTATATTATCTGTGCAACTACTATTGACATATACTTTATTCTTGCAATACATACCATAGTCCTGTTCTCGTGCGCCAACCTCGCTGCGTACCGCGCAATCAGACGATGCTCATCATCCACTCCGCGAGATAGATGTTCTGCTATACCTGATGAACAAATTGTTGTATGTCAAAATTAAGGCTGTCAACCAGTCTAGTAGCGTGTATCCTAGAAACTTAGTTGTGGACGTCAGATAGGAAGTCGCTCCGTGTGAAATACTGGGTAAAATGTTTAGCTGCATACACTACCCTACCCTACCATAACTACCTACCTACCAATTTGTTAAACTATTTAAATAAATTAATACTACAATACGAATGTAACCAACTTTTGTTTCTATTGGCGATCTAATTAAAATTTAAAACATAAAAGCTGCTATTGTGACTTAACTATGATAGTTAGATATATTCTCTCGTAGTCTTTTTTGTAGGTAATAATGAGTACTTTAATCATGTAGTATATAATTTTTATGTATCATCAATAGTTTTGTCAGCGCACGCCAAAGCATAATTTTTATAGGCATAATTTTGCTACTTTGTGTTATATTATTGCAATTTTCATAAACATCACAATTTTTTTGAAAATAAAGGAGAATTCCCATTTTGTAAGGCAACTTGGGCCCCTTTGAAAAAATGGTTGTATCTTGATGAATTTGGTTGTATATTGTAGAAAAAAACACGTTATATTCATAATTAGAAAAGATTTTTATTTATTTTGCGGGGTTCACGAGATATAACGATGTTTCTGTTCTTGAAATGAACCCTTATTACAATGCAATAAGGTGCATACAAATGTCCAAGTGAAGGCACCTGATCTTTTGTTGTCTGTACATATAAAGTAAAGCACACGGATGAAAAAATATACAAAATATAAATCCTATTTATGAATATTATTGAAATCGCAGACACGATACCTCATAAGGGGCCTGTGTATGGGCAATCTCCTTTCGTTCAGTAGCTTTTGCATTTAAGAGTAACAAACATCCATCCATACTCACAAACTTTAACATCTATAATATTATTAAGATAAATTGCTAAAGAGCTACAAAATAAAGGAGCACGTGAATGTGATACATACTGCGGTGTGTGGAGCGTGAAGAGCGTGAATCTAGCGAACCAGTGTTGACGTAGCCTCCTACATACTCCGGGAACCCGTTGTGAGCCGGCACCGGGGATGGTGGCCTGTAATACAACTCATTTTATTACTCATTAAGGAGAAAGTTCCAGGGTAGACTGCAAAATCCAAACCTTATTATTTATACAACAATTGTATAAGTTAATTTAATGTTGTGTTTAATTTTCTACTATGTATTTAATAAAATTAATACAGCTTTTCGCTGGCATTGTCATATGTCTTAATTTCATGAAAAAGGCATCAATCGAGTAAATTTAATGTAGATTTGTGTTGTGTGTGTTCTAGGATACCTAAGATTGTTTTTACCATATCTATTCAAAAAGAGCTAGTTTATTCTTCGTATACAGGGACTAAAATGATTAATCCCTAGGGATTAAAAGTGATTTGAATTTGGAATATGGATATAGTTAGTAAATTTTCCAATTAGCAATGAGATGAATCACAAACCATGCGGTTCAAAATAGGATTACATCGCTAAAATCGATTACGACGCAACAAATGTATGAGGGGAATGGCTAATGACTATGAGCTATTGTAATTCTATTTCGGACCGCACGGGAACATTGTATTGAACAAATGACTGGCTGGAAAACAGCGTGCGAGCCATATTAAAAAATAAATCTGCAACTGAAACGGATATAACTAATACAATTGTCACCATGCACTTCCATAATTAATAATAGTAATTGTTCAAATATAAACATTAGCCTCTATGTTATGTCTTATAGTTCCTAATTGTATGTAAATAAATAAACGTACTACGTACTACGTTCTTGTTCATAAGTTGCACTTACTTATTTTCTCATAGAGGGTGATAGAAAGTAGTGTTCACCTCGGCAACACTGTTTAAGCTCGAGTGACATACTTTGAATTCCATTATAAAAAAACACTCTCGCCTTTCAAACAGTTCTTTGCTCCCTAGACAAACTATCTACTATTTCCTCCACAATTTTAAAAACAGAACTCAAATAAATACGTACACAATATGACTTAGATTCAGCGTCCGCTCGGGCTGGTCAGGATAGCGAGGCAGTTGCGCGCGCGCACGCTCCGGCACACAGCGGAACGACTTGCGAAGCGTCGCGCCGATCTGCTTCGATGGGGATTTCTGTATAGGGACATATTTTGTATTATGTTTATGTATAAGGTGGTCAATCAGTTCAAAATGTTCAAATCAACCGCTGTATTGTGCCTCGTTGGAGATTCGCTGGAGCTTGAAAATCTGCAAAGGGTATTTTTTTTCCGTTTTTGCAATCAACTAAAAGACTATGCAACACACCTTGACTCTCAAGAAAATTTTCTGAACCTATGCAAAATAAGTTTAGGCAAGCTCATTGCTGTGGGTATGGTACACCCGGCCCCGCCAGAAGCAGTCCTGGCATATGGTGTAGTTGTGCAGTTAACATTATCATTAGATATACTCACATAGGCAGCATACTCATTGACCTCGTGGTCGTTGCTGTGAGTGTGTGATACCCGGCCTCGACAGAAGCTGCCCTGCACATGGTGTAGTTGAACTCATACGAAATCATCAAATACACTCACAAAGGCTACGTACTCCTTGACCTCGTGGTCATTGCTGTGGGTGTGTGATTCCCGGCTTCACCAGAAGCTGTCCTGCACATGGTGTAGTTGAGCTCAGACGACATCATCAAATATACTCACAGAGGCGCCGTACTCCTTGATCTCGTGGTCGTTGCTGTGGGTGTGTGATACCCGGCCTCGCCAGAAGCTGTCCTGCACATGGTGTAGTTGAGCTCAGACGAAATCATCAAATATACTTACATAAGCGGCGTACTCCTTGACCTCGTGATCGTTGCTGTGGGTGTGTGATACCCGGCCTCGCCAGAAGCAGTCCTGGCACATGGTGTAGTTGGCGCAACGGGTGCAGCGGTATCTGAAGCCTGTGAGGGAGCTGCGACGGCACGCACTGCAGGCAAGTGGGTGGACCACTGGAGGATAACAATAATATTAGATAGAATACTCGGCAGATCCTCTTCCTTACAGAATAGGGATGTTTCCTGGGTAGGAAAATGATAATTCCGTTTAGTCCGTCAGTGAGATTATCAACTAATATTGGACACGTATTTTTTGTTTGCTTTACCAAATCAATAAAAATTTACAAAGTTAAAGCGCATGAAAGTTTAGGAGTGGGGTCTTGTGACATCACTAAGGCAGTATAAAGTGTACTAGCGGCGTGACGTTTCACGATATTTCAACGCATCATATCGTCATCACATTATGTTTACGTGACAAAAGCAAAATACGTGTCCAATTTTTTTTTAATAATCTACCTTGGCGGACATAAAATAAATTTTCATTAAACCACCCTATTTTCGTCCAAGGCGGCCAATCTCAGCAGAAACAAGGAATTGCCACAGGAGGTATTACAATGCACGAGTATGTGACCAAACACATGTGCATGTATATTAATTTTTTTTTTAATGTAAGATTCACATCTAGTACTGACTGGTGTCAATCAGACTTTGTTTTGTTTACATTATTTTTTTGTATACTCGATTGTACATCAGTTTTGTGAATTATGAATAAAAAAATAAAAAACTACATTTTCTGTCCCTCACTGACCTCACTCTCATTTCCCTTTAGGATGACATTCTGACACCACGAAAACCAAACGTCAGCAAAACAAACAATCTTTTTATGATCAGAGAATCCGCTATGCAGTCATGCATGTCACCCTCCCAACATGCATAGAATAATAAACGGCTTATTTTTATTCTTATAACAAAAACATACCATTTTCGACGCTAGCGAGTCGGTGCAGTAACGGCAGCCATACTAGACAGGGCGGCCCTGGGTCCGACATCAGTGTGTCAAGAAAATCGTTCACGGTGATCTTGCCATTCTAAAAGAAAAAAAAAACATTATTGTTTCTTGCTTTGTAAAGATGCTTAAAGAAGTTTTGTTTGCAGGGTTATGGGCAGTGAAACGGGAGTATGATACGTCTCAAAATTGTTGAATCAAGGGCGTTATTTTGGATTCGTTTGGAGTAGACTATATTTGCCAATAGAAAACACATTTCATACTGCTTGAACTATGCTTCGATAATATTGGGTACTTCTAAAAGCGGTAAATTCGCTTTAGTAAAATAATGATATACTGCACGAAGTCCTGCCGGATATCATGACTTTTATTAATTACGTCAAAATAGACGTAAGTAAATAGGCATGTTTCTTGCGTAGAAAAAATATAATTCTAATTAGTCCATCAGTGAGATCATCAAATAATATTGGACACGTATTTTTTGCTTTACCAAATCAATAAAAATTGAAAAACATAAAGCGCATAAAAGTAAAGGAGTGGGGGCTCGTGACGTCACTATGTCAGTATAAAGTGTACTAACGGAGTGACACACGATATTTCAACGCATTATGTCGTCGTCACTTTATGTTTAAGTTTTTTTTTTTTTTTTTTTTTTTATATATTATAGGCTTGCGCTTGACCACTATCTCACCTGATGGTAAGCGTGTTATCTCACCTGATGGTGAGCGATGTCGATTACGTGTCAAAAGACAAAAATACGTGTCCAATATTTTTTATTAATCTACCTAACGGACATAAAACAAATTTTCAGTAAACATCCTATTACTGCTGGTGCTTGTTATGTTAGTGGTCAAGTGGACTGACGGATTGCTTAGAGCGGCTGAGATTTATTCGGAAGCTACCAAGTCCCAACATTACGACCCTGGAAATTGATCCGTATTAAAATTAAACTTACCTGATTAAATATTGTAAGTGCAAGCGAGTCAGTGTAGTTGAAAGACGGAGACTCGTACACCGCCGCTGGTAACGCGAGCACTTCTCTTAGGTAGTCTGATAGTCGCTTCATAAGTAGATGGCCATTGCCGTCAGATAGCTGGGAGAATATGTCTGTCGAAAGACAGGACAATTATTATTGTGAATAAAGCAATATTTGTAACTATGTGAGTACCATGTTCCTATGTATCAATTGAATGACTTTACCTTTTAATGCTTTTAATACTTTATAGGTATACGTAGTATAGTATTTAGTGTTATTCTGGGTGCATGGTCCTCATTATGAAAGTATGTGAATTAATGTATGTATGTAAATATTGTAAATTACTTATTTTTAAAGAGTTATTAATAAATAAAAATCTTTATTTATACAAAAACCTTCGACAATGCTTAAATACTATATAGGTCACATGAATTGATTTGTGGAGTTTCTTGTCCGTTCTTCTCCATAACAAGCTACGTTTTCGAATGGACGGTAGAATCAATCATACTATCGCACATCGGATACGCATGTGGATCATCGTACACAGAAAGTGTCGAAGCGAGTTTTTTTTTTTTACAAAATTGACCCCTATCTCCATGAACTAATTCGAAAATTCTTTATATGACCATCAGTATCAAGACTACTATTATTCTAGTAATTTATACAATTAAATTATATTCATAAGCCTCCATAAATAACTTAATATGGTCCTGATGTTGCCTATAGTAGTCATCAGTACCCCAGTATTCAAATTGTTTAATAGAATAGAATAGAATGATCTAAGCAAAGAATCTCTGTTGGATGACTCACAGCTTCGTAGCCAAGTCACTGTTGAATCATTGTTCACTGTGACCTTCACATTTTATACACAACATACATGAGTAAGAGTACTTACATCTTAGCTTGTCCATCAGCTTGCCGGCACACATGGTGGCGAGAGCCACTTTTATGGAAAACACTCTGATTTTGCCCACATTCTCACTGAAACAAAAAAAATATCCAGTTTATCGTGTTATTGTGATGAATCCTTTATGAGTATGATACATCATCATAATCACCAGTCTTTTTACGCGACTGCCGAAGGAGGGTAATGTGTTTATCAGTCTATGTACGTATGTATGAAAGTATGTTCCTATATGGCGTTCTAGAGACCAAAGGTGAACGGCAGATTTCGTACCGCATACTTTTTTTATTGTTCGGTTATAGAATTTGTACCACTTATTAAGGCAACTAAGCCATTTATTTTTATGTAAGTTAACTATTTTTAGAACTTCGGATTAATTAATAATATCAGAAAAAAGATTTTAATAAATAAACGTAATTAAACGTACATTAAACGCAGTTATGTTTTAGATGTTGCCTTGTGTAAAATAACACAAATATTGAAATGATAATTAATTATTTAGAAATACAAATAACACTAAATATAATCAAACTCATCATTATCAAACTGTTGCAATCAGCTGCTGGACATAGGTATCGTATAATGCCCTGATTAGGTACAATCCACATCCCAATCTACCTACTTAATGGTAAGTAAAACACTACAAAGAAAGCAAAAAACAATTTAGAACATTTACTTTACACATCATGTAACAACATATGTATCATTTACGTATATGTAAGATTGGTACACTAGTACATAACCTTAAAAAATAAAGCTGGTTATAACTTTTACGTCCCAAGTTCTAAAAATCTATGAATTTAAAAAGCATTAAAAAGCAGCAATTTATATCTATCATATATACTACCAATTAAAACAAAAATTATCTCGAAACACGAAATTTTACTAGCGGTACGAAATTCCCATACAAGCCTGCCATTCTCCTTTAACGCGTTGGCCGATTTTGATGATTCTTACGCCAATCAACACGTCTTAACCCAGCGAGTGTCACTGGCTACATTAAAATGCAAAATAGAAAAATGGCGGCTTTTGGGCGCCATATTGTGGGGCCCAAATTTTTATTTTCTTCCAAACCCATCGTGTGGGGTATCAAAATGAAGGGTTTTAAGATGTGATTACAAAAATATATAATACTTATATGTTTAAATGTAATTAATTCTAAAAAAAAAAACTTAAAAGTTTGTAATAAAAAAAAAAGCCGACTGCTTAAAAAGCCAACTAAAAAGACGTAAACAAGAAGAAAATCACGCTGTGCAGTCGGAGGATACATCTGGTTTTGGTCAGCCAGCTCGTGCATATGTATCCTCCGACTGCACAGCCTGATTTTCTTCCTGTTTACGTCTTTTTAGTTGGCTTTTTAAGCAGTCTGTTTTTTTGTTATTTTTTAATAATTTTTTTAATGTTCCCACTGCTGGGACACAACCCACAGGTCTCCTCTCTGTGAGAGGGAATGGGCCGTAGTCAACCACGCGGGCCCAGTGCGGGTTGGCGGATGTCACATGTATTCGAATTTTTGTTCCTAGGACATGCCTGTTTCCTCATTTCCATTTTTTCCTTCACCGTTTTGAGAGCAGTGGTGGTGAAATAATGAATGTCAGAAATTATCCCACGGGAACCTACTCCCTGGATAAAAAGATCCTATGCCCTAAGCTAGGACTCGATCTACCCGTATGCCATGTTTTATCAAAATTCGTTCAGCCGTGAAAAGATCTAAGACAGATAGATAGACAGACAGAGCTACTTTCGAATGTATGGTATTAGTATGGACGAGGTATTAAAAGATAAGGGTGACGTCACGGAATACTTAGTTCCAAAACAAAAAATGCAGATGAAGGCAACACAGCCGCCAAACTAAAATGGAACTGGGCAGGCATCTTCCGCATGTCGCAACAGAATTGGAAAAAAGTAGCCACTAACTAGATTCCGGATGACAGAAACCGGTGACGCAGAAGGCCCAGAATGAGATGGCGTGACGAGTGACTCCTATCTAAGCGATTGGCTAGATGTTGCAAGAGACCGAAAACAATGGGAAGACAGAGGGGAGCCTTTTGCCATGCAGTGGGCTACAAGCCCATAAAAAAATTTATTAACGGAAGGGCCATGGGTGTACCTGATTTCTCTTTTTTGGGAACCCAAACAGTTTAGGCACAGATAATATAATACTAGCATACAGATGCCTCTTCCCATACAAAAAAACCGTGCCGACGTAACTAGCGTTTTTCGTCTTATTAAGCTGATTATTTTCCTAAGAACATCGATCACGTTAGGTTCCGTTCCACGGATATATATTTTTTATTTTTTTATTTATCGATAGGCTCGCGTTTGACCACTATCTCACCTGATGGTAAGTGATGATGTGGTCGACGGTGAAGCACGGTTCCCTAGAAGTAACCTATTCACTCTTGACTAAAAGACCCCAAGGTTGTAGCTATCAGGAAACAAAGACTCCGGCAGGGAATGCCACTCCTTAGCTGTGCGTACAATGAAAGTATTCGCAAAACGCTTTGTACGTATGGGTGGGATGTTCACCATGTATCGGTGGCGCATTGCCGTACGTCTTGTTGTCCGGTGATGGAAAGGGCTAGGCGGAATCAAATTGTGCAGTTCCATCGCACACTCCCCGAAATGTAACCTATAAAAACCGACAGACTGGCCACTTGGCGTCGATGTTCAAGGCTCTGGAGCTTTGAGGCGACCAGTGCATCGTTGCCGATAAGCCTCTTGGCCCGTAGATATAGATGGTTTTAGCAGCGACTTGCAAGTAAAAGGGTTTACTCGGTTCGTAAATACTTTTTTTTTTAATACAGCGACAATTTGTTTTATAGTATTTTGTTGCACGTTTTTACAGTTTCGCTGAATCAAAAGGTGTTACAAAAAAAATAAAAATCGAGTGGATGCCTTAAAAATTTAAAACCATCTATTTTAGATGATCCATTCAAATAATCTTTGAATTGTAAATTAAGAGCCCATTTTTCCTTATTTTTGTCCTTAGGAAAGTTTTTTTTTTTTTTTTATATATATTATAGGCTCGCGCTTGACCACTATCTCACCTGAAACAAGAACATTATTTTTTTATGATCGTCTCTAGAAAATCTAAATGTTTCAACAACAAATCGAAGCTTATCACGCCATCTAGTGCAATTTACGATACATGGTAGACATCCCATTCATACGCAGAAAACGTTTTGGGAACACTTTTATTATGCGTACAGCTAAGGAGTGGAATTCCCTGCCGGAATCTGTGTTTCCCGATAGCTACAATCTAGGGGTCTTTAAGTCAAGAGTGAATAGGTTATTTCTAGGCAAGCGTGTTTCACCGTCGACCACATCATCGCTTACCATCAGGTGAGATTGTGGTCAAGCGCGAGCCTATAGGTAATAAAAAAATAAAAAAAAAAATATCGAAATTTTCTTTCTTCGCGTTGGGTGCCCGTGGTTTTAGATTTAGCTTCGATTGATGTAGATAAATGGACAAGCAAAGTAAGTAGGCTATTTGGTTATGGTTGTATTTACAATCTACACATTTATTTTACATGCTCTACCATTAGTCTATTACCTATATTTACTATCTGAATCTGATACCATCAGATAACGATTTATAATCTTAATTATGTTTTCATCAGAGGTGCATAGTTAAGTTACCTATATAGATACTTAATTAAAGTACTTGACGATATACTTGAAATGACATTCCATAGTAAATCTTCTATATAATGCATGTCTTTATGAATGACCTGGAAATCTTATTAGTATTACTACCACACATCCATTCAAGGCTAGGGAATTTGCAGCACCATGTTAATATATAAACAATAACAAAGCACACCATAATAACACCTTGGTCTAGTATTCCCAAGTACTACTACTGAGTAAGAGGTCTTGGGTTCGATTACTAGGCCGTACAAAGTGGACATGGTGGAAGCCTGCCCCGCTTGGGCGGAGTACCGCCGCCGCCTTGTCCTCGTGGAGGCGATCGGCGGGCGGTGGCGACCTCTCGCGCCCGGCCCTGGTTCAGGCATCATGGTACGGGTCGAGAGGGCATGGGAAGCTGTCACCTCATTCTGCGAAGCAGTAATACTCGCGAAGGAGGAGGCGGAACGCGTGAGGGAGACACAACAAAGACGACCACACGCCCCTAGCTACCGCAGAAGACGCCCTGGGCGTCGGGATTCGCAAGCCGATTCCCGACCACCGTAGGCGCGGGCTTGCGGGCGGCGATTAATGGGTAGCTTGCTGTCTGATAAGGTCCAAGCCCGAGTAGCCACCGGAAAATAGTGGCCGTAGTATTCCACGCGCGCCTAAAAACAGATTTCAGCGAAACGGTGTCCGCTAGGGCCGATGCGGTCGCGGATAAATTTGAAAGAGTTATTGCGGCGTGGGTCAGTGAAAGTCTGACACGTCCACCCGCTTCACCCAGAGCGGGAGAAGTCATTGGATGATTTCCAACCCCTAAAAACACAGGTGTCATGATATGTTAACAACAAAAAATTTCTTGTATAATCCTGTATTATAGTAAATATATGTAGTAAAGTTTCAGAATTAAACTTAATTAATGATCCTGTTATGTTAACCGAACAACTAGTAAAACAAATTCAAAATTGCCTAATACAAAACACGATGACTACTTTAGTACCGCGAAATAACCGCACAATTAAACCATGGATAACAATAGGAATTCTACGTTGTATACAAAATAGAAACAGGATGCAAATGAAACTACGTTCTGATCCTACAAATACTATCCTAAGAATTACCTATAGAAGATACCGCAACTACTGCAATAATTTAATTAAAAAACTAAGAAGAAATTATGATAAAGAACAGCTGTCAAATGCAAGTAAAAATACTAAACAAATGTGGACTACTATAAACAGTATCACACATCGTAAACCAAATAAATCGCAAAGTCTAGAATTATTAGAAATAAAACCCACTCCACATGACTCAGTTAATGACGTTAATGACTATTTTTCGAAAATTGGTAAAACACTAGCAGAAGAAATCATCACAAATAATCTATCACAAGTTCAGAATAGTCTAGATGATGTTACAGTACATGTCTCCTCATTCGTGCTTTTAGAAGCAGATCCGATGGAAGTCTACAGCACACTTATGAGTCTCAAATCTGAGAGTGCACCAGGATGGGATAATATACCTACAAAATTCCTAAAATTAGCTCAAGACGTAGTTGTACCAATAATTACACAACTAGCAAATCTGTGCTTTAGACAGGGCATCTTTCCACTCGCCATGAAACAAGCTGTAATTACGCCTGTGCACAAGGGTGGGGACAGAGACGATGTAAATAATTACCGGCCAATATCTGTACTTCCTGCAATTTCAAAAATTTTAGAAAAATTAATAAACAGTCGACTAATAAAGTACCTTAACAAATACAACATTATATCCAGTTCTCAGTACGGTTTTCGACAGGGATTATCGACCGAAGATGCAGTTCTAGCATTAACCTCTCATATTGTTAACCAAGTCGATACAGGAAAAAAGTGTCTAACTATTTACCTTGATTTAAAAAAAGCTTTCGATACTGTCTCAGTCTCCATCCTTGTGCGTAGTCTAGAGGCCTTAGGCATTAGGGGAATCCCGCTGTCTTTGCTTACAGATTATCTTACAGATAGGAGGCAACGTGTTAGAATAGGAAAATACACAAGTGAGGAGGCAAATATGAATTTTGGTGTCCCACAGGGCAGTGTTTTGGGCCCAACCCTATTTCTAATATACATAAATAGCCTTTGCAACTTGAGAATTGAGAATGGTCGGGTTTTCTCCTACGCCGATGATACAGCCGTTGTTTTTACTGGAGATACATGGGAAACTGTGTATAAGTCTGCTGAAAAAGGCCTAGCCAGGATTGCCGATTGGTTGAACTCCCATCTTTTAACATTAAACACTTCCAAAACCAAATACATTGCTTTTACAAAATATAATAATTCCCAACCGGGGCCTAATCATTCTCTTAAGATCCACAGTTGCCATGATTTCTCCAGCATTAATAATAAAAATTGTTCATGTAGTAAAGTGGAAAAAGTCACTCAAATTAGATATCTGGGTGTTATGGTTGATCAGCGCTTGTCTTGGCACACACACATAGAAGTAGTCATGTCCCGAATAAGGAAACTCATATGGATATTCAAGATATTACGACATGTTACCTCTAAGAACCTCTTAAAGCAGATCTACCTCTCTTTGGCCCAGTCAGTCTTGGTGTACTGCATACCAGTATGGGGAGGAGCTACTAAAATGAAATTTCTCGAACTGGAGCGGGCACAACGGTCTCTTCTAAAAGTAATGCATCTAAAACCATACAGATTTCCTACTGAAAACTTATACACACTTAGTGATCTCCTGACGGTTAGGAAGTTATATACCCTACGAGTTCTTTTGAAACTGCATAAAACACTACCGTATGACCCTGCGTCCCAAAAAAAGAGGAGGAATTATTTAGTAGCACACAAGGTCTCAGCTAAATCAACATACGCAGCAAGACAATATACTAGACTTTCTATAAACTTATACAACAAAATAAATAAAATATTGAACATTTACCCGATGACTGTCAGAGAGTGTAAAAAAGCATTAATCAGTTGGCTAAAAAGCAAGACTTACTACGACATAGAAACACTCTTGCAGGCACTTCAATGAGGTTGGAGTCCAACCGTATTGAATTGTTAGCAACCTTTGGACATCACACACACAAGACACACACACATACACACACATATACACACACACATACACACACACACGGAACACACACACGGAACACACAGTACACACACGCACACAACATAGTTTTGTATTGATTTTGATTTTATTTTAAGTATTTTTTTTTTTTAATTATTTTAAGTTATTTTTTCTTTCTCGTTTGTTACAAGCCTTGTTCATTTTCACTTTGTAAGTTATGAAGAGCGGGGCCTCCTAGCACAGGTATTTGATATACTTAAAAGGAGACCCTTGCGTAAGAATGATTGTAAGTGTAATGTGATAATGAAATAAAAAAGTTTTTTTTTTTTTTTTTTTTTTTTTTTTTTTTTTTTTTTTTTTTTGTATATAGTACAGGATTATACAAATCGGATTTGGAGTTACATACAAATATTTACTCTAAGAATCAAATATAAATAAATAACATAATGACACCTTAATGGCTGAACAGATTTAGATGAAGCTAGGCACATAAGAAGACTATTATCTGGATTACAGATAGGACATCTTAGCAGCAGTATGTTTGCATGTTAGCCGCTGCCAACAGGCAGTATTTAAAAAAACAACATAACTTAAAATAATGTTTCTAGTTCTTCTGGAAATTACCAAAAAATCTTATATTAACAACTCACCCAGTACTGTAAGCTGACAGCAACCAATTCAACAGTAACGCTGAACACGCTTCAACGGACACCTGGTGAACGGGCGGCAGTCTTTTGTTCAGATTGTGGTACAATGAAGAGACAAGCGTTTCTAGTCTCGTTACATTCACGCATGCGGTTGGCTCTAGAGTGTTCAGTGCGTTCTCACGGAATGCCTCTATTACGTTCCATATGTCTATTACGTGTACTGAAAGAAAATGGACACAATTAGCATGTTAAGTTAAAATGCCTTATTTCACCTGTCTTTCTCCTTTGTTTAATACATTTTTACAATTTATCGGTACTAAATACTAATACAATAAACAAGTAAAATTGATTAGTTTGTAAGAGGCAATCTCGGGCAGTACTAATCTGATTATTATAATGATTATTTCACTGATAGAAAACAACACAATTGCTGTTAGGCTATTTTTATAGGCTACTTTTTATTCCAGGAATATCTGTATTTCCTGATAGCTACAATATGAGTGCTTTTAAGTCGAGTGAATAGGTTTCTTCTAGGCAAGCGTGCTTCATCGTTGACCACATCATCGATTGCCATCAGCACCTGTTGCCAAGTTGACAATCTACAATCGATAATGCTAGTAGAAAACGAATCAATGTATGGGAATGACACATCTGAACGTTAAGTCACGTGGTCAGCCCATACAAATAGAAGGCGTTAACAATTGTAGAAACAGATTCAATAAGAAACGTTTGTAACTTGTCTAGGAGGGCAGGTGAGATAGTGGTCAAGCGCGAGCTTATCAATAGTAAAAAAACATGGTTCCTGTGGGATAGGCTGCAGAAGCAAATCCGCAGGAAAAAGCCAGTCAATCTACAAGAATTAAATTTTCAAAATTAGGTAGTATGATAATATTTTTTCTCATATTCAGCTGTTTGCTTGCTGTATGTAAGGCCCTGCGCAGACGACAGACTATCCGTGACGCACTTTTTAGTCTGTGAAAATAGAACCTATGCAATTATATGCAGTAACGCACACGACGCGCAAAAAGTCCGGTGCACAAAAAATAGAATTGCATAGGTTCTATTTTCACAGACTAAAAAGTGCGTCACGGATAGTCTGTTGTCTGCGCAGGGCCTAAGTCTAACACCCACTTTTTGTTTATCAATTAGCTGTATTTATAAAATTTGTTATCATCAATCATATTCATGACTTATTTAAACCTTGAAGCCCAATCAATCTAAACATAGAGCTGTTATTCCAACCCAGTTATAAATATTCATGACTCAATCTATTTGGGGCCACAATGAAACCATTTCATAATTTCAGAGGCAATAAACACCAATTTAACCCAATAAAAAACGAATAAACTTGTTAGTTGATGAATATATTTATGTAGTTGCGTACAACAGAGAATATGTTATTCAAATTTTTAAACAAATGGCAACACATTTTTCCTGAATAATAATAAATGTAGGATTTAAAAACAGAATATATGAATTAAACTGTACATTACTCACAGTTACATTTCTTTTGTACATAGCGGAGCTTGCAAGCGGTCCTGTAGGAGGCAAATCTGATCAGGTCGAAGTTCTGCTCCCTCATCTCTTGCAGCAGTTGAGAGCGGGGGTCTGCAGAAGCAGAACCCGCGCTGGAGACCGCCATCCCTCGTATGTCCCCCACACTGGGCACTCCGCCCACACTCTCGCGTTCTAGCGACATTTTCACTGCTACACAGAAAAACTACGTAATAATTATCTCAAAAAACCGATCACAAAGGTGTGTATTTGAAAATTGATTATATTTGACAACACAAAGATAAGATTGAAAGTGATTTGAGCGACAAAAAAATATAAACAAGGCCCGCGGCAGCAGGTCCGCAAAAACATTTTGATATCTCTAAATTGTTACGAAATTCAAGATGATTAAGACCTCTTACCTTAACCAAACTATTAGCTCATAACTTTGTTGACATAACGATAATATATTCACGGCAAACTCAAGATTATGTTCGTAGTTATATCGATTCAAAGATAATATTAGTGACAACTTGATATTTACTTGATGATTTAATTATAAACGGGTGCCACATTCACAGTTTCAACGCACGTTTTCACTACTCCTTTAAATATAGATTATTTCCTTGTCATTTATTTTAAAGTATAAATTACAAAAGTCATTTCTCTACGCCAATAAATTACGGAATATCGAAATCAACATGACAAGCCTGCCATTAAAAGAGCGTTCCTGCAATACTGACATTTTTATCTGCTCTTAGTTAATTTTATTAGCAGAATGTCAGAATATGCATAAGGTTACAAAATTTAACGATGAACTTGCTTAATTAAGTTTGCATTATATGGGGTTTTTTATAGATGTTTTGATTTCTTTACCCTGAAAACAAAATATTATTTTTGTTTGCCATTGAATGAAATTCTGTGCGTAATGGAACATGTAAATGTCATCCACAGACAAAATCTTATTTTATTAGACTAAACAGTTGGTGTTTAGTCTAAAAAATAAGATTTTGTCTAAATTAAAAAAAAATATCCAAATTCATGTAAACTGCCGGCGAGCATGGCCTACTGTGACATCGCTTAAGTCACACTTTTAATCACAGTTTGGGCGATAAACTCATTTTGTCTTGAATGCTAGTACGGCGCGGCGGCGTGAATTATTTTCTTGACTTGTGGCATAACTTCTTGACGTATTTTTTTTTCTTTTTCAGAAATTTTCCAATTTTATTGCAGTTTCGGTTTAACCTTGGCCATAGAAACCATTTATGTTCTGAGAAGCATAGCCCTACGACTCACTGTTTCCGAATTATGAGCCTCCGTATCTTATTTTATTTTGCACAAAACGCTCTATATTTCCAAAATGTTATCTCGAAAACGGTATGTCTTAAGCAAAAAATAACCAAAATTTAGCCCCCCCCTTTGCCACCCCCATGTTAGCAGCATCCCAACATTAATTACAAGTTTTTTTTTTTTTTTACATTGCTTGGTTTTCGACTTGAACTACGGTCATGGCAAGTTATGATAAAATATGTCATGTCTTACAATTTGTCTTAAATGCTAGCACGGGACAACCATGTGACATAGTTTACAGGCGCGACTTGCTTTTCTTCTTTGCTTTTCTTGTTGTTGACTTCATAGTGCGACATAATTTGAATAGACGACCAAATAAAATAATACGTAAAAAAGTATGCCGTTCATATAGCTAAACAACTTTTTAATTTTGTTGGTAATAAAATAATATTTGACCCACGACCATAGACTTTTATGCACACTTTATTTTTCTTTGTTTGTTTGATAACATATTAAGTGTTTGTTAGAAAGATATAATTATTGCGAAAATTTTGATAATTACTAAAAAATATAATAGCTTGGACCAATACCGGTGGGCCCCTATTTTTTATATTTTAAATGTTTTTTGGGGATTTTATTTAAGAAACATTTAAAAATGTGGAAAGTAAGAAGAACATAAGAATATGGTATAAAAGAAAATAATTATAAAAAAATAAAATAATAAAAATAAAAATAAAAACAACAATAAAAAAAATACAATTATGAGAAAGTAATAATATAAAATTAATTAATAATTTTGTAACATTTCAATTAATTGATAAGCATTGATCACCATACACACAAAATGAATTTATTGCCATTTGGTGCATTAATTAGAAGGCAAATATATTTTTTTTTCAACTATAAAATTTTATCACCACCTCCGAACGAAAGTGATACATTTTTCAAAATCATCTGTCAAAATGTGACATTTGTGACAAAATGGGTGCGCCCGTATTAGCAATTGGGTGCTAATTAAGGCAGCTTCTTTAAAATGTCATTCTCGTCTGCAAATATATTTAGTTGTCTAATTAATTAATAGGTCAGCGACAAACTTTTAGCGTCTAATAAATGGTTTATAAGCGACCATATATTGTAAAACAAGCTACTGTTAATATGACGCAACATGGTGATAATTCTTAAGCAACTAAATTTGTGATATGTCTACTCATTGCTAGCTTCTAATAAGTGTATCAACTTCATCTATAAAATAATATCAACGTACTCTAATTTCATAGAGTCACCTTTATTTTTATACTTTAGCATAAGTAATTGATGAGTGAATCTACTATATTTGAACATAAAATTTCCTTATTATTGTCATCAAATAATGGTCAATAAAAGCTATAATTTCATGTATTCGCCTATCTATTTATAATGTTACCATAAGTAATTGACTATTATACCTACCCAAATGAACATACAAAAAATAGGGTGGTATTTAATACTTTAACTGTAATTCCCCTTTGTTCAATCAAAATATTCGAAATTACTACCAAAAATACTGAATTGCACACTAAATTTGCTCATCAAATAAATGAATTATACTATACTGCTAGATCTTTAAAGCTTAACTGTTTTACTGAATAACTATCTGTTAACTAAAAGTAAATCTAATAATTCTTCGAGTGCAACAAAATATTTAAGTTTTAAGGGAGGGGGGGAAACGAAACAAAGTCGACGGAGCCCCGCTGCGCAGGGCTCCTATTTCTGTCTGCAGGGTCTAAAGTAACCTAACATGAAGGAGATGACGGGAGCTGAAGTGAGCGAGCAAAGCGAGCGAACTCAGCTCCCGTCATCTCCTTCGAACCTAACCTATCCGTGTCGGGGTGCCCTAAGCTCCCGAGCTCGCTTCGCTCGCTCTTGGACTAATTCACATTTATTTTATATTTAATTGAATAATTTGTGTGTTGCAAACTTTCACGAAAAAAGAATATGATTTATTAATTTAGTTGTTGAATGAAAAACTTTGATTGCTAATTTTGAGGCTGGAATTTGATTTTATTAGCAGACAGATGTTGAATCTCTAAAATATATAAAGTAGCTCACTTACAACATTAGTCGCTGAGTTATCAAATCAGAAGTAAATATATTTATCGGTAGCTCGGAGTCATATTAATTTACGCTCGTAAATTGACGCTGGTTTTTTGATATTCTGTTGGAGTAGTAAAGATGATGAATTAATATAATTGAAGCTGTTCTATTAACTCGTCGCCCACATATAAAAAAAGACGCTAGGTTGCAGGTGCTAAAGAAAACTTTTGTTGCCGCACATATAATTTCCCTTAGCAATTAAGACCCGATGAGTCCCAAAGAAACGTCAGGAAATTTTCTCACGCCGCCGGTGCTATTATTTAGGACAAAATGGTGTTATCGCCCAAACTGCGATGAAATGTGTGACTCATGTCATGTCACAGTAGGCCGTGCTCGCCGGGCAGCAACAAGAAAGGCATGTTGCGCCTTAAAAATATGTCACATGTTTGACCCGTGCTAGCATTTAAGACAAATTGTAAGACTTGACATAATTTATCATGTCTTGTCACAAATGTCTTGAGTACGCCCATGCTCGCTAGGCTGGTTGCCAATGCCAAGACTCACAAGTTACGTAGTAAGTAGGTAACGCTATATGAGAAAGTTATTTAAACTCAAGTGGAGCGAAGCCTCCTAACTTTGACAAGCCCTAAGTCAGCAAACCCCTAATATTGCTTATTTAGGGGTTGGCAGAGTGGCTGGCTTTGGCTTGGCTTTTGTTCGTGGAACTATTGCATGGCACAATATTAATGTTTACCCTTAGTCCATGGGAATGATTGTGCAAGTTTTTAAATACATTTAAGTCATTGGTGCTGTATCTTTCTTTCTTTCTTCTGCATCATTCAGTAGTTTCACAATCATTTAATCCTTTGATCGCTATCGTTTTGCTCTTGCAAAAGATGACGGTGATATTGCAAAGATATTTCATAGTAGTCGCATGTCTTCAACTTTAATAGTCAACAAAATTGCCAACAAGATGCAATTTTTGTAGCCCGTTTACAGGTGTGAGTCTATCTGGCAGGCCCCAACGAGATTTATCAACAGGTGATAGCTTTTCATAAAGGCATTATTTTGTACCTAAAGAAAATAAATAAGAAATATTTTGTACCTCAACAGTTTTTGATTGAATGACGTTTTTATGAAGTGTCTAGCTAGCGGGCCCCTTATGATTATTTTTATTGTTATTATACTTTCAGATCACCCAATGGTGTTAGGAGCTTGATACTATTATGTTCCTTACAAAGCCGAAATTTCAACTTTCTGTGAGCTTTGCTTCAGAAGATATTCGATAAATAAACAAACGTCCAGCCAGCGGGCCCCTTTTTTAAATACTACTCTTTTATATCATACAATGGTGTTAGGAGCTTGATACTATTATGTACCTTACAAATCCAAAATTTCGACTTTCTGTGAGCTTTACTTCAGAAGATATTAGTTATTTATACAAACGTCCGGCCAGCGGCCCCTTTTTTAAATACTACTCTTTTAAATCATACAATAGTGTTAGGAGCTTGATACTATTATGTACCTTATAAATAAAAAATTTCGACTTTCTGTGAGCTATACTTTGTAAGGTACATAATAGTATCAAGCTCGTAACACCATTGTATGATATAAAAGAGTAGTATTTAAAAAAGGGTCCCGCTGGCTGGACGTTTGTTTAAATAACGAATATCTTCTGAAGGAAAGCTCACAGAAAGTTGAAATTTTGGATTTGTAAGGTACATAATAGTATCAAGCTCCTAACACTATTGTATGATTTAAAAGAGTAGTATTTAAAAAAGGGGCCCGCTGGCTGGACGTTTGTTTAAATAACGAATATCTTCTGAAGTAAAGCTCACAGAAAGTCGAAATTTTGGATTTGTAAGGTACATAATAGTATCAAGCTCCTAACACCATTGTATGATATAAAAGAGTAGTATTTAAAAAAGGGGCCCGCTGGCTGGACGTTTGTTTATTTATCGAATATCTTCTGAAGCAAAGCTCACAGAAAGTTGAAATTTCGGATTTGTAAGGTACATAATAGTATCAAGCTCCTAACATCATTGGGTGATTTGAAAGTATAATAACAATAAAAATAATCATAAGGGGCCCGCTAGCTAGACACTTCATAAAAACGTCATTCAATCAAAAACTGTTGAGGTACAAAATATATCTTATTTATTTTCTTTAGGTACAAAATAATGCCTTTATGAAAAGCTATCACCTGTTGATAAATCTCGTTGGGGCCTGCCAGATAGACTCACACCGTTTACAGGCACCGTATTTAACCAATTTCTTGACGCGTTTATCGATTTTTTTCTTCTTTGGCAACTGAGCCGATGTCGCGTATAAATCGACGATGTGACAGTGACACTGTCATTGTCATAATACTGTCAAGTCAATGACAACAAAGTTTACTGACACTTTTTTTATTTGTTACTTTGATAAATTGTTTTCTTTTGTGTTGTGGTGGTCACAGAGTACATTTTGGTGGTCATACCGTCATAGTTTAAATAGTTTTATTTTCTCTATGTTGGTGGTGGTCTGGCCGTCTGGCGCGTTACAGCACAGCTGTAAATTAAATAATTTAATTTTGGCTTTTATTAGTGGATCATTCTAATACTTATATTATTTCGATTTTGATTTTGAATGTATAAAATCAAATAAGCTGGGCTTATTATTGTCTTGTAGTTGCCGTATCATTTAAGCTTCTTTTTGGAGTACCTACCGATAAATATTATACGTATACTTTATTGAATTATTTGTAGTGTCTTGTGTGTTCACGGTGATAGTCCGCTACCATAATTAGCAGAAACTTTTTAAATACCATGGATAGGCTGCAGATCCGAAGCGATGTGCGAGATATCCTCCAAGAAACTCTTAAAATCATAATCGAAGAAATTAAAGAAGAAGCCGAAACTGAAGGATTCAAATTAAACCGAAAACGTAAATGGGTAAAAGACAAAGTAAAACAGGATATAAATAGTTACCTACTCCCTGAACAATTTAAAGGCCCCACAGAACATTTCACTGCTTTGCATATGACAGAAGAATCATTCAACTGGTTACTAAAAGAGGTAGAACCACATATTCAGAAGGCAGACACTGTCATGAGGATGGCACTGCAAGCATCACTGAAACTTGAAATATTACTGCATTTACTTGTAACGGGAACCAGTTTAAGAGGACTAGAACTTCTGTTCAATGTATCAAAGACAAGTATTAGTTTGATGATCCATCAAGTATGTGATGCCATTTGGTTAGCTCTAAAGGATTATATTCAGGTAAACAAAAAGTTTTGAAATACTGAGCAGTATTTTTATTTTTGATACAATGTGTACTTTACACAGCCTGATTTAAATACAAAAGGATTGTTTCGTAAGAAATATATTTAGTTTAATGTGAGTCTTGAAAAGACAAGCATAATAAATAGAGTGAGATTAACAAAAAAATATTGAGACCTCTCCCAACCCAACTTATTCTGCCATAGTACAAATCACTTGCATCACCCAGTCCATTCCAGCCACTTTCTTCAAGCAAGCAGTCTTGATCAGGGCTCCCCTTTACTTGCCAAACTCTAGCAACAATTCCTCTCAAGGAGTCATCTGCTCAAACTTAACATAATACGGTGAAGATGCTCCAGAACCCGGAGAATCCTGTAACCGTAACTCGGTTAAATAACTCTGTATGTAATGCTGTGCTTGTAAAGCCCGTTCTAGTGGCAGCATTTTCAATTGTGCAGCAACACCGCGCCCGAAGATATCAAACTCATGTTCTTCTGGTGGTGTAGCATTATTCATAGCACAGACTTCTTTGACTTTTGTTAGTAATGATGTCAGTTCTTGCAGTCTTCTCTTCTTTAGCGTACGGGGCTGCTCCACTTCTGTTAATATGTTTTCTGCTGAATCATCAACTATATGTAAATGGGAGGTAGTACCACCATTGTCATCCTCTTGAACGCTGGTACCACCAATACTGTCTTCTGTGTTTTCCTGAAAATATCCAAAATAATAATTTTATAATATGTTTCAGGTACCAACTCATGAAGAATGGAAAGTTGTCGAAACTAGCTTTAGTAATACATGGAACTTCCCTAATTGCTGTGGTGCTATTGACGGGAAATATGTTTTGATAAGATCTCAAAATGCTGCAGGAAATCATCAAAAGATAGCCTTTGTCGCCGTGTGTGATGATGATTATTGCTTCAAATATATTGATGTTTGGTCTAAGAAAAAGATGTCCGAAGATGTTTTTGAAGACAGTAACCTATTTCAGGCATTGGAAAACGATCTCCTCCCTCCAGACCATGTTATAGTTGGAAATGAAAACTTCCCATTAAAAAAGTATTTAATGAAACCATATGAAGGAAACAAATTATCAGAAAAAGAGAAAGTATTCAACCACAGATTGTCCAATGCTAGAAGTACCATTGACAAAACATTTGGACTCCTAGTCAGCCGCTTTAGAATCTTCGAAAAGCCACTTCCATTTACAGTAAACAAAATAGAAAAAATAGTAAAAACATGTTGTGCTTTGCATAACTGGTTGAGAATAACTAAAAATCCAATACAGATGACAACACTGGATTTTGAAGACAATAATTCTGGCAACATAATAGTTGAGTCATGGAGAGAATTACTTACAGAAGGATTAGCTGAACTCCCTATTAATTTGAATGGCTGTTCAACAGAAGATGCTTGTCAGATCAGGGATGACTATGCTGATTATTTTATGGGAGAAGGAGCAGTGAGCTGACAATTGCAGAATATAAATTGAAAAAGTCGATTACATACTTACATAAGTACTGTGTTATTAGTTTATTTATGTTACTACTCTCTAGTGAAATAAAAATAAAACGAAATAAAGAACTTACCAAAGTATGTTCTTTTCTTATAGAATTAAGTATAGAGAACCATTTTAAATTGGGCACATAAATATCCCCAGAGCCCGAAATTTTGGATTCTTTTATTTTCTTCAATTCTTGACAGTATGTGGAGCGAATATTTTTAATTTTCACGACGATTTCTTTTTCGCCGAAGTTAGGTATATTCATATTATTTGCTATGTCTCTATAAGCTGCCAATCGGGCTAATTTGTTTTTGTACAGTGAGTGTTTAGTATTCCACAAACACTCGTGAGCAACATATTCGCCAACAAACTTTATTGTAACGTCTTCGGACCACTTGCCCGCCATTTAGTAAAATGTACTTTGGCGAGCACGCTCAAGGTCAGACAATGACAACTAATGAGCTGAACTAAATTTTCTTGTTCATACGTCTCAAATTATGCGAGCTAACTACAGTATGAAAGACGGATTTCGGTGATTAGATAAAAATTATTCTACATATTTTACGTCTTTGATCAGACTAATATGTACAGAGGCACTTTTTGCAGAACTAACGCTCAGTGTTAATATTTGCTTTAAATTCGAATGGCTTATTTTAGTTTAGAGCAAGCGAACAAAATAGTCTCACTTGTCACTAATTAAACACTGACGTTTACATGTATCCACTTCTCCAGCGAGTCAAGTGGGGCTAAGTTTGTGTCTATGGTTGCTACAATTTAGTAACTCGAACCGTGCAAACAACTCGTATAGTTATTAGTCGAGTGGATTCTCATTTAGTCGGGTGCTAATTAAACTCTAATAAACCCTTTTTAGTAGATACCTATTAGTTGAGCTTGCTTGACACATTCCATTGGAACCAAAACCCATTATTGCAAAATTTTGTTTAGTACGTTGTAAATGTAGTAAGTTTAGTAGGAAAATGTAGATGGCGCTACTGGTTTTTGGTTTCTCAAGTTGAGAGAGGTCGGTGATGTTCGTTACTTAATGTTAGGGTTTAACTTTGGTTTTATTTTGTTGAGTGCGTAATTACCTCAGTTTTTATAGCGCCGTGGCTGCTTATACAGAATGATCCCATAGACCGATACGCGCCGCCGCTTACGTACATACTTTGTGCCGATAGGTACCTACGGATTTGTTGGCGCTTCACATTATTATAATAAAAATAATTAGACACAAAATCTATATTACATACTAGCGGGCGCCTTGCGGTTTCACCCACGTAGTTCCCGTTCCCGTTGTAATACAGGGATAAAAAGTAGCCTATGTTACTCGGGAATAATGTAGCTTTCCCTAAGTGAAAGAATTTTTAAAATCGGCCCAGTAGTTTCGGAGCCTATTCGGTACAAACAAACAAAAAAAATATTTCCTCTTTATAATATTGGTATAGAGGTATAGTTAAAAAAAAAAGTTACCTACTCTGCCACTTTTTGTACGCTTAGATCTTTTAAACTACCCAACTGATTTTAATGCAGTTTTCAGCAATAGTTACGTGTGATTTAAGCCGCTAAGCTGGGGCAGGTCGCTAGTCTATACCAATATTTTATAGAGGACAGAGTTTTTTGTTAGTTTGTACCGAATAGGCTCCGAAACTACTGGACTGATTTAAAAAAATCTTTCACCTATAGGAAGCTATTATATATATAAGCCCGTTAACATAGGCTATAATTTTTACGGGAGCGAAGCCGTGGGGATCAGCTAGTATAGGATAAAAGCATAATAGAACAAAAAGAATTTGGAGGCAATCAGATGGTCCAATAACAATTATTACAAAATTTTACTAACAAAGTAGTCGAGAGTGATTTTTTTTTTAGATTAAGTTAATCAAAACTCAATCTTCGGGGTTTTGTGTAAGCTTCTCGACCAATTTATTATGAAAAAATCTTGTAAGTTGACTGTGCAAACTCATCATTGGATTCATGGGCAGACAATTTAGGCTATTTGCCCCCTTAATACTTCTTAACCAGGTTTTTAGTCTCCCGAGGCTGATAAACGATCGCTCTACGTACGTTTTGCTTCTTTTAGGACATCAACAACAGGTAGAAATGCTACGTGCGCTAGACTTTGATTTCTTTGCATTTGGTATTTTTTTTATCTCTAGGCTGTGGGGGGGAGGTCCCCGCTCTGTCCCCCCTTTGGGGACGCCGATGGTGAGAATGATGAGAATGTCATCTCGCAGAAGGAGGCTGCGGAAAGGGCAAGAGAGAGGACCAGTGCTCTCCTGTTCCACACTGGGCGCAATGTTCCAAGCGCACCTCTCTTAAGACGACGACTAACGCCAACGACCTTGAGGGAACAAAACGCGCCCTCGTTTCACACCCGCGCGACCCAAAATTTTGTAGTTTTTTGTACTTACCATATAATTCTAAGACTTTAAAAAAAAAGCTTCGGATGAAAATGTAGATAATTAAATTGTCTTTGAGATGGTGTCAATTTCATTAAAATACTCTCAGCGGTTTTGGTGCGATTTTCATATTTTTGTCCGTTTTAGACATAACTTTACAAATTAATTACACTATGTTATACGAATAAAACTCAAAATTTTCCTAGATCAAATTATTAAGAAAATGGTCTGATTTTAAAATGAGAATTACGTCTATACGGCAGTCGTAATTTATTGGAAAAAAAATATGTTAAATAAGACCATTTTCTTAATAATTTCATCTAAGCAGAATTTGAGTTTTATTCGTATAACATAGTATAATTAATTTGTAAAGTTATGTCTATAACGGACAAAAACCCGACAATCGCACCAAAACCGCGGGGCGTAATATAATGAAATCGACACCATATCAAAGATAATTTAATAATCGAGATTTTGATCTGATTTTTCTTAACGTCATAGAATAATAAGGAAAGTACAAAAAACTACTAAATTTTGGGTCGCGCGGGTGTGAAACGAGTGTGCGTTTTGTTCCCTCAAGGTCGTTGGCGTTAGTCGTCGTCTTAAGCGCTCCCGAGACGGTTTGATTCAAACACGAAGATTTTGGCTTGTACTATTATTTATTCTGTGATTTTGGTTTGTTTCAAACCATGAATGTCTGACAATCCTTTCAAACTAGATGTGTAAACTATCAAATGGTTTGATCAAACTAAAATTTACGTGTTTGGGCGCACGGTTGGCGCAGTGGTTTAGCGATTGACTGCTGTGCTGCGTGTCGCGGGTTCGATTCCCGCACGGAACAAATATTTGTATGAACTACAAATAGTTGTTCCGGCTCTGGGTGTTGTGTATGTGAGTTTATAGGTTTATAAACGCATCCACGATACAGGAAGACATTCCTATTGTGGGGCAACGATCTTTAAAAAAAAAAACCTACCACGGCAAGTGGTAGGCAACATCTTACTCCCCACTACGGGACGAAGCTTGCGGAAGGCAGGCCGGTTTTAGTCTGGGGCAGCGGAAGTCACAAACATCTCCGACGCAAGTGAGCGAGGGAACTCCGAGGTGGTTTAAGTCAGTAAGAGTCTGAAAGTTTCCAGGGTAAAGGACTTCCATGAAGATTTCCACAAAGAAAAAAATAAGTTAACAGTAGTTTATAGTAGGATTAAAACGAATTGTAGTTATCTAAGACATTTATTTATAAATGAACACAGTTTACATTAACATTATCTGCTGCAGACAACTCAATACAATAATAAAATTATTATTTACACCACTTTTCAAGATCTACACATTTATTATGAACAACACAACACTACATTTTTACAATTTCTAATTATTTTTACTCGCCCGGAGCATTGCCTTCGATACACATTCATTTATAAATCTATAACATTTTCATACATAAACTTATTCGTTTATTTTTTCTACATAAAATGTTCGTAGGACGCGATTTCATTTTTTTTTTTTTTTTTGTAAGTACGCACTAAAAGACTATATTGCTATACCTATTGTGACTAGGCGTACAAATCTATATTACTTTGTAGGTACAGACGTAGACCGCACGTGGTAACAAGATCTGCATAACCTGGATATGTTAACACTGACTGGTGGCCTATAGGTACTGTACCTACTTGGGTATGGAAAAATACTTTGGTAATGATTGTATTTATTTTCGAAGTTAGTAGGTTTAACGTAAATATTCTGATGGGCACTCTTTACTTTCATATTGTAATATGTAGTAATTTGTACCTACTTTTGAAAGAGATGGTAGTAAGCTATTTTTTGGGCCCAGTTGGGCGCCAATAATATTTTTTAGCCCCTCTGGTCGCCACTTAGACGTTATTAAGAAATACTTGTTTGGAAAATATTTAGTACTAAAAAACTATTGATAAAATAGAGTTTCAACATAAGTTGATCATGTTTGAGAGTTCCAAAACAGGTGTTTTATTTTGGCCCATTTGGGCGCCACATTTCATTCAAACATTTATAAAGATATCGAGATCAAATCAATCGTGCACCCGCGATAATATCATTCATTGCTTCATTACGTTTAATAATCCGCTTGCCCGATAGTGTAAAACTGGTATACTCCAACTGGTTACTACCATTGTTTTACAATTCCTTGCTGGTTTAAGAATAGATTGATAAGATCGGGGTTGACTATTATTTTCATGCCCTTTCAGCTGAAGACGTATATTTATAGACCAAGCTACAAAATAAAGGGCACTACAGTAAGCGGTATAGTAAAAAGTTACATGAGTGTACATTTATCAGGTATACGTAAGTACAAAGATATATAGTTATATACAAAATTATTGTGTTTGTCACAGTTCTGTTTGCGATTTGGTCCAGCCAGCATAGGACGTTGATTATTTATAATGCTTAACTTCTAGGTATAAGCGTATCTAGGGATATAGTTCTCTACTTATTTGGTTAGGGCATAGCTCTAAGATTAGGTATAGCAGCGATTCTCAACCTTTGGTAAAGGGTTATCCGATAGATTTGTGGCATATTTAGGGCGGTTACGTACTAAACCCGATCCGTGTCCGTGAAATTTCGGTTTCGAAGTAGCCGTAGTACTTCTTGTAGGGAAGCTTACGCACTATATCCGAACTCTATCCGTGATAATTCAGAGAATTTTGAACTCAACGCCTATCACGGACACGGACGTGTAGTGCGTAACCGCCGCCCTAAAACTTTTTTTTTTTGAGTACTGCTTAATACTGCGATTTTCGAACAAACCTCTTTACAATGCCATATAGACATAAGACTTAGTTTTCCACTAGTTTACACACGAATTTAACGGTCAAAATTCAAATCACTTTACTCCCTTGGGAGTTTCATACAACTTTACCTCCCTTGGGAGGTAATGTTGTTGTTGAGGTATGTTTACGTTGAGATTGCATGACATTGTCGAGCAGATGGTGTGAAAATACTTTATCTTTGTGTAACGGGAGGTGAACCTATAGCCATGAACCGTGAACAGTTCTTGACTCCGGGCTGCAACTGAGAAATGCCAGATGGTAAAACCCAATAACATTGCCGGACCCGGGAATCGAACCCAGGACCTCATGGACATCAGCGCTTGCAATCATTAGACCGCAGTTAAAAGAATAGATTCTGGATTATTGCACATTCGTACTCATTAATGCTTATTATTTTTATAGTTAGGCTCGCGCTTGACCACTATCTCACCTGATGGTATGCGATGAAATTGTTGACGGTGTAGCACGCTTGCCCAGAAGTAACCTGTTTACTCTTGACTTAAAGGTCCCTAGGTTGAAGCTATCGGGCAGCTACCGGAGTCTGCTCCGGTAGGGAATTTCCAAGCTGTACGCATAATGAAAGTCCGATGCCGCATCGCCGTACGTCTGATAGTCCGATGATGAAACGGGCTGGGCGGAATTAGATCATGCAATTCCATCGCACACTCCCCGAAATGCAACTGATAAAAACCCGACAAGCTGGCAACTCGGCGACGATGTTCAAGGCTCTGGAGCTTGGACTCGACCAGTGCCTCATTGCTGATGAGCCTCTTGGCCCGTTTTTCCAAAAGTTGGGTTAGGTTAATTCGTAGGTTTAGTTCCAGCTTACTTTTCTATTGTAGTTAAATTATAGTAGCCACAGTAAAAGGTTGAGCATCGTAAAGTTAGAATATTTAGCTAACTTAGCACAAGTTTTCATACTTAATTATCGATTTTACTACATTGTATATTTTTGAAAGTAGCATTTATCTCACAAAATTCACATTTAGGTATATAAATAAATATTTATATTTTTAACAATAATATTCTACTCTTTTCACTTAGGCATAGACGTAACAGAATACGATGCATTTCTCTAGATATATATTTTTCGCGATAAATACTTTGGCAGGACGATATTAAAACTGTTTTCAACATCTCTACTTTATACATGTTTTCTACGATATAGGAATTATTTTATAAAATTAGTGGCATATCTTACACTATAGATTTTATTTACAGAACTCTTAGTTCCTTTTCAATGGCCAGTGGCGTGCCCATAGACCGGTGGGATGGGTTAATGCTAGGCGCATCGTGCCCTGTCGAAAAAGTTGACGGTAAATAGATACAATTTTACTTCTGAAACTCGCAATACGTAAATTAGGCCAATTTTTCAAATTATGAGCTTCATATTACTTTAGATTAAAAATTCTGTTATAGGGCTCCCGCTGGGTTACGCCACTGATTCAAATCATCTTCGAAATATGCCCTCGAAATAAACGTGTCCCCGAAACCAATTCAAAATAAGTTTCAATAAGTTACTTTCCTGATAAAAAGGTCAATTTAAAAATAAAAATGTTTTCTTAAACCAAGTTATACGCAAACTTCATTTTCTAGATATGTATCCGAGCCATAAAACGTAGGACAGTTCATAAAATTCGGAAGTTATTCCTAACAGTTTCCGGTAAAACTAGTCGAGTTTACAAAAACGAAGAAAGTTATCTTCTCCGTATTCTTGATATTTCATCACCGCTTCCTATAAACCACCCCAAGAATGGGCCTCTATGGCCGTCGTTTCTCCAAGAAGATTTTCTCTTGTTTTTCTTAGACATACAGCCAGTGTTTCCAAGTAAAGCGGCTGACAGGGGCGCCTCCTCGAATGGCCTCGTGCTCAGATTCCGGTGATATGCAGCAAGCTAGGCGCTGAAGACAGAAATAGATATTTTGTAAATAAAAAATCAAACACCCGACTGCTTAAGAGCGGACTCTAGTCAACAGGAATTTGAAAAATAGGTATTTGAAGAAACTATTGCCGTCGCGTCACCTCCAACCTCACCCCGTAAAGTGCGAAAGGGACAACTGCAGCTGAGGCTGATTTTACCTACAAAAACTTTGACTAAAAGACGTTTCGTATTCTGCTGTTTTCTAATAACTGGTCTGATCTAAAAAAATCTTATATCAAAATTTAGAGGAAAAGTATATCTATGCTCATATCATTTCCTTTTTTGTTAAAAACTTATAAATTTTGTCTGAAAGTCTTCTGAACATGGCGGTAAAAACGGGCATTTTTTTCGGATTTTTGGATTGTCATATTTCTTTTTGTGATTATGTTTTGGAAAAAAGAAAATGATACAGGCACGTATTAATTAGACCTAGATTTTATGGAAAAAATCATTGCTCTAGAGGCATTATCCACGAAGAAAACAGCAGAATGTGTTTGTATGGAGAAAATCTCACTAGAGTCCCCTCTTAAGAAGCCAACTAAAAAACTAAACAAGAAGGAAAGGTTTTTTTTTATTTACTACTTTTTATTTATCATTTTGGTAACATATACCAAAATGATAACTAAGAAGTTTGTAACCACCTCTTATAACTTTTCATTTTGATATACCATTATATGTCTTTGAAAGAAAAAAATAAAATTGTTAACCCACAGTATGGCGCCAATGTTTTTTTTAACGTCACTTTTCTAGGAACACTTGGGCGATCAAGACGTATCATACGAAGTCTTATTTCGGTTCGGTTCGGTTCGGTTTGGAAGATAAGAGGTAATAAAGACATTACATACAAACAAGATACGCGCGAAAAAAATAATCTTTTCCTTGCAGTCGGGTAAAAAAGATTGGACATGTTCAAAAATGCAATTGTGGGTCAATAGAAACGCAATGAAACCATGAAGTTTAATGAGCCTCAGATAAATAATTCCACCATCTTAGAATTAGAATCCACTATGAAATTAATCAGAAAATAACAGTAGGATATTAAGAAAAATAACTATACTTCATATCAAACAGGAATCAGAAAAGAGCCCTATTTCCAGTTTATTGCATTCTTCACGTAACTTTGCAGATCGCAGAATCTGACCCAATAGGGTAGTTGACAAAAAATATCTATTAAGTCCGTCAGTTAGATAACCTAAAAATATTCGACACGTATTTTTTAGGGTTCCGTACCCAAAGGGTAAAAATGGGACCCTATTACTAAGACTCCGCGGTCCGTCTGTCTGTCTGTCACCAGGCTGTATCTCATGACCCGTGATAACTAGACAGTTGAAATTTTCACAGATGATGTATTTCTGTTGCCGCTATAACAACAAATAATAAAAATCGAATAAAATAAATATTTAAGGGGGGCTCCCATACAACAAACGTGATTTTTTTGCCCTCTTTTTTTATGATAATGGTACGGAACCCTTCGTGCGCGAGTCCGACTCGCACTTGGCCGGTTTTTTTTCTTTTGCCACGTAAACAAAACATGACGACGATACAGCGCGTTGAAATATCGAGTGACGTCAAAAGCCCCCACTCCTGAACTTTGATGCGCTTTATCTTTGTCAATTTTAATTTATTTGTTAAAGCAAAAAATAGTACGGGTCCAATATTGATAATCTCACTGATAATCTGATTGATAATCTCACTGTTGGACTAAATATAATTATCATGTTTCTACCCCGGAAACATCCCTATTGTGGCCTTAATTTATTCTAACCCCAAAAACTGTGACTGGCCTTAAAAAAAGAACCTGTGACTGACGGACGAGAAGTGATCTTTTACAAGTTCTTTTTGCGTAATCTTATATTCACAATAATGTAGTCTAAAATAAATGATACGAACCTGTCGGAAGGTCCCAGGAGTAGATATCAACTTGTATATCGCGACGATGGGTATCATGAGGATGGAGGAGCAGGCCAGTCCCCAGCCCAGGACCACGGCCCACGGCGGGTACGTGTAGTGTTGGTACTGGAGTGGTTGTTGGTACAGGAGTCCAAATACCACCACACCCTGGAATGTGACGATAAATTTTGGTACGAAGATTTCGTATTTTCGGTCTAATAGGTGAAGAATGTTTTCCGGTTCTGTGTGATAGGAGATCAGACTTTTGCAATTAAGCATGCAAAATGTTGCGGGTTATTACTGAATAAGGGCCCAAACACAAAATTGCGATTTGACGCGATGCGAAGTCACAACGCAGAAAACAGCTAAGCAGGGCACCTGCTCCCTAAGAACGAAGGCCTTGATTAAGGGAGTTTCCCACTCCCTATTACCTACGGACAGATGATTCGTTCGGGGCCCGAACAAAGAATGAATGACAACACAATTCTACAGTTGTACCTACTCCAGATGTGTTTTTACCGGTTTGAAAAATTGAACCTAACACTTGTTTTTTTCACTTCGAAGTTTCGGAATTCTTTCGTACGGGGCCCGTAACTTCGTTGACGGATATAGGGAGTAGACCCCCAGTAACAAGCAACAGGCTCGTATTCTACATGCGACGTCGCACCGCAGTTTTGTGTTTGGGCCCTTAGCTGGTCCTTAACGGAGTAACCTAATCATAACGACCCTAACTATTTAGGGTTACATCCCCACATCCCCAGATGGGGCTAAGTGCCCTGCAGCCTAATTGCGTTAGTAAGTTCGGCAGGGCAAAGGGACACCTCCATTAAAGAATATGACACATTTCTTTTAAATGTTTTCGGTATTGCGCAAATAATTTCGAAAGGGTACGTCCTCCATCATATAACTTTGATTCACATATCCTTGTCATGACATACGTTTCGAGAGTATTACGCAATACGAAAGAGGTTATATATCAATATAAAGGTGTCGTAACCTTAACCTATATGTGTTCTTTGCCGAATTCACTTACTCACTCGCTAAAGCTAGAACAGGTTGTAGGGTTGCTATCATTTAAACACAACCTTAAACAGAACCTTATGTCACAAATAACTTGGAAACGGAAAAAGTAAGAAACCAACAGTGTTCAACTTACAATAATGAAAGTAGGACTGACGAACTTCCAGCATATCCTCCAGTACAGACCAGGTCTGAACCCAAGCATCTCTTCCACGTCATCAGAAAACCGCTTCAAACCTGTAAACAAAACAAAGAAAGAAAAATGCTTATTAAAGTTGGCAAAAAAATAAAAGGCCCGTTTTGACAGCTATAAAAATACTTGATAATAATTAAACTTGATGCTTGCGAATGATCCTCGTTATTATAGTGTATGGGTAACATAGTAATTAATTAGGATTATGGAATTTGGTTTTTCAATTTCTTACATAACTAGTTATCGCGGCATGTAAAATGAGAAACGTCAACGGACTTCTTATGGTGGCACTTCACATCGCTATTCGTGTTCGCATATTTCTCTTATTCGCCCAAATAGGACGAAGTGAAGTAGTTATATTCGTCTATATTTGCCTATTCTCACGAACAAGACGAATACGCCAAATACCCGAACACCCGTATCCGCCCAGGTGTCGGTTTTTTGCAACATATCAAAGGATTGCGAATATGGCGAATATGTTCGTTTACCGGCCACACATCGCTCGCTCACGCTCAGTAATGTGCGGTGCGCGTCAGCGGCGGACGTGTATAAGTATTCATGTACTTTGTTTACAGCTTGCAAGGATAAACTAATAAATAATAAAGCTTGTTGGCGCCAAAATGAATTGGACAAATGACCTTGATAAGCGATTTTTGGCATATTATCAAATGCATCCCTGCATACTCGTATGGGACTCGCAACACGCCTCTCATATAACAGAAGTGAAGTTAATGACGCATGGAATAGTATTAAGAATAGCCAACAGAAGAGAGTATTCAGAATATACAGGCTCCTTAAAATAGCTTACAAAAAGTGAGATGCTTTGATGGCTGCCTATAGAGAATAAAAAAAAAATAAGATGTCTGAAAAATCAAGCATGTGCGATGTTTATCGGCCGAACTGGTATTATGCTTTTGAATTCATGGATAGTTTCCTAACACGAATTTATCGATCAAAGACGAAAAAAAACGCGAACATCGAATAGCGACTTGAAGTGCCACCATTAGTTTGTGACGACTTTAGTCACAGACTTTGTATAAATTATAAATAATTATCTCGTACGTACTACTTAGATCTAGTACATTAATTATGTGTTAATTCACAGTGTTTTGCGATAATATCTTGTTTTCACAACTTTTGGTTGGCATTAGCTTAGATTTAGGCATACAGACAGACAGTCTGAAGCGTTCATAGTTTATCCGGTACAAGCGGGCCCTCATAATCCTCTATGTGATTCAGGACCCAACTTTACAGTCCATAATTCGCTTATTTGTCTTTCACAAATTCTGATTCCAACTTTCACAATTCTTTGGGAATGTTCACTAAATCCTAAGCACATTTCCAAAGAAGTTAAACAAAGTAGCCCTCACACCACACGCACATCATTTATCAACTAAGGTAAAATATGAAGGTAAAAGAGATAAAGAAGAAGAGTTACCATAGAACCAGGACACAGCAACTGCCTCAAAGAGAGCAGAGCAGAGCAAAGATATACCAGCAGCGTAGGTGTCCAGCAAATGGAACATGTAGATGCCACCCTGAAAAGAGACAGGCTTGTAAATAATGGAAAACCAAAGTGTTGGATACCTTTCTGACGATTTCGACACCTAAGAGAAACAGTTTAACGCCTGAAATTAGTGATATATCCAGCGGGGCGAGCACGGCCTACTGTGACAGGCTTGAGTCACACATTTTTTTGCAGTCACATTTTGTGAGTAAGAACCGTGATAAAGCCCGTGTCTCAAGCCTATCACAGTGGTCGTGCTCGCCCGCCATGGATGGCTAGTATTTGAGTTAGTTGTAATTAAAATACGTAATTGGAATACAAATACGTATTTGGTATTTGTAATTTAATTACATTAAAAATACCCCACCATTAAAATATAGGTAAAAATTGTATTTTTTATAAGTGTTTCAAATACTTAGGGCTTTAAAATATATTTGAATATAAATATATTTAGCGATCTTAGTATAGCACGTTCTGCAGAAAATAGCGCTCGATAGCTTTCAAAGCAAAGTGGCGATGGCGTACGTCACATTGTCAAATATCTTGTCAATTGTCATTTTCATTACAAGCGGTTATTTTCACGAAACTTCTGTATTAATCATAGATTTAGATTTTTTTGCTACGCTATTAATTAAGTTTATTAGTCTGAATGTCACGATGGATGATCGACTTTTATTAGAATATTTGACTAATAGTAAGTATTTTAAATAAAATAGTTAAAATAAAAACACAAAAAAAACCGTAAATAGTTAAAAAAAATGTATTTTATATTTGAAATACACGACTTAAAATATTTCGTATTTGTATTAAATACATGCGAGAAAGTATTTTGTAATTCGTATTTTAATTAAAGCAAAGCATGTAGGTATATTGACCAGATCTGGATATATCACAATCCCAAATTTTATCCGCGGTTTTATTGAACCGCTAATAATTAGCCTATTCATATTGACTCAAACTGGGAAACTCGCCTCGATTGGTTATAGACAAAGATTATGATCCAGGAGGAAGACAGAGATTATCGGGTGTAATTCAGCTTGTTGTGTACTTCTTATTTGACCTAGTTTACAGTTCTCTATGTACGGGTTTATGTATCTCAAATTGGGTACACTAATATAAATATTTCCTTACCGGAGTTACATTGATGCAGGCCACACAGAAAGACACGCAGACGACAATGAGCGTGAAGTGTTCTCGTCTCAGCCAGGTGGCGCCACAAGCGCGAGCCTCATCTAGCAGACCGGTTATCACGCACTCTAGACCACCCATCTGGAATCCAAAGTAAATTTGCTTTAATATTTTTCCGCAGGAATCTGCGCTTAGAAACGGCTAAACGATTGTCTGGGCGATTTCTTAACAGTTCAGTATTCTTCATCATCAGAAGCCTCTTCTTCTCCTTTTCATCTTTCTGCCAGAAATTAGCTGATCTTGTCCAACTTTTTCCAGCAAGTCCAATAATATCACCGATCTATTGTGTCAGCATCAGTCTAATTATCACGTTTCCCAAACGTTGCAAGTTATTCGTAAATAATAATAAAATATGAATAAAATTGATGAATCAATTCTAACCCCGGAATCTAATCCAAGCATGATCAGCATGAAGAAGAACAGCATTGCCCACAGACTTGCTCCCGGCAGAGTTGCGACCGCTTCGGGATATACTTGGAACACCAGACCAGGACCTGGAACATATTTTAACATTAGGTGCCAATTATATTATTTTAATAAAAGCAGCAAAAACTGTTTTTTCACTTATCAGCTTCAAAAAACCATTGGGATGGTGGCTGGTATGGTCATGTGATGAGGAGGGATGAAACGCATGTTACTAAAATAGTTATGAATATAAATGTGGATGGATGGAGAGGGAGAGGAAGGCCAAAGAAAAGATGGATGGACTGTGTGAGGAGGGATATGAAGGAAATGGGAGTCAGTAATAGCGTGACAGGGGACAGGACAGTATGGAGGAAGAAAACATGTTGCGCTGACCCCAAGTAACATGGAATAAGGCCAGGAAGATGATAAGCTTCAAAAACCGTTATGGACTTTCCGAAATTCAATTAGCCTATTATGCCTATAGTTTGTAATGAAAATAGTAAATTTGTAGTTATGTGACTCTGCTAATGAATATTGATTAATGATGATTTTACCTTCTGTAGCAACAGATGATATCGGCACTCCTTGTTTGTGAGACATGAATCCAAGGTATGTGAAAATTACGAATCCAGAGAAGAACGATGTAAAGCAGTTCACCAATGTCGTTACCAGGCAGTCTCTGAAAGAAGAGACGGAACAATTTGTTAAAAGGATAACAGCTACAACTTAGAGTGGTGCGCTGGACACTATTATTATTAATTGAGTCCGTCTCGGTCCGCTTGTTTTCACATTGAATATGGTCGGCACCGTACCAAATCCGGACGTTGGTACGGTTGTCAGCTGGTTGGGCCTTACCACCAACCACGACCAGCGTTGAAAAAGTGCCCGATTCATGGGCGAACTACAGATTTCGGTTAATGTCGCCCGATATTTTTACATTCAACTTAGTCATAAATAAAAATGGAAAATAATGTTCTAAATACGGCATCACTAGGATTTCTGGGCGGAGTTAGTCCGGCCGTACCATACCCGAGCGTGTGTAAGCAAGAACGGATTTGTGGGCGGAGTTAGTCCGGCCGTACCAAATCCGGGCGTGTGTTAGCACTATTACATACAACACATAAGCACCTCTGTAGCGATCCATGTCAATCTTTCTGGATGCTTTGTACCAGCTACCCTCCTATTAGCAATCAAGAATCGTAATAAGCTAGTAATGTTTCAGTCACATACCTGTAGCAGTTGTTGTGAAAAGTGTTGTAGCTGGCGTATGATAGATGGACTCCAAAGCCTGCTCCGACTGAGTAGAATATCTGGACAGCTGCATCTACCCACACCTGAAAGCATATTATTGTAACAATTCATATTTTTTACTACCGAGAATTGAATGGAATTGAAACACTTCTTTGTTCACTAAAAAGTTATGAGTGTAGACTGAAGAAAGAACAAAATGATTTTCTATCACGGAGAAACCGTCAAATATGCAAATTATACGCACTTGTGTGTCCTTCAGTCTCGTCAGTTCCGGCTGCAGGTAATACGCGATGCCCCTGGTGGCTCCGGGGAGCATCAGTCCTCGGGCCAGTAGGATAGATAGCACCACATATGGCATGGTCGCTGTCAGCCACACTACCTTGCCTGTAACCACACAGGTAGTTTAAACTCTACCTACAAATACAGTAGTCACAGCGGATCTTTGTGTCTCTGAAGTTGGCTGCAATACCCTGCCAGTAGCTATTTTTGGAACAATGTTGAAGTAGAAGATAACATTGTCTATCTGCTTGTTTCACTCGCTTACGTTTGTCGCATCGTCCTATCTCGCTTACTCTATGCAGTATACTCGATGAAAAACTGTTTCTTGCGCAATGGTTCACAGAGCCTAACTTCAGAGACACAAAGATCCGCTGTTACTACTGTATGTATTTAGAATTTAGCTGTAGGATTTTTGACAGTTTTTAACCTGGCAATATATATTATTTTATATGTATGTCTCGATGATTCCATTCATGATTTTTAAATGTTGAGCTTCGACCGGCAGCCATATTGCGTAAGTGAATATGGCAACGCAAAGGGTTTGACCGCTATCAAATCGACCAATCACATGCGAGATGAATGACGCGATGTGGATTTCCGTCTGTGATACCTAAATCTAAACCTAAAATGATACCTAATTTAGGCCTATTTTTAGAAAACGTCGTTTTCTCTATTTTCACCTGAGCAGAGGTCGGTCGCCCAGGTACTTATTATTTATATGTGTTTAACAATCTCGAGACTCTTATTATAATTAAGAATCTAAAATTTCAAGAAAAAATACAAAACATCAGAACCCAGTGCCCACTATGAGTTATATTTACCACTAGGCACTGGTAACAGCACTTACCAGAGCTCTTCACCCCCTTAAAGAGTGATAAGTACAGCGTAACGTAGACCAGTCCCAAGCAGATCATCAGTTGCCATTTCGGGAAGCCGAGATCGTTCAGACCTTCTGAGTGTTGCATTTCTAGGACAGCACGACTGAAAACAAATGAAGGAGTTTCTTAGAGTCTTTCAAATGGTAGAGCTTAAATTCTAACGGTCTTAAGGTCGGAGCTGTCTTATACGACACCGCTCCCACCCGGCAAAATAATGTTAATTGAAATGTGAGCTTCAGGGCGTCCTCTGTAGACTTTACATTGACAACACAAATAAGCAGACAGCTCGCTGTAAGCGAACTTACCGCAAAGCTGACGTCTCGCTTACCGCATGCTTACCACGCGCTTCAAACGGGCGGTCCGCGTGCGCACGCAGACTGCTCGCTTGAATCACGTTGCTAGCTTGTTGAAAAAGGAAAGCCGAAAGCAAGAAGAAGACTGCTAGCAGTAAGCGCGTGGACAGCTGGTTGCCTGCTAGCTGTCGGCGCGTGGACAACGAGGAGTCATCTCCGTTTAAAGCGGGGTTTTGCGAAGCGGAGACGTGTAAGTGAGCTACAACTTTAAAAACGTCATCACTTAAGCCAACAGACCAAGAGTCACACATTATATCTCGTTCAGCCACGTGTAATATGTTGTACCTACTAAGATTTATTTTGCTATTAGAAGATCTGTGTACCGAGAGGTTTTTCAACCAATTTCAGAATAGGAACTTACTATTTATTTATTATATTCTTTATTGTACACCACAAAAATATATATACAGGACAACAAATCATAACAAGTAAAATTTCAAAATTTAAAAACCCCCGACACATTTATCTTGCGAAAACACCCCGATTCAAACAGTTAAACGCGCATAACTTTTGAACGGCTGAACCGATTTAATTCAAACATAGCTAAGAACACTCTCGACAAAACCACCGTTCAAACAAAAAAAACTAAATCAAAATCGGTTCATCCGTTGAGGCGCTATGGTGCCACAGACAGACACACAGATACACAGATACACAGCAACACACGTGAAACATATAACACCCCTCTTTTTCCGGCGGGGGTTAAAAACAAGTGTACAATGGGCGGTCTTATCGCACAGGGCAATCTCTTACAGACAACCTTTGGATGAACTGTACGAGAGGAGAGGAACTTTGGTATTTGGTTGGAATATTTAGGCCTATTTCAGTCAAAATAACTTATCTATAGCAAAATATATCCAAATGCTACGAGTAGTAAGATACTCGTATATCTGCATTAACCCATTCTATTGGATACAGTGTGATCCATAGGCAAATTGCGTTATATTCTCCTTGAAAAGGGTCAATTTCCGGAAGCTCTGATTGGACCTTTTGTAGCTGCCGGATGCTTTATTTACTACGTATGATACACAGGAAACATCGGTCGATGATTGACACTATGTGACTCTTATAATGACGTCAATTGTTGAAAAAAACTGGCCAAGTGCGAGTCGGACTCGCGCACGAAGGGTTCCGTACCATTATCGCAAAAAACGGCTAAAATATCACGTTTGTTGTATGGGAGCTCCACTTAAATATTTATTTTATTCTGTTTTTAGTATTTGTTGTTATAGCGGAAACGGAAATACATAATCTGTGAAAATGTCTACTCTCTAGTTATCACGGTTCATGAGATACAGCCTGGTGACAGACAGACAGACGGACCGCGGAGTCTTAGTAATAGTGTCCCGTTTTTAGGGTTCTGTACCCAAAGGGTAAAAACGGGACCCTAGATTACTAAGACTCCGCGGTCCGTCTGTCTGTCTGTCACCAGGCTGTATCTCATGAACCGTGATAGCTAGACAGTTGAAATTTTCACAGATGATGTATTTCTATTGCCGCTATAACAACAAATACTGAAAACAGAATAAAATTAATATTAAAGGGGGTCTCCCATACAACAAACGTGTTTTTTTGCCGTTTTTTGCGATAATGGTACGGAACCCTAAAAAATGAACACGTGGGAAATACAATCAATGATTTGATTCGCTTTTGTAGATGTACGTGAACGTCTGAACCTTGTAGGTTCGTAGAAGTTTAATCTAATAGTTTGATATGAAGTTTAGTTTTTATGGAATGGCTGTTTTCAAGAAAAAACTATATTTTTACTAACAGTGATAGGTTTATAAACTCATTAACAGCACTTATTAGTTTGTTTGTGACAACTAGACCTCTTTGAATTTCTGCGATACGGTACGGAGCGGCACAATCGTTGTGCATTTGTTTCTTGTTGTTGTCTTGAAATATATATTTGAATGAAGAAGATGTAGATTTTACAACTACTTTTCTTACAAGTTTCTGAACACCATACACGCTCTCCTGCTACGGTATACTCACTGAAAGAACTCAGAAGCCGGTGTGAAATGCGACAGGGGTCCTTGGTAGCGCACATCAGTCCTATTGCTGGTGTCATTGGCTCCTCGGCCGGAGTCCCAGCACTGGTCCGTGTTCCAGGAGTTGTCGCAGTGCACCCAGGGCAGCTCTGAGCGAGCTGATGATACCAGGAAGTATAATGCCCAGCCTGCATGGAAGAGACGTCTTTAAATAGTAGATAGTATATGTATTTGTTAGTAGATAGTATATGTCAATATCTTCAAGACTTGGCTGACAATAACTTAAACGGAAAATTTATGGTAGAATGCTAAGTTGCTAGAGATTTCTAACTTTTAACATTTTTATCAAATAAGTTACATTAATCATAAGATCAAGTTCAGAAACTAAGTTCAAATTTGTGCAACAGACAATAAATACTACAAATTACACAAATATGTCAAAAACACATAATGAGGTCGAACATGGATCAATAAAAAAAACGTAAAATTTGGAGAACCACAAGGCAGCGTTTTAGGCCCTTTATTGTTTTTATTTTATAATAATGATCTTCCGAAACGTATTACGCAACCAATGGTGCTCTTTGTGGACGATAGTACAGTAATTATAAAGTGAGACAAAGACAAATATACGAAAATTTTGTCAACAAAACATTGTAACAATAATTCAATGGCTATCCAAAAATAATCTGAGAATAAATATGGAAGAAACGAAAATTGTACACTTACACCAAAGAATACAACCCAAAAACAATAACGTCAGTTACGAAGGCAAGACAGCCAATCCTGTGACAGACACAAAATTTCTTGGAATTTATATTGATAATAAACTATCCTATCCTAAATCAGATATCGCGTACATGTATTTTCTAAAAAAAAAAAAAGAACAAGTCGGTCAAATTGCATCGCATTGTGTCCATTTGAACGTACTTCAATTAAAAGCGCAATTTAAATCGCCTATCAGTGTGATTTAAATCAAATCAAGTAGCGCCATCAAAAATGCCGCTTAAAGTTATTGAAACAATACCCCTAGACTTTATGACAGATCGTTCGATTACAAAGAGCTGTTGAAAACAAATCAAGGCCTGCATTCCAGATGCTCATACTCGACTCATACTCAAAATTGGTCACACCTACCAACTAACTGCCAACCAATCACAACTCTCGAATTTGGCATATAATTCTTAATAATGTGTACTCAATAGAGCAAGAGCTCAGACGTTACTAAATTCTTTCTACACAAAACGTGTGGTAGGTGTTGAATGAAAATGAAAGTCCAAGTTAGCAAGTTTGAGTACGTTCCAAGTACATGCTATTGCTAACACTGCTCATTCTACCAGTGACTTGCCAAAAATGCAAGCCGACCAATCACAACTTACCTTTTCCCGTTTGAGTTGAGTTGAGCATGAGCATGACCAAGAAAACCTCGTACCGTCACATTAATCCATCATACTCTACATATATTCAAATCATTATGGTATTACAGTCTTAATTTGCAAACACGACTAGGTACATCAAGGCTAGGTAAGTAGGTGTAAATATTAATGATAGGATTAACCGCGCGTCAGTTCTGGCAAGCTTCTAACATTTGGATGTAGGCCAACACCGAGTGTTAAATATGAGCGAATGACTGATAATGTTGTTGAGAACATGTTATGCAGAGGTTATAATTTTTAAATATTATATCGTTAAGGCCCTTACTCCACTTTAGTGCCGTATAACATTTACTTTCTAAAGCATAGTCCTTAGTAACCGCTAGGTTAAAAGGTTTAAGAAAAATACATTATTAATATTGTAGAGGCGTGTGCCGCCTTAGGTACTTTTGCAATTATTAGTTCACCTTACAAACTTCCACCCCTCTTTCCACCCCCCTTAGGATGTTTCCGGGATAAAACTATCCTTTGTCCTTCCCAGGGTTTCAAACTATCTCCTTATCAAATTTCATTTAAATCGATTCAGCGGTTTAAGTGTGAAAAGGTGACAGACAGACGGACAGACTGAGTTACTTTCGTATATTAGCGGCTTCTCCCGCGTAAATAGTGTTTTCTTAACTTTTGACAACATTATAACGGGATGAAAAGTAGCCTATGTGCTATTTCAGACTATAATCGATCTCATCGCGATTGCAATTTCATCCAGATCCGTTCAACCGTTCTGGCGTGGTCGAGTAACAAACATACACCCATACATCCAAACTTTCGCATTTATTAGTAAGACTAGCTTCTGCCAACGGCTTCGCCCACGTGCAAGTCGATAATTATCCCAAAGGAACATATACCCGGGATGAAAAGTATTCTTTGTGCTATTCCAGACTATAATCTATCTCTGTGCCAAATTTCATCCAGATCCGTTCAACCGTTCTGGCGTGGTCGAGTAACAAACTTACACCCATACAGCCAAACTTTCGCATTTATTAGTACTTTATTATTATTATTATATTCTGGATAGAAGGCGAGGTTATTGGTATCAATCGGGCACCAATCCAGACTCTGAAATGCTACTGGAAACCAGATGATAAAACCCATTAAAACTTTGCCCTTCACAGGAAAGGCAACCAAAGCCTTTTGTTCAGCAGAGGCACTTGCGATTACTTAACTAACTACGCAAACAAAAACATAAAACCACTATACGCCGCGCCGCCTTGTTGTTGATTTTGGTGAGATCTTTTTTATGCGTTTTTGAGACAGGCCTTAAAAGTATTAATAGTTAGCGGGCTGTACTGTTCTTCTAGATAGGTGACGAGGTTACCTGTGTTTAAAAAAAAAACCGGTGAAGTGTGATTCGAAGTCGTGCGCCGAGAGTTCCGTAACTACCCGGTTTTATTACGGCGGTATAACACCGCCGTAATAAAATTGGTATCATTTTTATTGGTGGCTAAGTTTTAAAGATATGGGCAAATTTAGATTTTCGCGAAACCTAGTAAGTACTAAAATTTACCGTAATTATCTTTTTTTGAATTATTTACTTGTGCTGTAAGACCTTGCTTTTAACCAAAATTGACAATTCTAGGTCAACTGGAAGTACCCGGATTGTCCAGGTGGGGGGGGGGGCTTAGTAACCGTGGCTTGGTCACCCACGGTGAAGTGAATGGGAACCCGAGGAGGGGCCGCTCGTCAGGGCTTTTGCCGATTATGCCGACAACGTAGCGGCCAACTAGTAGGTTGCGGTGTCGCTTGGTAACAGGCGACATCGCAACTGAGGCGGGCCGCGATGTCGTATGGAGCGTCCCAGGTCCCATACGATATCGCGGCTGAGAGTTGGAGGCCGCGGCGGGAGAGGAGTGCCGGTATTGCGGTGAGCCGCTCTCCCTACCTTCCGCGGCCTAGACGGGGTCGTCACCGTCTGATGGCGGACGCGGTGGGGCCGCAGTGGAAGAGGAGTGTCGGTATAGCGTTAGCCGCTCTCCCTATCCTCTGCGGCCGCAAAATGGTAGGTGGCGGGGCCATTGACCTTGACCCGTCACAGGGGGACCAAGGGTGCCATACAAGGGGTCGTCTGGCATCCATGTGCTGATTTGGTCCCTAGGGTGGTCACGGCGTACAGTGTGTTCTGGTACGCCAGTGATGGGGGTTACTCCCCCGAGGAAGGTCCGGTGACGGACAGCCGCGGCGGGTTCGCGGTGTATGCTAACGCGTGCCCGTGTTCCCGCCATAAGGAGGACACCGTGGAGTTTTAGTGGGTTAGAGTCCCACATAACTGTAATATCTCCCCGTGGTAGTGCAGTATGCATGAGCATTTCTACACGCAAAAATAATAATAATAAGGGACTATAGACAGTATATATCAGTATCTTGTATAAATTTCAACTTGCTAAGGCCACCCGTTCCTGAGAAAATCTGTGGTGAAACACTGTCCGTGTTTCCGTGTCAGAAAATCGGCGGTGGCACACGGACTGACGGACAGCCGGACAAGAAAGTGTTCTTATAAGGGTTCGTTTTTTTACCTTTTCAGGTACGGAACACTAAAAATCAATTTTGAATCCTAAATATCTATCTCTCTCACAACACAACTACATAGATTAATCATTTACGTCTATACAGGGTGTCTCTTAATTCATTGACATCCTTTAGAGGGTGAAAGTACTCATGAATATGTACAACATCTATTACAGGGTCAACCCTGAAATCACGAAAGGAAATACAACAGCTGTTCCTTACATTTTGTGCGAGTTAGACGAACATAAGTTTGCCCGATTTAATATATGTATGTATTTATATGTATATAGTTTATTGTACACCAGAATACACAGGCACAAAAGAAACTTAAATCTACAATATACAACACATTCCGCGATTTCTTCCAGGCAACCAGCCGGGCGAGCACGGCCTCTGTGATAGGCTTGAGTCACGCATTTTATCACGGTTTTTGCTCCCAAACTGTGATAAAAATGTGTGAATCAAGCCTGTCACTGTAAACCGTGCTCGCCCGGCTGGAATGTACAGTGATTAAATGGATATGACGTGAGGTTGTCAGTGGTGCAAGAATAACCAAGAATAATGTATTGACTTCAAGAGCCTGTAGGTAGACAGTATTTTTGGTATGTCCCATATTATCTTGCTCGAAGGATATTATAATTTTGTCAAAACTTTTAAATTTGAATGAACCAATGCTGTTTTAGTTTCTTTGTTTTTAATGTAATGTTATAAATAGTCTAATAGGAAAATTTTATCTATACTGATATTATAAAGAGATCAAGTTTGTGACTTTGTGAGGTTGTATGGGGTAATCTCTGGATCTGCTGAACCGATTTTGAAAATTCTTTAACCAGTAGAAAGCTTAATTATTCTTGAGTGACTTAGGCTATTTTTTTAAATCCCGATAATAGGTACTGTGGGGTAGGCGACGGGAGCGAAGCCGTGGGGAACAACTAGTACGAAAATAAAAGTGTAAAATTTAGTGTAGTAGAAGTTTCAGAAGAAACCATCTGGTATTTTGTCCAAAATTATGCGCCAACAGAGAGCTACAAGTAAGTAGAGGTAGAAATCTTCCAGATCATAATCTATCCGTGTGCCAAGTTTCATCCAAATCCGTTCAACTGTTAAGACGGTACCCTGACCAAAAAATCGGCATGAGATATGAGCGTTCCTATTGGTCTAGCGGCACTGGTGGCGCATGAATTACAGTAGTGAATACGCCCAGATTTTAGAATAAAATCATTATAAAATCGAATTTTGGTCTTTTGAAAAAAATAATTCTACAAAAATGTTCGTTATTAAATTGTCTATCCATTAGTGTTAGTACAAAAAATAATCAATGAACACTTTACGAGGAGATGCATAATATCAATACTTATTTCTCATTTTCATGTTTTTTTGGAAGTAGATTAGTGAAATATATACAACATTTAAAAAAAAACTAAATCTACTATTTTAGAATCAATAATATGAAGAAATTTAATGTATTGTTATTAATTGATATTTCTTTTTAAATAACGAATAGATAGCTCCTAAAAACAGCACAAATAACGGTTTGCGCGGCGTTTTGCTCGGGGTACCGCCTTAAGGCGTAACGCGGAATAAATAAACTCATATTCGCATTTATGATATTACTAGCTTCTGCCAGCGGCTTGGTCCGCCTGAAAACTGATTTCCTATCTCACGGGAACATTATACCGGGATGAAAGTAGCCTATGTGCTATTCCAGACTATAATCTATGTTTGTGCCAAATTTTATCCAGATCCGTTCAGCCGTTCTAGCGTGATTCAGTAACAAAATACATCCACACACACATACTATCCAAACTTTCACATTTATTATATAAGTAAGATTTTGAGTATGTCTGAAAATAAATAGATTATTATTACTATTTCGGTGTTGATCCTATCTAGCAAAACTTCTTCATTTTATGAGTGCTTTCACCCGCTAAAAGATTTCGTATGATAATTCATTTGAGATCTTTTAGCGGGTAAAAGCAAATCACCCTGTTGACAATATGAACCAATACACACATCAAACAAACATACAGCTACGTACAAATACTGGACATAATTACCAATGATGACGTTGTAGTAAAACGACACGTAGAAAGCCACCATGACCGCACAGAATCCGACACCTGGAACATAAAAGTAGATAGTACAGTGGTGACCGTAGATATGTTGAATACTCTTTTCAAAATATAACGAGGTTTTTTACTAAAATACGCTAAGTTGGCCTTAACCCAGCATCAAATAAAAATAAAAAAGAAGGAAAGAAGGAAAGGAAGAAAGAAAGAAAGAAAGAAAACATTATTTTAATAGATTCGTTTTGTTTTTTTTTTTAAATAGTATATATTGTTTTTATTTTGTTTTTGTCACCATCATCATCAACAGCCTTTTTGATATTTCCATTGCCGGGGCTCCAGCCTCCTCTCATAGAGAGGGTGTGGGCTAATCCACCACGCAGGCCCAATGCTGATTGGTCGATATCACATGTCTTCGAATTTTTCGACATGCCGGTTTCCTCACGGTGTTTTCCTTCACCGTTTTGAGAACAGTGGTGATGAAATAAATTACACAAAGCAATGCGCCAGCTTAGGCTCGAATTCACGACCTACTCGTAAGTCGGGGCCCTAACCACTGCGCCACAACTCCAGCAGTGTGGCACAAATAAGGCTTGCAAAAATTCTTTGTTAGTTAAGAAAGAAGGAAAAGAAAGAAAATAAAGAAAAGAAAGAGAAGAAAGAAAAGAAAGAAAAGAAAGAAAAGAAAGAAAAGAAAGAAAAGAAAGAAAAGAAAGAAAAGAAAGGAAATAATGTGTAGAAAAGAAACAAAGAAAATAAAAAAAGAAGGAAAGAAAGGTAGATGTAGGTATGTGTCTTTTCTTATTTGTGATGAAGTTATAATACATTATCCCAGTTATGAAAGCTAAGGTCTTAGCTTAGCTCTCCCTTGGCCTATAACTAGTTTAACGTATCTTTGAAATTATGAGATGTTCTGTAGGTTAAATCTTTTAACACAAACTTCTCTTGTTTGTTTCAAAGATGTACATCCAAAAGTCAATTCATTGTAGTTATAAGAACGTTCGCATTTTAATCTCAATTTCAGGCTACCAAAAATACAAATTTGAAATATTGATCGTTTGTACACAAGGGACTTAGCCAACTAAATTGAAACTCTAAAATACAATTATTTGTATCGTACATATTCATGCTCACGACTGTACCGGGCCAATGGTTGTGTCAACTCATGTCGATAATAACTCACATTTTGTTTGTGACCATTCGATAAATGTCAACCAATAATCCTTACGTTTCAGGAAAATACATACCTACTGGATGTACGTTTTTTTCTAATATCAAACATCTCACGGTAAGAGATAAAACACATATCGTAATACATAGTTAATTATGTCATTCAAACCTATGTTAAAAATATAATCACCAAACCCCTATTCATCATCAGCATATTAATGTTCCCACTGCTGGGACACAGGCCTTCTCTCTGTGAGAGAGAATGGGCCGTAATCCACCACGCGGGCCCAGTGCGGTTTGGTGGATGTCACATGTCTTCGATTTTTTGGTTCTAGGACATGCCTCACGGTGTATTCCTTCACCGTTTTGAGAGCAGTGGTGAAGAAATAATTTACACAAAATAAAGCGCCTGCCTGGGCTCGAACTCACGACCTACAACTTGTTAGTCGCGGCCGATACCACTGGGCCACCACTGCTCAGCTCCCTTATTAGGAATAATTAAATTAATTGACAATTTTTATTAGTCAGATAACTTTTCTCTTAGGAATAAAAATGGTGTTTTCATAGCTTTTGTATAATATGCCTTTTATTATTTAGAAAAATAAAAACTCTTTTCCATAAAACTAATTAACCTCGAGAATTAACACAGCTTGCCATAAAAACTTACTTTAATCAATCTTAGCAAATTCATCATACCTTTGAAGAGCGGACATATCTTCCACAGCGTGATGGGCCCCTGTCGGTTGTACTGCCCTAAGATCAGCTCCATGTAGAACAGAGGAACAGCGCCAAACACCAGCATCAGCGTGTACGGGATTAGGAACGCGCCTAAGTACAGACAAATATTTATTTAGAGAAACAAACACCAAGTCTCAGAATACAGGAAAGAGGGGTCGTTTAGGGTCAAATTTAAAGAAAAAGCGAAAATCAGCAGATTTAATGGGTTTATGACGATAACGGAGGACAATAAAACAAAAAAAAAGTCTTAATTTTAAGTTTCAAGTAACAACACCACCAATGGCTGTTGACCCCGTAGTCATCTGCAGTTTCATGAAATTTAGAAGATTTCAGATTAATATTGTTAAATAAATGAATTTATTCAAATTAATAAAAGCATGGTAACATAAATCATTTGAATCATTTGAGGGTTACAATTAGTTAACAAAACAGATAGGTGTTGCGACCAGCAAGCACCCTTGCTAAGTTATAAAATAACTCGTATTAAGCTCAGTGGTACAAGCTCATACACAAAAATTTAACCTTTTAATAAATTGCAGGTAGAGCAAGCGTTTGTTGAGATAAAGTTAACAAGTAGAGTTTACAAATAAATTAATAAATTAAATGAAATCAAAAAATTTGATTAGTATAAATCAAATCAAAAATTAAAACAAATCAAAAACAAAATAAGAATTAAATACATACATTGTTTAATTTAGCATCAGAGCAAAAGTGTGTGTGGTGAGTGTGTGCGAGTGTGTGTGTGGGTGTGTATTGTGATTGTGTGCAATATACCACATCTTGCACACAATACACACACCACACACTTTGTTATGTTTTTGATGGAAAGGTTTAGTAGGGTTTATTCTTGGAAATAAGCAGGCGTTCTGTATCGGTATAATTATTTGCTAGGAGAAAGTTTTTTATGGCTTTCTTTAAAGACAAAGCTGAAAAAGAAATAAAAAAAATCCTAAACGCATCACATTTGAGGAGTCTCGCAAATTAATTTCCTTTGTGTGTGTCCTGTAGTAGTACTATTTCTCGATAAAAAACAAAACTCATTGGTTTATAGATTCGTATACATAGAAAAGTAAATGTTAGTCATCGGAGTCCCGCTACGCCACGCGTAGCTCTTGCTACGTCTGTGCTACGGCGTAGCTCGCGTATGCTACGAGACTACGACTGAGTAGCTTTCGTCTACGAAATTTGCAAGTGATAATATTCAAACAAATTGAATTTTATTCGTCAGGAACAATATGTCAGTCTTTTTTTGACAGTCTACAGATATATAGATAAATATCTCTATATTATGTTACACTATATAAGTTACAGAAAACATAAATGTAAAAACTATTTCGTGACGTAATGGACGGCCTTATCGCAGAGCGATTTTTAAAGGCAACCTTTGTATGGATTAATTATAACTAATCCATAAGTTTTATATTGCTTCTATCCATTTACACAAATTTTCAATAATAAAAAAGTAACACAATTATTTGATGAAAATTCGATAAGCCGAAAATCCTTGTAGCTATATTGTGAATAAAGCTACAAGGCCTTTCTGCTTTTACTACCGTTCTCGTACAACAAAGTTTCGAGATTAAATAAATACTAACTTAAAGCAATCGTTTACAATAATCGGCTAACAGATTAATTAAATAACAACACAAACAATTTCACTGTTAATTGAATTGCCTTAAGAAACTATAAATCCTTCAATTGTTCTTGAAGTGGGCCTTAATCCTTACAAATAAAAATTGATAAGAGATTGTGTGAAATTCTCAGTACTTGGGTACTTGTGGTGACTATTTTTGTCTGACTGCGGAGGAAAGGAGGGTAATGTGTTTATCAGTCTGTAAGTATGTTTGTTCCTATGTGGCATTCTAGAGACAAAACGCGTGGGGCGATTTCGATGATTCTTACATCAATCGCTTCGTCTTAACCTTGCGAGTGTCGCTGGCTGCAATAAAATTGAACAAAGAAATGTGAATACGAATGGCGGATTTTGGGCGTAATTTTTTTTTTTTTTTATACCCTTCATTTGGGTTTCCAAAATGAAGGGTTTTAAGAGGCGAATACAAAAATGTATGACACTTAATTTAAAAATAATTCGAAAAAAAATATATAACTAAAAAGTAAAAAAAAAAAAATGTAAAGTCACTCTTAAGCGGACGGGTTTGTTGATTTTTTACATTAGCTTTGGTCTAATCGGAATCAATTATTTAATTTTGAGTAGAAATAAACTTATGGCGCTATTTCAGACGACCTGTCCTATTAAAAGTTTCCACCGGCATACCGCAGACCCCATAACACAGGGAATCCTACTGTGGGGTCCAAAAAACTTAGCACTTATGATATATTATTTTAATATTGAACTGTGAAAATGAAACAAATATTTCGTTAATAAATGTTATACACCTTTGACAGTCAAGAGTCAGGAGGAGCTCGTGGCTAAATTATAACAGCCGCAAGCGTCGATCTTCAAGGTTAAGCAACGCATGACGAGGTCGGTCCGTGGATGGGTGACCATTTCAACATACCGAGATTCCTCCGTGTCTTGGCAAGGACGTTAAGCCGTTGGTCCTGGCTGCCATTTGAAGATCTTTGACAGCCGTTACGGGTAGTCAGAAGCCTGAGATCTAACACCAGTTTTGCCAAGACGTTTTAAAGAAAGAAAGAAAGAAAGAAAACATTTATTGCCACTAAGGAATGTAACAGCATAAACAAAACACAAGATAGCTTTAAAGCACGGTATTTCCAGTATGGCAAAAGGAGCGGGCTCAGCCGATGCTGACCAGTATGCAGCATGGATACTACGCTGGTCAACGCTGATTTTCAGCCCGCCCCCTTTCTTACTGCACTTATTTAACAAATCACTTGATAAATACCCAACCCACCCCCAATAAATACCCTTAACTAGCCTAAATACCAAATTATACATACCCACAATTATAACAGCTTATACAATAACTAATACATCAAATTAAATTCCAATTATTTAAAAAAAAACACCAATAATAATTATTCATCAAAATACCAAAAAAAAAAAAAAAAAACATAAAAAAATACAAAAAAATAAATAAAAGTATAATGCCTACTCAAAATAACAATTCATTACATTACTAAAAACAATAATCTATTAAAATACAGAAATTAATAATTCATTAAAATTAAAATACGATTTAAGATTAAGTACAGAATACTGTTTGTAGCCAGCCCTGCCGAATGAGACATGGTGTATGCGAGGACAGAGATAGCAGTACCCTAAGCATTTGTGATTTGTTTGCGAAGTATTATTGTCCTTACTCTCGCCCTGAAAGCTGACTGAGAAATGCTCTGCCTAAGCGGTGGAGGCAGATCATTCCATATTTTAGCCGCACTGTATTTAAAACTACCCAGTAACTAGGTTGTGGAGGTCAGACAGGCAGTCACTCCACGTATGACACTGGTACTCAGCTGAGTCCGGTTAGACTGGAAGCCGACCATAATATAGTTGGGAAAAGATTCGGCAGATTAGATTGACCTTGACAATTAATCCAGGTAACCCTAATTAATTGGTTAATAAATTAACTAAGAACGTGGAAGCAATCAATTCAATCAAATCGCCAGGTGCCTCCACCATTTCGTAAAATTTTCAGGTGAGTATATGCTCAAATACATATTTGTAATATTAATAAAGAAAAAATCTTCGATTCTCTTTTGTTTTTTTTCTGAATGTAGTCATTTGTTTGCTTCGTGTAGAAACGTGTTCTCGAAAATGGAGATAAACGAAGTGCGATCCGTTAAATAATAATAATAATAATAATAAAAGCCTTTATTAACAATCTTCTATGTTACATTTCATCTTATAACTACTTATGTACTACTAATATTAAACATGGTTGTTTATGAAAGCAACGTATTTTTTTTTTTTTTTTTTTTTTTTTTTTTTTGTATTAGACACCGGTTTCGTGATTGTCTTGCTCTTTGGCATAGGCCTCCCCAAGTGTTCTCCACAACGATCTATCTCTTGCTATCCTCATCCAGCATGGTCCTGCTACCTCCTTGATATCATCCTCCCATCTTAGATGCTGTCTGCCTTTTCTTCTCTTTTTATATCTAGGGCACCATTCCGTCACTTCGTTCGTCCACTTTTCTGTCTTACTTCTTGTTAGGTGTCCTGCCCATTTCCATTTCAGTTGTTTGATTTGGTATTTTATATCTATAATCTTGGTTTGTTTTCTGATTGTTTTCAACCTAATTTTGTCTTTTGATTTTATGTTTAGTATGCTTCTTTCCATTCGGTGTTGACAAGTTTCTAGTGATTTGATATTTTTCTTTGTACAACTCCATGTCTGACATCCGTAGGTCATGCTTGGTAGAATGCATGTATTAAATATTTTCTTCTTCCCTTCTATTGGTATATCCGAGTTTTTCATTACGTCTTTTAGAGCCCAGTATCTCTTCCATCCTAGGTTTATTCTATTTTGTATTTCTTTTGTTGTGATGTCTGTTGGAGATATTATTTGGCCTAAGTATGTATATTCGTTTACATATCCCAGATCAGCAGCATTTTCAGGTTTAATCGGAGTTTTGACGGAATTTGTCATTAACTTTGTTTTACTGGTATTTATAGATAGTCCTACCTTTTCGCTTTCTTTTATCAGTTGTTCGATCATAACCTGCAGAGTGTTTGGATCACCAGATATTAATATAAGATCATCTGCGAATCTTAGATGGTTTAGTAATACTCCATTAATATTTATACCATATTCCTTCCATTCCATTTGTCGAAATATATGTTCTAGTGTTGCCAAGAACAGTTTGGGTGATAAGGGATCTCCCTGTCTAACTCCTCTCCTAATGGGGAAACATTCTCCGATCTTTTCTGTGCGTATTTTAGCTGTCATATTTATGTATATGTTCTTTATTATGTTTATGTATTTACTGTGGACCCGTTGTGCGGTGAGGGCTGCCCATATTTTCTCATGTTTCAGCGAATCAAATGCTTTATTGTAGTCTATAAATGCTAGGTAGTAGTTTATTCCATATTCGTTGCATTTCTGGATCATTTGTTTGATGGTATGGATGTGGTCGATGGTTGAAAAGCCACTTCGAAACCCTGCCTGTTCTTTCGGCTGATTCCCATCTATGGTCTTTGTTATCCGGTCCAGTATTATCTTGGAGAAAATTTTGTATACGTTTGACATTAGTGAAATGGGTCTGTAGTTCGATATATCATCTGTTCTCCCTTTCTTGTGAAGTAAGATTATTGTAGATATGGTCCATTGAAGAGGTATATATTCAATTCTTAAAATTTCGTTAAAAAGGTTTGTTAGTGTTTCCAGGATAATCTCTGACACTCCTTCTAAAAGTTCATTTGAGATGTTATCTTCGCCAGGTGCTTTTCCTCTTTTCTGTGATTTGATGGCTTTAATAACTTCATCTTTCAATATATTAGGGACTGGTTCTTTTTCGGTACTCATAACTGTTTCGCTACTAGTAATAGATGTACTTGGTTCGTCATGATAAAGATCGCGATAGAAATCAGTTGCTGTATTTAATATTTCGTTTCTTTTAGATTTATGTTTTTGAGTTTTTTGATGTGTTACTTTAGTAATCCAGTTTGTCTGGTCTTGAAGTTCCTTCCATGCACTCTTGATTCCACCTAATTTTGATATGTGGAGTTGTATTAACTTAGTTTTTTGTGTATTTCTGTATTTCCTTATTTCAGTGTTTATTTCTTTACTTATTTTAGTTATGTTTTGTCTGTTGTTCTTCCTGTTCTTAAATAAAAGTGCTCTTTGTTCTATTAATCTTCTTGCTTCAAATCCTATTCTATCTTTAAATGGTTTGTCTTTTTCTAGGATTTTATTAGTTCCTTTTATTTCTTTTTCTAAGGTATCATATTTTTCTTGAACTGTTCTTAGTTCACTTATTAGTATTAATTTAGTTTTTAGGGATTCTAGAACATGGATTGGTAATGGTAGTGTGATTGGTTGTTTCGTATTTTGTATATGTTTCCTAGAATTTTTAGGTTCATTTAGGTGTAATTGACCTCGGAGTAATCTGTGATCAGTAAAATAGCCAAAATTGTTGAGTACTTCCACGTTTAAGAAAAGCTTCGGTTTATTTGTAGTTATGAAATCTATCTCATTTCTTATTTGGCCGTTGGGAGATTCCCACGTCCATTTTCTTTTAGGTTTTCTTTTATAAAAAGTATTCATAATATGTAAGTTATTTTCTAACGCGTAGTTTATCAATCTTTGTCCATTATCGTTTCGCTTGCCGGTTGTATAGGGTCCAAGTATTTTATCTTCGTTCTTTCCTCGTTGGCCGATTTGGCTATTAAAATCTCCCATCACAATAATGGTGTTATACAGGGTCTCCATTGTCTCATTTAGGTTTTCGTAAAAACTATTTTTAATTTCCTTTTTCGCTACCTCAGTAGGAGCGTATACTTGGACTATTGATGTCGGGTGTTTGTGACCAGGAAGTATAATGTTTAAGACTGCTATCCTGTCTGAAACTCCTTTAAATTCTATTATGTTGTTTTTCAGGTATTTTCTGACTAAAAAGCCCACGCCGTATATTCCTGGTATTTCATTTTTATAGTATAATATGTATTCTTTATGCTCTTCAATACTTTCTTTCGATCTCCGGACATCACTTATGCCAAGAATATCCCAATTAATGTTGTTTATCGCTTGTTCAAGTTCTGTTAAACATTCTTTTGACTTTAATGATCTTGTATTCAATGTTGCCAGGTGGAGTCTCCTTTTCTTGGTGTTCATTATTGGTTTATTTTCCTTTTCTAGTGTAGTATTTTGGGGGGTTTGGTCGATAACCCCGCGGTGACCAACCGTATTGGGGTTTTTTCCGTTTTTTCCTTTGTTCTTGCCTATATAGTTTGTTTTGATATCGTTACCGGTGTCTGACATTTCCTATGCGTTATGTTGCTGAGATAGTTTTTCAGTCAAAGACGCAGATCTTGACCTCATATACTCAAACGCATTTGTTTTATGTAGTTTAGATGGTGCAATAATATTTTTCGAACCCCTGGAGAGTGATGTGCTTATGTTTTTAGGTGATATCGAGGCCTCTCTCTTTCTTTTTTCTGTATCTGGTGTTTCTTTTATGACTATTTTATTGTTCCGAATGAATGCGTCCTTTCCATTTTGTTTTTCTTGTTTGAGTTTTTCCTGTAGGTTCTTCCGTATTTCCATCGTTTCTTTCGAAAAATCCTCAGTAATATAAGTTTGTTTCGGCATTTTCAGTTTATTTTTCAGTATTATTAACTTCTTTTGGAATGATGTGAAAGATATAAGTATTGGCCTTACTTTAATTTCTCCTTGTTTCTTTCCTAATCTATAGTAGTTATTTATTTCGTATATATCCATGTCGATATCTAGGTTTTTCAGTGTTTCTTTAATAAGATTGAATAATTCTTGGTGGTTCTTTTCTGTTTCTTTTATACCATGTAGTAACAAATTATTTTTCCTATTTTTTTCTTCTAAATATTTTACTTTTTCCTCTAATCTTTGTACTTCGTTTTTCAAATATTTGTTTTCTTCCAGAAATGGTTGTAGTTTTTCATCAATATTGTGCATGATGGTTTCATTTACGCTTCTTGTAATAGTTGCGGTTTGTTGTTCAAGTTCAGTTTTCATCATCTTAAACAGTTGTGCCATCTCTAGTGACATTCCCGTAGAACTCATGTTGCAAAACAAAACGTTTTTATTCTGCGTGTATTGGAACGTATTTTGTCCGTTGAGCAAGCAACACTCGGTGACGTTTGCCACTGACAGGTGTCACTGTCAGGTAACGCTGTTTGGTTGTCAATTGATGATGTTACACTTAACCTCAATTTTGTTTGTGATTTTATCGATTAATTTTCTCGGGGTTTTCGCGTACCTTTTTATAATGTCTGCGTAGATTTATCTTCTTGATGAAGAATTTTGTTGTGTGCGGCCGGTAATCGTTAATTTTCACTGTGATTTCAATTAAAAACTGGGAGCACTTTTTCGTACACTGTTGTCGCTTTGACAACCGGAAACAACCCGATCCGTTAAATACCTCTGTTTAAAAAAGTTAACGACGCAAGAGATTCATTGCGATTTGGAGACAACATTAGAAGAGTCTGCTCCGCCGTATTCCACTGTCGCAAGGTGAGCTTCTCAATTTCAAGTAGGGAGAACGAGCACGGACGACGAACATCGTTGCGGCCGTCCATCGACGTCAGTCACCCAAGAAAATGTTGCGAAAGTCGAGAAAATTTTATTGAGCGATCGAAGAGTTGCCATCCGATACTTAAGGTTGAACTAGTCGACCGCACGAACTATTTTGTGCGCGGGGTTAAAATGCATGCTATCTTATCCGACAACTCGTGCGAAAGAAATAGATACTGTGATGAGCAGTAAGAAGCTAGTTCGCGTACGAATTAGCACTTTTGCAAATTTGTATCGAAATGGATGATGATTTAGGATGAAAACGAGGACGCGAAATTTTATAAACAGACCTTTGGGAGTCTAGATATCATGAAAAAACAACTACATGTATTTTTATAAAATAACATTATTTGCATTGTTGAATTACTAATCTATCCCTGTATGGAGGCAGTTTTGCAATTTTTCTTCTTCTTATGATAATTATTTCCGCCCAAAGATGCGTTAAAATAAGTGTTGAAATATGGAACTTTCGACGCTCATAACTTTCAAACATATTATTTTTTTACATTTTTGTTTCCATACAGGACTAGATATTGATGAAACAAATTGATATCATTTTTAAGTTTGAACATACAACGCCAAACAGTGGAGTAATCTCTAGATTCTCTAGACTACGTTTGTATGAAAGAATTTTCGACTAGTGTATCCTTAATTCAAGAAACGGGCATTTCATATGGAAGTATTCAATCCATATTGGAACAATAGAATAGAATATAATATACTTTATTGTACACCATAAAAGTTACACATCTATCAATCTTTGAATATGAGAAATTTATGTCTCCGCAAGATGGGTGCCGAGAATGTTAACCGACAGTCTGAAACAAAATCGACTTGAAATTTCGAAGATGTTGTTAGACAAGTTTCAAGAAGATTCTAAAAACTTTTTTTCTCGTTTCGTAACAATGGACGAAACATGGGTCCATCATTTTGATCCCGAGGCAAAACAGCAATCTTCGCAATGGAAACGGCCATCATCGCCGACCCAGAAAAGGTTTCGTGTCGTGGCATCGGCTGGCAAGGTTGTGGCCTCAATATTTTGGGACTCAGAAGGGATATTGTTGATTGATTACCTGGAGCGTGGAACCACTATTACAGGCCAATATTATTCAGCTTTAATTAAAGAGAAAAGGAGAGGGAAACTTCGAAGGGGCGTGCTGTTTCATCACGACAACGCACCCGCGCACAGGTCGGCAGTTGCGATGGCTGTCATTCAGCAAGCTGGCTTCGAATTCGTTGACCACCCGCCTTATTCACCAGATCTGGCAGCAAGCGATTTTTATCTGTTCCCCAAATGGAAAAAATATTTAATGGGAAACAGGTACGAAGACGAAAACGAGGTGATGGATGCCGTGGAGAGCTTTTTGCAGAACCAAGACAAAAAAAAATTTGTGAAAGGGATTAAAGACTTGGAAAAGCGCTGGACTCGGTGTGTAGAGAGACTCGGCAACTATATAGAAAAATAAATTATTAAGTTATCAATAGTCATTATATTCTATCTCATTCTCACTACTTTTGATCCCTCCTCGTAAGTTACCTCTAGATGAGAGAGAGATGGCTATCACTACTATTGTGCATTCAGGTCCACCGCCCGATGCTTGTGAAGCTTATGTGAGAGAAAGCTCATGTTGTGGTGTCCTAGCAATGTACTACACTCCATGCAGCTAAGTTACGTGAGAGGGGAGCTTTACTACGTATCCTAAGCATCCCGGGTAGTTATAAAGATTTAAAGGCCTATGAAGACCCCTTCTTACATGCACTGGTGGCCCTCTTAGTACAACTACCAGATGAATGCCAAGGAGAAGACTTCAGTACAGTATTGTTTGATGAATTCTTTTTTGCTGGACTGTCTAAGGAAAATGTCAGAAGACATTTACTAAAATTGTTGTGGTACATCCACCGTAATTACCAGAGACGAGAATACAGACTCTTATGAAAGCTCTACAGCCTGGCACACAGCACAATTAATCTGTGCATAAGTTGTATGAGACCTTACAACAAAAGTTGACTACCCAAACAGAGCCAGCACCTAGCACTAGTGAAATGGAGTATTTAGACTCTCCTCTCTCTAGTGTACCAGCACACCAGCACTCTCTCATATGTAAAAATTGTCTTTAAGTACTATTAAATAGGTAATTATATATTAAAAATATATTTGACTAACTAAAAAAAACCGGGCAAGTGCGAGTCGGACTCGCGCACGAAGGGTTCCGTACCATTATCGTAAAAAGACGGCGAAAAAATCACGTTTGTTGTATGGGAGCCCCACTTAAATATTTATTTTATTCTGTTTTTAGTATTTGTTGTTATAGCGGCAACAGAAATACATCATCTGTGAAAATGTCAACTGTCTAGCTATCACGGTTCAGGAGATACAGCCTGGTGACAGACAGACAGACAGACAGACGGACCGCGAAGTCTCAGTAATAGGGTTCCGTTTTTACCCTTTGGGTACGGAACCCTAAAAACCATGTAATGTAACGTTCTTGCGAATGTTCCACGCTGCGTTCGACGGCGTGTGAGCATTTACCTGTAACATTTCTTTGTACCTTGCGTTTATTATTGACCACACTCCACGTTACCCGCGCTCGTGCCTTTGCGTGATAAAATGTTACACCAACACGCTCGTTGGTTTTTAAAAGAAGGTTGTAACAAAACATCGAGCGTCATGTTCGAAGTGTGGTTCGAGTGAATTTAAAAATAGCGAGTGTTCGACTTTCTGTTACAAGTAAATGCTCAGTATACTAGTAGGGCCGCCCCTATGTTTTCTCAGGCAATATGATCCACCTAATGCAAACATACCTACTAGGTAGGGTAGGTAGGTATTTGTTCATGCTATTCATCTTTATCCAAGAGGCAAGCATTGTCATAAACCCAGTCGCATGGAAGGTCGTATACAGCCCTCCGTATACGCAAACTTAAAAAGGATGGCGTTGACAATACCTACTATAAAGATTATGATGTGCATTTCGGTAGATCATCTCGCATTTTTGACTGAGCTTCCGGTATAAACAGATGCAGCTGAATACCAGTATTTTAACCGACTTTCCAATGAGGAGGTTCTATGTTCGACTTCATGTTTGTGTTGGAGGGTTAAAACCTTATTGCTAATCCTGGCCGACTCCAATTTATTGAAATGACTGACATTGTGTTCTGTTACTTGTCAAAAATGTTTTTTCTGGTCATGTCTTGTGCTTAATAAATTCTGCTTATATTTTACACCAAATATGTGTTTAAATATGATTTATATCAGGTTATGGTTCAGCAAAAATAGTGCAACGTTATTGTAAATATGTCGGAAACGAAAAATCATAGTTTTTCACATGAAAAATTACGCGGACGTGAAAATTACGTCGAGTGGAAATTTGTTATGAAAAATGCATTGATTCACGACAATTTATGGATCTGTATAAGCGGTTACGGTAAGGATGACAAAACAACGTCCGAAGTGAAAAATCGACGTGACGAAATTGCAAAATCTAAAATTTGCTTGAGCGTTGAAAAGTCATGTTTTTCACATTTGATGTCAGCGGATACGGCGAAAGACGCATGGAATGCACTGGAACGTGCATATGATGATAAAGGACTCGGTTCAAGAGTGAGAACTCTTCAGAACTTGTGCGCTGTCAAACTGGAAAACTATTCTAGCATGGAAGCTTACGTCAATGAAGTATTGTCATTAGCGCAGCAATTGGCGAATATGAACAAACCTGTTGATGACGAGTTTCTTGGTGCGTTGATGCTCAAAGGTTTACCGACAGAGTACGAGCCCATGATCATGGCACTAGAGCATTCGGGAGCTGTCATTACTGCTGATCTAGTCAAATCGAAACTGCTACAGGATCAACGTTGGACTAGTCGTGGAGATTCGAGTGAGTGCTTGTATTCTACAAGAAAAGGCGCTAGTACGAGTGACTCCTGGACGAGAAAAGCGCAGCAGCACAAGGATGAGTCAAAAGCGAAGGATAATTCCGCTAGAAATAGAGAACCGTGGTGCTGGAAGTGCAGACAGAAAGGACATCTGAAGAAAGACTGCCGGAACGCGAAGGATTCTTCAGGAAACTGTGTCTTATCAGCATATAGTACTGGAACTGACTCGGAATCTTCGTGGTACATAGACTCGGGGGCTACAAATAACATGACTGGCAGGCGTGATTTGATGACAGACTTCAAATCACGAGATGGTCACGTCACCATTGCTAGTAGAGATAAACTGCGGTGTACAGGTATAGGTACTGTTAAGTTGTCGGATAACGCGACGTTAACTGATGTGTTGTATATACCTAAGCTGTCTGTAAATCTCATATCTGTTTCGCAAATGATTAAGAATGGTTGTATTGTTAATTTTGATACTACTGGTTGTACAATTTCTAAGCTGGGCGATGTTTTGATTAAGGCAAATGACGTTGGAGGGGCTTACAGACTTCAGACCTGCAGTCTACGGGCGAATCTTACTATTAGCACTGCAACTTGGCATCAAAGACTTGGCCATTTAAGCGCCAACAATATGAAGCTTTTGAGGCAGGGACTTGCTAATGATATTAGTTTTCAGGATGACCCTTGTAAAGACGTTGCCTGTGAAGTTTGTTTAAAGGGAAAGCAAGCTCGGTTTCCTTTTCTCAGCAATCCTGAGAAGTCTGTGGCTGCAAAGCGGTTGGATTTAATCCATACCGATTTGTGTGGTCCGTTGCCGGTGAATTCGCTTGGAGGCAAGAGGTATATCCTGGCATTCTTGGATGATCATTCGAGGAAGGTGTTCGTGTATTTCCTGAAGCGTAAGAGCGAGGTGAGTGAATACACGAAAAACTTCATTAAGCTAGTCGAAACTCAGACTGGTGACAAAGTTAAAGTTTTGAGGTCGGACAATGGGACTGAGTATGTGAACAGAGACCTTGAAGGTTTTTTGAAAGGTAAGGGGATAGTCCATCAGGTAACTGTGCCTTATAGTCCTCAACAGAACGGCTGTGCGGAAAGGCTAAACAGGATTCTTCTAGAAAAAGTAAGGTGCCTCTTGTATACTTCGAACCTAGACCACAAGTTTTGGGCAGAAGCTGCCTGTACTGCTGCACATTTAATAAATGTGTCACCTTCGAAAAGGCTCACAGGGCAAACTCCTGAGGAAGCCTGGACAGGTAAGAAGGTTAGCTTGAAACACCTACGTGTGTTTGGCTGCGAAGCTTATGCTCACGTTGATAAAGTGAAGCGGAATAAGCTTGAACCAAAAAGCAAGCGTTGTATATTTCTTGGCTATGACGGTAATGGATATAGGCTCTACGATTCGGTGAAAAATATAGTTTTTCGTAGTCGTGATGTTGTTTTTAACGAAACAATTTTTCCAGGTGTCAAGAGTAAACGGCCCGTGGAGATCTTCTTTCCGATGAAGAGAGATACCGTTGAAGATGCGGATGTTCGTGATCAGTCTGGGACTGAGCTTGAGGTGGAGATACCATCACTACCAACTGTAGAGGCTGAGGTTGAGGCGGAGAGACCGGTAGCGCCTGAAGTGTGGTTTGAGGCTGACGAGCAGGTGCCGAGTTCATCTACTGATACAACCAGAATGCCACGGAAGCCACCATCTGACGGACCAGCCTATAATTTACTTCCGAGAGTACCGAGGACGATGTCTGCGCTCGAGACAGAGTTGAGTGAGCCGACGAATGTCAAGGAAGCTTTGCAATCGAGTGATAGTAAGCTTTGGCGGCAAGCTATGCAAGATGAGATTGATTCGTTCAATAAGCATGAGGCTTGGGAGCTAGTTGACAGACCGGCAGACAAGAATATTGTCAAGAATCGATGGTTGTTTAAAATCAAATGTGACGCCAATGGCAAAGTGGCGTGTTATAGAGCGCGATTGGTTGCAAAGGGTTTTACCCAAAAGTTCGGAATTTACTACATGGATACTTTTTCTCCGGTTGTGCGACATAGTTCGTTGAGAATGCTGTTGTCTCTTGCGGTTGAATTAGATCTGAAGATTGATCACCTTGACGTCAAGACTGCTTTTCTGAATGGCAATTTGAATGAAGAAATTTATATGTCACAGCCTGAAGGTTTCGTCAAGCAAGGCAATGAGCATATGGTCTACAGACTCAAGAAAGCCGTGTACGGGTTAAAGCAGGCGTCACGTGCCTGGTATGATAAGGTAAAGGAAGTTTTACTCGCAGAGAATTTCACGCAGAGCAAGAATGAGAGTTGTATCTTCAGTCGCCGAGTGGGTAAGCGAATCATTATTATTGCTCTCTATGTAGACGATTTTTTCGTTTTTTACTACTGTGACGAGCTTGCTGATAAGCTAAAAACGTCACTGAAGTCTCACTTCACAATTAAAGATTTAGGTGAGATTAAACATATGCTTAGGCATCAAAGTACAGCGCACTAGTCGTGAGTTGAAGCTGAGTCAGAAAACCTATATTGAAAAGTTACTTGAACGTTTCGGTATGAGTGACTGTAAAGTTGCTAAGACGCCCTTAGATGTAGGTCTGAAGTTTTCTGATAGCGCCTCCCACGAGAGTAGACTACCGTATCAGGAGCTGATAGGATGTTTATTGTATATAGCTGTGACCTCAAGACCTGACATTTCTTTTGCTGCATGTTTCTTAAGTCAGTTTAATACTTGCTACACAGCGGAACACTTTGCAGCGGCCAAACGTGTATTGCGGTATTTAAAAGGCACAATGAATTTAGGTCTTGTGTACAGAAAAAGTGATGAACATGATAAATTTCATGTTTATGGATTTACTGACGCTGATTGGGCTAACGGGGCGGATCGTAAATCTTACACGGGGTATATTTATAGACTAGGTAGGAATGTTATTTCCTGGGGTTGTTATAAGCAATCGTGTATCGCACTTTCGTCTACCGAGGCGGAGTATATAGCTTTGTCTGAAGCTGCCAAAGAGGCGGTATACGTCCGTGCGGTTCTTGCTGAGTTGATAGGTCAATGTCACACTGTAACCCTGTATAGTGATAATCAGTCTGCGGCGAAGCTGGCTAGTAACTCAGTGTTCCATAAGCGAACAAAACATGTGGACATTAGATATCACTATATTCGTGAAGCTGTAGAGAATAGGGTGCTAGAACTGATGTACATGCCAACAGAGCAGATGACTGCTGATGTGCTCACGAAGGCACTGCCTAGCTGTAAGCACTTGTCGTTTGTACGAGATATGCTTGAAGTCCTCCAGGATTAAGAGGGCGTGTTGGAGGGTTAAAACCTTATTGCTAATCCTGGCCGACTCCAATTTATTGAAATGACTGACATTGTGTTCTGTTACTTGTCAAAAATGTTTTTTCTGGTCATGTCTTGTGCTTAATAAATTCTGCTTATATTTTACACCAAATATGTGTTTAAATATGATTTATATCAGTTTGTCTTTATTTATTCTCTTATTTGTGTTCACCGATGTCTCTGTCAATTGTGGACCGATTTTGCAAATTCTTTTATTGTTTTTTTATTTTATTTTATTTTTATTTATCTATAGGCTCGCGTTTGACCACTATCTCGCCTGATGGTAAGTGATGATGTGGTCGACGGTGAAGCACGCTTGCCTAGAAGTAACCTATTCACTCTTGACTTAAAGACCCCAAGGTTGTAGCTATCAGGAAACAAAGACTCCGGCAGGGAATTCCACTCCTTAGCTGTGCGTACAATGAAAGTATTCGCAAAACGCTTTGTACGTATGGGTGGGATGTCCACCATGTACCGGTGGCGCATTGCCGTACGTCTTGTTGTCCGGTGATGGAAAGGGCTAGGTGGAATCAAATTGTGCAGTTCCATCGCACACTGCCCGAAATGTAACCGATAAAAAACCGACAGACTGGCCACCCGGCGTCGATGTTCAAGGCTCTGGAGCTTTGAGGCGACCAGTGCATCGTTACCGATAAGCCTCTTGGCCCGTTTGTCAATCGACTCAAGTGCATCAAGTTGATATTTGGCAGATCCGTCCCAGAGGTGAGAGCAGTACTCCATGCATGACCGAACTTGCGCTTTATACAATTTGAGCAGCTGTTCAGGCGTGAAGTACCGTCTCACCTTTGCAAGGATCCCCAACTTTTTTGCAGCCAACTGAGCCTTTGCCTCAATGAAAGGACCAAAATTGAGGGTCGATGTTAACGTAACACCAAGAAGGTCGAGATGGTCCGTTATCGGCACGGTTACACCACGGAATGATGGAGCCGGGTGGAATAAGCTCTTTTTTGCGGAAAAAAGACACGCCTGGGTCTTAGCAGCATTAAAACTGACTAGATTGGCATCGCCCCATTCGGAGACAGCCTCCAAAGACAGGTTCAAGCGCCCAACCATGGCCTCCCGGAGAGACCGGGTTTGTTTGAAAGAGTATGTTTCGAAATTGGTCCCAATTTAATTTGATGAAGATCTGATGAAGAACTTCGAAGATATACAACAGAAATCTTCAATCAATAACGGCAAATCTCTCGGGATTGCTGAAATTGCATTGGAATCGCATGTCTGTTTATTGTTTATACCATTTCATAACATAACATCAGGCCAGTACACTCTAAAGGGGTACTCAGTTGTGTACAGTTCACCTTGCTACACTCTCATTTCTCCGGTTATGTTCAAGTTTCATGATATTCGGGTAATCTATCTGGCAACTATAAAGTGAAAATAACTTTCTTTTGGAAGTCGGTGTCCATACCGCAAAAAAATAGTACCTACCAAAGTCACTTCCAAAAAGAAAGTTATTTTTCACTTTATGGTTTTTTTTTATTACGAGTATTAAGTCGTTAGTATTTTTTTTAAAGTTTTTTTTCAACGAAGTGATTGCTGCATATCTGACCTCCACAAAACAGTAACTAACCAGTTGATGATACCCCTTGTCAAGATGACCCCATGTCTCACCACTGATTACCGATTAGTGCCTTTATAAAATACTTTCTATCCATTTGATTAGGTTACAAGTAAAATTTCAAAATTTAAAAACCCCCGACACATTTCCTTTTCGAAAACACCCCGATTAAAACAGTAAAACCCCCATAGCTTTTGAACGGCTGGACCGATTTTATTCAAACATAGCTAAGAACACTCTCGACAAAATTATCTTTCAAAAAAAAAAACTAAATCAAAATCGGTTGATCCGTTTAGGCGCTATGAAGCCACAGACAGATACACAGATACACAGCAACACACGTGAAACTTATAACACCCCTCTTTTTCCGGCGGGGGTTAAAAAACTGGTTAGTAATTCTAAATTCAAATCCTCTGTAGAAAATTTGAATTAAGAATCACCTTCTCATATTGGTCAGCGATTTTTTATACGCTGATAATGTTTAGAGCGCGTGTCAGAGACTGGGGGTAGTAAAGAGAACATGCTTCACGGATCGCCAAAGCCCGAGCTACCTTCGCACAGCTGAGACTTGTTTGGCAATCGCGGAAACTGACCAGAAGGATTAAACTCAAAATCTTCGGGTCCAATGTCAAATCCGTGCTGCTCTAAGGGTGCGAAACGTGGAAGGACACAAAGAACAACACACGCCAAATACAATTCTTTGTCAACCGCTGTCTTTGTCACATTCTCGGAATTTACTGACCCGAGACCATCTCTAACGTGGAGCTGTTGGAGAAGCCACGAGAGCCCGATCCACCGCCAGATCAAGCATCGCAAGTGAAGGGAAGGGGTGCCGATGAAGTACCCAAACACACTTTGGACTGGAGTCCCCAAGGAAAAAGAAAGCGTGACCGTCCCCATCAAACCTAGCGTGGCACCGTGTTGGCAGAAGCGAAGAGCATCGGAATGGGGTGCGCCAAAGTTCACCTAAATTTTTAACACCGATAATTGGAAATCCGAAAATGTTATTCCTAACATTTTTTATCCTAACAATCACAATTCCTAACTACTCTGTCTCTAATGTTCATAATTCCGAAGCATTCAACTTCATAATGTCAGTAGCAATAAACATTTATTATACTTTTATTTGTTTTCCTATATTTTCTCAAAATAACCATCCGTTACACTATTATTCAAAGTCATATCTCTTTTGTATAGATTTCTTTTTATTCATAATAATCAGTATTATATACATTAATTTTGCGTGACTTTATTTTCACATAACTTTAATTTTATTTATAGCGGTGTGTACCTGCAAAGATATCCATAGGTTAGGTTAGGTTAGAACTGTGACCAACTATGCGCGAGCCGAGCGAGCGAAGCGAGCGGTGCCGCGGCAGCGGCCGGCGAGCGCTACCTCGAAATTGGTCGCGAAATTTTTCTAAGTATTTTTTTATAGTGCCCCCAAGACGACACTCTGACCTGAATTTCATTCATTTAAGACAAAAATCAGTGAAACGACCTATAACCATTCTAAACAGTTGATTTTGTTGACATAATTACCCACATATATTTTTTATTACACTTGGTAAATGTTTTTTTCTGAATATGAGAGAAAATATTATGGTAATTATGTTTAGGGATAAAATCGTTATGATAAAAAACAGTAGGTGTTTAAATAGATTTACATTAATGATATTATTAATTACAATTTTCGGAAACACGAGTGTTATGAACATCGCCGGTAGCATTACAAATAGTATGAATGAAAACATTAGGATGTAAAATTTTAGGAAGAGTGATCATTCGGATTACAAATCATTAGGAAGAACAATTTCGGGTAAAGATCTTTAGGTGAGCCAATATGGACCCATCGGAATGACATGGAGTGAGGTGAAGCGTGTGATCTGATCGCGATGGAGGACATCTGTGGATACCGTCTGGCCCATCTAGGGGTTAAAGGACATTAAGTCAAGTAAGTCAAGATAATGTATAAATAAAAAAAATAACATTAACAAATATGTGCTCGAATATTTTGTATTTTTTACAATCTATAGCTTGGCAAATTCGTACGTGACACGCCCATAGTCCAATCTATAGTTACTCTGTCCAGCCAATGATTCTATATAGTATATTAGTCATGACTTTAAAGTTAAAATCCTTACAATATTTTCCGTAAAAAAGTTAGTGACTACAAGTAATTTTATCCGCACAAGATTGCAGTTTATCGGTTAAAACTTTACTCAATAAGTGATTTAAGAACTCCACGTGTATCACACGAGTTTACTCATAATCAAGTAACTGTATGCAGGTCGCCACAAAAAAAAAATATCCCAAAGGTTAAAGGCACCTTTCAATGTGATCTCAACAAGGACCATCTATGGCACGTACATCTGTACTTGAGCTTATAATTTGAGATGATTTTAATCTATCGCCTCATCGCACTCTAGTAAGTAGGTACCTTGATCAAAAAAGAGTTGTAATGAAATTTTAACTGTGTAATGTATATCGATAGAGTTTAATATTGCAAAATTTAAATAGAATTCTGAATTCAAATATACTTAATATCATTACCATCTTGACAACATCGTTTGTAACGATGATGGCGTTTATTTCATGGCATCCTCGACAAAAAGACATTAAGAAGGAAAACACAAAATAAATTGACGATGACCGTGCGAGATACCGTCCTAAAACGGAAAATTCTATCCTAAAATCTCCCTATAAAACAATTAGACAAAGCTGTTGTCTTAAATATATCTAAACGAGGGCAAATTGTTTCTTGTTTTCTAGATCTCTCTCCACAAGTGGGCCCCGCATTTTTCTAAATATTTTTTTTCAATTCAATTCATTTATTGCATCAAATATGGTAGGTACATTAATATTAAATATTCGGTAAAAAATATTTGGCCAAAATATAGCATGCAATAGTACACGTTTATACACTCAAGATATTAATTAGATAACTACATTATGTCAATTTATGTTTCTACTTAAAAGTTAAATATATCTGTGCTTTAGTGTATAAAATGTACAGGGACACATTGTCGAGGTGGAAGGGCTCAGTAGCCGTGGCTTGGTCACCACTGTGAAGCGAAGAGGAACCAGAGGAGGGGCCGCTCGTCGGGGCTTTTGATAATTAAGCCGACGAAGTAGCGGCCAACAAGTAGGTTGCGGTGCCGCTTAGTAACAGAGGCGACATCGCAACTGAGGTGGGCCGCGATGTCGTATGGAGCGTTCCAGGTCCCATACGATATCGTGGCTTAGGGTTGGAGGCCACGGCGGGAGAGAAGTGCCTGTATTGCGGTGCGCAATTCTCACTACCTTCCGCGGCCTGGACGAGGCGCGAGGCCATCACAGACCACCATATGATAGCGGACGCGGTAGGGCCGCAGGGGAGATCCCCCAGAGGAGGGTCCGGTGATGGACAGCCACGGCGGTTTCACAGACGAGTGCTAATGCGTGCCCGTGTTCCCACCATAACCGGCACAGGAGGACACCGTGGAGTTTTAGTGGGTTGGAGTCTCACATAACTGCGCTATCTCCCCGTGGTAGTGCAGTAAGCTTGAGCATATCTTTATGTTAAAAAAGGTCTGTGTCTCAGTCTTTGAGTGTTAAAAAGTTAATTCAAAAATCTAAAAGCCCGACTGCTTAAGAAGCGAACTGAAAAAAACGGAAACAAGAAGAAAATCATGCTGTGCAATCATACATATTCGCGAGCTGGCTGGTAGATTGGTCCTCCGACTGCACAGCATGATTTTCTTCTTGTTTACGTCTTTTTAGTTCGCTACTTAAGCAGTCGAGCTTTTCGATTTTTTGAATTTTTTTTTTTTTATAACTTTTTAGATATTTTTTTTTCGAATTAGGTACTTTAAAACATATAAGTGTTTTATGTTTTTGAAATCTCCTCTTAAAATACTTTATTTTAATACCCCACACGATTGGTTTGGAATAAAAAATTTGGGCCACACAATATGGCGCCCAAAATCCGGTATTTTTCTATTTTCCAATTTTAATGTAGCCAGTGACACTAGCAAGGTTAAGAAAAATCGATTGACGTAAGAATCATCAAAATCGGCCAACGCGTTTGGTCTCTTGAACGCCACATAAGGACAAACATACATACATAGACTGATAAACACATTACCCTCCTTCGGCAAAAAGGTCTGTGTCTCTGTCTTTAAGTGGTTGATTCAGATTTAAAGACAGGGACGGGTCGATTCCTGTAAAAAAACTCACCGTGATTTAGGTGAAGTGAGCTGTCACTCAAATTGACACTAGGGATTGACAGCTTGCTCCATATGCGTTATCTCGGTTGTTACAGAATGACACTATGAGCGAGATAGTGATCAAACGCGAGCCTATCAACAGTTAAGGTACACTATTACTGTATAGTATCATAAGATTCTTTTTAACACGTTTCTAGTAGCTTTGCATGTATGTATCTATGTAATGGAATCTTTGAACGTGATTTTCACCCCCTTCAAAACGTCGGATTAATTTTTTTAACTTTGCTTACTTATCAAGGACCGATGACAATGCAATTATTTAAATAGTTTGTCCCATTATCCTTGTCAGGACCTTCAGGATTAGCGATTGAGCTAAAACGTAAAAAATAAGTTAAACTAAAAACTAGAAAAAAATATTATACTATAAATTTAAAGAGAGAACTTTAAGAGGACGTCATATCTCCGAAACTGTTCACCGCTGCACTGGAGGATGTCTTCAAGGTTCTGGACTGGAGAGGGCTAGGCATCAACGTCAATGGCGAGTACATCACTCACCTTCGGTTTGCCGACGATATAGTGGTCATGGCTGAGACCATGGAGGACCTCAGTATAATGCTCGATGACCTCAGTAGAGCTTCCAAAAGAGTGGGTCTTAAAATGAACATGGACAAAACCAAGGTTATGTTGAATGCCCATGTAACACCCACTCCTATCAAGGTTGGAGACTCTACACTCGAAGTTGTGGAAGATTATGTCTACCTGGGACAAACGATCCAGTTGGGTAGGGCCAACTTCGAGAAAGAGGTCAACCGTCGAATCCGACTCGGCTGGGCAGCGTTCGGGAAATTGCGCGGTGTCTTCTCGTCCAACTTACCACAGTGTCTCAAGACGAAGGTCTATGACCAGTGTGTGTTGCCAGTGATGACCTATGGCTCTGAGACGTGGTCGCTCACAATGGGCCTCATCAGAAAGCTTACAGTCACGCAAAGGGCAATGGAGAGGGCTATGCTCGGAGTATCCTTGCGTGATCGAATCAGAAATGTAGAGATCCGCAAGAGAACCAGGGTTACCGACATAGCTCGAAGAATTGCCAAACTTAAGTGGCAGTGGGCAGGGCACATTGCTCGCAGAACGGATGGCCGATGGGGCAGAAAAGTTCTGGAGTGGCGACCGCGAACCGGAAGACGATGCGTTGGAAGGCCTCCCACCAGGTGGACCGATGACCTGGTGAAGGTTGCGGGGATTCGCTGGATGCGGGACGCACGGGACCGGTCAATGTGGCGACGCTTGGGGGAGGCCTATGTCCAGCAGTGGACGTCTTTCGGCTGATATGATGATGATGATGATGATGATAAATTTAAATTAAGAATATTGTGATTAACAAAAATTTGTACTTTATTAAAAAAAAAAACGTGGGGTACTTTTTAAGATATTTTTAAAATGACTACTTTTACCAATATCTGTCAATAAAATGTTACAACAATTAACATCAAGCACCCCACGCTATTTTTATAATTTTTTTTTTTGTTGATCCCACTATTCTTAATTTAAATTTATTGATATATTTTTTCTACTATTTAGTTTTTTTTAACTATTATTTGTTACCCCTGAAAAATGCAGTTTAGTGTGAGAGGCGAAGCCGTGGAGAAAATATATTTTCTAATTCCGCAATAAAAATTACTAACTCAGAAAAAAAGAAATAGGTCAACTCACCGCCTCCATTCCTGTAGCAGAGATAAGGGAAGCGCCACACATTCGCGAGGTCGACGGCAAAGCCGATGATGGACAGCAGAAAGTCGGCGCCTGTGCCCCAAGTCTCGCGCCCGTCGCCTTCCTCTGATGAGTTATTGGACAGGTATATAGCTTCTAAGAGTAACATACAAAATATATATAATTTTACCTATGTTTGTAATATTTGTAAGTATGTGAGAAGGGTGCGCCAAAGTTCACCTAAATTTTCAACTCCGATAATTGGAAATCCGAAAATGTTCTTCCTAACATTTTTCATCCTAACAATCACAATTCCTAACTACTCTGTCTCTAATGTTCATAATTCCGAAGCATTCAACTTCATAATGTCAGTAGAAATAAACATTTATTATACTTTTATTTGTTTTCCTGTATTTTCTCAACATAACCATCTTTTACACTATTATTCAAAGTCATATCTTTTATGTTTAGATTTCTTTTTATTCATAATAATCAGTATTATAAACATTAATTTTGCGTAACTTTATTTTCACGTAACATGACTTTAATTTTCACATAACTCTAATTTTATTTATGGCGGTGTGTACCTGCAAAGATATCCTATCCCATAGGTTAGGTTAGAACTGTGACCAACTACGCGAACGCTACCTCGAAATTGGTCGCGGAATTTTTTTCTAAGTATTTTTTTCATAGTGCGCCCAAGACGACACCATATAATAAAAGTACTCTGTGGACGACACTGACCAGGGGGGTGACCACAAGCTCTTAGAGTAAGGTTATTTTGAGATCGAGTAAGGGACAGATGTATCTGACTTGTATACATCTGTCACTTACTCGATCTCAAAATAACCTTACTCTAAGAGCTTGTGGTTACCCCCCTGAATTTCATTCATAAATGACAAAAATCAGTGAAACGACCTTTAACCATTCTAAACAGTTGGTTTTTTAGACATAATTACCCACATATATTTTTTTATTACTCTTGGTAAATGTTTCTTTCTAAATATGAGTGAAAATATTATGGTAATTATGTTTAGGGATAAAACCGTTATGATAAAAAACGGTAGGAGTTTAAATATATTTACATTAATGATATTATTAATTACAATTTTCGGAAACATGAGTGTTATGAACATCGCCGGTAGCACTACAAATAGTATGAATGAAAACTTTAGGATGTAAAATTTTAGGAAGAGTGATCATTCGGATTACAAATCATTAGGAACAACAATTTCGGGTAAAGAACTTTAGGTGAGCCAATATGGACCCATGTGAGAACCATGTTCCTACATAATTATCAAATTAATTAATTTTCCTGTTAATGCTTTTTAATACTTTATACCTGTACGTAGTATAGTGTGTAGAGCTATTCTGGGTGCATCGTCCTCACATATATTAATGTATGTACTAATGTAAATATTGTAAAACACCAATTTTTTTTTTAAAAGATTAAGTATGGAGTTTCTTGTGCGTTCTTCTCCATAACAATCTTCTTTCCGAATGCACGGTAGAATCATTTATTTTTTATTTTTTTATTACTTGTAAATTTTAATTTTAATTTATGTGACGTTCAAAAGTGCCGTTTATTGGCCTAATTGAATAAATATATTTGACTTTGACTTTGACTTTAACTTAGAGATTCTTACATAAATTTTAAAACTAAGGTCAGAAAAGTTAGAAGGTTACTTCTAGGCATGCGTGCTCCACCGTCCACCACATCATCGCTTACCATCAGGTGAGATAGTGGTCAATCGCGAGCCCATATCAAATAAAAAAATAACTTAACCTCGATTTCTAAATTAAGAATTTTAAGTTGAGTAAAACTCTACTTCAGCCTGAAAACCTGTCACAGTTTGGCATTAAATTATGACACGTCTCCAAACTATTAATACTCAATTTTGAAACCGGTCATCAGTATTTAGAATCAGCGGTAACGATGGTCCTCAAATCCAAAATGTTTAGGATTGATAAGTTCTACCGAAATTTCATGTAGTAAATCCCTTACATATTGACTTTACGACAATCGTCATCAAACTCAGAGATTGTTAGATGGCAGAGCTCTAGGCAGAGAAAGTTGAAAGGAGAGTAGAAGGAGGCTTTTGCCCAGAAGTTTCTTTTTTTTTAGAGACTGTCTCACACACTGTTCCGTTGTTGTTGAATTAGGTATTTTACCTATGTTTGCAATATTTGTAAGTATGTGAGAACCATGTTCCTACTTATCAAACTAATTAATTTTCTTCTTAATGCTTTTTAATACTTTATACCTGTACGTAGTATAGTGTGTAGAGCTATTCTGGATGCATGGTCCTCACATATATTAATTTATTAATGTATGTACTTATGTAAATATTGAAAAAACAAATAAAAAAAAAAAAGTAAGTATGGAGTTTCTTGTGCGTTCTTTTCCATAACAATCTACTTTCCACATGCACGGTAGAATCAATTTTTATTACTTGTAAATTTTTATTTATTTGACGCTCAAAAGCGCCGTTTATTGGCCTAGTTGAATAAATATATTTGACTTTGACGGAAAATACGGGCTTGTATAAAAAAAAATGTTAGGTAAACTTCAAAATTACAAACAGTTTAGAAGATGTACCTGGTTTAATACTATTCGTTCTGAGCTTTTTCGAATTTTCACTAAAGAATTCTTCCTCTATTTGTATTTTCGGCTCCTCTGAAAACAAAATAAACATTATTAAACTCCAAAAACAATTGCATTCATAAAAAGTTTTAAGGGTCTAATTACAGAATTAATTACTTACTCTTATAACATGATAGAGTGACCACAGAACCTTTCGTTGATTTGTTATCTGTAAAATAAAATATCTATTTATAAATTGAACAATATTCTATAATATTTCCTATTTAGTCCGTCAGTGAGATTATCAAATTTCAATTTGGACACGTATTTTTTTTCTTTACCAAATCATTTAAAATTGACAATGTTAAAGCGCATCAAAGTTCAGGAGTGGAGGCTTTTGACGTCACTAAGGCAGTATAAAGTGTACTAACGGCGTGACATCACACGATATTTCAACGCATTATATCGTCGTCAATTTATGCTTACGTGTCAAAAGAAAAATACGTGTCCAATATTTTTTATTATGAAACTACCTGACGGACAAAATACTAATTTTCAGTACACTACCACCCTATTCAAAAACATTCCTACTGAAAGAATGAAGTCTTTCTGAAAACCCATCGTTCCTATTTTTGTAACCTCCGCGTACAATTGAGTAAAGAATCAAATAATACACCTTTACTCATCTAACATTTTGATTAGTCATATTCTTTAGTATACACAAAACAAACAGATTAATAAAATATGACATCTTACTACAAAAGTTGAGCTTAACCTATAATTGGGTTCTCTAACATCAAACCACAGTGCCATAGAGATATCGATAGATTAGTCGTTAATCATTGAACACCAAAAATGCACCACCATGATCCACTATTGGCACAAACAATTACGAAGTACCTCGTCATGCACCAAACTCTCCACTAATCCAGCTCATCAATATGCAAACAGTCCTTATATCCGTGCATATAAATGAGCCCTAACTATCTCCTAATACCGTTCATTCTTGCACCTACCACGGGATCTTAATAATGTCACCGGCATCCGATCCGGGATGCTATAATAGGATGCCGATGTGGAAAAATGCCGCAATAATCCTGAGGTGCGATTCCATTGGAATTCAAAAATGGAGCCTTAATGTCGGCACGGAATGGATCGGCATTTCGTATTATTGAAGTATGTCGGTATATGCATCGGTATTTTTTGTTATTGATTTCGTCGGCGTATGCTCGAAAATTTTAATTAAACTGAAATGTAGCGCGTTTTCTTTGTTGTTTGCTGTTTTCAAGGTCTCGGGCACGTGTATCGGGTAGTTGGTTGTTTTTTTATGAATTGAGATGAATCTTTTGAAGTGGAACAAATATTGGAGTGGCCAGTTCATGAATTTTTAGATTTTTTTAAAAACAACTTTGAAGTTTCTGTGATTCTGCTGGATGCACTGAATTGCACAATCCTGTTCTATAACACTCTTTATCTGCACCCATGCTATAAATCCTCTATAAAAGTTCTTGAAACAGTTAGCTTATTGCCAACATTAAAACAGCCAGTTTCATAGTAACCATAATATCATCCAAACGGGTGTTATAATGTTGTACTAAATTTCATAATGCAACTCCTTTTTAGGGTTCCGTAGCTAAATGGCAAAAAACGAAACCCTTATAGATTCGTCATGTCTGTCTGTCTGTCCGTCCGTATGTCCCAGCCACTTTTTTCCGAAACTATAAGAACTATGCTGTTGAAACTTGGTAAGTAGATGTATTCTGTGAACCGCATTAAGATTTTCACTCTAAAATCGAAAAAAAACAATACATTTTGGGGTCCCCATACTTGAAACTGAAACAATTTTTTTTCCATCAATCCCATACGTGTGGGGTATCTATGGATAGGTCTTCAAAAATGATATTGAGGTTTCTAATATATATTTTTTCTAAACTGAATAGTTTGCGCGAGAGACACTTCCAAAGTGGTAAAATGTTGTCCCCCCCCCCCCGTAACTTCTAAAATAAGGGAATGATAAAACTAAAAAAAATATATGATGTATATTACCATGTAAACTACCACCGAAAATTGGTTTGAACGAGATCTAGTAAGTAGTTTTTTTTTAATACGTCATACATCGTAAACCGCAATTTACCAAGTACGGAACCCTTCGTACGCGAGTCCGACTCGCACTTGGCCGGTTTTTTTACTCATCGAACAGCCACATTCTCATGGCATCTTTAAGAATTAAAAAAAAAGAACATTGTCATGCACGCGCGTTTCACTACCACAGCGCCGTAATTAAAAAAAAACTTATTCGAATTTTTGAATCGACTTCGTATCTCGCCATTTGTATTGACAAAAAAAAAAATTTTTTTGTTTACAAAAATGAGTGATACAAGCTTTGATAACACACCAGATATTTCTAATGCAGCAAAGGACATTTCTAACCAATTATTACCAGAAAAGTCGAGAAAAAATTAAGAAAAGACGTACCAAAATTTTATGAATTGGAAAATATCAAAGAGTAGTACATCATTTTCTGAAGATGTGCTATTAGTATATTTTCAAGAATTATCAGAAAAATCTTCATCACTATGGACCTTCTATTCAATGCTGAAAAGTACGCTAAGTATTAATACCCTATGGTTTCAGAACCTTTATAGAGGATTCATATCATGGGTGTAGATAAAGTCTTGTATGCAACTGTTATAATTAGATATTAAAACACTCATGTGATACTATTATCACACTTGACTTCGCCTCGTGTGATAAACCCACATTCGTGTTTTAATACCCCTTATTATACAACAGTTGCATAAACAACTATTATAAGTATTCGAATACACATAAGCAAGGATTTAGTTCGAGTATGTAGTGTATCTGTCATGAACCAAGTGGTTAATCAGTGCACTATGTATAATGCGGGCATTATGAATCTAATCAAGTCACATTGGGCAATGTAATGAAAACTGATTTAAACTTCTACGAGAATGTTTACAACATTATCTTGGCATCATACTAATATTATAAATGTGAATGTAAGTTAGTTTGTTACGATTTCACGCGAAAACTAATTAACCGATCATCATGAAACTTTGTACACATATTCTTGGAGGTATTAGAAGTAACATGAAAATATTTTTTTTTACGAAAGATATTACTTTTTCCGCGATAACCGACACTCACGCAGACGAAGCCGCGGGCAAAAGCTAGTTATGAATATTACTACGTAACGGTTTTTCAATTCGATAATTATGTTCAATAAATTAGTCCAAGAGCGAGCGAAGCTAGCTCAGGAGCTTAGTGCACGCCGATACGGATAGGTTAGTTTCGAAGGAGATGACGGGAGCTGAAGTGAGCGAGCAAAGCTAGCAAACTTAGCTCCCGTTATCTCCTTCATGTTAGGTCCCTTTAGAGTCGACGGGACCCCTATTTCTAGGGTTCTAAATTTTAGACCCTGCAGACAGAAATCTCTGCAGAAACTCCTATTTCTATATATTAATTCTATATAATATTTATATATTTTTTAATCGAACTTAAGAAGTCATAACCATCCATTTCACAGTCAAATCAGTAACACAAAGCAACTTCATTTTTCTCATCCAATCCTCATAGTATATCACTTTTTAATCTAACATCAATACTTGCTCACTTACTAGAATAAGCTATCTAACAAAAAGCAAAGTTTGAAGACCTCATTCCCCGAAGTAACGCAATAACATGCATACAGACTCATCAAGTGAAACCTTTAGTGGAACTTATACTTTGATTAAATCTAAACTCTTTTCACGACTCCCTAGGATTTCATTAAAACTTTAAGTGAATTAAATGCAAGGCGAACCTACGTGCTTGATTATTTTTCTGATTTTCATTTGAAGAATTTTAGATAGGACTCGGGCCTCGGGCTACAGCCGTTTCGGTTTAGCTTGGCCATTGACCCGCTTATATTTTTTGAATTTAAAATACAGAAATCAAGATATAGAGCCGGTTTCCAAACTGAGTATTCGTTCGTCATTATAAATTATTAATTCAGATATTAAGATTTTGATTAAATTTAAGATCAGATAAAGATTAAAAAAAAAAATCGAATTTGATTTTTTTTCAATTTTTTGCATTTTCTAAGAATATTTCCTATTGTAACGTATATTTTTTTTTACACCATCAGAAAGTAGATATTTCAACGAACAAAAAGCCCCCAAACTTTTTGAAAAAAGCTGATATTGTGACGTCAGAATTTTCGATTGAAAATTAGGGTGCTTTTTTATATTAAGTTAAAATGTGTATTTGGGACATATTATGGTAAGTTTTCACCAAATTTCGAGGAAAAAAATTTTTTTTGGAAAAAGATATAAATAAAAAACCAAAAATTTGGTTTTTTGAATTTTTCACCTAAATTTTGCGGTTATGTGAAAAAATTGCAAATACAAAAGTTGTAGATCTTTTTATGACCTACAACATTGCCATTTAACTTTTTTCCATAGGACTTGTAGTTTTGCCGGAAATCAAGATAAACCATTTTTTACCCTTAAAAACTCACCCCCTCCCACTTCCCGAACTCGGATCGACCGTAATTTATTTTTCCTTTCATTTTGATCATATTCCCCTGCTTTTCTAATGGGTTTCATCCTACTGTATTTTTTTTCATTTTCTACCATTTTTGAAGGCTTCGGCCCTGGTCTAATACTGTTCATATGCTCTGAAAGTAAACAAACTGTATTTATTATTAACTAGCTTCTGCTAGCGGCTTCGCCCGCGTGAATGTCGAAAATTATCCCGTGGGAACATATTCCCGTGATAGAAATTTCTGACTATCATCTATCTCTGTGCCAAATTTCATCGAGATCCGTCCAGCCGTTTGAGTGTGAAGAAGCAAACATACAAACACACACACACACTCACAAACTTTCGCTTTTATAATTATTATTATAGTATCACACTATAATATTATAAAAGTGTGAAGATTAAACGTAAGTGTTTTTCTTAAGAGGGGACTCTAGTGAGACTTTCTCCATACAAACACATTCTGCTGTTTTCTTCGTGTATAATGCCTCTAGAGCAATGATTTTTTTTCCATAAAATCTAGGTCTAATTAATACGTGCCTGTATCATTTCCTTTTTTCCAAAACATAATCACAAAAAGAAATATGACAATCCAAAAATCCGAAAAAAATGCCCGTTTTTACCGCCATGTTCAGAAGACTTTCAGATAAAATTTATAAGTTTTTAACAAAAAAAGAAATGATAGGAGCATAGATATACTTTTCCTCTAAATTTTGATTTAAGATTTTTTTAGATCAGACCAGTATTTATGAAGAAAACAGCAGAATACGAAACGTCTTTTAGTCAAAGTTTTTGTAGGTAAAATCAGCCTGAGCTGCAGTTGTCCCTTTCGCACTTTACGGGGTGAGGTTGAAGGTGACGCGACGGCAATAGTTTCTTCAAATACCTATTTTTCAAATTCCTGTTGACTAGAGTCCGCTCTTAACAATTCCTACAATCGAATCTCATAAAGTGGAACCAACTGTTGCTTTGACTATCGGAGGACTTATACCAACTTCGCCTGGCACGAATCTTAGGAGAAATCTCGTACATAGAGATGCAGTTGGGCGGTTCCGGGAGGCAGGATCTTACATACGGAGACCAGCAGCCTAATTGTGTAAGTAAATTCGGCAAACGAAACAATCTGTTTCTTTCCCAATAACACACACATACACAAAAAAGTTCAATCTTTATTCAACAAAAACGGTGTACTACGGCTCGGGAAGACGATTTCGGTTTCGGTTCATTGCGGTAACTGCCCGTAACCATCTTCGAGAAGTCAAAAATGTGAGTGTGAGTGAACGTACGGACAGAAGGAGGTTTGAAGAACGTGGCATAACAGCTTGTAGACCTGATATGGTGCCACAGTTGCTCACAAGTCACCGAAGAAAAAGATTTTCTTTAGCTTGCGAACATTGGAGAATTGGAAGAATGTGGTGTTTTCAGACCAATTCGGGATATCATTAAGTGATCCTGATGGTTGCCAGACTGTCTACAGGCGCGAAAATAAAGTTTTTCCTATGTGCAGTGGTGGAAACGGTAGGGTACCTACCAAAGTGTCTAAATAATGATTTGGGGTGGTGTCACTTACGAGGTCTTGGCTTGGAATTTTTATAGAGTTGGTGTAAATGCAGAAAGATAAGTCACGGATGTTTAAGAACCTCATGTGATTCCAATTGCACCGTTTAAGAATTTGTGTTAATGCAGGATAAAACTCGGCTACACATCGCCAAAATCGTGACCCAGTACCTTTACGAGGTTGGGATTCGAAGATTACCATGGCTACCTCGAAGTGTTGACCTGAACTCCATAGAACATGTATGGGACAATCTAAATAGACGTGTTCGGATTCGATTTCCAGCACCAAACACAGTTCAAGCACTGATAGAATCCGTTATGGAAGAGTGACAAAACATTCCACAGCTGTTGATCCAAGACAATCAGTATAAGAGCAAAAAGAAGCAACACTATTTTTTTTTTAACTAGACTAGCATTTTTAGAAACTGTAGCACGCCACTATCAACATTTCGATTTTTAGGGTTCCGTACCCAAAGGATAAAAACGGGACCCTATTACTGAGACTCCGCGGTCCGTCTGTCTGTCTGTCTGTCACCAGGCTGTATCTCATGAACCGTGATAGCTAGACAGTTGAAATTTTCGCAGATGATGTATTTTTGTTGCCGCTAAAACAACAAATACTAAAAACGAAATAAAATAAATATTTAAGGGGGGCTCCCATACAACAAACGTGATTTTTTTGCCGTTTTTTTACGAAAAGGTCCGTACCATTCCCCTTCCATACCCTTCGTGCGCGAGTCTGACTCGCACTTGGCCGGTTTTTGTTTTCTTATTTACCCGCGCTTACGATCTGAATCGCAACAGTTTACAGCTGGCTGTGTCTCTAGGTATTTTAAAAACCTTGAGCAGTATTTTAAATGTTGAAGTAATCAAAAGCTGAGATGGTTACGCTAAAAGATGTTGGTCTCTGGGGATTGTTTCCGCCTGACCGCAGCCAGATTACCAATCCTACGGTTTTGTTTGATCTAAAATGTGGAAAAGAATGTTATTTTTTGCAACTGATTTGAGTATATATCGTTTTATACAAATACTTTGATTATTAAAGCAAATCGAAAATAAACTAGCTTCTGCCAGCGGCTTCGCCTGGCATTTCAAGTGTTTTATCATCCCAAGGGTATATTAAACCGGCATCAAAAGTATCCAGTTCCGTTCAGCCGTTCTGGCGTGATTGATAACAACATACACCCATCCAAACTCTTGTATTTATAATATTAGTGAGATAATCATAATGGAAATGCCAAGGTAGGCCAGTGGTAACAGATTCGATGTGTGAACGAGTTCATATAAAATGTACACACCGATATTTTTTTGAGTCCCTGATGGGGCACGGTCCGTCCACGTCCCTGGCACGGCCCTGATATGTGTGGATATCACAATCAGGGCCGACATCATGTGACAAGACCTTTATGCGGTTTAAGAGGAAATATGGGCAGAGAGCGCCGACTGAATTTCCTTTAATATCCTTTTTAGGGTTCCGTAGCCAAATGGCAAAAAACGGAACCCTTATAGATTCGTCATGTCTGTCTGTCTGTCTGTCTGTCTGTCTGTCTGTCTGTCCGTCCGTATGTCACAGCCACTTTATTCCGAAACTATAAGAACTATGTTGTTGAAACTTGGTAAGTAGATGTATTATGTGAACCGCATTAAGATTTTCACACAAAAATAAAAAATAATAATTAATTTTGGGGGTTCCCATACTTGAAACTAAAACTAAAAATATTTTTTTTCATCAGACCCATACATGTGGGGTATCTATGGATAGGTCTTCAAAATAATATTGAGGTTTCTAATATCATTTTTTTCTAAACTGAATAGTTTGCGCGAGAGACTCTGCCAAAGTGGTAAAATGTGTGTCCCCCTCCCTGTTACTTCTAAAATAAGAGAATGATAAAACTAAAAAAAATATATGATGTACATTACTATGTAAACTACCAGCGAAAATTGGTTTGAACGAGATCTAGTAAGTAGTTTTTTTTTAATACGTCATAAATCGTAAACCGCAATTTACCAAGAACGGAACCCTTCGTGCGCGAGTCCGACTCGCACTTGGCCGGTTTTTTCATTTATATTTGTCAAATTTGTACACTAAGCCTCTGTTGACAGCGCAATTTTGAGAATTTTTTGAGGGTTCTAGTGCTTCTAAAGATAATGTATCATCAAAAAGGAAAACATAGGGACATAGAATATAACTTTCATTTTCAGGTTATGGAATATCTTTTAAATTGGTTCAATATTGGAGGAGAAAATAGACGAGAGCCAAACCTCGAATTATGACTTTTTACTTAGGAAATTCAGTCGGCGCTCTCTGCCCCCGTTTCCTTTTAACTCACGGCACCGCGCACCGCCGTGGTAGGCGGTGAAGCGGATCTCATGTCGCATTGGCCTCTAATAAATCCGTTGATGCCTAACACACGTACCCCGCCCGACCGCGCGGCGAGCGGTGCTCTCCCCTCCGCGTCCGCGGCGGTGCGCGGTGCCGTGTGTAAACCGCCTTAATGGTTTATGACTCAATCTCTTTTACAGAAATGAAGCCAGTGCCCCAGCAGTGGGACGTGGGACGTGGGAAGATAGGTTTAAAGATTAATTATTGTTTTTGCATATGAAGCTTCAATAAGTTTAGCAAGACCACAGAAAAGATTCGAGTACCACCAAATTAAAGTCCGCCCAGAAAAACTTCATCAAAAGTCTATTAAAATATTTCAATTTACCAATAAAATTAATTCAACAGTTAAGTCAAGTTGGCCGCTAAACAAAGTTTTCCGCCAAGTCAAACAAGAGCGGCGGAATAAATAGTGAAGTGGCAATAAGTTTCCTCTCAAGTGCCAAAGCGCCACCTGGCGGGACTTAGAGTTTTTAATATATTTCCCCCCTCTAGTAGCGTCTAGTTTTTCAGATGAGTCGATTCTGTATTTATTGCAATACAATGATGGAATGGAATGAGTTGTAGTCTAAGTAGTTGTTTAATGGAGAAATATTGGTCTGGAATTTATTGATAAGTAGATTGTTTGTTTCTTATTAACTTTGTTGGAGACAAGATATTATGACGTTTTTAATAAGTAACTATGGATTGTTCTCTTTGTTGTTATTGTCTGTTAAGCGGGTATATTCAAGCGTAATGTTGCTGTACTCTTTCAGGATTAGTTTATATTATGCTTATGGCGAGTTTCTGACTAAACTGGTCTAGCTAAGCAATTAAGTAGTAACCAAGGGTTAGCTTACTGCGTCATTATAATATAACTAGCTATCCCCCGCGGCTTCGCTCCCGTCAACTGGCTACCTAACCTAATCTACCTACCTACCTACCCTACCCTACCCTATCCACCTACCTACTCTACCCTACATACATGATTGTACGCAACGCACGCAAAGGAAGCGCTCAAAACGGAATATTTTGCCCGTTTTAGCAACCTTTTTCAATAATGCTCCGCTCTTACTGGTCGTAGCGTGATGTCATATAGCCTATAGCCTTTCCCGATAAATGTACTATCCAACACAAAAATAATTTTCAATTCCAACCAGTCGTTCCTGAGATTAGCGCGTTCAAACAAACAAACTGTTCAGCTTTATAATATTTAGTATTAGTATTAATATCGATTAAAGATTTAATAGCTTATCCAATACTGCTGGAAGTAGCTGCATGGTTCGAGATGCGTCTCAGTCATTAGCTTGCTTTCTGGTTTTGCAACGCCCTTAATGACCCGCGCCGGGTCTTCGTCGTATCCTCGGAATTTACTGGCCCGGGATCATCTCTAATGTAGAGCTGTTGGAAAGATGCCACGAGGTGCCGGTCGACCGCCAGATCAAGCAGCGTAAATGGTGTTGGATTGGTCACACGCTCCGGAGGAATTCCGATCACATTCCTAAACAGGCCTAAGATTGGAATCCTCAAGGAAAAAGGAAGCCAGGCCGTCCCCGCTGAAGCGACGAGTATCGGAATGGCGTGGAGCGAGGTGAAGCGCGAAGATCAAGACCGGTCTCGATGGAGGACTACTGTGGAAGCCCTCTGCCCCAGCTAGGGGTCATAGGATTTTAAGTCAAGTAAGTCAATGACCCGCGCAGCTCTATGGCACCGTCTTAGTTAAACGTTATAGGCCTACAATATAAACAGAAACATACGGAAACCCGGCGTCCTGCTGATCAGTTTCCATCATCTCTGACATTTCGTCAACCCGATGTCACTCTCGGACGGCGACTGAGCAGCGTTATAACACTGCATCAATAAAATAACTACAAGTACTACAGTAACATACCGAAAGCCCGTGGAGTACTGCTTGCTGAGCAGTAGCCATCATCTCTCACGCTTCGTCCGCCCGGTGTTCCACTGGCGCCGCGACTCAACAGCGCAGGGTTGGCGCGTTGTTCCTCGTAAGATGGCGCCGTGTGAGTCACCACACCGGCGCCGCTGAGTGTGGCCTGTTCGGTAATAAAAATAAATCATTACCCATTAAAAATAAAAATTTCATGACGAGAAGCCCATCCAAATTGGAACAGTAGTTTTTAAATCTCGGACATACAAACGTACATAAGAATCGAATGGAAATCCTCCTTTTTTCGAAGTCTGTTAAAAAGCAGTTCTTCTCCTTGCTCTTTCTCCTTTGCTTGTATTAACCACGCAACTTAGTACCTACACAAATCACAAGTGCGATTGTTTACGCAGTTTTGCTTTTAATTTCAATACCTAAGTATATAGTTATATGTAGTGAACACGGAATTACCAGGTAATAACGACAAACGTTTATAAGAGAAATTAAATAACTTTCAAGCCTGGGTTTTGGGGTAGCCAGGTAGCTCCGGGTAGCTCTTTTTTTTAAATTATCTTTTCATCCAAAGACTCCTCCCGCTCTGGGTGAGGTGGGAGCGCGTGTCAGACTTTTACTGACTAAAACCCACCCGTGTTCCTTCAGTTGCTTGAGCCAGGATCGCGGTAACTCTCTTTCAAATTCATCCGCGACCCAGACAGGATCTGGGTAGCCCTACAACCACACTTGTCGATGGATTGGTTAAGTCTTTCCTAAACGATAAAGAAAAAGAAGATTCCAAAACGTTGTAGTTAAACACGCGCGTGTCACTACAAGATTATACAACTGAGGCCCATCAAATTCCTAGCCTTCCTAGAACCCGCCTCAAAAACAGCGATTACTCAATCACTTATGTAAGTTGAGCATGCTCAATATCGTCGCCCTAGCGGGTTGAGTCACACCGTGATTAACCTTTAAAGGTAACCGACAATCAACTTACTGCGGCCGACTTGTAACTTGACAGCCTTCGGTTATTATAACAAATAGGTTGTCGATAAATATAGATTTTGCTGTATAATCGCGATCGCTAATTTACGAGAATAAGAATAAGAAATAGGTACTAACTATTATAAAGTTGGACGACACTCTTATCTTAATTTTTTCACAGGTTATAATACTCGTACTTAATTTTGTTCTTTAAACTTTCGCCAACAAGTGTCTGGCTTGAGGGACTAACAATTGATATTCTATAAGCGATAACAACAATTTCTGCAGCCCTTGGACTCCTACTGTAGGCAGTAATCATCCTGCTTTTATCATATGCCTTCTTAGGAAATATATTCACACGTGGAAAACGTAGATTGACGGAAGAGAGACGTATATTTGGGACAAAATATATGTTTTACCGATAGGACTGTAAAATAAATCAAACGTAGGATAACCATTGCATGGAAAAACTTCTGGTCACTTAAATAAATATTTAAAGACCCAAACGACATCAAACGGAAACTATTCGACTCAAATATACTACCAACTCTTTTATACGAGTGTCAAACTTGGACTACAACAGACGGAATTAAAATAAAATTAAGATCATTTTAAAGAGCTTTAGATAACACTCTTGGCACAGAATAAATAATAGTACAAGTACGCTTGGCTTAAAAATAAGCGACCGCAAATAGCAGTGACATTAGAGCAATGACCAAAGACACAGATTTTTTGTATATGGCCCTGAAACTGAAGTGGAACTGGGCAGGCCACAACGCGAGTGCCACCGACAACAGGTACAGCGAGCGCGTCCTGTACTGGTATCCACAAAACGGAAACAGACGCCTCGGGAGATTATTGCAAGATGGTGAGATGATATCGTAGCACTGGTAGTGATAGAGTGGACCAGAACGGCCCAAAATAGATTAAGATGGAAACAGAAGGAGGAGGCCTTCATCCAGAAATGAATGACCCCTTAATAGGATAAATTAAAAAAAAAAACGTATGGAATTGTAAATTATAGGGAAATAAAGGCTACTTTTTTATTTTCTTTTATTTTTTTTTTAAGAATAGATTCGGCAGTTACTATGGATTACCTAGCCTTATCTATTGGAACTTTGAGTCTCATTTTCAGCTAACATGGCTCTTGCTTCCTTAGTAGATATTAATCATATATTGAATACTAAGGAAGCAGTAGAAAAAATTGAAATGATTTATGACCGTGTCTACTACCTACATGAAAATGAGCCAGGAAAGAAGTAAACAACACGTAGAATATTCTCAGCTAAATTCTATTCATAAAGAACTTTACTACTTTTTCGATACTTACAATATACCTACTTAAATTACTACTATTACTACTCGTAAATAGGGTAGTTTCCTGGGTAGAAATATGATCATTCTATTTAGTCCGTCAGTGAGATTAACAAATAATATTGGATCCGTATTTTTTGCTTTATCAAATAAATAAAAATTGATAAAGATAAAGCACATCAAAGTTCAGGAGTGGGGGCTTGTGACATCACTTTGCAAGTAAAAAATGCACACAGTGACGTCACACGATATTTCAACGCACCGCAAAAGAAAAAAATACGTGTCCAATATTTTTAGGTTACCTAACTGACGGACTAAATAGACATTTTTTTGTCAACGCCTATTGTAGATACTCACCACGGTGGGCACCTTATCACTATACTCTCGTTCATAGCTGGTAGGACGCGTTCTCGTCTGGTCGGACTTGTGTACTGTCGCATCACATGTTTCATTTCCCTGTCACAGAAACAATTGCAGATTAATATTACAGACCCTAGTAAAGGCTTTTAGGTTGGTAAGCTTATTTCTGAAAACATTTAGGAAATATTTATTTGATACTAAACTTCATAAGTTACAAAGTACCTAACTTCTAGTAGCTTACAAAAATTATTATAAATTATTTATTTGATTTAAAATCGATGTAGAAAAATGTATCGAATCACTTATTTTTTTTTTAAATCTAACAATTTCAGAGGACTTTATTTTTCACCTGCATTTTTTTATCTTTAACTTTGCTGTGTGTTATTATTACTTTCCAGAATTTTATCCTTATTAGCGACACTTATATACACTTGAGATCGTGTTATAATAATCAGCGTGTTTACTTTTCCAAAATCAACGGTTTCGATTCCTGGCTAAGAATATTGATATTTAAAAAATCCCATAATGCATTTTTAGTTTTAATCTAAACGGTCCCGAGACTCCTTTCAGTGTTTGTGGTTTTTCTCATATTTTCGGATTTCGCCCACTTGAAAAACTCAACCTGTATACGATGTTTTTTTCGACATTTCCGTGACTCACAATAACGTGATTAAAGCTATGGTAAATTAGAGCCATATACATCAATACATTATACTATATTTTGTATGTTTACGCCTTGAGTATGGTCTCCATACTAAGATGCCCAATGACCGTTATTTCTCTCTGTTTGATTGATTGGTCTGTTATGTCGGTCAGTGTTCTTAGAAAACTTGTCAAAATACGTGAGGATTATGCAGCCGGCCATGGGTTGCTATATAATGTGAAGAACTCCGAACTCATGGTCTTTAAGGCTGTTGGCAAGAAATGTCAGTGAATGTGCCACCAATAAAAATTTACGATGTCCCGATTCGTCGGGTACATCAGTTTAAATACTTGGGACATTTCATTGCGGACGACCTTAAGGACGATAGAGATGTTGTACGGGAACGCAGAGTATTGACGGTACGGGCGAACATGTTGGCCCGTAGGTTCGCTAGATGTATGGCAGCAGTCAAACACACGCTTTTTAAAGCATACTGCACATCGCTGTACTCGAGCGCCCTATGGTTCAGCTGTACCAAATACCAAACGTGCCGTCAATGCGCTGCGCGTCCAATATAATAACGCCCTCAGGGCGCTGATGCGGCTGCCACTACTGCAGTGCGTCAGAGATGTTCGCAAAAGCCCGGGTCGACAGCTTATCATCTGTCGTACGGAAGAAAAGTGCGTCTCTGATCGCCAGATTGCGTGGCAGTGGCAACAGCCACCTGAGGGTGACAGCTGACCGGCCTGATGAGAGTCCTACAATGGGACATCTCATCAAAACAACACTGTCTGTCGTAGAGTATAAGTACTAACATAGATCATAAGCCACATTTGTTACTAACATCCTAGTATATAAGTACTAACGTAGGTCATTAGATAAGTTGTCACTAACATCCTAACATGTAAGCACTAACATAGGTTAAAATATTTTATATTGTTACTAACACCCTTTAAGTTTTTATTTTGTCAGTGGACCTTTTTGTTGTCTGAAATAAATAAATTGTTATATTAGGGCGCCGCTCCACAGCAACCCGCGGCTAGGCAAAGCACGTGTACTTAGCTTAGTGAGAAAGTGTAGATAGGATTGTATCGAGTATATGAATATTCGATACATGGCCACAATTTACATGTATACCTGGCTGGGGAACATTTGGATCAGCTGCGGTAAACCTCTCCGTGGATATTTCCTCGTAATACTTTATACCTATATGTAGTATGTAGTGTTATGCTGAGTGCATCGTCCTCACATATATCAATTAATATGTGTATGTAAAAATTGTAAAAACAAAAAAATTAAAGAGTTTTTGTGGAGTTTCTTGTCTGTTTATTTATTTATATACCTATACTTTATTGTACACCAAGATAAAAACAATAATACATACGGAAACGTTAAAAAACAAACATACAACAGGCGGCCCTATCACGTTCTGCGATCTCTTCCAGGCAACCCAGAATGGAGAGAAATAGTCTGGACATGACATGGGGTTGCACTTGGTGCAATTTTAAATTAAATAATAAGTTTTGAACATATTAAGCACTAAATATAAAATTTTAAAATAGATACATATAATAAATACATACAAATATACAGCCAAGAGCACAAAACAGCTCTAACAAGAATATGATCACAGTGACAGGTAGTGCTCCTTTACCAGTCTTTTAAAGATCGGTACATTCCATAAACGAGCGGCCTAGACAGTAATAGATTTGTCTATGAAGATTGCGGAATGCATTGGCATTTTAAGTTCTTCTCCATAATAAACAATTTTTCCGAATAATTGACGTTAGAATCAATAATTATTACATGTAAATTTAAATTATTGACGTTCAAAAGTTCCGCTTGATGGCCTAATTGAAATAAAGAATTTGACTTTGAATTTATCTTACATATCATTGATTTAATTGAGCCGTTTTGCCATGTGTTTCTAACAAGCTCACCTGTGCTTGTGGTGGGGAGGATCCGCGTCGGGAGCCGCTACTCGACGACCTGTTGCTGGCCTCTGTGTACAAACAAACAAAATTCAATTGATTAGCACCTTATCAGATTATTATTGATGGTTCTGTTATGATGGAGCGATTTATTTTATATCAGAATGGGGTGGAGTTAGGAGTAGGGATACAGCTTATCAAACATAGTATGTTTACTTGAATACTATTTTGGACGCGTCCGAAGTGGTGAATTCTGACGTAGAAAACTGCTGATTCCTTTTGATGTGTCTTGCTTTTTAGGGTTCCGTACCCAAAGAGTAAAAACGGGACCCTATTACTAAGACTCCGCGGTCCGTCTGTCTGTCTGTCTGTCTGTCACCAGGCTGCATCTCATGAACCGTGATAGGTTGAAATTTTCGCAGATGATGTATTTCTGTTGCCGCTATAACAACAAATACTTAAAACAGAATAAAATAAATATTTAAGTGGAGCTCCCATACAAAAAACGTGTTTTTTTTTGCAGTTTTTTGCGATAATGGTACGGAACCCTTCGTGCGCGAGTCTGACTCGCACTTGTTATTTTACTTTTTGCTACTGAATTTACGTTTTAAAGAGGTTTTTTTATAATGTCCGTAAGGATTGAGGAGCCACTTTTTGTATCTTAATCAAATTTATTTACTTATTTAGTAGTAAGTTTAAAAAAATTGTAGGTACAATCCTCCATTTTAGTAGTATAATACTTCAAAAGTTATATGGACATAAAGGTGGCTCCTCAATCTAAATGTTTGGATTGAGGAGCCACGTCAGAACTAGGAACATCATGGATTAATATTTATCATAATTTGGTATGATTTTGTAGTATTTGAGAGTATTTAGTAGACAAAATCTGACCTCGGTTGCATTAAAATTAAAAAAGTTATCATACATTATATGTGGCTCCTCAAACCATACATACGACTCGTCTGTTTTCAAAGAAGCAGTAGTTCAATTAATGCGCAATTTCTTCGTAGTTTAGTAGTAAGTATATTAGATTTGTAGGACAAGAATCAGTAATTAAAAATGAGTGCATTGGGAGATATGGCACATTTTAACTGGCTCCTCAATTGAGATGCTTCCGTAAATAGATTTTCCTCTAATATAATGATACTTGTGCCGAAATTTGATAAAAAAACCATCTTATTCTGTATAAATTGATACTAAATGTGCGTATAATCCTGCCATAAAAAAAGTAAATATCTACGAAGTTATTAGCAATCCTTTAATTTCCAATCATATTCTTTTGTAGGGTGTCCATGAATAAAGTTCATTTGATCGTGTCCTATACAAATAGAAATCTGTTTGTGTTTTTAAATTTTATTTCAACTCATTATTGAAATCCTTGACCGTCCAACAGATTGAATATTATTTATTTTCCTGTCTATTCCATTTACAAATTAGGGTCTCCATTCTCACTAGATATAAAATATTAAAAATTAATTACGGTCACCAATTCAATGTGCATTAAGAAAACAAGGAACCCTTATAGTTTCGCTGTGTCCGTCTGTCCGTCCGCAGCTAAGTTCTGAGACTTTTAGTACTAAAAAGCTATAATTTGGAATCGATATACATATTAATCACTCCGACAAAAGGATTTTTTTTCTCGTCTTTCCCTTAAGTGGGATATCGATGAATAGGCCTTTAAAAATATTACGGTTCTGTTAAAACCATTTTTCTATTCAGGGATCTGTTTGCGTAAAATTAAGCTTTAAATTGCTAATTTTTGTTTGAGTCAAGTGTCCCCCCCTGCCAGCTAAATAATTGCTTTTTGATATGTGAAAAAAAACATGGCTGTAGTATATATAACGGAATTAAAAGGAACGTAGACTTTACAAGTTTACGAATAATAGTCGAACAACTTATAAAATGAACTTGGAAAAGTAAAAAAATTTGCACAAAAGACATTAATAATTTTTTATTTTTCAACTTTAACAAGTAATTTTTCTACTTATATAACGTTGTTAGTTGTGTAAAAAAGAAAGTAAATATAAGTTTATGAACCATGTACTCGTAAAAATATACAGTAAAAAATCATAACATCCTTAGTAATTTTGTTTGTTATATTTAATAATGTTTACGCTCGAAATGAATCTTAACTAAATGTTTGTACGAAGTTTCAAGTAAACGAGGTACCAGAATCTATAATGATTACAAGTAGATCATATACATTAATGGGCGTTACAGAATTTATACCTGAAATTAGCGAAGCTGGCATGGGGCACTATAAATGTCACTACCCAATGAAGGATGAGATGTTTTGTTACGACGGCTATGATTCTCACTGTAAAATTCTTAAAAGCACCGACCAACCAATATTAATCCATTTTTTACCTTATGTATAAATTCATTTATCCCACTCCCCCTCTAAAAAGCTTATTTTATTCACTGAAAACAGTGAATAAAAAGCACTTTTAATCACTGTTTTCGTGTTTGAATTTGGAACACACCAATGTATTAGACGTCCATCTCAATGCTATGTTACCTCCTTGCGCAAAAAATACTCGATACGAACTTCTTGTGCAGAGAATATTCGACTTTCAAACTCCTTCTTCGATTTTAATTTTCAGTTTTTTTATATTTAGTATTTTAATAATGATTTTGATTTTAGCCTAGGATATTTATTGAATACTTTTTTGGATTGTAATTCTAATATTAATTGCAATGGTGTTTAATTAACTATAATTATGTATCGTAACGGAGGTGATTACTGGACCCTGAAACACAGGTGCTGGTGCTAGCTCAGGGGTCAGGGTTTCACATTTTTTGTAAATTTTTAAGGAAATAATCAATTTATTTATTACTCGTAATATGCCTTGTGCTTTTCGCTTAGATCTTTCTTTTTCTCGAAGTCATGGTATAAAATATAGTATGCAACTCTTGAATAAAACGGATTTATATCGAGGGCCATGAATCACTCGCGTCGCTCATGATTCTAACACTTGAATCACTTGCTATGCTCGTGATTCAATCATCATGAATCACTCCCTACAGTCGTGATTCAGTCGTTAGAATCCTTCACTTGCTCGTGATTCATCTATGGCCCTCGCTTTAAATCCGTCTTTTATTCACTAGTTGCATAATATACTATTAAATACCTAAAACATATGAAGAATATCAGTACATACCTACCTATATATCTATATTGTCGATTTGTTAAAAACACTTGTCATCCTGGTTTCATTCATATAACATGGTCACCCTTAATAGCGAATTCTTAAGGAATGTCGAAAAGTAATTTGTTTTTCAGATACCGAATATATACAATGTTGATCTCTACTTAAGTATTAAGTAGACATTCATACTAAATGTTAGTGTCTCTGGTTTTTGATTCTGTTGTAATCTCAAGAAGGTACAGTAACGTTGTGATCTCAGGTAGGTACACTAACGTCAGGATTGAGGAGCCAGTTAAAATGTGCCATATCTCCCAATACACTCATTTTTAATTACTGATTCTTGTCCTACAAATCTAATATACTTACTACTAAACGACGAAGAAATTGCGCATTAATTGAACTACTGCTTCTTTGAAAACTGACGAGTCGTATGTATGGTCTGAGGAGCCACATACAATGTATGATAACTTTTTTAATTTTAATGCAACCGAGCTCAGATTTTGTCTACTAAATACTCTCAAATACTACAAAATCATACCAAATTATGATAAATATTAATCCATGATGTTCCTAGTTCTGACGTGGCTCCTCAATCCAAACATTTAGATTGAGGAGCCACCTTTAAGTCCATATAACTTTTGAAGTATTATACTACAAAATTGAGGATTGAACCTACAAAATTTTTAAACTTACTACTAAATAAGTATATTAATTTAATTAAGATACAAAAAATGGCTCCTCAATCCTTACGGACATTTTTTATAAACAATATCGGCTAATATCGAAGGTAATCGATTTAGAACAATGGAAACAGTCGCGACTTAGAAGTTATAGGTCATGGGTTCGAACCCATGCAGTCAGTAGACGCTTTACTTTATGTAAATTATTTTATCAATACTGTTCTCAAAACGGTGTGGAAAACAACGTGGGGAAACCAGCATGTCATTGAACCAAAAATTTGAAGATACATGACATCCCTCTCACAGAGAGGAGGCCTGTATCCCAGCAGTGGGCACATTAAAATGCTGACTATGATGATGATCAATTTTTTTTGTCAAGTTTCCTAGTAAAACCCTACACAATATTTTCATAACGACGTCGTTCATTAAGAATGAAAAAGGCTTGTGAAAAAAATAAAAAAATCTCACGAAAACAAGCGCAAGTATCGAGTATCTTAATAAAACTTACCCCAACACAAAACTATGAAACTATACAGCATCCAATAATAAAGAAAACCTTGTAAAAGTTTTTACTGTTTCTATAGAGTTCAGTAATTTGGTGCCTAAGCAAATAAGTAGATACAGTCACGGGGTCTAAGCGCTAAGCAAGAAAATTTGGTTCAAATAAATCTCACTAGATGGCGCGATATACACCGTTCTGTTAGTGAATGTGAGTAAAATTAACATTTTCTGGAATTGATTCCAAAAATGTTAACTGATTCCGTATATTAAAACATTATAGTTTTATTTAAACGACCTAATTCGATCGTTCACTAAACTGCGTATTAAGACGGTACCCTGACCAAAAATTGGCATGCGATATGAGCATTCCTATTGGTCTAGCGACACTGGTGGCGCATGAATTACAGTAGTGAATACGCCCAGTTTTTAGAATAAAATCTTTATAAAATCGAATTTTGGTCTTTTAAATAAAACAATTCTACAAAAATGTTCGTTATTAAATTGTCTATCCATTAGTGTTAGTACAAAAAATAAGTAATGAACACTTTACGAGGAGATGCATGCTATCAATAATTATTACACTTATTTTTTTGGAAGGAGTTTAGTGAAATATATGCAACATTAAAAAAAAACTAAATCTACCATTTTAGAATCAATGTTATGTAGAAATTTAATTTATTTTTATTAATTGATATTTCTTTTTAAATAACGAGTAGATAGCTCCTAAAAACAGCACGTAAAACGGCTAGCGCGGCGTTTTGCTCAGGGTACCGCCTTAAACGCCGCTGTTCAGTCTATGATGTAAACTAGTCGAAAATTAAACTGTTTTTTAGTTTATCGTCGACGGTAAACCAGTCTCGTATCGTCGACTGTAAAAACGTCGACGACCCACCACTACCCTGCCTATCCCTTCGGGTTATACAAACGTGATACCATATCTACGTGAACATTAAAAACAGCATGATTTATATAGCAATCCCAGCTCTCGTTTTCCAAACCAGTCAATTGCAGCGACTCACACTTGACACCCCCTTGTTATCGAAAGTTCCCACTGAAACGCCAAGTTTGTTCGACGTCAATATTTTAAAACAAACAGGGTACTCACAGAAAGTATATCCGTGAATATTTTTAGACTACCGAATTCGTTATTATTCTGTACTAGATTCTGCCAGCGGTTTCGCTCTCGTGAAAGTCGAAAATTATCCCGAGGGTACATACACCCGGGATAAAAAGTATTCTATGTGCTATTCCGACTATAATATATCTCTGTGCCAAATTTCATCCAGATCCGTTCAGCCGTTTGTGCGTGCAGAAGTAACAAATACTTTCGCCTTTATAATATTCGTATTGTTGTGATTATTTGTAAAAACGTTTTCTCGGCAATTCATCGAATTCATCACCATCGCCCATCGATAGGGTGAATCCATACAAAGACAACCAAACCATTTTTAACCGACTTTCCAAAAAGGAGGAGGTTCTATGTTCGACAACTTTTTTATTTTTTTATGTATGTTCACCGATATCTCCGTCAATTGTGGACCGATTTTGAAATTCTTTTTTTGTTTGATAGAGTATGTTTCGAAATTGGTCCCATTTTAATTTGGTGAAGATCTGATGAAGAACTTTGGAAATATATACAACAGAACTCTTCAATAAATAACGGCAAATCATTCGGGATTGCTGCAATCGCATGTCTATTTATTGTTTATACTATTTTATAACATAACATCACGCCAGTATACTATAAAGGGGTACGCAGATCTCTCATTTCACCGGTTATGTTCAAGTTTCATGTTATTCGGGTAATCTATTCCTGCGTTATAGGTACCTTACTAAACAACTTGCTTATTTTAGGAAAGTACTACTAAAAAGGGAAAAATAAAAAAAACTTTTTTGCAAAAAAATACTACCGACTTCCAAGTAAAAAACTACAAAGTGAAAAATAACTTTATTTTTGGAAGTCGGTGTCCACATCGCAAAAAAATCGAAAAAAAAGCCTCGGTGTCTTTCTTTTTCTTCCAAACAAACAGTTATTTTTCAGTTTGTAGTTTTTAATTTGGAAGTCGGTAGTATTTTTTTGCAAAAAAGTTTTTTACAATCTACCTTTTCACATTCTCCAACTGTTGACCTTCCTAAATTTTATTGTCAAAATAAGTTTAAACGATTTTTGCTTAGGATTCTTGTCTAACTTGTGTTTATTATGAAGCTACTCTAAATGGTAGTCTCTAATGCATAAATAAATAAAGATTATAATTAAAAATATCATTATTTTGCCATCCTCCTAATTCATTTGGTGTTAGCGATACATATCTTCTTCTGTCCTACTTCTTTGTTAGTAGTCATCTTAATAGTCACATGTCAATGTAACAGAAGGAAGAAGGATGAGATGTCTAGAAATACATCATCATTTACACAATCCATCCTTCGTTTCTTTGGGTTTCCCCTACTCTTATAGTCATCTTCTCTTATAAAAATAAAATAATATATATCGGAGGAAGGTTAATGATTAATGGTTGGGAGAGAAGAAATATCGCTTGTAAACTTATTAATTCAGTTTTGTTTAATTGGCAACATCTTGATACTGATTCGGATTTCAATTCGATTGGCAACACTTAGTTTTCTCCAATGTCCAATGCTAGTGAAGGATTTAAATCCTAGAGGAAGGTGACACGTGACACACAATTTGGAGGGAGACGCGAGGTCGCGGGGTTGACTTGAGTAGAGAGAACTGGAGACCGTATCGCGATTAGGTGTGATGAGTGGCATTATTGGTGCCAGTGGAGTTGCGTCTAAAAGTATCAGGCTAGTGAAAGTGATTACAAATTGGCGCGTCAACTTGCTACTAGAATTGGAGAATGGAATATCTCTAAAACGACATAAGTTACCGGCCTGTGCACGCATTACCCACGATAAGCCCACAAGTTCGAGGGTATATGGAAGGAAGCCCTCCTGTTTCCGACATATACATTTATTTCGAGCAACCATAGCTCATGTGTGGAGTACACACAGAAACATAAAACACAATGATAAAGGATAATCAAACTAAAAACAAAAACCGGCCAAGTGCGAGTCGGACTCGCGCACGAAGGGTTCCGTACTTGGTAAATTGCGGTTTACGATTTATGACGTATTAAAAAAAAACTACCAACTATAGATCTCGTTCAAACCAATTTTCGGTGGAAGTTTACACAAAAAAATATACGATGTACATTACTGTACAGAAAGAGATAGCGTGACGAATTAGACGTATATCTGATCGACCGGCCAGATATAGCTAGAGATAGGGAAAAATGGAAAGAGGAAGGGAGGCCTTTGCCCTGCAGTGGGACATAACAGGCTCATAATAATAATAATTACTGTACAATATATATTTTTTTTAGGTTTTATCATTTTCTTATTTTACCACTTTGGAAGTGTCTCTCACGCAAACTATTCAGTTTAGAAAAAAAAAAATATTAGAAACCTTAATATCATTTTTGAAGAACTATCCATAGATACCCCACACGTATGGGTTTGATGAACAAAAATATTTTTAGATTCAGTTTCAAGTATGGGGACCCCCAAAATTTATTGTTTTTTTTTCTATTTTTGTGTGAAAATCTTAATGCGGTTCACAGAATACATCTGCTTACCAAGTTTCAACAGCATAGTTCTTATAGTTTCGGAAAAAAGTGGCTGTGACATACGGACGGACATATGGACGGACAGACAGACAGATAGACAGACAGACATGACGAATCTATAAGGGTTCCGTTTTTTGCCATTTGGCTACGGAACCCTAAAAATGAAAACAAATTAATCTAACCGGCTGTGCTGACGGCAACATGCCTACCACAACAGTGCCGTATGTATGAGCATTTCATCCGGTCTGCAGTAATGGCCAGGCAGGTATTAGTGCTGCCCCACACCCTACGCACCAGGGACGCGCCCCGCTTGCGTATGGTCGCGTGGAAGCAATCAGTGCACGCCTCAGTGAACATATCTGAGGCGCTGCAGTAGCGGGGCATCCCTAATAAAGCCCTGAGTGTTTTGTTGAACTGGACGTGTAGGGCCCCGTAAAAACTAATTATTCACTTTTTAATACTAAAAATAACAATAATAAACGAAAAGTTACACAGTATGTATTAGAATTGCCTGTACCCAGAATCGAATTATTTAGGCGTAGTTGTGTTTACATGGCCCCTCTTATTTATAATTCTATACCAACCTTTATAACCGATCTGCCTTAAAAAAGTGGCTCATTTCTCACAGCTTTTATTCTATAAACGAATTTCTAAAAAGATCACCATGTCAATCTTATCATTACAGGAATGCATTGTAGATCTTGTTATTAATTGTTGTAATTCCTACCTACTGCCTTTTATGATATTGTTTGATTTATATTTTATGTATTGTTAACCATATAATTTCATAGTCTAGGAAACTAAGTGTTTTCAAGAGTTTTTTAAACTTAACAGGTTAAATACCTAATAAAAATAATGTGATATTAGATTATTAGAGATCTGCTTATTGTAAGCACCTTAACACAATATAATATTTGCATGCCTACTTTTGGCGAAATGTGTCATTGTGCTAATGTCTTATTTGTACCATCTTTTGTACCGCATTTAATGTAAATAAATGGCTTTGACTTTGACTTAGAAATAGCCTAAATTGTAGCTCTGAAAGATGCTAAACTTTAATATTAATAACAACCTGTATAGTACTCGCCAAACTTCTCGGCCGCCCTGAAGTTGGTTTACCGGATGCGCGAGGCACGAAACGGTGCTGTTTTTGTATGAGATTTAACTACGAAGTTTGGCGAGGACTATAAATGCCTGCAGGGCAAAGGCCTCTTCTCATACAGAGAAGGCTCTAGCATGATTTAACACGCTTGCTCAAAGCGGGCTGGTGATTTAAGACTGATATCCTAATATATACTAATAATATTATAAAGAGGTAAAGTTTGTCAGCTTGTGTGGTTGTAGGGGGTAATCTCTGGATCTAATGAACCGATTTAGATGAAATTTGGCATGGAGTTAGTTTGAGACCGTGGGAAGGACATAGAATAGTTTGTATTGCCTTGGGATGATAAAACACTTTTTACGCAGGCGAAGCCGCGGGCAGAAGCTAGTACTATTGTAAACGTGAAAGTTTTTGTGAATAGATGGATGTTTGTTACTCTTTACGCAAAAACTACTGAACGGATTTTGTTGAAACTTTTCAGAAATATAGCTTATACATCAGAATACCACATAGGCTATATATAAATATATAGATATTGAGAGAAGTATACTAGGATGAGGTGAAAGAGCTCATGGCTAAATAATAACAGCCGCATGGGTCGATCTTCAAGGTTAAGCAACGCTTGACGAGGTCGGTCCGTGGATGGGTGACCATTTTCAACATACCGAGTTTCCTCCGTGCCTCGGAAAAGCACGTTAAGCCGTTGGTCCCGGCTGTCATTTGAAGATCTTTGACAGTTGTTACTAGTAGTCAGAAGCTTGAGATCTGACACCAGTCTAGCCAAGGGGTACCGTGTTACCCAGTTACTGGGTTGTGGAGGTCAGATAGGCAGTCGCTCCATGTAAAACACTGGTACTCAGCTAAATCCGGTTAGACTGGAAGCCGACCCCAACATAGTTGGGAAAAGGCTAGGCAGATGATGATGATGAGAGAAGTATACTAATATCACGCGGGCAGAGACGCGGGCGGCAGCTAGTCACACTTATATTATAAAAGCGACTGTTTGTGATTGTGTGTGTGTGTGTGTTTGTATATTTGTTACTTCTTTACGATCAAACGGCTAGATAATAGTCTGGCAAAGCACTTTTTATCCCAGGAAAATGTTCCCTTGGGATAATTTTAGACATTAACGCGGGCGAAACCGCCATCAGAAGCTAGTTAACTATAAAGCCTCGATGTTTTCCTTCACCAATAACAGTGATTTTCAAGATAAACTTAGAAAGAATATAAAGGTATATAAGATAGCACTTAAGTACCTATATTGAAAAAGTCACATGGGTATTACCCAGATTTGAACCCATCACATCATCATCTGCCTAGCCTTTTTCCCAAATTATGTTGGGGTCGGCTTCCAGTCTTATCGGATTCAGCTGAGTACCAGTGTTTTACATGGAGCGACTGCCTATCTAACCTCCACAACCCAGTAACTGGGTAACCCGATACCCCTTGGCAAGACTGGTGTCAGATCTCAGGCTTCTGACTACCCGTAACGACTGTCAAAGATCTTCAAATGACAGCCGGGACAAACGGCTTAACGTGCTTTCCGAGGCACGGAGGAAACTCGGTATGTTGAAATGGTCACCCACCCACGGACCGACCTCGTCAAGCGTTGCTTAACCTTGAAGATCGACCCGTGCGGCTGTTATTATTTAGCCACGAGCTCTTGAACCCATCACATCAAACATGATAAATATATTTAAAAAAAAATAGTTTTCAAGCACTTAACTACAAGTATGATGATTTTACTTTATTTTTATCGCATTTGTATCAAACTATAATATCTCAGTTTATTTCTTACGTGATTTTCTGCGAGAGAACTTAATTTCGAATATTATTAACGCATCGGCTAAGACCTGCAGCGGTGAGAGAGGTGCTCGAAAAATTAAGCCTCATTATTTTAAACTTGGTTCTTGAACTTCATCTCAGTTTTAAGACCACTAAGAATTTTATAAAGTGGAAGATAAGCATAAAAAAAAACCAAAATAATGTTTCGATGGTTTAATATATATATTTTTTTAATTCACGCATCTACAAATAAGCCATGGAGAAATAAGAAATTGGAATGTCGATAAACTAGTGTCCCGCCCTGGATGTGCGCGGGACAAATTATATAGGCAAGCGTTCCTCTTTTTACATGCTTTTATTTAACATGCAATGTATATATATGTGTTCGGGTCAAATCCAGCAACTGAATTTTAAAGTAGTTATCCTCCACCGATTAAGATGAAATTTGCCATACACGTTTAGTTTGGACAACAATGCATGGTTAGCTAAGTGACGTCATTTTACATCCAATATGGCGGACGGCCCAAGATGGCGGCCTAGTTATTTTTTGTGCATTGCCATGATATGGGTGTTAAATAAAGGGTTTGCTGAGAAAAATAAGAAAAAGCTTGATCAAACAAAAAATCAATAAACCCGACTGCTTCAAAAGCGAACTAAAAAGTCGTAAACAAGGAAAAAAGCATGCTGTGCAGTCGGAGGATACATATTCGCGGGCTGGCTGACCAAAATCTGGTGTATCCTCCGCCTGCACAGCATGATTTTTTCCTTGTTTACGACTTTTTAGTTCGCTTTTGAAGCAGTCGGGTTTTTGATTTTTGAATTAAGTTTTTTTATTTATAACTTTTTAGTTAGTTTTTTTCGAATTATATACATTTTAACATATGTGTTATATATTTTTGAAATCACATCTTAAAACCCTTTATTTTGATACCCCACACGATGGGTCTAAACCCATAAATAAAAAAACTTAATTCATAAAATCAAAAACCCGACTGCTTCAAAAGCGAACTAAAAAGTCGTAAACAAGGAAAAAATCATGCTGTGCAGGCGGAGGATACACCAGATTTTGGTCAGCCAGCCTGCGAATATGTATCCTCCGACTGCACAGCATGATTAAACTGAATTTAGATTAAACTAAACCCATCGTGTGGGGTAAAAAAATAAATTTGGGCCCCCACAATATGGCACCCAAAATCCGCCAGTAGCCTATGACACTCGCAGGGTTAAGACGCATCGATTGCGTATGAATCATCAAAATCGGCCAACGCGTTTGGTCTCTGGAACGCCATATAGGAACAAACATACATACATACATACTTACATACTTACATACATCGCTCTAGTGGAAACCTCATCAAAACGGATTTTGATGTAGTTTGGCAACGGATTGCGTGGTTTAAAAGAAGTAAGCGTAGAAATAGACAAAAGTAGGAAGCGAATTTGTATTTTTTTTACAGAATCAGCATTGCCCTTCAACGTGGCAATGCTGCCAGTCTAATGGGCACGTTCCCGGATCACAGCGATGTGGAGGAGTACTTCGACGCCTAAGTGTACTTTTCTTTTGTATATAGTGTAAGTAGTTAGGTTTAGTATAATTTTGTATATTTTACTTTTGTGAAGTATTTAATTAAGTACATATTTACACCTTTGTTTTACAAATAAATTGTTTTATACTATTTAAACATTAAAGAAGTGAAAGTCGAGTTGGTTGAATGTTCAGATGTTTACTCATCAATCATATCTCATTGCTGAACGGATTTAAATGTGATGGATTTGATGTAAATTGGCTCACGGGTAAATAACCATGAGACGGTTTAGAACAAAGGGAGAATTCATTTCATCCCGGTATCATTCTGTAGGATAATTTTTGACCTTCACGCAGACGAAGCCGCTGGTAGAGCTAGTATACCAAGCAGTCAGGGCAAAATATAATACATATGAAATTGATAGAATTTACAGCGCAAATAAAAAGTTAATAAAACACATATTGGAGCTCGGCGCATCAGCTGAATTGTAATTAATATATTTTTGGACATGTCGGTAAATATCACAACTGTTAATTGAATGCGCAGGGTGAAATATCATAAGGAGAAGGCTATATTATTACAATGAATTGGTTCCTACTCTGTGATCATATTTTTTTTTATTTGTTATAGGTTCGCGTTTGACCACTATCTCGCCTGATGTTAAGTTATGATGTGGTCGAAGGTGAAGCACGCTTGCCTAGAAGTAACCTATTCACTCTTGACTTGAAGACCCCTAGGTTGTAGCTATCTGGAAACAAAGACGCCGGCAGGGAATTCCACTCCTTAGCTGTACGCACAATGAAAGTATTTTCAAAACGCTTTGTGCGTATGGGTGGAATATCCACCATGTACCGATGGCGCATTGCCGTACGTCTTGTAGTCCGATGATGGAAAGGGCTAGGTGGAATCAAATTGTGCAATTCCATCGCACACTCCCCGAAATGTAACCGATAGAAAACCGACAGGCTGGCAACTCGTCGTCGGTGTTCAAGGCTCTGGAGCTTTGAGTCAACCAGCGCATCGTTGCCGATAAGTCTCTTGGCCCGTCTGTCAATCGACTCAAGTGCATCAAGTTGGTACCTGGCAGATCCGTCCCAGAGATGAGAGCAGTACTCCATGCATTACCGTATTTGCGCTTTATACAAGTTGAGCAGCTGCTCAGGCGTGAAGTACCATCTCACCTTCGCAAGGATCCCCAACTTTTTTGCAGCCAATTGAGCCTTTGCCTCAATGAATGGACCAAAATTGAGGGTTGATGTTAACGTAACACCAAGAAGGTCGAGATGGTCCGTTATCGGCACGGTTACACCACGGAAGGTTGGAGCCAGGTGAAATTGGCTCTTTTTTGCGGAAAAAAGACACGCCTGGGTCTTAGCAGCATTGAAACTGACTAGATTGGCATTGCCCCATTCGGAGACTGCCTCCAAAGACAGGTTCAAGCGCTCAACTATGGCCTCCCGAAGAGACCAGACTTGAGGCCCAGTAGCCTGCGGGCCAGACACGTATCTCTCAGCAACAGTGCTGTTGTCTGCATACCCAAAGGTTCCGAGTTTTAGCAGGTCATTAATGTGCAGCAAGAACAATGTTGCCGACAGCACTGACCCCTGAGGAACTCCGGCGTTAATACCTAACTGACCGGATGAGCAGCCATCGATAACCACTCGGATGGACCGATCCCTCAGGAAGTCTGCAATCCAGTCACACAGACCACTAGGCAGACCGAAGGAAGGAAGCTTACCAATAAGGCTCTCGTGCCAGACCCTGTCAAAGGCCTTCGATATGTCAAGAGAGACAGCAAGCGCCTCCCCGTGCTTCTCGATGACCTCACTCCAGATGTGAATGGCATACGCTAGAAACTAAGGCGACTAAGGAGCTCGTTGTCTTCTAGGTATGCCAGGAGCTTATTATTCAATATACGTTCCATACTCTTACAGAGGATGGACGTTACTGATATGGGTCTGTAGTTGGCCGGGTCAGCTCGACTACCCTTCTTGGGCACGGGCTGAACGTTAGCTTGCTTCCAAGCCTTCGGGACTTTTCCAGTCACCATCGAAAGGCCATATAGGCGTGTCAAGATCGGAGACAATTCAGGCGCACAAGTTTTAAGTACAATTGCTGGTATCCCGTCCAGGCCACTAGGCTTGTTCACGTCAAGGTTACGCAGCACCCTACATACCTCCCTCTGATGGATGCGAATGTCCGACATACTCGTCTCACATCGAACAGCAGCAGCAGGGGGCCGCGTGCCATCAGTATCCAGACGCAAAGATTCCGCAAAGAGGGAGGCAAATAAGTTTGCCTTATCCTCAGTGGAGTGGTCCAGCGACCCGTCGGGTCTCAGCAGTGGTGGTAGTGAGGGGCGACAGAAGTTTGATTCAACCGACTTAGCCAGGGACCAAAACGCCTTGCTACCTGCGGGGTGTGAAGCAAGTTTGTCCCCGATTCTGCTAATATGGTCAAACCGTGCCCTTCGCATCGCCTTTTTGCAGGACTTGGCAGCCCTCTTGAAGGCTCTCTTCTTGTGACTCACGTCACTTGCCTTGCGCACACGAGCGTCGACCCATGCCAGGTACGCGTTGTGTTTAACCGCGTTTGCGCGGTCACACTCGGCACCAAACCAAGGACGGTCAGCGCTGGACACCGTTACGTCAGAGAACGGAATGTAGTACTCCATCCCCTGACGCAACACATCCGTCACTGCGTCAGCGCATAACGACGGGTCATCTGAAGAGAAGAAAGTGGGCCGCCAAGGATAGCATGCGAAGAAAGATCGCATACCATCCCAATCTGCTGACTTGTACCGCCATACCCGCCGGGTGCTTATTGGGCTGGGATCGGGCGGGGAGTAGACGGATACAGACTTCACCAGACAGTAGTCAGAACTACCCAAATGAGGTTTTTATTTTATTTTTATTTTTAGAGGTTTATTTTTAGAGGTTTTTTTATTTTTTTAAATTGATGGAAGGTTAGGATAGGATAGATTAACCTCCCCCCCGGTGGGATCCCGCATTGTCGAGGCGGGGGGGCTCAGTAGCCGTGGCTTGGACAACCACGGTGAAGCGAAGAGGAACCCGAGGAAGGGGCCGCTCGTCAGGGCTGTTGCCGACAAGCCGACGACGTAGCGGCCAATAAGTAGGTTGCGGTGCCGTATGGGCGCCATCGCAACTGAGGCGGGCCGTGATGTGGTATGATAGGCGTCGTGGCTGAGGGTTTGAAGCCGCGGCGGGAGAGGAGTGCCGATATAACAGTGCGCCGCTCGCCCTACCCTCCACGGCCTGCACGGGTTCGCCACCGTCTGATGGTGGACGCGGTGGGGCCGCAGGGGACGAGGAGAGTCGGTATAGCGTTGGCCGCTCTCCCTATCTCCTGCGGCCGAAAAGTGGTAGGTGGCGGGGTCACTGTCCTGACCCGCCACAGGGGGACCAAGGGTGCCATAGACGGGGTCGTCTGGCGCCCATGTGCTGGTTAAGTCCCTGGGGTGGTCACGGCGTACTGTGTGTTCTGGTGGTTAAGACATGCCGGTTTCCTCACGATGTTTTCCTTCACCGGTTTTAGAGCAGTGGCGATGAAATAATTTACATAAAGTAATGCGCCTGCCTGGGTTCGAACCCACGACCTACAACGTGTAAGTCTCAGCTGACACCACTGAGCCACCACTGCCCCCCCATACCCCAACTGTGTAATGCTGTATAATGTACGAATTACAATAAAAACATTTTGATATTGATTTGAATTGATTTGCCAACGCTGTTCCCCAGCACGGGCATGCCCGCCATGCCGCGCGCTAGAATACTCGCTCCTTCATGTCATCGTGTGAACTAAGGTAGAGGTTACTTGGTCACTCACTGCGGCTGTTGTCCCGCAGTTCTCCTGCGCCGACGCTGTTCCCCAGCACGGGCATGCCCGCCATGCCGCCCGCTACTCTGCCCGCTCCTTCATGTCATCGTGTGAACTAAGGTATAGGTTACTTGGTCATTCACCGCGGCTGTTGTCTCGCAGTTCTCCTGCGCCGACGCTGTTCCCCAGCAAGGCCATGCCCGCCATGCCACCCGCTACACTGCCCACTCCTGCATGTCATTGTGTGGACTAAGGTAGAGGTTACTTGGTCACTCACCGCGGCTGTTGTCCCGCAGTTCTCCTGCGCCGACGCTGTTCCCCAGCACGGGCATGCCCGCCATACCGCCCGCTACTCTTCCCACTCCTTCATGTCATCTTCTGAAACAAGGTAAACAATACATTAAATAAACATATAATCTAATACAAGAGTCTCTAGATAAGAAGTGATACTGTCAACGAAAGGGATCTGAAACCAGTAAAATTATAAAAAAACTAGCGGACGCCTCGCGGTTTTACCCGCGTAGTTCCCGTTCCCGTGGGAATACAGGGATAAAAAGTAGCTTAAGTCACCCGGAGATAGTGTAGCTCACCCAAAGGTAAAAGAATTTTTGAAATCGGTCCAGTAGTGTTTAAGTTTATTCGTTACATACAAAAATACAAATCTTTCCTCTCAATCAATATTATAGTACTGATCAAAAACTCAATATTATAGTACTGATAAAAAATAATATTAAGAAAGCCCCGACACATTTTTATTTCATGCGACATATTTTATCTCGTAGCTCTCATGCTTCGAGCGACAATTAATTGAACATGTAATTATTACACGATAATTTGCGAAAACACCCCCAATTTAAACAGAAAAACGCCCATAACTTTTAAATAACTGAACCGATTCTCATCAAACATAGCTAAAAACACTCTCGAAAAAGTCACATATATAACAAAAAACCGAAACCAATATCGGTTCATCCGTGTAGGAGATATGATGCCACAGACAGATACACAAGAACACAAACACACAGGTACATACCATACCTCAAACTTATAACACCCCTCTTTTTCCGTCGGGGGTTAAAAATCACCGCGTATATAAAACAAATAGCATTAATTTTAACAAACTTTCATCACCAGTAAAATACCAAATAAATTCCCCTACATTACGTAACTATCATAGAGCATAGGCATTTGGAGTTATTTGGTCACCTGTTGCATAGTTTCACAGTTATTCCTCTATGGTCATGAATTTATATTTCAATGCTGACCGCAACTATTTTGTTACTAAAAGCTGAAATCCTATTCTACTACTTTTATAAACACGACACTTTGTAAGGATAGATGGATGTTTGTTAGTCTTTCACGCAAAAACTACTGAATGGATTTTGATGACTGTAACATAGCTTATACTCCATATTATCACACTTATATATTATAAAAGTGAAAGTTTGTGAGTGTGTGTTTGTTACTCAATCACGCCAGAACGGCTGAACGTATCTGGATGAAATTTGGCACAGATATAGATTATAGTCTGAAATAGCACATAAGCTACTTCTCATCCCGGTATAATGGTCCCTTGGGATAAGAAAACACTTCAAACGCGAAGCCGCTGGCAGAGGCTAGTAATACTATAAATGCACAAGAAACTCTGTTTGGTAGCTTTTCACGACTAAACGGCAGAACCAATATAGATAAAATATGGTTTGGAGATAGTTTGGGACCATGGAAAGGACATAGGATAGAATAGAAGTACATTGCTTGACATAGGATTCTCGTGAATTGGACTACTACATTTTTCTTATTTTCACTTAGACTACCAATGCCTGCGTTTTTGCACCCGTGGCCTATATGCACTGTTCTAGTGTATTATTTCGTAATAAAAAACTTATGACACTTAGAGAGTGTTACTTTCAATCAAAGAAATATTTTTCAAACTTTGATCAGTACTACAGAGAACCAAAAAAAAAGACCTCTCTATATTAAACTCAAAAAAATATGATCATCTTCAGTGGTACATTTCTGCCCAGCCACCAAAGGTAAAGACTTTAAGACTTAGCAATTATTAATTATTTTAATTGGTTTCCCAAGCAAACACTTGCAGCAATAATTTGCATGCACTTCTAATACTTCTTAATTGCGCGTCGTAGCTCGTAGCACCGTAGCGGCGTAGCGGCGTAGTAAGGCTACGAGCGTAGTTCATACGAAGATTTCGAAGAATGGGACTTCATTACTAAATATTTGAGAATGTTAATGCTCGTATAATTTTTATACAACTTACTAGACGTCACTAATTGAACTTGTACATCTGAAATGATTTTACTAATAGAAAATTAGCAATTAGATAAGATGAGGAGTTTCTTGCTCACTTCTCCGTAGAGACCTACTGACGCTTGCGAATTTGCACCTAGTATCATCTTTTGCTTGACAATTCAAAAGTACCTTTGAATGGCTTAATAGAAATAAATTATTTTAGCTTTGATTTGATTTATGCTTAGATCGCAGGCAGAAGCTAGTTCTTTAAAATATACTAAGATTCTGGTTCGGGCCTTTCTTGTTACGGCAGATTCTTTTTTTGGCGGGTTCTTGATAAAACAGATATTTTACAGGTATTTATAGAAGTATTATGTAAGGATTATTTGCAAAAGTGTACATTGACTGGCAAACTATTTGTTGCGGATAAATGGTTCTACGCACGTCCTGATCTGACAATGTGAAAAAAAAAACTATCGAAAAGCAGAATCAAATAAAATCACGATACCATAATGTCTTCAACGTTTGGCAACACTTAAAAAAATAAGTTTGTTAGATATTCACCGAACATTGTTATGTGGGTGGTTGGTTTTTAACCGACTTCGAAAAAAGGAGGATGTTATCAATTCGACTGATTTTTTTAATTTTTATTTATGTGTGTTACCTCAGAACTTGTTACTGGGTGAACCGATTTTGATGATTCTTTTTTTATATGAAAGATGGTGCTTGTCATGTGGTCCCATAAATTTTTCATCAAGATCTGATGAAGAACTTCGGAGATATACATCAGAACTCTTCAATAAATGACGGCAAATCTATCGGGATGGCTGCAATCGCATTTCTGTTTATAGTTTTCACCATTTCATAACATAACATGACACTGGTACGCTCTAAAGGGGTACGCAGGTGTAAAAGGTTCACCTTGGTACTCTTATTCCACCGGTTTTGTTTAAGTTTCATGTTATTGGGTTAATCTATTCTGGCTTCACTTTGGGCATTATTGGTACCTAGCATATAGAACTGGTCCATTATGTGCAACAACTAAAAAGTGAAAGATAAAAAAACTTTTCACCAAAAATACAACCGACTTCCAAATAAAACACTTCAACTTCGGAAGTCAGTGTCAAAAAACGAAAACGAAAACAAGAACACCGACTTCCGAAATTGAAGTTTTTTTTCACTTTGTAGTGTTTTATTTGGAAGTCGGTTTTATTTTTTGTAAAAAGTTTTTTTTTGTAGTAATTTTGTTACTTTTGCGTTCATAAGGTTTTTAGTTTTAAGAATAAGATTTTTTTCTGTAATTTGTTACCTTTGCTAAGTGACTTTAATAAGGTTTTAGTTTGAAATTCACTTTATATACCATTACATAAATTGTATGGTTTATGTTGGTCATGTTACTTCTGCCGTATAACGAATCTGCCCTAATCCGAATAATCCGAAAAAACATGTCCTTTCTTTGGTATTGTTCGTCGAATCGTTGAGCTCCTTAAATTCTGAGTTGAGCTGCTCGGTTGTTGACAAATGCGTGCACTGACTGGACAGGTCCACTCAATCTGGCTGGTTCTTTCCTCAAAAGACCATTTCAGACATCAGTCTACATGGTCTTCACATGATCTAACCAAGATTTTGTCAGGAGTTTAAAAGAGACTGTGACCTTTGAGTATGTTTCGGCCTTTCTTCTCAGAGTAGTCAGATAGGAAACGCTGACCTCATCTAGTTCTAAAAAAAAAAATGTTAGACATGTAAAAGCGTTTGTACAAACCAACTTACAGAAATAAATCATTTATCATTTAACAAGGACTTATTGTAATTCTTAATTCCGTATTATTATAGTGTCTGAGAAACATGTGGGCAAGCATTCATACACAGAAACAAATACTATGCAATTCCAACAACATTTCATAAATACGAGATACGTGTCAAATTAATAACCTCCTTTTTTGCACCCGGTTAATAAAACAGGAAGTGTAAGATCTATTAAAATGTCGTCACTCCACTTAATTCAATAGAACATAAAGACATATTTACCCTCATATGACGCAGGGTTGAAGGTCCCAGCGATGACAATTACGTCCCCTGGCGAGCTGTGAGGGAAGATATGTGACAACCCTGGCGTACTCTCACTTAGACGAGTAATTAATTATGTTCGCACCCTGTCGATTTGTAGGGCTGTCACGTGAGATATTGCAATAGCAGCAGTGCTACTTATTCTTATTGGCATACTAGTTTTTGCCCGTGAATCCCGTGACTTCCCTCTTTTATATTTACCACAAGTACTGCGCAATTTACAAGCTTATGCTAAACTTATATATTTTTATTGCTTGGGCTGTAATTTTGCAAACACATTTTGTTTGGATGACAACGCACGATTTGCTTAGTGACATCATTTTTAACCTCCGATGGAAAAAGTGGGGTGTTATAATTTTGACGTGGTATGTATAAGTTATTGTTATAAGCTCCTAAACGGATGAACCGATTCTGTATTTTTTTTTTTTTGTTTTAAATTGACTTTATCGAAAGTGTCCTTAGCTATGTTTGATGAAAAGTTATGGTTGTTTTATTAGTCTGGGTGTTTTCGCAAGATTTTGTGTTGTAATTACGTTTCGATAGATTATCGATCGAAGCATGTCTATTTTTTTTGGGTGGTAAATCATCCAATGAACGTGGATTTGTTATCCCGCTCTGGGTGAAGCGGCACAACAAATCCATGTCAGACTTTTACTGACTAAAACCCTCCCATGTTATTTCAGTTGTTTGTGTCATGGCCGCAGTAAATCTATTTTTAATCCCACCATCTCGGAAAGAGTATTTTTAATCTTCAATATCTGAGTGGAAAAGCCGTTTTTATTCACTAGAGGATAAAGTAAATTGAATTTAGAACATCGTGTGCACTAAGTTTGTGAATTAAAAAAAACATTAAACCTATTTACTGCTACCTCTATGGTGCCGAATATATCATACAACTTTTTTTTTAATTTGTTAAAAACTCAGACTCGGAACCTTCTTGGTGTTCTTTTTTCAATTTGCTTTGTACGCGGTTCTAACCATCTCCCTCTCTCTCCAACATTCACGCCAAGGGAATCCGATGAATCGGTACAACTATTAAGTATGACAGATAGTTTACCGAAAAACAGTACACAAGTGACTAACACCAATAATACAGTACCAAACAAAAATATTACACTCAATTTAAATAACTGTAGCAACGTTACTTTAAAATTTTCTTAATTATACCTTAGTATTATTTTGTTATAATTTAAAGATTATTCTGTAATACTTACCTGTCATAATGTAGTAATTAATACCTAAACTGAAATAAAAGTGTACCTATCTTGTGATTGTAAACGTTTTTTTTTTGCATTTAGTCATTTCCTCGCTGAGGTGGAATGAAAAGTTACGTGTTGCACTCGAGTGCAAAGATTTTTCACCTCGTGCTCTTTTGATTCCCTCGCTAACGCTCAGGATTCTAATTTTGAATCACTCGCTGCGCTCGTGATTCAATTTTAGAATCCTTCGCTTGCTCGGTCATCAAAATTGAACACGCGGTTAAAAAGCAACTTTGCACTCTTGTATAACAAATAACTATTAAATTTATCCGCGCCCCATCGAAGCATGTCTACTACTAGATAAATTATGTAGTTTAAAATGAAATAAAAATGTGTCGAGAGTTTTTTAAATTTTACTTGTTATCCAATTTGTTGGACTGTCGAAAATGATGGATCAATTATTTTTATTAAATGCATCCCCATGATACGAGTATCAAATGAAAGGGTTTGTTGAAAGGAATACGAAAATAAACCTATTTTAAATCTTTTTTTATTTGTACTATTCAGGATTAGGGCGGTTACGCACTACATCTGATCCGAATCCGAGAAATATAGGTCCCGAATTAGCCGTAGTAATTCTTGTAGGGAAGCTAACGAAGTACATCCGAACTCATCCCGACTCTATCCATCATAATATATTATAGAAAATTTTGAATTCGAATAGAACTCTGAACTCAAATCAAATCAACGACAGTGTAGCTCAGTAAAAGATTTTCGTAATCGGATAAAAACTTACAGAGATAATCTCCTACTGTTCCTCTTTTAAAAGCTTTTATTTAATTTACAATGTTTCTTTAGTATAAGTTAATATAAACTCGTTTAATTTTAGGTAACAAACTTAAATTCAAAACATTCCATCATCGGAGTATAAGACATACGGTGATTCGCCATCAGTATAATATAGTGGACAACCCACCCATTATTTCAGCCGAAAGAAGTCCGCTGCTGGACATAGGCCTGCTCCAAGCGTCGCCACACTGACCGGTCCTGTGCGTTTCGCATATACCGGACTCCCGCAGCCTTGACCAGGTTGTCACCCACCTAGAGGGAGGCCAACGCTGCGTCTGCCAGAACGCGGTTTCCACTCCATAACTTTTCGGCCCCAACGGCCATCCGTTCTGTTAAGTAAGACATCCCCCCATATGCACTAAATGCTTATACTTTCACTGTGTGGACAACTATGAAGTGGAAGTAGGTACCTGCCGGAATCTGTGTTTCCTGATAGCTACAAACTGGGGACTTTCAAGAGTGAATAGGTTACTTCTAGGGTAGTGTGCTTCACCATCGACCACATCATAGCTTACCATCAGGTGAAATAGTGGTCAAAGACGAATATATAATAAAAAAGAAAACAATTAAATAATTCACAAGCACTTTTGAGCCGTCACCGTGAATCAGAAAGATGATGACAAACTTAATAATAGCACTGAACTTAGCTACTGCCCTCTATAAAAGAGAACTTGGTACCTACTCATGTACTGTCCTCTTGACTCTCTCACCTTGAATCTAAGCCATGATAGCCCCAGGCTAAGATCTATTTCAATTTACTAGAGATTGGAACTTAACGCGATTTCTGCAAAGGTTACTGTACGCGGTGTTGTTGCAGGTTCGAAATTTCAAAGTTGTTATCAAAGTTGTTTTTTATTATTTGTAATAATAAAGGATTAATTATTCAAAGGTTGCCTGTATTGTATAGTAGCTTCTGCCCGCGGCTTCGCCCGCGTAAAAATTGTCTTATCATCCCAAGGGAATACAAACTATCCTATGTCATTTCTAGGGTCTTAAACTATCTCCATGCCCAATTTCATCTAAATCGGTTCAGTAGATCTAGAGATTACCCCCTACAACCTCACAAACTTTATCTCTTTATAATATTGGTATAGAAGAATAGATGTACCCGTGTATTGTGCCCATATGATGAGGGTTAAGATATCGCACGCTTGCTTAGAAGTAGCCCACTCACTCTTGACTTAATGACCCCCAGGTTATAGAAATACTTTATGCAATTTTTTTTATACAGTACTTCAGTTATTTTGGTTAATGTAAGTCTGAAAAAGCCAAGTCAGAGGCATGTGGGTTTTCCCAGAGGCGGCTTAATTAACTCTGACACCAGAGCTAGCCACATTCTAACACGAAAAGAAGAAGAAGAAGACAGACAAACATTTCAAAGGTAGTGTGTATTTGTACGAGCAAGGTTAAAAAGTGCAGTCACAATCACTTAAAACTAGAGAGTGTCTCCACTTTTGACCCTTGACTGTACAGCTTTTGACCCACGACTGAAAAAAGGGGTGTTATAAGTTTACGTGTGTTTTTGTGTATCTGTCTGTGGCATCATAGCTCCTAAACGGATGAACCGATGTTGATTTCTGTCCGTTTTTTGTTATTTGAATGGTGACTTTATCGAGAGTGTTCTTAGCTATGTTTGATGAAAATCGGTTAAAAAGTTATGGGCATTTTACTGTTTTAATCGAGCGGTTTTTGCAAGATATCGTGTCATATTGACATGTTCAATAGATTGTAGATCGAAGCATGTCTACTTCTAGATAAATTAAGTAGCATTAAATAAAAATGTGTCGAGGGCTTTTTAAATTTTGTTTTTTGCAAAATGAGTAGTTTAGCAAAACGTTTGAATACGTGTGTCAGCCCTGATTCACACCGTATAACGTGCAGGCAGTCAATTAAACAAAATTAAAAACTTACTTCGCACGAACGCGTGACGCACCAGTATTTATTATACGCATAACTATATATGAGCCACTATTTCATTGATATGTTTCACTTGTTAGAAGGTCAAAGTCATGAGCTGAACTGCCTTACTAAGATATTCAATTGCAAGGCAATGTATGGTGATCAAAAAAGATCTCTTTCATTCACAGTATTTAATTAATCGGCTTTTACGGATTGATACATCTTTAATATGACGTTTTTTTTTTTTTTTGGTATTTTAATGTCGTAGGATTCATTTTTAGGGTTCCGTAGCCAAATGGCAAAAAACGGAACCCTTATAGATTCGTCATGTCTGTCTGTCTGTCTGTCTGTCCGTCCGTATGTCACAGCCACTTTTTTCCGAAACTATAAGAACTATGCTGTTGAAACTTGGTGAGTAGATGTATTCTGTGAACCGCATTAAGATTTTCACTCAAAAATTGAAAAAAAACAATAAATTTTGGGGGTCCCCATACTTGAAACTAAAACTAATTTTTTTTTTCCATCAATCCCATACGTGTGGGACATCTATAGATAGGTCTTCAAAAATGATATTGAGGTTTCTAATATTTTTTTTTTCTAAACTGAATAGTTTGCGCGAGAAACACTTCCAAAGTGGTAAAATGTGTGTGTCCCCCCCCCTGTAACTACTAAAATAAGAGAATGATAAAACTAAAAAAAATATATGATGTACATTACCATGTAAACTTCCACCGAAAATTGGTTTGAACGAGATCTAGTAAGTAGTTTTTTTGTTAATACGTCTTAAATAAACCGCAATTTACCAAGTACGGAACCCTTCATGCGCGAGTCCGACTCGCACTTGGCCGGTTTTTTTTAATAATTTGTCATGTCTTAATAACTTGTCATAATATTTGCATGCCATTGCCCAAGGCAAAGGTTATGTTGATTTGAATTGTAAGATTTTAATTTATTCTTAATTCTGTTATTAATATTTGCATGCCATTATTTAAGGCAAACATGACGCTCTGTATCTTTTTTTAACATCTCTTACATATTGACAATTTGTTGTGTAATGTACTCATGTTTGAGCAAATAAAGATTGAATTTGAATGAATTAGATCAGCTGCTTGGAGCCTGTAAAATTTCATAGCCAAAAAAAACCTTTTCACAAATAACAGAGCAAAAATAACTTTCGTTTCGGAAGTCTATGGTACCTCTTATTTTTTTGTCGTTTGCGACACCGACTGCCGAAACGAAAGTATTTTTTGCTCTTTTTAGTGTCTTGCATTAGAAGTCGGTTCATTATTTGTGAAAAAGTTTTAGTTTCGGTACTCCGTCACTGAAAAGTCGTTAGGGAGTTTGGTTGTATGTTCCATATCTTGAAAACTGCTGAACCGATTTTGATGAAACTAGAGAGATACCCAATCTAATAAAAATAATGATCACGATCCGATTACTAGTTTGGGAGATATGCGTGGGCAAACATACATACAAACAAACATACATACGTACACTTATGAAATTGGTTCAGAAGCCCACATAGAGTAACATATGTGAATATTGTGCAATCCCAACAATATTACATACATACGTGTCGAATTGATAACCTCCTTTTTAAAGAAGTCGGTAAAAAGGTTATGAATGCTCTTAACGAAAAATTATCCCCATTTATAAACATTTTGTTAAGGTACCTTTTTCTTATTAGTAGAAGCAAAATAATTATTATATTAATAGTCCGGTCAAATTAGACATTTCAAATTGCATTATTTCGCATAGAGCTGAAAATTGGTACGAATGTTCGGAACACCATTATAAACGAAATGTAAAAATTCCCCATAGATCCCACACTTGCAAAAAAAAAAATCAAGTTCGAGTTCGCAAATATGGTTTTTTGCGTTTTTTAGCCGATCTGTAAATTATATGATAAAAATAGAATAGACAAAATTGTAGATTATGTAATTATCTATAAAAATTGTTTCTTAAATTTTTCTCCTAAACGTCACCGTTTCTGAGATATAATGGTTAAACAAGTTGAAAAAGTTGTATTCTTCCTAATATGCCCACGTTTCCACGCCACCTGGGAGGTAGTGTACTCGGCTCGTTTTTTTAACGTCGTTTCCCCGATGGGCCTATTCCATAATCTTTTGTGATCTTGTTTAATTCAATACTATTCAAAATTATGTAAAAGCTAGTACTTCATATTTGGAAGATAATCAAAGTACCACTATACCATATAAAGTACTAACTAGCTTCACCGTCTATAAAACCAAGGCTCACTATACTCTCTACAGTATCCCCGTCAAAACCGACGCACTCATAGACATAAATTAAATCTAACTAGATAACGCAAGTCCCTCCAGCTGTATGAAAAACCAAGCGTGCCACTTTTTCACACACAAATTAAAAACAAATTTACTTACCAATTGAAAGAAAATATTTCCAATGTCTCGGCCAACATTTTCTATACATGCTTTACAGCTCAATATGGCATAAAAAGGCATTTTTCTAGATTTCAGTGGCTTTCCAGTGCCGATAATGCTAAATGAAAAGCTCAAGTTACGATCATTGATCGTAATTTTACTCCGTTTTTTGACACTTGTAGTACATACAATCGCGTCATCTAGTAAGATTTATAGATCTGTGGTCACACTATACTCTGTACTGTCTAGCCCCATGATTACAGCGACCACTAGGAAGCTGCCTCCTCCTCCTCCGATTTATCTCCAGGACAAGGCTAAATGGAATGTCGTGTCCAACGCTTGTGCTGAGCGTAGAATCAGCTACACCAAGGCCACTGCATGACAACAAGGCATCAGGATAACGGTCCCCTCATCCCAAAATTATCGAGACTTAACTCGTCTCCTAAAGAAAAGGAACACTTCGTTCCACACTTACACCCTTCCAGAGGAGAAATCCACCCGTGTTATTATACGGCGTATCCCAAAAGAAATCCCGACGGAGGAAATCCGCCAGGATTTATTAGCCCAGAATATCCCTGTATTAGAAGTCCACCGCTTGCATAAAGCAAGAGGAGGGCAACTTAAGACATAGTTCTGGTCGTGTGCTCCCCCACCGAGGGCTACCACCCCATTTTCAATATTAAAACAGTGTGTTCACTGTCAGGCATTTCAATTGAAAAGCCTTACCGTCCCCACCTCGTTGGCCAGTGTCACAACTGCCAACTTTATGGTCACTCTCAGACCAATTGCTTCGCGACCCCCAGGTGCGTCAAGTGCCTGGGCGAGCATAGCACACGAGAATGTCCCCGTCCCAAGGACCGTGCAGAATGTACGGAGCCTCCTAGCTGCGCACTCTGCGGTCAAGTCGGTCACCCGGCTAATTACCGGGGCTGCCCAAAAGCCCCCAAGCTTGCGCCAAAAATGGCCAAACGCTATGACGCGCGTCAAGCTCGCATAGCTCCCAAGCCTTCCCAAGTCCCCCCCCGTCTAGCCCCTCAAAGGACTTCCCCATGGGGGAAGCTGAACCACCAAAGTGTGGCCCCTCAGAATCGCCCCCAACCCATCCCGGCACTCATGAACCTTAACGTTCCAGTGCCTAGTGCAATCCCGGCCACTTCGGCCCCAGCGCAAAACAACAAAGTGGCTCCCACCACCGTAGTTGCTGCGCGCCCACCCCCTGTAACCCAATCCGGCCCAAGCTCCTATCGTTGTGTCGCTGAAACTATTTTCAACGCATACGCGATCTGGATGACTCCAGAGGCCCGAGCACTTCATGCTGAGCTCACCAACCCAGCTAAACCCCCCGACTTTTTCGCTTCCCTCGAGATCTTCTCGAGGTATCCCTCCATAACAAAGGAGCTGGATAGCCTTGTATTCGTAAACGGTGAATGGGTTCACAATTGAGAAGCAATTGCCTGAAACCCAGATCCCTAAAACTAGGTTTCTTCAATGCCAATGGCATTAGTAGACAGCGTGATGAGATCGCCTTGTTTATTCGCGACCATCAGCTGGACATTTTCCTCGTTCAAGAGACCCTTTTAAAACCCCGTCATCGCGATCCTAAAATTGCCAACTATCGTATAGTTCGCAACGATAGGACGCGCTCCCACGGCGGTGGCACTCTCATTTACTACAAAAATGAGCTCCACTGCAGCGTGATCACCCCACCCGATCCCATTTCTAACCTAGAATACTCTGCCTGTCGGCTAGGAATGACTGGTCATCAGTCAATCACCATCATCTCTGCCTATTGCCCTCCACGCTCGGCGTCATCGCCTGATAACCCTGACGGTCTCGTCAAAGACCTCACTGCCCTCTTCAGCATGAGTGACTCTGTTATCCTAGCAGGTGACCTCAACGCTAAACATACAGCCTGGAACAGTGCCGTTACCAACCCTAGAGGAAGGTTGGTGCTGGATCTATGCTCATCCCTCCACTTTGATGTCTTCGCCCCGCAAGATGTCACTCACTTCCCGGATATTGCTACGCACAATCCGGATGTCTTAGATGTACCGTTACTTAAGAACATAAACCTTCAGTTTCGTTCCATTGAAACGCTAGACGAATTAAACTCTGACCACCGCCCAGTAATTCTGCACCTAGGTAGTCGCTCAGGCCTCCCAGATCTAGGACAGCCACCCCCTATGAAGACGGTCACTGACTGGAGGAAAGTAAGCGAGAAGCTGAAATCCACCAAGTCACCGCATTTAGACTCAATCCCCGACCTCATAAACTCCGTCGCTGACACGACGGCGGCGATCGACTCGGTTACAGCTCACGTACAATCCATCCTGAACGAATGTTCAAGGGAGGTTCCAGTACTGGACATCCAGCAAGGGAAACTCCCGGATGCTGTACGGAAACTGATAACCGAGAAGAACGCAGCTGCCCGTGCCTTCAGGAATGATCGTTGTACCGCAAACAGAGCTCACATGCGTAACTTACAGCTCGCTGTAAAGGAACGTACCGCTGAGCACCGTTCTGCGGTATTCAATAAATTACTGAGCGAACTAGAGCCCACCCACCATGCCTTCTGGCACCTTCAGAGGAAATTACGCTCCACTGAAGATTCAGCCTTACCCCCACTTATTCGCCCTGATAAGAGTGTTGCATTCGAAAATTCTGAAAAAGCCGAATGTCTGGCTGACAGCCTTGAAATTCAATGCACACCCAGCTCCCAACCAGTTGACCAAGCTCACCTAGACATGGTTGACGCTGAATCGAACTTAGGACCTCCCGTCCCCCCGTCGAAGACCCTGATGACCCGCTACCTCCCGTCACCCCAGACGAAGTAGAGGAGGTCATCAAAAGGCTTCACTCCAACAAAGCCCAAGGCCTTGATGGCATCACCAATAAGGTGTTGAAACTCCTCCCTCCCCAGATAATATTGCTAATGACGGCCATTTTCAACGCTGCATTAAGCAAAAATATCTTCCCTCAAGCTTGGAAACAGGCCACTGTGATAGGCATCCCTAAATCGGGTAAACCGAAATCGGAGCCTACCAGTTATCGTCCCATCAGTCTGCTCAATTCCCTCGGAAAGGTCTATGAGCGGCATATTTATAAGCGGCTCAAAGACTTTGTCGAGCGAAAGAGCCTTATCCCTGACGAGCAATTCGGCTTTCGAGCCAAACACTCATGCGTCCAACAAGTTCACCGCATCGTTGAACACACTAGTGCTGGTTTCCAGCGTAGTCTGATGGCGGGTGCCTTGTTTATCGACATAGCGAAAGCGTTCGACAAAGTCTGGCACAACGGCTTAATTTTTAAGCTATACAAACTCGGTGTGCCAGATCGTCTCGTGCTCATCTTACGAGACTGGATGTCGAACCGAACTTTCCAATACCGTGTCTGTGGAGAACTCTCCTCCCCTCACCCCATACGAGCCGGAGACCCTCAAGGCTGCGTACTATCCCCCCTAGTTTTCACGCTGTACACCAGCGATATCCCTAAAACCAAAGAGGGCCAGTTGGCACTATTCGCCGATGACACGGCCCTCTATAGCACTGGCACAGTACCAAATGCCATCGCTCTAAAACTCCAGAGAGCCGCCAATGCATTGGCCAAATGGTTCCGCCTCTGGAGAATCGAAGTCAATCCCGACAAAAGCCAGGCTGTCCTTTTCTCGAGGCCTGACCGAAAATACAATAACCGTTTTAAAAACCCCCGCCCCCCCAAACCCATCACTATGTACGGTAAGCCGATCCCCTGGGAGCAACAAGCCAAGTACCTAGGTGTCACCCTTGACAACCACCTCACTTTCGCCAAGCACACTAAGGCGGCGCGCTCGCGAGCCGCCTTTGCTATGGGCAGACTCCATGGGATGGTGAACGCAAAAAGCAGCTTGCCACTTAGGTGCAAGATGCGCATTTTCACCGCTGTCATCCGTCCCATCATGACCTATGCCTGCGCGGTCTTCGCACACGCAAAGCCCCACCTTACCCACAAGCTTCAGGTTATACAAAACCAATTCCTCCGCAAGATCACGGGAGCCCCCTATTACGTTCGTAATCAGGAACTCCATGTCGATCTGAAAATCCCTACTATCCAGCAGTTTATGAAACGCGTTTCCAAGCGCTTTTTCGACTCTGCTGAAAATCACAGTAACCCCCTTATCCGAGCGGTCTCCCGCTATGAACTTTCCCAAATCTCAAAAATTCGCCGACCGAGGCTCACTCTCGCCACCCCCGATGACGCCACTAACCTGTTCCAAGAGAGCAAGAAAGAGACCAGCACAATTAGAAAACACAGACCGCCTTCGTTCCGTCCTCGCCGACGAGGCCCGCCGCGACGTCCCCGACAAGATATACAAGCCAGCCCGCGTAATGCTGCGCCGTAGATAAATTCTAGTAGTTTTGATTGGAGTTTCTTATCCGTTCTTCTCCACGTAGGCTTTTCCGAACGGATGGTAGAATCACTTTATTAAGATCCAGCCTAGTTAGCTGTCCCTCCACAGGGGGTAGCCCTCAGCGTTGTCGCTTAGGTTTAGAAATTTTTGCCTGGCTGGAGGCTATATAGCTTAGTCTCCACAGGAACGCCCGGTTAAGCAGCAGTCGGTCACTTTGACTGAGCTGTGAGACGCCACATAGAAGAAAAAAAAAAAAAAAAAAAAAAAAACTCTGTACTGTTTCCGTGTCAAATCCATCGGCTACACAGCTCCACTCTACCCACAGCCGTCAGTTGGGGCGGACGTCCTACATTTCGTCCGTCACCTACGCCGGACGCTTTACGAGATATCTGTCCGAATGTTTATTACTGTAACAGATGTCATTTGATGGCAAATAAAAATTATTTGTTGGTGATTAATTTTGGGGTTTATTGTGTTTTCATATTGGGAGGTGCGTTAAGAAATCCTTCAGGAGATACTTTATTAAAGGTAATCTCTGATGCATTCTGTAAAGTCAGCCTCGTGCAACTTTGCCGGTTGTTTAAGCATTTCCCCAAAATATGAATTACTAGTCTCTGCGGCTTCGCCCGCGTGAATAGTGTTTTATTATCCCAAGTGAACATTTACTCCGGAATGAAAAGTAGCCTATGTGCTATTCCAGACTTATAAGCCAGATATATAATCTATCTTTGTGCCAATTTCATCCAGATCCCTTCAGTAGTTTTTGCGTGAAAGTGTAACAAAAAGAAACACACTTACAAACTTGTTTTTTTTTTGAGACCATCCCACCGCACTGTTCTCAAACCACTGCAACACTTGAAAGCCAGAATCAACAGTGGCAACCAACAGAAAACCGCCAAAGCAATGAAGCTCGACGAAGTCCCGGAGAATGAATTTAACTGTCTTGCATCCCGCAACGAAATTAATCGGAGGAGTAGGAAAAATTACAAATTTCTACTTCCCTCCATATCAAGCAGGAGACAGAAAAAACAAGGCCACTACACACAAAGGGTCGTTTACAACTGGAATAAGCCCAGTTGCCTAGCACCACGGATAAAAATTTGCATTAATAATAATGGGTCCTAACATTGTGAACTGTTATATTTGATTCCAATAATAGGTATGGCAAAAACGCTTGAACGCACGGAAATTTGTTCTAGTTTCTACAAGGTCCGTATAGTAAACAAATCCAGATGCAGCCTGTACATTATCCAATTTAATATTGCGTTCATTCTGCCAAAGAATACACTCCCATAAGATATGATTTGCAGATTGTACATATTCGCAGTCAGATGTAGAACACTGACATAAAAAAAGTTAATTAAAAAAATCATAAAGCGGTCGGACGATACATATTAGCGAGCTGGCTGGCCAAAACCAGATGTATCCTCCGACTGCACAGCATGATTTTCGTCTTGTTTACTCTTTTTTAGTTCGGTTTTTAAGCATCAATATTTACTTTTTAACATATTATATATTTTTGAAATAACTACTTAAAACCCTTTATTTAGATACCACACACGGAGGGATTGGAAAAAAAAAATTGGGCCTCCACGATGTGGCGTCCAAAGCAGCCATTTTTCTATTTTCCAATTTTAATATAGCTAGTGGCACTCGCAAGGTTAAGACGAATCGATTGACGTAAGAATAATCAAAATCGGCCAACGCTTTCGGTCTCTAGAACGCCACATCAAACATACATACAATACATAGAAACAAACACACTCGCAAGCTTACGCTTTTATTAACCCCCGCCGGCAAAAGAGGGGTTTTATAAGTTTCACGTGTGTTGCTGTGTATCTGTGTATCTTTGTGTCTGACTGTGGCATGATAGCGCCTAAAAGGATGAACCGATTTCGATTTAGTTTTTTTTTGTTTGAAAGGTAATTTTGTCGAAAGTGTTCTTATCTATGTTTGAATAAAATCGGTTCAGCCGGTCAAAAGTTATGGGCGTTTTACTGTTCGAATCGGGGTGTTTTCACAAGATAAATGTGTCGGGGTTTTTTTAAAATTTTGAAATTTTACTTGTAATATTAGTGTGTTAGTATGGATTTGGTCCTGCTAATCACTCTGCCTATACAATTAAGTCCAACAATCACGGAACCTACCTGCCTCACCTCTATACCTAATCCGCAGCTCAACTTATATCAGCGTCAATTAGCATCCCGTACCGTACTTGCCATTGGCAGTGTCGTCTGTCGTTATCAACTACGCAAAGTAACATGACGGAGACAGACATCGGTAACAGAGTTATCGACTAATGTACAAGGGCCTTCAAATGCACTTCGACTGTGAATCTGTGACGTAGACGATCATTTGTTGTCGATGATAGTGGAGAAAAGTCAATGCATAGAAGAGAAGTGGGATAAAATAAAAAATCATTTTTTGCAAAAAAATATTACCGAATTCCAAATAAAAAACTATAAAGTGAAAATTACCTTTTTTTTGGGAAATCGGTGTCTTTCTTTTTTACCATTTTTTTTTGCGATATGGACATCGACTTTCGAAAATAAAGTTATTTTTCAATTTGTAAAACTACAAAGTTGTAGTTTTTTATTTGGAATTCAGCAATATTTTTGTGCAAAACAAAATTTATATTTTTCCCTTTTTAGTTGTACCTACCTCAAATAGGCAAGTTGTTTAGTAAGGTACCTATAACGCCAGAATAGATTACCCGAATAACAAACAAAAAATAAGAAACATGAACATAACCGGTGAAATGAAAGATCAGCGTACCCCTTTAGAGCGTACTGGCGTGATGTTATGTTATAAAATGGTATAAACAGTAAACAGACATGCGATTGCAGCAATCCTGAATGATTTGCCGTTATTTATTGAAGAGTTCTGTTGTATATCTCCAAAGTTCTTCATCAGATCTTCATCAAATTAAAATGGGACCAATTTCGAAACATATTCTTCAGCAAAAAAACAATTGACAAAATCGGTCCACCATTGACGGAGATATCGGTCAAAATATATAAAAAAAAAAGTACATGAAGTCGAACATAGAACCTCCTCCTTTTTGGTAAGTCGGTTAAAAGTGCTTGAAATATATTGATAGGCTTTTTAAATTATTTAAATATTGATATTGGGTTTAATATAGAATAGGTACCACAGACGTAAATCCATCTGTATGAAAACCAAGCGTGCAATTTTTTCATAAACAATTTAAAAACAAATTTACGTACCAATGAAAGAAAACATCTCCTATGCTTCGGCCAACTTTTTCTATTCATTATTTACAGCTCAATATATAGAGGCATTTTTCTAGATTTCGGTGGATTTCCGGTGACGATAATGCTAAATGAAAAGCTCAGATTACGATCATTGATCGTAACTTCAGTCCGTTTTTTGTCACGCGAAGTACATACAATCGCGTCATCTAGTTAGATTTATGTATGTGGTAAGAATCCCGTCACTTATTATTTTAATGTTGACATTGGTTTTAATATAGAATAGCTAAGTACGATTACTATTTAAGCTACAAAGTCGACGGAGCCGCGCTGCGCCGGGCTCCTATTTCCGTCTGCAGTGTTAGCTCCCGTCATCTCTTTCGAACCTAACCTATCCGTGACGGGATGCCCTAAGCTCCCGAGCTCGCTTCGCTAGCTCTTGGACTATTTCATTGACCATAATTATCAAATTGCCCAACTGTTACGTAGCAATATTCATAATTACCAGACAATGTGATAAATATAAAATTTAAATCAGTATATAATACATTGCCCGATTTAACTTGACCAGATTCATATTGCCCGGACATTATAAATAATGCCCTGATTAATCACTTGGTCCATGACGCAAGCCTGACGCAAGGCCATCGATGACGGAGCAAGGATGCCTAGAGACTAAGACTCCCAATTATAAATATCAGGAAACACAGACTCCGGTAGGAAATTCCAGTCGTAAGCTGTACGCACAATGAAAATATTCTCAAAACGTTTACGTATGATGGGTTGGATGTCGATCACAACGGTGGCGCATCGCCGTACCTACGTCTTGATGGCTGGCGATGCCATGAAAGTGGCAATGTTTTGGTCCAGAAAAATCTGAATAACTGCCGTGCTAGCAACATGAAGGTCCAGCTTGCGCTCTAGACTAAATGTGATTTACTAATAGACAGTTTTTTTTTAACCGACTTCAAAAAGTAGAAGGTTATCAATGCGATCGTATTTCTTTGTTTTATGTTTGATACTTGAGAACTAAGAGAGTATATATAAATAAATAATAGAAAATATCTTTTACTAGGTAAACTACAACCACTACTACCTCTACTTTTTACTGGCTATATTTTTTCTTTGAAAGCTGGTGCTTGTCATGTGGCCCCTTATAAATTTCATTAAGGTTTCGGAGATATACAACATAACTCTTCAATAAATGACGGCAAATTACTTGGGCTAGCTGCAATGGCATGTCTGTTTATTGTTTACACCATTTTATAACATAACATCATACTGGTACGCTCTAACTAAAGTTATTTTTTACTTTGTAGAGTTTTAATTTGGAAGACGGTTGTATTTTTTTTGTAAAAAAAAATAATCAGAGATCAAGTTTTTAAATCAAACATCTCGTCTTTCATTTAAGAGGACGACTAACGCCAACGAACTTGAGGGAACAAAACGCGCACTCGTTTCACACCCGCGCGACCCAAAATTTTATAGTTTTTTGTACTTTTCTTATTATTCTATGACTTTAAAAAAAAAAGCTTCAGAACAAAATGTAGATAATCAAATTGCCTTTGAGATGGTGTCGATTTCAGTAAACTACGCCTAGCGGTTTTGGGGCGATTGTCGTGTTTTTGTTCGTTTTAGACATAACTTTACAAATTAATTACACAATGTTATACGAAAAAAAAACATTGCTTAGATCAAATTATTAAAAAAATGGTCTAATCTATAATATAAAAATGAATCGCAAAATGTGTTAGTAAGCGCATAACTCAACAACGCCTGGACCAATTTGGCCAATTCTTTATTTAAATGTTCGTTGAAGTTCAAAGATGGTTATTTATTACGGGGAGAAAAATTCTAATAATTGCCGGAAAAAAAAAACAGCCCTTTTCTTTTTCCCATACAAAAGTTTTCTAACTAAAACGTAGAGTCAATTTGAGCTTTATTGCTATTGTATAAGCTATTTTTGCTTTGTGTAGGGTAGGGTAGTGTAGGGTAGGGTAGGGTAGTGTAGCGTAGGGTAGGGTAGGGCAGGGTAGTGTAGGGTAGGGTAGTGTACGGTAGGGTAGTGTAGTGTAGGGTAGGGTAGTGTAGGATAGGGTAGGGTAGTGTAGCGTAGGGTAGGGAAGGTAGTGTAGGGTAGGGTAGTGTAGGGTAGGGTAGTGTAGGGTGGTGTAGGGTAGGGTAGTGTTGGGTAGGGTAGGGTAGAGTAGGGTAGGGTAGGGTAGGTAGTGTAAGGTAGGGCAAGTAGGGTAGATAAAGTTTGGTGTTTTTATGGCAAAGCAAAGTTTGCCGGGTCAGCTAGTCTATCTATAATATAAAAATGAATCGCAAAATGTGTTGGTAAGCGCATAACTCAACAACGCTTGGACCAATTTGACCAATTCTTTTTTTTAAATGTTCGTTGAAGTTCAGAGATAGTTTTTACGTATTATTTTTTTTTTTTTGGAGTGTTGTTTAGTGTAGGGTAGGGTAGTGTAGCGTAGGGCAGGGTAGGGTAGTGTAGTGTAAGTTAGGAAAGGTAGTGTAGGGTAGGGTAGATAAATGTTTGGTGTTTTTATAGCAAAACAAAGTTTGCCGGGTCAGCTAGTATAACATATATTTTTCCAAAAGATTACGACTAGCCGTTTAGTCGTTTTAAAATCATCTAATCAATGCAATCGGCGCCTTAACGCATAATTAACGACCCGCTTCATAAAGGCTAAAGCAATTGAAACCTCCTTGCCTTGCACCCACGAAGTAAAACACTTGCGCCTTCATATACCATTATTATGCACAAGCAAACGGAAGTACAGAATAGAACCAAGTACTTTCTACAGGAAACTTAGATAATGTAAAGTATTTGAATATAACTTCTCAACCACAGCCATAAATCTAACTAGATAACGCAAGTCCCTCCATCGGTATGAAAACCAAGCGCGCCACTTTACACAATTTACTTACCAATGAAAACATTTCCAATGCCTCGGCCATCTTTTTCTATACATTTTTTACAGCTCATCATCATCTGCCTAGCCTTTTCCCAATTTTTGTTGGGGTCGGGTGTCTTACCGCATTCAGCTGGGTACTAGTGTTTTACATGGAGCGACTGCCTATCTTACCTCCACAACCCAGTAACTGGGTAACACAGGACCCTTTGGCAAGGCTGGTGTCAGATCTCAATCTTCTAACTACCCGTAACGACTGTCGAAGATCTTCAAATGACAGCCGGGACCAACGGCTTAGCGTGCTTTCCGAGGCACGGAGGAAACTCGGTATGTTGAAATGGTCACCCATCCACGAACCGACCTCGGCAAGCGTTGCTTAACCTTGAAGACGACCCGTGTGGCTGTTATTATTTAGCTACGAGCTCCTCGCTTCTTTACAGCTCAATATGGCATAATTAGGCATTTTTCTAGATTTCGGTGGATTTCCGGTGCCAATAATGCTAAATGAAAAGCTCAGATTACGATCATTGACAGTAACTTTACTCCGTTTTTTGGCACGCGAAGTACATACAATCGTGTCATCTAGTTAGATTTATGTCTGTGTTCTCAACATTATTCCGTAATGTACGGTATGTCCATTTACCACACTATGTCTGTTTTGCATTTACAAACAGTGATAGCCTTGACCGCCCTTAGACCTAGGCGGTACGAGTAAACTACAATAATATACAAATTGATATGTTTTGCTGTATGTTTATCTTTTGACATTTATTGATGGAAAAGGACGTCTGCAGGTTTTCCGTTGACAGGTATACTAATAATAATAGTCCTTTTACAGTAGTACATTATTTGTTAGGACCTAAAACATAGGTAATGTAAATGGTAGGTTGTCACTAAAAACTTGGTCCTTCCTAGAAATCGATCCTAAGACTTCACTTTAGTAGGTACACTTAAGGAGATCTGAAGGAAACCTTTTAGGTACCTCTAATCTCTAAGGTTTTTCCATTAGAATTTCTTAGTAGCATCCCGAAGTTTGGAAGTTGGCGGTGTGATAGCACCGTGCTTCGGCAAGCACATTAATCCGTATTGGTCCTACGCCTAATCTCTCTCCGGTCGTGTCTGATTACCGGGATGGTAATCATACTATCAGACTATGAGAGTGAGGGAACAGAGAGTGCTCCTGCGTTTGCGCACTCTTGTACACTATAATATCTCCCGCGCTGATGGTCTCCACGAAGATTGGCTACCGTAGCCGATATTCGGTATGGAGTACAATTATTATCTTTAGTAAATAGTATAAAACAAAGTCGCTATCTGCCTCATTCTATTTTTCCGCTTACTTCTTCTAAACGAAGCTCCAGATTTTGATACGGTTCAATAATAGGAAAAGCGATAAACGCGGCAGTTTGTGTATATAATTTGTCCCATGCCAAGCCGGGGTGGGTCGCTACTCGCTAGTCTACTTTATAAAACAAAGTATAAAAAGTTAATGTCCCACAACAAGCAATGTACTTATAGTCGCAAAGAATAAAAATGGCGTCAAGGAAATGAAAGATATTCGTTTGCTGTTTAACCGATACTTTGATGTCAGTCACCTAGTTAATGGTTAATTTCCTGGTTTAAAAAGACATTGTGAAATAAGGTGTTTTATTATGTCACATTTTACTTGACTTTGACTAACTTTAGGATATTTTTACTATTGATAAAAATATATTGCATTTGACTACTATTTCGCGACGATGTGTTCGACGATACAGCACGATTGTCTAGAAATAACTTATTCTCTCTTCACTTAAGAGAAGGAAAAAATCAGGAAACACGGACTCCGGCAGGGAATTTCGTTCCCAAGCTGTAGGCACAGTGATAGTATTCACAAAATGTTTGTGTTTGTTATTGCCTACCATACATATAAAGATGAGACGTCGCCATAAGTCTTGTAGTCTGATCATGGAGCGGGTTTCCCGATAGCTACAATCTAGGGGTCTTTAAGTCAAGAGTGAATAGGTTACTTCTAGGCAAGCGTGCTCCACCGTCGACCACATCATCGCTTACCATTAGGTGAGATAGTGGTCAAGCGCGAGCCTATAAAGAATCAAAAAAAAAAAAACTGTGCAATTCCAACGCACACTCAACGAACTGAAATCAATAGAAAACAGATGGGCTGGCAAGTCCATCACTAGTACATCGTTACCAATAAGGTGCCATTTTTTATTATTCAGATATTTTCGGAAACATTAGCCGCAAATTATTTGTAGACGCGTTATTACAATAAAAACGCTTTCGGATGCCCTTTGGTATTATTTTCAGAAAATCGATATAAATCTATTGTTTTTCGCGATATCCGAAACTCGCAGATTTTGTTCAATTAACTCATATAGCAAGCGATGCCCTTCAAAAGTGTTAGAAAGAGACAGAAGACGTTGTTCTCGTCTCGTCGTGACATCTCGATATTTTGTTACGAACGCAGAGCACGGAATTGACTAGAGCCGACATTATTAATAATAACTAGCTTTTCCCCGCGGCTCCGCTTCCGTGGTTTTTCTGGATAACCGCGCATTTTTTTCTAGAGATCCCTGTGACAGACACATAGTTAAAGATTTAAAAAAAATGTCGGGTCGGTAGGTACTTTTACTCATCTACATATCTTTTAGAAACATCTAAACGAACATAAAATTTTACCTTATTATAATATTCGTTAAAGTATTCTGTACCTTACCGTTTGCGCAATTTACGCAGTGATACCCATTCTCAGACTGAATTGTCACAGTCTGTCAATTTCCATGAATCAACGGTACCACCACAGACATAAATCTAACTAGATAACGCAAGTCCCTCAATCTGTATGGAACAGCCAACTTTTTCTATACATTCTTTATTGAGCTGAATATGCCATAAAAAGGCATTTTTCTAGATTTCGGTGGATTTCCGGTGCCAATAATGCTAAATGAAAAGCTCAGTTACGTTACGATCATTGATCGTCACTATACTCCGTTTTTTGGTACACGAAGTACATACAATCGCGTCATCTAGTTAGATTTATATCTGTGGGTACTACTCACTGACACGCTTGGTTTATATGTAAAGTTTTGACAATGCCAACTCTAGCATTGGCCGCAGAGGCGTCGCCATGCTCTGTGGTAACGAATATCCAAAACAGCTAGGACCTACTCCCGATAAACTCAATTATCGGAAATATTCTGTGTTTGTTTATTTACAAAGTAGTTTTCTTTTTGCTTACAAGAATACATTGACATTGGAAAATATGTAGATTGAGTTGTTATGCTACTGCGGTAACAATGCTGTTTCTATTTAACCGACTTTAAAAAAGGAGGTTCGTTCGTCAGTATGTATTGTTTTAATCTTTTTATTTGATGTTACCACATAATAATTATTTAAGCTCACTATTTTCATATAAGAATAATTAACTGCGGAGTTTTTTGCCACTTCCGATAAATTGGAACCCGTCTTTGACGTTTTATGCCATGTAGGTTTTTGTGAAATAAATATTTTAAATTGAATTAATTAAAAATAAAAATAAAATTAATAATATAATTCTTTTTTTTTTCCATCGTCGTCATTCGAATATTATGTTACCAGAAAGGACTCTTCTCTATGAGAGTTAGTGGGCCGTGATAGGGTTGGTGAATGTCATGCCGGTTTCCTCACGATGTTTTCCTTTACTGTCTATGCCTGAGTTCAAACATGGAATAACTAAAAATCCATAATTTATAAACCACTAGCTGACCCGGCAAACTTTGTTTTGCCATAAAAAGACCTAACATTTATCTACCCTACCCTACCCTACCCTAACCTATCCTACCCTACCCTACCATACCCTACACTACCCTACCCGACCCTACACTACCCTACACTACCCTACCCTACACTACCCTACCCTACCCTAACCTACCCCGACCCTACACTACCCTACAATACTCTACCCTACACTACCATACCCTACCCTACCCTACCCTATCCTACCCTACCCTACCTATATAGCCTATGTCCTTTCCCAGGTCTCAAACTATCTTCATACCAACTTTCATCTAAATCGGTGCAGCGGTTTAAGCGTGAAAAGGTAACAGGCAGACAGACAGACAGACAGAGTTACTTTCACATTTATAATATTAGTATGGATTAAATACTGCACAAAAATCAAAGACCGGCCAAAACCGAACAAAAGTTGAATTTTTAATGGTATTGTGACAGATCCGCTCGTGATCCGCTTACGACGTCTCATAGCTGGGGCACAGATAATATAATATAAGGTACCTACGGCTGGGAACTCCATTAACGACCACATAATAAGATGTAGGAATTATCACAAGAATCAACCTTTAAACTTTGAGAACCACTCTCTGTTTCAAATATACGACGATAGGTTTACGAAGATTTTTCTCTTTTAGGGTTCTGTACTTCGTTGAAGTCCCGTTTTTATTGGAAGAGCAGTGGTGGCCCAGTGGTATCAGCCGCGACTTACAAGTTGTAGGTCGAGGGTTCGAGCCCAGGCAGGCGCTTTACTCCCTCTTTGTGTAAATTATTTCATCACCACTACTCTCAAAACGGTAAAAGGAAAACATCGTGAGGAAACCGGTATATCCTAGAAATTCGAAGACATGTGACATCCACCAACCCGCACTGGGCCCGCGTGGTGGATTACGGCCCATTCTCTCTCACAGAGAGGAGGCATGTGTCCCAGCAGTGGGAACATTAATAGGCTGATGATGATCATGATGATGATTTATTGGTACTAAGTTGCAGCAGTGTACTAGATTTTATCGAGCATTTTTCTGGTATAGCCTATGGGACTTGACGACAGTGTACCTTTTTACCCGACTGCCGAAGGAGGGTAATATGTTTATCAGTCTATGTATGTATGTATGTTTGTTCCTATATGGCGCTCCAGAGACCAAACGCGTTAGCCGATTTTGATGATTCATACGTCAATCGATTCGTCTTAACCCTGCGAGTGTCATAGGCTACATTAAAATTGGATAATAGACAAATGGCGGATTTTGGGTGCCATATTGTGGGGTCCCAATTTTTTTTTCCCAAACCCATCGTGTGGGGTATCAAAATAAAGGGTATTAAGAGGTGATTTCGCCCATTATCTTAACTTTAAGTGAAACCATAATTCAGAAAGAAAGCAATCCAACTTTAGTGAATAAAAACACGGATTGGGATAGCTTCAAATTCGATTTAGACAATATGATTGACCTCAAAGTACCACTCAAAAATAATCAACAATTGGATAAAGAAGTGTCAAAATTTGTGACAGACATTCAAAGCTGCGCTTGGGGAAATACACCTCTCTTGAAAAGAAAAGTTGCAAGTCATAGTTATCCGTTAGAAATAAGAAACCTCATAGCCATAAAGAGGGCTCAGAGGCAAAAATGGCAACAATCAAGATATCCACCTGACAAAACAATGCTAAATAGACTAACAAAAAGATTAAGTAAAGCAATACAGGAATATCATGATGATGCTACACATAATTACTTAAGCCAATTAACAAGTAGTGGAAAAACAGAACACTCACTGTGGAAAGCCACTAAACGTCTGAATAAGCCTATTGTTCATGCATCACCTATTAAACAAATAGATGGCAAATGGGCCATAAGCAACGAACAGAAAGCAAATATATTTGCAGAGCATTTACAACAAACTTTTCAAACAAGTGCTGAGGAAAGCTCTGAAAAAATAACACTAGATGTCACTCACCATGACGAGTTGAATATACGATTAGCTACGCCGAAAGAAGTGCAAAATATGATCAAAAACTTAGCCAAAAAGAAATCGCCTGGATACGACCTTATCACTGGAGAACTGCTTCAAAATCTGCCACGAAAAGCCATAGTAAAACTTACAACCCTTATAAATGCAACATTCCGATTGAAACACGTGCCTGATATCTGGAAAGTTGCTGAAGTAATAATGATCCCCAAACCCGGAAAATCGCCTCAGGAAGTAACATCATACAGACCTATATCTCTTTTACCAATCATTTCAAAATTATTTGAAAAACTACTTATAAGACGCATAAAACCAATAATAGAAGACAGAAAACTGATTCCCAATTACCAATTCGGTTTCAGAGAAAAACACTCCACGATAGACCAAGTACATAGAATTACCAACATTATAGAAAGGACCCTAGAAGAAAAAAAAGTCTGTTCTACAGTTTTTCTAGATGTAGCACAGGCATTTGATAAGGTTTGGCATAAAGGTCTCATTTATAAGTTAAGGAAAATGCTTCCTAAACAATTTGCAGACATTTTAGAATCTTACCTAACAGAGAGGACGTTTAGAGTCCGACATGAAGATGCTTACTCAGATCTCAAGCAAATAAAAGCTGGTGTACCACAAGGAAGTGTTCTTGGACCTATCTTGTACCTATTGTACACCTGTGATATCCCAGAAATGAAAAACAACTTTATTGCAACCTTCGCAGATGACACAGCCATCATGGCTATAGGTGTCACTCACAAAGAAGCCGTAGATAAAGTACAAATTGCTGTGAACTCCATCACCAACTGGACAAAAAAATGGCGAATTAAGTTAAATGAGTCCAAATCGACCCATATAGACTTCACAAACCGAAGCCCTAATTATACACCGATTTATATCAATGATTGCATAATACCTTACGAAAATACTGCAAAATACCTGGGTATGACGCTTGACACCAAGCTTCGCTGGAAGGCTCATGTCAAAAAGAAACGCCTGGAGTTAGATATCCGCTACAGGAATATGTACTGGCTACTTGGCAGACATTCATCATTGTCAGTGTACAACAAAGTACTTCTGTACAAACAAGTGCTTATGCCTGTATGGGCATACGGTATACAGCTTTGGGGCTGTACAAAACGTACCAATGTTGAAATTATACAAAGATTTCAAAACAAGGTACTGCGGAGCATAGTAAACGCTCCCTGGTATATTAGAAACGAGGACATCCACCGGGACTTAGGAGTGGACCTCGTCGCCAAAGTTATAAAAAAATACGCCGAAGCTCATGAAGAGAGACTTCATAAACATGTGAATGTCGAGGCTATCCAGCTCCTTGACACCACGGACATAATAAGGAGACTGAAAAGGACTAAGCCTTTTGAGTTAGTTTAGAGTGAAATTAGTGTTACGGAGTGCAGTGAGTGCTACCTTTTAAGAACACATGAACTAAGTGTCTTCCCATCATAATAGAGACAATAAGAAAAGTGCCAATGGACACATTCTTTACCGTATAAATTATTAGCAAATTAGGTTAAATTTAAGTTACTTATTAGCCTCAAGGCTAGATTGTGACTGTTATGAAGTAACTATTCAGTTACATCGTAATAAAAAAAAAAAAAAAAAAAAAAGAGGTGATTTCAAAAATATATAACACTTATATGTTTCAATGTATCTAATTCGAAAAAAAAAACTAACCAAAAAGTTATAAATAAAAAAAGTTAATTCAAAAAATCAACAAAACCCGACTGCTTCAAAAGCGAACTAAAAAGTCGTAAACAAGGAAAAAATCATGCTGTGCAGGCGGAGGATACACCAGATTTTGGTCAGCCAGCCCGCAAATATGTATCCTCCTACTGCACAGCATGATTTTTTCCTTGTTTACGACTTTTTAGTTCGCTTTTGAAGCAGTCGGGTTTTTTGATTTTTTGAATTAAGTTTTTTTTAGGGTTCCGTACTCGAACTCGAAGGGTCCAAACGGAGCGCTATTTCTGTCACTTACGTGTCTGTCTGTCCGCCGTCTGTCACACGGATTTTACAGCCGAACTGTTGGAGCTACAGTCTTAAATTTTTTACAGTGTAAGTATCTTGTTGACCCAAAGCTATTCAAATGTGTCATTTTTTTTTATCCCATACAGGTAAAGGAAGTTGGGTTTTTTTTACCTACCCCATCGACTGGGACGTTGTATAGAGACTGTATTTGTTATTTTAAAAATATTGGAAAACAAAAAAAAATAGAAGCTATCAAAAGCAGCTTTTTTTTAGAAAATTTTGTTCCGAACAATTTTTTAACTTTCCATTGACCTACAAACATAAAATTTGGTAATAACGTTTATTATTACGTATATTTCACCAACAAATACCAATATATTGAAAAATCTGTTTTTTTTTAATTCCCTAATTTTTCCTATTACAACCAACTTTATTTTGCGGTTTAGTACGTAACCCTAAATATGCGACACCTAAGACGCACTTGGCTGTTTTTTTATCTATAATATAAAAATGAATCGCAAAATGTGTTGGTAAGCGCATAACTCAACAACGCCTGGACCAATTTGGCCAATTCTTTTTTTTAAATGTTCGTTGAAGTTCAAAGATGGTTTTTACGGGGAGAAAAATTCTAATAATTGCCGGGAAAAATAAAAACAGCCCTTTTCTTTTTCCCATACAAAAGTTTTCTAAACTAAAACGTAGAGTGAATTTGAAATTTATTGCTATTGTTGCTATTTTTGCTTTGTGTAGGGTAGGGTAGTGTAGTGTAGGGTAGGGTAGTGTAGTGTAGGGTAGGGTAGTGTAGGGTAGGGTAGTGTAGGGTAGGGTCGTGTAGGGTAGGGTCGTGTAGGGTAGGGTAGTGTAGAGTAGGGTAGTGTGGGGTAGGGTAGTGTAGGGTAGGGTAGTGTAGGGTAGGGTAGTGTAGGGTAGGGTAGTGTAGGGTAGGGTAGTGTAGGGTAGGATAGTGTAGTGTAGGGTAGTGTAGGATAGGGTAGGGTAGTGTAGCGTAGGGTAGGGAAGGTAGTGTAGGGTAGGGTAGTGTAGGGTCGGGTAGGGTAGGGTAGCGTAGGGTAGGGTAGGTTGTGTAAGGTAGGGTAGATAAATGTTTGGTGTTTTTATGGCAAAACAAAGTTTGCCGGGTCAGCTAGTAATAAATAAATTTACGTAATTGAACCAGTAGATAGGTATCTACTCCCAGAATTTTTTTTTACAAACACGTCATACAACTCTCAAAAAGTTGCGCAATATTGGATGTTGGGGACACAATATTGCACAACTGCTCTTCAACTTCATTTTCAATAAACACGGGGCTTGATAGCCCCGGGCACTTAATAACTTTCAAAAACATAAAGCAATCTGTATGGAAAATTGTAAAAATCTCTAATAAAACACAGAGCTTAACTCAAAGTTGATTTTTCCCCTAACAAACCTTTGAATAACAGAGAAAGATCAAAACAGACAGAGGGTGTAATATCGACAGATACTTACAGATCCTTTGACAAGGCACTTCCACTCGCACAGGTCCATATTTTTCTTATGGTACAAGGAGAGATAAGCCGATTCATAAATGTCGGTGAACTTCAGATTTGTACGTCGTTAAGAACCTTTAGGATTAGGATGTTTTGAGGCCGCTGTTTTGGCCCTTGAATGCGTATGATGTCCGTGAAAATAGTGTTTACTAACACACTTAAATACATAAACATCATGTCTTTATCCCATGGGGGTAGGCAGAAACTACTGAAAGTCACCTGATACAATCCTTACATACTCCTTTACTAGTATTTAGATTGAGTTTTATGGGTTTTGTAGTTTCTGTTAGCGGCTGCAGCCGCGTTTAAGTTGACAATTATCACAAGGGTACTTACTACCCGGATGAAAAGCTGAACCAAAATATCTATAAGTGCCAAAACTTATCAAAAATTAATAATGAGGATTAGGCGTTGAACTTTACACACACACACACAATATCTCCTGCGATACAGGTGCCCGCCTAGTTCAGGAGCTAGGGTCAATACCCTATGCACCTTATTGCTGTGGTATAATTAAAATGCCGTTACCCGACATCTGGTCGATTTTATACTTTTGATGCTGTATTAATGAGAAAAAAATATCTATCAATCTGTTCAATACCTTCAATCTATTCAAGGTATTGAAAATTCGCAAACACAGAACGATAATTTTTTTTTTAACCGTCTTACCAAAAAGGAGGAGGTTCTATGTTCGACTTCATGTATGTTTTTTTTTTTTATGTATGTTCACCGATATCTCCGTCAACTGTGGACCGATTTTGAAAATTCTTTATTTGTTTGAAAGAATATGTTTCGAAATTGGTCCTATTTTAATTTGGTGAAGATCTGATGAAGAACTTCGGAGATATACAACAGAACTCTTCAATAAATGACAGCAAATCATGATTATGATTATGATTATATATATTATCATGATTATGATTATTATGATTATAACATAACATCACGCCAGTACGCTCGAAAAGGGTACGCAGATCTCTCATTTCACCGGTTATGTTCAAGTATCGTGTTATTTGGGTAATCTATTCTGACGTTATAGGCACCTTACTAAACAACTTGCCTATTTTAGGTAGGTACAACTAAAAAGTGAAAAATAAAAAATCAGTTGGTGTCCATATCGCAAAAAAATGGGAAACAAGAAAGACACCGACTTCCAAAATTAAGTTATTTTTCACTTTGTAGTTTTTTGTTTGTAAGTCGGTAGTATTTTTTAGCAAAAATGTTTTTTTATCTCATTAATATAGCGTCAAAACCATTTTTTTTTTTTTTTTTTTTATATATTATAGGCTCGCGCTTGACCACTATCTCACCTGACCATATGTCGGATAGCGGCATTTTAGTTATACCACGGCAGTTGGTCACGACAAAAATGTTTAAATACCTTCTTGTCATGAGTACTTATCTATTTGTATAATTGTAACTTTTAATGATGATTTTTTTTATTACTTTTTATCTATTATTCAGACAGACATAGTTATTTTTGCATGCATAATATTAGTACGGATCCTTGTTTTTGGGATGCTGGGTTTGAATTCTGGTTTTAAAATCTGGGTTCCAGTTCTATGACGTTTTCTTTGACACATTTTTGATTAGCGGCTCAAAAAAAAAAGGGGGGTGACCTTAAGACGGTACCCTGACCAAAAAATCGGCATGAGATATGAGCATTCCTATTGGTCTAGCGGCACTGGTGGCGCATAAATTACAGTAGTGAATACGACCAGATTTTAGAATAAAATCTTTATAAAATCAAATTTTGGTCTTTTGAAAAAAATAAATCTACAAAAATGTTCGTTATTAAATTGTCTATCCATTAGTGTTAGTACAAAAAATAATTACTGAACACTTTACGAGGAGATGCATAATATCAATAATTATTTCTCATTTTTATGTTTTTTTGGAAGGAGATTAGTGAAATATATACAACATTTAAAAGAAAACTAAATCTACCATTTTAGAATCAATATTATGTAGAATTTTAATGTATTTTATTAATTGATATTTATTTTTAAATAACGAGTAGATAGCTCCTAAAAACAGCACAAAAAACGGCTTGCGCGGCGTTTTGCTGGGTGTACCACCTTAAGCGCTTAGAGTAAGATTATTTAGAGTGTACGTAAGGAACAGATGTATACAAGTCATATACATCTGTCCCTTATACACACTCAAAATAATCTTACTCTAAGAGCTTAATTATGGTCACCCCCCAGTAATCGCCGAAATCATATCACATGCGACTTAAAATAAAATGTATGCAATGTGCTAGTAATCAATCCAATCCGCCTGCCTACCTATTTGGTGAACGAACCTATCAATTTGTGTAATCTTTTCGCAATTGTGTTGAGACCGGCTTCCAGTACATCCATATGCAGCTGAATACCAGAATGTATACATGGTGAAAGTCTGTCTAACCTCCACAGTCTAGTAACTGGATACCACGATAACCCTTTGCACAGATAATATAATAGTAGCATACAGATACCTCATACCATACAAAGAAACCGTGCCGGTACGTAACCAGCGTTTTTCATCTGATTAAACTAATTATCTATCTAAGAACATCGATCGCGTTCCGTTCTTCGGATATAGTTGGTGTTAGCAGCGACTTGAAAGTTTTTTTTTAAATACAGTGACGATTTGTTTTATAGTATTTTTTTTTGCTAGTTTTTACAGTTTTTATGTACCAAAATGTGTTACAAAACAAATGAAAAAATCGAGTGCATGCCTCAGATAAAACGGCGCCATCTATTGGAATTCATTTTAAAGTATCCATTCAAATAATCTTTGAAATGTGAAATAACAGCCCAATATTCTTTAATTTAGTGCGTAGGACAGTTAATTAAACAAGAACTTAATTGTTTATGATCGTCTCTAGACAATCTTAATATTTCAGAAAACTCAATAACAAATCGATGCTTATCACGCCATCTAGTGTAATTTATTTGAACCGCATTTTATTTCTTCGTTTTGTATGCCCGTGCCCTTAGAAATACTGCTATTGAGATTTTCTTATTCTTCTGTGAAAGAATATAAGCGTATGATTATGTAAGTAAGTACAATCAGTTACCTACTACTCAATCGAGTCTTCTTAGTAAGTACACGACTTTGTAACCAAGTTCACCGATTTCAAAGCCTTTTTTATAGCTTTAGCTCCGAGAATCAGATACCACCGTCTCTCAGTTTTCCGTCGGTAATAAACACCGTGTACAAGATAATCGAACACAAAGCAAGTACAGGGTGATTCGTATATCGGTTCACAGTCCAACGCGTCCGCTTTAGACCAAAATGTTGCCAAATACGTGAATTTGTATAGGTTTGGGAGTGAATAAATCATTTCTGAATGTTAGGTCTGACGTTGATAGAAAGCCTTTATTTTACGTTTAATTTTACGTTAGTTACTAATAGTTATTAGATAGTATTCAGACCTGTTCGATTCTAGCCTTTTTTCCACGGTTTCGCTGCCGTGGCCTTATAAATACAGTAATATTCTTTCCAAAAACTACAGAAACAAGATTGTTTTCTGATTGTATTAAAGTAGCCATTTGCTTATCAATTAAGTAGTTTGTAACAGTGAATGATTTTTTTGAAATCAGATTGATACATCTTAAGATTGCCTTTTATACACTTGTAAATAAATAAATAAACAGTATAATCATATAATAACTCTGTAGAAAGTATTTTTTGTACATCGAAAATATTTCCAGAAAAATAACCAGGGTGTTAACCAGGGTGTGTGTGTTTTTTGAATTTTTTGTGCGTATCTTGAAGTATTACGTAGTTTTTGTGTCATCGCAATCGGTTCATTCTATCAAAAGATATATGAATTAAAAGTGTTCAAGAATTAAAATACATGCAATTCAGAAACTCGGACAAATGAACTCCATATTCGATAGATGGCGTTGTGCGTGTGACGTAATTTTTTAAATGGCGGTGTTAAGTTGGTTCTCCGCGGAAGAATGACCCTAGAAAATATTGGTAGGTAGGTAGGGTAGATATGTAGGTAGTTATGTATGTAGGTATGTAGGTAAACGTAGGGGGGTATATTGGTAAGGTAGGGTAGGGTAGGATAGGCAGTTGATGGGAGCGAAGCCACGGGCACAGCTAGTCAATACATACAAACATACATACATTAAAACATCGATTCTGAACATTTATTTCTTGCTAATCCTTAGCTCAGTTTGAACGGTTTTGTACAAATTATACCTCCCTCCCTTATCAAAGGTCATTCCCATTCATTTATTACAATATCGCGAATCTCATTACAGTAATCAAATTAAGGTTTTTTTGCGATTTGTCGTTCTGCATGTTTTATTTTAGAGCAGTGGTGCCCGTTCTGTCATTTAAAGATCTTTGACAGTCGTTACGGGTAGTCAGAAGCCTGAGATCTGACACCAGTCTTGCCAAAGGGTACCGTGTTACCCAGTTACTGGGTTGTGGAGGTCAGATAGGCAGTCGCTCCATGTAAAACACTGGTACTCAGCTAAATCCGGTAAAACTGAAAGCCGACCCCAATATAGTTGGGAAAAGGCTAGGCAGATTGATTGGTGGTCCAGTGGTAACAGCCCCGTCTTACGTGTCATAGGTCGTGAGTTCGAACCCAGGCAGGCGCTTTACTTTGTGTAAATTATTTCATCACTACTGCTCTTAAAACGGTGAAGGAAAACATCGTGAGGAAACCGGCATGTACTAGAACCAAAAATTCTAAGTCATGTGACATCCACCAACCCGCACTGGGCCCGCGTGGTGGATTAAGGCACATTATATCTCTCACAGAGAGGACGCCTGTGTCCAGGTCAGGCAGTGGGACCATTATAACTAAGGCTGATGATGATGAAACTTAAATTCTAAAAAGTTTTTTCGCCAGTTTAAAACACTAAAAAGTAGTGTCAAGCTGGCGTTTTGGGAATGACGGTCTTAAGTAATTTTTGACTTTCAAAAAGTGCTGATTTTTGCCTCATTAAATAAAGGTGCTTTGAGTTTCCTATAGTATTATTTGCTGTTACTTTTTAGACCATGAGTTCACGCTTTAAAATCTGGCAGGTTCAACAAACAAAGCTAATTGTATCAAAGCACGCTTCCAAACCTCCGTAGCTAATATATACTAGTAGATAGATATAGTTATGCCTACCAAAAAAATGGCGCACCGAAAGTTCAGAAACTCATCAATACTAAAAAGTATGCGGAAAAGATTGAAACGTATCTTAGTAGATCGCTGAGATTTTAATTCCAGGAGGACAGGATGAAAAGAACTTTTTAACTTTTCAAGCATCACACGTATCTCAATACGGTCAGTATACTAACCACATTATCACCTTTCAAACAATCCATCCACAGTCAAAGTCAAACCTTTCCTCATTTGAATTTCTCACTTTCACACATCATCTTTCTTCAGAAAGAAAGAAAACTAGTTTATTTGGCACACACAGATACACACACACATAAAACATTTATCTGTCTATTCTCAAAAAAAAAACTATATAAAGAATCAATAAACTTAACCAAAAATAAACAATTGAACTTTTAAAATGCGAAACTGCGAATAAAATCAAAACAAATCTTTACGTTCCATTTTAAAACTCGGGAGAGGTCGAAAGGGGCTCACTTCACACACAATTAGGCGTGGTGCCCACTGCAGGACAAAAGCGTCCCTTATCACCGAGCGAGCCACTGCTTTCTGCTAGCCTCACCTCGGGTTTATAGCCGTATGGAGGAGGGCCATGAAGTTAGCGGTCGGCGTCTGTGTAATTTTAGTTTCATATGTCTGGCATTGGTTTGATTTTATTGACAATAGCAGAGATTTTCATATTGCTGCAGTAAAAATTTCATTGATTTTGGAATTTCCATGCTTTTGGTCTCATTAATCATCCTACTATCATACAACTTTATTGTGATAATCTGAATGGTTTTATTTGATCTGAGAGCTCGACTGACAAGCTAAGGCGTAGTTTCGTTGTGCGTGTGTGCGTGAAATTGTGTATGTATAGTGCAAGGCGCAGTTTTAACCGGTGTCACTTTGTTGTTTGCAACGTTCCATCCTGACTTTTTATTTTATCTGAGCGTTCAAACGCTTTCAAAGTCAACTTTAAAATGTTTGTTAATTAATCACACCTCTATGGCTAAACGAATTTTGATAATACTTGGCACACGAGTAGACCATGACCTGGATTAAGATATAATGCACTTTTTATCCCGGTAATACGTTTACCTTGGATAATTGTGATGCTAATAATAAGTACATACTTTATGCATGCTTGGACCTTACCCACTCCGTACTACTGGTAATTATCAAGCGAATTCGTCATTATTGAATTCAATATCCGTTTTCTGCTACATTATAAATTCGGAAATAAGTACTTCCATAATTTTTATCGCCACAGTAATATGTACTTCTTGGAGAATACAATGCAAACATCACACATCACTAAGCGCTCATCACTCCGCTCTAGTGGCTCCAACCATTTTGTATGACTCTATCAGTAGTACATAGCGTGTAAATTAGACCTCTGCTACATTACCCACGCTATGCCTGTAACGCGTGACCTTAGTAACACGGCTGTGGACTATGGCGCGGAAATTATATCTACACTTTTGTTAACTTTACACTTTTTGCGCGGAACGGTTATTTAGAAACTAAAAATTAAATATTATCAACTAAATATTATTATGTTACAGCGATTGAGCTTACATTCAGTCTGGTCGAAGCACAACATCTAAATTAAAATTTGAAAATGGAATCATTGACACGATGAAGAATGAGTCCTTAAGATGATACTGGCACGCGACGCTTCTTTTTTTTAATGGGATTTTCATATTTCGAATAGGTTTGAAATATGAGTTGAACTTGGTTTTGTTGTAAGAGGAGCTCGTGGCTAAATAATAACAGCTGTTCGGTTCGATCTTCAACGCTAAGCAAAGCTTGCGGAAGTCGGTCCATGGATGGGTGACCATCCATTATATAAAACTACACCAAAAGCCGACATCTTTTCGCAGTGATTTTTAAGGCGCTTGTCGATCACCTAGGAAACTAAAACTTGTTTCAATTTATTCAGCTTGCCGTCCATTTTAAGAATATGCAATAATATTTATAATTTAAATATATTTTTATTAATATAAATACGTCACCGGTTGGTATTGCCGTGGCAGAATTCTGGGCCAAACATAATATTTAGAGACTATATTTGCTATCGGCACGCTAAGAAGAAGAATATAAATAAATATAAATAATCATTTTTGCTTGAAAAAATGTGCGAGGCACAGCGTGCTGCATGCAGGATAGTACAAGCGAATATCCGCACAAAAGCGATACGCCGAGGAGGGAGCTGGAAGCGCACAAAGAAAACTGAAGACGTACGAGCGCGCGCCGTCTAGACACATGCAGTACCTACGCTAGCAGCCACTATTGTGTGTTTACACTGATCATCAGCTGTGTTGTTGTGTTGTGTTGTTGTTGTTGTTTGTGAAACTGAAAGACTGTACATTTTTACGAAACCAAAAGACTGTAAATATAATGAATCGTACTCCGTTTCAACCAACAGCCTTACGATTATTGAGTAATGAAATCAGAAAGAGCAAAGTGTAGAAGAGGCAGAAGTCTAGTCATATTAATAGGTTTCTCATTTATTTTTTATTTTTTTGGTATATATTAGTCTATTTTATTTGTATATGTGTATTATTCTATGTAAGTATATACATTTTCGTATACAAGTTGTTTTTATAAATATTATTTTGTACCCATTCACAACGTTGTCCTTTTGAACCCAAAGGTTGACTGGTAGAGAATGCCTTGTGGCATTAAGTCCGCCTATGTACCACTATTGTACATGAAGTTTAAATAAATAAATAAATAAAGTGTAAAGAGTATGAAAAATTGAACAATAACATAAGACGGAAATCCTACATCGCGTCTTTCATCTCGCATGTGATTGGTCGATTTTTCATACTCTTTGCCGTTTGCTCTTTCCGAATTCATTTTGCAATAAGGCTGCAGGTGTCCATAAGACACCTCTCTCTTTTTATTTATTTTTGTTTTGTTTGTCTTTTGTTTATTTGTCTAATTACTGTTGCCTTTGAGAGTAATTTCTTTCTTTCTTATACGACGAATTAAAGCTCTAATCAACGGGAAAAGCCTTCACGTGTGATGTCATCCCTACTCATCGTCAAACGCACTTTAGGCAATCATCCAAGACACCACTGATACCCTGCCTTCCTTATTTAGCTTAAGAGAACCGCCATGGTAATTTTATCTCGAATACTCCAATATTAGGATATGAATAAGGCTGTGTCTTTGGTGATAGGGTACATCTAAAAATGTGCTGGCACCTATTTTTAAGTTTATAAGAGTAAAAAAAATAGTCTTAAAAATGTTATGACGTTTTAATAAAATCTATTTCATTTAATTGCATGGAAGAGATGACAGAACGCGATAAGGCCACCTGTTTGTTTTAATTTTAAGGTTTCTACATGTATAGTTTTTTATCTTGGTGTAAAAAAAAGGAAAATTTCCAAATTTAAAAATCCTCCGACACATTTATCTTGCGAAAATATCCCGATTCACACGAACAGTAAAACGCCCATTACTTTTGAACGGCTGAACCGATTTTATTCCAACATAGCTAAGAACACTCTCGACAAAATAACCTTTCAAACAAAAAAAAACTAAATCAAAATCGAATCATCCGTTTAGGCGCTATGATGCCACAGACAGACACACAGATACACAGATACACAGACACACAGATACATAGATACACAGCAACACACGTGAAACTTATAACACCCCTCTTTTTCCGGCGGGGGTTAAAAATACTGCATTTGAAGCAGTCTTAAACGGCTACCTCCTATTACATATTGAAGCACTAGATATCTTGTTTATTGGTCATAACTCACTCCACAAGACGAATTTAGGTAATAAAACTATGAATCTTAACTATAAATAATAAATCTATACTAATATTCTAAAGCTGAAGAGTTTGTTTGTTTGATTGAACGCGATAATCTCAGGAATTACTGGTTGGAATTGAAAATTCTTTTTGTGTTGTATAGTCAATTTATCGAGGAAGGTTATAGGCTATATAACATCACGCTACGACTAATAGGAGCGGAGCATAAATGAAAAATATTGCAAAAACGCAGAAAATTATTCCTTTTTAACCCCCGCCGGAAAAAGAGGGGTGTTATAAGTTTCACGTGTGTTGCTGTGTATCTGTGTGTCTGTCTGTGGCATCATAGCGCCTAAACGGGTGGACCGATTTTGATTTCGTTTTTTTGTTTGAAAGGTGATTTTGTCGAGAGTGTTCTTAGCTATGTTTGAATTAAATCGGTTCAGTCGTTCAAAAATTATGGGCGTTTAACTGTTTGAATCGGGGTGTTTTCGCAAGATAAATGTGTCGGGGTTTTTTAAATTTTGAAATTTTACTTGTTGAGAGCTTCCGTTGCGTGCGCTGCGTAAACGGTTTAAGTTACGCAACAATCATGTATGTAGGGTAGGTAGAGTAGATGGGTAGGTAGGTAGCCAGTTGACGCGAGCGAAGCCGCGTGGGAAAGCTAGTCTTTAATATAAAGACTCTTTTGGACCTCCCCTCGTTCAAACAATCGAGGTCACGTACTAAAATTTGTGCTGTATAAGCAGTTTCCTCATATAACAGCTGCAAATATGACGACTGTAATGTGAATAAAGATAGAAAGAAAGAAAGAAAAATATTTATTTGTGACCCGCACAGGAGACACGAGAAAATAAGCATACACTTAAACAATAATAAAATAAAAAACCCTGTGCGAGACCAAAAAGGAAACATTTTTATCGGTTTCAAAAACTCTCTGTAAACAATTTCAAGTCAAATTAATTAGCGCAACGTCGTAAACGTGACTAGGGGTCAATAGCCGCTAGTAGTGTAGTTAATTGAAATTAAAAGTTTACTTTTTTTCGTTTAATCGTGAGTGAGAGACATCAATACTTACCACGTCTGCGAGGTATTGACCATGAATAAGAATTCAAATATTGACAGTTTTATTTATTGGCTCGCGTTTGACCACAATGTCGCCTGATGGTAAGAGATTATTGGAGCACGCTTGCCTAGAAGGTTTCTGTTCACTCTTGATTTAAATAGGTTGTAGCACAGACATAAATCTAACTACACTTGAGAGCAATAAAATCGCACACATTGACTTTTTTTTGTTAAGGCAGTTTTTTTCATGATCTGTCATGAAATAAACTGCCTTAACAAAAAAAAGTCAAGTCATAAAATCGCACACATTGACTTTTTTTTGTTAAGGCAGTTTTTTTCATGATCTGTCATGAAATAAACTGCCTTAACAAAAAAAAGTCAAGGTGTGCGATTTTATTGCTCTCAAGTATAGATAACGCAAGTCCCTCCATCTGTATGAAAACCAAACGTGCCACTTTTTCACGCACAATTTAAAAACAAATTTACTTACTAATGAAAGAAAACATTTCCAATGCCTCGGCCAACTTTTTCTATACAGTCTTTACAGCTCAATATGTGATAAAACGGCATTTTTCTAGATTTCGGTGTCTTTCCGGTGCCGATAATGCTCAATGAAAAGTTACGATCATTGAACGTGCTTTTACGCCGTTTTTTGGCTCGCGAAGTACATACAATCGCGTCATCCAATTAGATTTATATCTGGGGTTGTAGCTATCAAGAAACACAGACTCCGGCAGGGAATTCCTCTCCTTAGCTGTAGATACACACTACTAAACTACTCTGTAACAACGATGTAATCATTTCCACTGGTTGGTTTCATAGTGCGTCGTCAGCACATGGTGCTTGGGAGATGTCAGTCGTTCATCTAGCGAGAGATGCTCGTAAACTGCCTAGCTAGTGCTGACCTAGACATAATTTAGTACAATTGTGGCTTCAGCCTAGGCCGATGATATTCGCAGAGTGACTGCTAGCAGCTGAATGAGAGGAAACGAAGGTCGAGCTAAATGGCGAGTGATTGGAGAGATATAATATCCTGCAGAAGACACAGAAAAAAAGATATTAAGTTTATTAGGTACAAGAGGCACAAAACAATATCTTAGGAATACACACGAATAAAAATAAAATTGTTTTTTTTTCTGTTTTTAGGGTTCCATTCCTCAAAAGGAAAAAAGGAACCAGTATAGACGGTTAGACTTACAACGAAGATACACTTCGTTGTCTGTTGGTCCCTCTGTCAAGACCTTTTCTTCTCTTTTTCTCAGGAACGCGTGGAATAAGTAATACCTAAGTTGAAATTAATATCACAACCATGAGGTCAGAATAAACCGGGCGCTTCGTTTTCTTCCTCTAAAAGTTACAATGTTGTTGTAATGTTACTTCACTTACAATGTCTTCTGTGTGTGCGGAACATTTTATTTTATTATGTTTGAAAATCGTACAGCTGGTAACAAGGCAATATTACTCGTATTCTAATAAAATTAAGGCATGTTACAGGTTTCCACGGACAGTACAATTTATTAAGTATATCAATATTCTTTTTGATTAACAATATACATAATTAAAAATGGACTTTTATGATGTGGTATAATTTCAATAAACAAGCTTGGGTAAACAATAATGTCTGGTACATTGTTTTTTATGAACTTGTTCTATTATAAAACGGGGAATTATAAAAAAAACTTAGCGACTGATGATGAGATACTGTTTTAATAACTTGAGCAGTATGAATTTGAGTAAGCGAAAAATTTACTAAATTAACGACGAATATTGATTAATAATAAAATCCAGAACGTGCTTGCAAAAAGTGGGTTGTGATTAATCCATTTCAGATATTAAAATGTTAGTGTGCGATTAGAAATGCGCGGGAGTTCGGGTTCAGCGAGCGAACTTAGGGCACCCCGACACGGATAGGTTAGGTTCGAAGGGGACGACGGGAGCTGAAGTGAGCGAGCAAAGCGAGCGAACTTAGCTCCGGTCATCTCCTTCATGTTAGGTTACTTTATACCCTGCAGACAGAAAAAGGAGCCCCGAAAAAAAACTTTTATTTTCAAGTCAAATATATAAAGCTTCACATTGTGTATTTTAAGTAAATCAAATTAATGTTTGTAAGGTGCTGTTCTGTTGATTTCTCGTCAGTCGCAGTCAGTCTACTATAAGGTAAATTAATTATTTTTGTCACTTAAAACTTTCATTTACAGTCACTCGTTTAAATACTACCCTTATAAAACTGTAGTGGCCTATATGGCAACCACTTAATCGGTTGCACTCGTCACTTGCACTAGAGAGGACTTAATTAATGCCACCGAAACGGACGCTGCAATTAACCCGGACACCTACTAGACCAAAACTTTATAGAGTCTCGAAAAAAGACAATAAAAGATGGTGAAACAAATTCAAAACGGTCAGATACCATCGAACACTCAAACTGTGAATACGTATCGCTTATCAATATCATCGACAATACGTATAATAAATCTGTAGAAAAGTAGTTTTTGTACATCGAAAATATTTCAAAAAAAAATAGCCAGGGTGTTAAAGGATAACCAACAGAACCCAGTTGCAGCATTTTTGTCTGTTTATTTGTGCACGCATCACGTAAAATGTACGAAACCACTGTAGATGACTTTTATACATAAAAATTGTGCGTAACTTGAAGTATTACTTAGTTTTTGTTTCATCGCAATCAGTTATTTCTAACAAAAGTTAGATGAATTTAAAGCGTTCAGGAAATAAAATATCACAACACACGCAATTCAGATACTCGGAAAGTTGAACTCCATATTCGATAGATGGCGTTGTGCATTTGACGTCATTCGTCTGAATGGCGGTGTTATGATTCTCCGTGTAAGAATGACCCTAGAAAAAAAATGGTTAGGTAGCAAGGTAAGTAGGGTAGGTAGGAAAGTAGGTTAGGGCAGTTTAATTATTAAAAATTGTCTAAAACTGCGCCATACCAAGCCATCCTCAAAATTAAATCTAATTTAATACTAAAGAGATTCCAAAGACATGATGAGCACAAAAATCATAAAGCTGCCTTCAATGTCTGTTATGAGGTAATCAGATCGAGATCTTGGCTTTGATCATTTGATATCTATGCCTTGGATTATAATTTCTAATAGGTACCTACGCTTTTTGTATGAAACGGTTTTGGCGGCCAAATATCAAAATGGCCGTCCAAGTTAATTAAGATGGCGGTTTTCCGTTTTTACTACCAACTGTAAAAATGGGTGTTATAAGTCTGACGTGTAAACCTGTGTATCGATCTGTGGCATCATAGCTCCTAAACACATGAACCGATTTAAATTTAGTTTTTTGTTTGAAAGATGACATTATCGAGAGTGTTCTTAGCTATGTTTGGTGAAAATAGGTTCAGTCATTCAAAAGATATGGGCGTTTTACTGTTTACCTATTATCTGTACGCACAATACGCTTTGTTAGGAAACCAAAGTTTGATAACAACTCTGTAACAACGATGTAATCATTTCCACTGGTTGGTTTCATAGTGCGTCGTCAGCACATGCTGCTTGGGAGATGTGAGTCGTTCATCTAGCGAGAGATGCGCGTAAACTGCCTAGCTAGTGCTGACCTAGACATAATTTAGTACAATTGTGGAACGGCCTCAATAAATAAACGCAGGTCAAGTTTAATGGCGTGCAATTGAGAAATCTTGTGTCCTGCAGAGACAAAAGAAATATTTATTTGACACAAAAGGAACCGATCTAAATTCAGTTTTTTTTGTTTGAAAGGTGACATTATCGGGAGTGTTCTTAGCTATGTCTGATGAAAATAGGTTGAGTCTTTGAAAAGATATGGGCGTTCTACTGTTTGTATCGGGGCATTTGCGCAAGATATCGTGTCGGGGGATTTTAAAATTTTTAATTTTATATTTCATGCCAAAATTCATCAAAGTCTTTTCAGTCACCTTCAAAGTCCTTTTAACAGATATTCAAATATACAACATTGCTAAATATAGTTTATGTACGATTTCAATCGCAGAATGTGACGATACAAATCCATAAAAATCACACCTCTTCTTGAATGACGAAAATTACTTCAGAGCGAATTGCTTTTTCCACATTAGAAATAGGTAAATTACAGGAGACTATGAGCTAAATTCTGACACGAATGCTTAAACAATGCAATGCAGAAAATTAAAAGAACCAACGGAACGGATTCACTCCATGCATGAATTAGAAAAAAACCATCGCATCTAAACCTGTATCGGTTTTCGATACCGTAAGTGAGACGAAAATTGAATTTCGTTTTGTTACTTTGATGACGAATTCTGATTCGTCTAGTAATGATGATAACAGTATAAAATGGAAACACTATAAAATGAAATCTGTTGACTTTCAAAGTATGGTTGGTGCTGATGATATGTCAAATTCAAATTAAATTTATTGCATCCATAATGTACATACAGGTGGTAAAAATAAGTTACAGAAACTAGAGGAAACGCCCTAGAAAGACATACATAGACCTTATAGGTGATGTTCTTCAGAAAGGCCAAGTGCGCAGTACCCATAACCGGCGTGTGTGTATGACTAGATGTATGAATGTGTGTGAAGCAAAAGAAGTATGTAAGGATCGTAGCAGGTGGCGTTCTGTAGTTTCTGCCTACCCCCATGGAAAAAAGGCGTGAGTTTATGTATGTATCTAGAAACTAGAAGCCAGGTCTAGAGGACTCTAGGTTATTTTAGAGTGTTGAAGTGAGTTTGGGGAGGAGAGCACAAAACCGAGCAGTAAGAAAGACAGAAAAGGAAGCCTCTACACAGCAGTGGGTCATTCCAGACTGATATATGATGATTATGATTGGGACGGATTCCGTGGAATAACGTGTTGGTCACGTGTTGTTTAAATTCAAGATAATGACAATCATAAAAGATACAGAACTATCCGCTCCTAGCCAGTTTTTTCATTTACCCTAATAATCAACAAATCACCCCACCGCAGTATCTCTGGGGGCTTGCGCGTTTCAATGATCCCTGACGGACAGCCGTGGCGGGTTCGCGCTTCGCGGTGAGTGCTAACGCGTGTCCATGTTCCCGCCATAAGCGGCACAGGAGGACACCGTGGAGTTTTAGTGGGTTAGAGTCCCACATAACTGCACTATCTCCCCGTGGTAGTGCGTATGCATGAGCAATTCTCAAAAAAAAAAAGTCTGTGCCGGTAGATTTTACTTTGTCGCAACATGCCTAAGGTGAGGGGTCAGACTAAGAGAGATACAATCCGCAGGGCAGCTTTGTGGCGAGCTGGTGGGCAGCGGTGACCCCGCGGACCTAATCTCCAGGGAGAACTCTTATCCCTCATCACCAGCTTGCCTTTATTGGCCGCTCGGAGTGAACAAAGACGGGGAACAGAGCTCTTACCTTAATTGGCTGGCTTGAGTGGAGATTCGCAAGAGCAAACGTGCTCGGAGAAAGGAAGTTAATCCAGCAAGATGCTGGTAGGGATCTTGGTCGTATTTCGGGGATTGTCTTGATAGCCGTGGTATACCTCTCCACTCCTCAAGCACCTCCGTATATGTTGCTCCCGTGGCGCTCGTCACTAAAGTGCGACTGTTTATGGGGGGGTGACATTAATTGAGTGTTCAAGTCATTCCCTGCCATTTTATAACCGTGTTGATCAACAGTGGTTCAGGCAGGGGCCAATAGTCTTTCTATAGTTTTAGGTAACCGATTCACAAAACCTCCCAGACAATGACGTTTTGAATCCCAATGTGTTTTGTTTCCATATTCTGCAATAGTCCTGCACCAACCGGGGTTTGTCCTTGGTTGCTCACTGATGCAAACAGGGATAATTGCCGGTTGGTGTCACATTTTATCCTACATGTCTAACAAGGCCTCTGCGAGTTGGTTTCAGCCCCTGGTACGCCTTTTTAGGCGATACTCCGAGCAAAACGCCGCGCTAGCCGTTTTTCGTGCAGTTTTTAGGAGCTACCTACTTATTATTTAAGAAGAAATATCAATTAATAAAAATACATTAAATTTCTTCATAATATCATTCATCATTGATTCTATAATGGTAGATTTCATATTTTTTTTAATGTTGTATATGTTTGACTGATCTCCTTCCAACAAAACCATAAAAATGAGAAATTATAATTGATAGCATGCATCTCCTCGTAAAGTGTTCATGAATTATTTTTTGTAGTAACACTAATGGATACACAATATGATAAGGAACATTTTGTAAGTTTTTTTTTTAAGCCAATATTCGATTTTATAAAGATTTTATTCTAAAATCTTGGCGTATTCACTACTGTAATTCATGCGCCACCAGCAGTGCCGCTAGGCCAATAGAAATGCTCATATCTCATGCTGATTTTTTGGTCAGGGTACGGCCTAGGGTCCCCAGAATCTCAATAATAAACAGATCAGATAACAGAAAATAATCGACGTCTAAGATATTATATTAATACCAGCCTGCACCACAACAGGACAAAGGCCTCTTCTCAAACAGAGAAGGCATGAGCATTGATCACCACGCTTGTTCAATGCGGGTTGGCGATTTCAGACTTATTTTAATTGTATCTAAGTCCAGTTTTCCGCACGATGTTTTCCTTCACCGTTGTCGTTCATTGCCAAAATCAACTACGAAAGTATATATGAACTAGCGGACGCCTCGCGGTTTCACCCGCGTAGTTCCCGTGGGAATACAGGGATAAAAAGTATCCTATGTCCCCGGGGATAATGTACCTTCCCAACGGTGAAAGAATTTTTGAAATCGTTCCAGTAGTTTTAAGTTTATTCGTTACATACAAAATACAAATCATTCCTCTTTATAATATTAGTATAAATATAGGTTTGTTAAAGTTTCATTGGAACTTGCCCAGATTTGAATGCACGACCTCAATCACGAGAGGCGAAGTCTTAGCTACTGCGGCCACCACGACATTTAAGATACTAATAGAAAGGTAGTAGATATAAATGCTGGTTGAGAGGGCTTGTAGCCTAGGCAGGTTCTAATTGGGTACTAATAGTTCTAATGTGGTTCAAGGTGAAACTACCTAACTTCGTACCTTACCTAGTTATACAGGCTTAATTTCGCGGACACCCTCGTAATTTCATACCGAAATAAAACAGAACAATATCTGCAAAACAGCAATAAAAATCAAAACATGACTAAAATGTAACCCGAGCACCAGCGAACCTTTAAATTGAATCGCTCGCCATTGGAACTGGGCGCAAAATCAGCGATGTTTTGCGTTCCGAGAACAAAAATGTCAGTTTTATGAAGGGACCACTGAATGTTAGGAGTTCATTAAACAAGGACCTTTGAGCTTACACACAATCTGCTTATATTTTTTGTTGGGATAACTACTCGTATCCAGTAAAAGATGTACTAAAGATTTTGAAATGATGACGGAAAAAGAGGGGCGTTAAAAGTTTGACGTTTGTTCCTATGTGATTGTGTATACGTGTATCTGTCTGTGGCATCATAGCTCCTAAACGGATGAATCGATTTTGAATGGTAACATTATTGGGACGGGAGTGTTCTTATCTATGTTTGATGAAAAACCGGTTCAGCCGTTCAATAGTTATGGACTATTTTACTGTTTGAATCGGGGTACTTTCGCAAGATATTGTGTCATAATTATGTGTTCGATAGATTGTTGATCAAATCGAGTGTACTACTAGATAAATTATGTAGTTTAAAAACTATGAAATAAAAAAAAAACATTGTCAGTGGTTTTGGAAATTTTTAATTTTTACTTTTCTTACATGGCACGGGTTACTGTAATATGAAAATCAGGCTGATGGTAAACTGAGATTACCCAGAATGATAGATATACATGAAGAATACATGATTTTTAGGGTTCTGTACCCAAAGGGTAAAAACGGAACCCTGTTACTAAGACTCCGCGGTCCGTCTGTCTGTCTGTCCGTTTGTCTGTCTGTCTGTCTGTCTGTCTGTCTGTCTGCCTGTCCGTCTGTCTGTCTGTTTGTCTGTCTGTCACCAGGCTGTATCTCACGAACCGTGATAGCTAGACAGTTGAAATTTTCACAGATGATGTATTTCTGTTGCCGCTATAACAACAAATACTAAAAACAGAATGAAATAAATATTTAAGTGGGGCTCCCATACAACAAATGTTATTTTTATGCCGTTTTTTGCGATGTTGGTACGGAACCCTTCGTGCGCGAGTTCGACTCGCACTTGGCCGGTTTTGATTTTAAAGTAGAGTAGCAAAGAATTAAGCGGTCCATCTAATGCAGTGGTTCCCAACCTATGGTCCGTAGACCGCTAGTGGTCCGCAAAAGCTAAAATGTGGTCCGCGAAAGTTTTAAAATGTTAAACTTTTATAACAACTCAAAAATAATATTCAATTATATTCTATTTCAAGTTTCTGCCAGAAACGTTGTATTTTATATGACAATGCTCATTACTTTTGATTTTAAAGATGCTTTAAAGTTGTATTTATGACTTCAGTATAATTTTAGATTAACGCAGTTTTAAAATTTTCTACTACCTTTCTGGTCCCTGGCTAAAAACTATGAAATAAAACTGATCCCAACTTAAGAAAATGTTGGGGAACCACTGACCTAATGGCAAGTGGTAGCCACGCACACGTTCTTAGGACATCTACAGTACCAGAAGCGTCGCAGGTATGTTAGCTAACCTACTCAATGAAGATCTCATGGTACCTATTATGATGCCTTAAGGTAAAGTCTGTCTCTATCTCAAATTAGAAACATAATGTTTTCTAGTTAGAAAGAGACGGGGCGCTAGAGAGAATGAATAGCACCATTCCATTATCACAACGGAATCAAGATGGCATTAAGTCGTCGTAGTAAGGCCCTGGCCCCCTAGCCATTCCACCGTTTCGTATCGAATCTATTTCTACAATCGATAATGCCTTCTATTTGTATGGTCTGACCACGTGACTTAACGTTTAGATGTGTCATTCCCATACAATGATTCGTTTACTACTATCATTATCGATTGTAGATTATAAACTTGGCTACAGGTGCTGGTCTTCTACATTCTATTAAAGGTAGTCTTATTGTTACTCCACGGTAAAAGCTATAATTTTCAGCTTCAACTCTCAGTGTGTCGGTATGCTAAGCTCAAGTAACCGCAGTAAGACTAAGTTGTCGCGACTTGGTTCAACTCAGTCTGTGAACTTATCTCATGCGATTCTGAACTGACCTTTTGTGCACCTTTAAACTTTTGCCATTGCCAGGTGTAGCTTATTTTATTTTAATATCTTTTTTTTTATTATTATTTTTCTAGTTTTAAAAATATGTCATTAATTTGATGTTTTGTACCTAAATAGGCAGATTAGTCGTGAAAGGCGAAATAGCACTGAAAAAAGGGATAACCGTACAGTTTTCTAACTTTAGATTCAAGCAAAATTTTGTTTTTATAAAATAAACTTCCATAAATCCCCCGAAACATATTTTATTTCGTGCTACATAATTTATTTAGTAGTTAGTAGGCCCGCTTCGATTGACAATCTATTGAACACGTAAAGACACGATATCTTGCGAAAACACCCCGATTCAAATATTAAAACGCCCATAACTTTTGAACGTCTGAACCGATTTTCATCAAACATACATAAGAAACACTCCTGTTGGGGCGTAACTCCCAACAGTGAAAATGTTATGTTGAACTGTTATGTTGAATGAGTAAACAACCGATTGATATAAAGGTTTTATTGCTACTAAAAATAACATATTATAATGTAATAATGTACAATTAATGTTGAGCTAAACAAACTGCAACGTTTCACTGTAAGTAGGACGTATTAGTTAGGGTCAATGTACAGCGTAGCTCGTACATATTGCCCACTCACAAAGTTAACTTAAATGTACATCGAAATTGTTCAAAATCAAGTTAGATTATAAAACGTAAAAATGTAAATACAAACAATTTCATAATTTATTACGGTAACTCACAACGCGCAATAGGCGACGTTGCTTTATTGAGTGTACGTGCACTCGATAAGTGCGCTGCGTTGATGTTTTCTGTGACGTCAAATAAGGCGTTGTCCACGATGCTCGCTGTCGACCTTCTTCGGGGCATCGGATTGGGAATAGATGGAGCTTCTGGTTTCTTTTGACTTGCCCAATGTTTGCGTAGGCGGTTGTAAGCGTATATTACACCCGCAAATGTTGCGGCGGCAGCCAATAGGTAGATGACAACGTATTGGTGGATATCATGGTGTGTTGCATGATCTGACATGATGTCTTCTGATGTTGCGGCTTTCATTTGTTCTACTTGTTTGCCAAGCTCTTGCAGTAATACTCTCTGCTCTGTTACCGTCTCATTCTCGTGAAGATGATTCAGAACCGGTACAGGTAAGTTTATGATATTGTTGATTGAAGGAATTTCTGCTGGACCTGCGTCGACTTGGGCTTGAATTTTGTTCATTTGTTGCCTTTGGGGATAAACAGCAAAAGTTTCACTACTAATTATGCAATCGTCATTGAGTGTTATGACTCCGGCCTTGTGTAGCAGCTGCGTTGAAACTTGATGCCCACAAATTATACGTATTTTGCATTGTTGACAGCAAAAATAGAGGAAATTATTTGCATTGTTTAATCCCAACCACTTGTCTCGGCAGGTTTCATGTTTTGTTTCGCAGTGAAGAGATTCCTTGTCCTTCATGCAAAGGCTCTCGTCCGACTTCATGCGGTATACAGGTTTCTGTAGTGGACACAATTGGGTTGTCGCGTCATGTTGCATGCATTGATGTATTTCGGATTCCGTCATTGGTATGTAGGAGTCCTTTTGAATGTTTATTGCTAACATTTCAGCAATAGGTATTAGGGTGACCATATCCACGTCATTGTTTTTCGGTACTGGTATTGTTCGGTAGATCTCGAAGTTATCTCTGCTGATTAGGGGTACCTTTACCTCGATTATAAGGTATCGTTCGGTCATTTTCGCCTTTACTTGTAAAAGATGATACAGGTGAAATAACTCTGTTTGAATGTTGGTGATGGGTAGGACCAAATCCTTGGATAATTGACCTGAGATTTTGTTCAATTCGTCCCGAAGCTGTTCCGGTGCGATGAGGTGTAGGTTCATCTTGCCGTTATATATGTTTGTTACCGTGTCTATGAGGGTCTCTTGGACGTTTCTGAGATGCTCAATTAAGCTATTTGCCGTAATAGCTGACATCACAAATTCAATAGACAGTTCTTGGGAATTCAGTTCCTTCTGGAGGTTGTTCGTAAACCTTTCAAGGTTTAGCAAATGTTGGTTAAACATTTTGTACTGTTTTTCAACTGCATCTTCCGACCTCTTTAGTAAATTATATTCTGCTTCGATCACGGATGTTTGATTTCTTAACAACAGTGCCAGGTGTTTCTCGTTGGCCTTGACCAGGTCAATGTCTTCTTGATATTGTTTCGCGAAGTCATCATCTAATACTCCGAACAGGGAGCGCGCGATGGAACCGACACCGTTGATAAGCCCGCGTTTGTTTCTCGTATTCACTCGGCCTTGCGGATTCAGCAACATATGGTTGTAGTGTCCTATTTCGTCGGTCGAGTGCTGTAGTTGTGTTAAAATTACGTTACATTGTGTTTTCTGTTTTATTTTCTCGCAGATGGTTTCTAGATGATTGGTGAATTTGCTAGATATTGCTATACCATGCCAGTAGGGCTTGACGTCATAGTACACGATAATCTTCCACTCGCCGCGTATAAGCTGCATATTGGTTACTTTGTCAAAGTAAAGGCCTTGTTGAAGCTCGACGATGTTTGTTGTGTTAGCGGCCGCGACGGGATTTAGCAAATACAGCAGTGCCATGACCAATCCGATGAAGTTTATTTTTCTGTTTGTTGTTTTGCATCGTCGTGAACTTTGCGACTCGCTGTTAGCCTGTAGGTATGACTCATTTTCATTTGTTTTTGTTGTGTTTTGTTGTTCGACATTTTCGTCACTGTTGATAGGCAAGGCGGATAGTTTTGTGACAGGCCTCTTCATATGCCCGTTCCTTGTTTTTAGGCTAACGACCCGAACGTATCCATCATTCCCAGGGTGAAGTTCTGTTATTCTCCCCATGAGCCATTTCCCGGCTGGTACATGATCTTCATGGATTACCACCAGATCGCCTATCTTCAGATTTTTCCGTGGTTCCTGCCACTTTGATCTGGCTGATAGGTGGCACAAATATTCGTTCCTCCATCGTTTCCAGATTTCTGCGAAGATCTTTCTTGTTAGTTCCCATCTTGTTCTTGCATCTTCCATTGTTTCTATGACTGTCAGCCCCGATCTACCCGATAAAAAGTGTGCTGGCGTCAGACAGTCTAGATCGTCTGTGTTTTCACTTAGTGGACACAGAGGTCTGGAGTTCAAGCAGGCTTCCAGTTTTGTTAGGATTGTGGAAAACTCTTCAAATGTTAGTTTTTGTTCTCCTACTACTCGTTTCAAGTGGTGTTTTAGGCTTCTGACTGCTCGTTCCCACAAACCTCCCGCTGATAGCCAAGCGGGGGCATTAAAATGCCACTCAATTGTCATCTCCGCGATTTCCTGTTGTAGTTGGATGCTTTTGTATGTTTGTTCAATTTCCTCGTATTGTTCTACGAGTTGTCGGTTTGCTCCGACAAAGTTTGTCCCGTTGTCGCTGTATAAGTGACGAGGGGCGCCTCTTCTTGCTGCCATTCTGTTGAGGGCTGCCAAAAATGCTGAACTGGTGAGGTCTGACACCAGTTCGATATGCACAGCTTTGGTCACCATGCATATAAAGACTGCTATGTAGCCCTTTGTTGTTCTTGCTCCTCGGCCTTTGTTCATTTTGACGTCCACAAATCCAGTGTAATCTACCCCAGTATGGTAAAAGGGCGGCGCTTGATTTGCTCTTGCGCTTGGTAGATTACCCATCAGTTGGTGTTCTTTTGTTGGGTTGTTCTTGCGGCACGTCACGCATTTTCTGATTTGCATCTTGGTTGTTCGGTTCCCACCGACGATCCAGTACTTCTCCCGTAGGTGTGATAGAGTGAGTCTCGGGCCGCCGTGAAACGTCATTCGATGAGCTTGGTCGATGAGAAGATGTGTCAATCGACTGTCGTGTGGAATGATCATCGGATGTTTCATGTTTTCGGTTAGCGATGCGTTTTTCAATCTTCCTCCCACTCGTAGGATGTCTTGATGATCAATGAACGGAGTGAGGTCTTTTATTTTACTGTTAGCCTGCACCCTGTTATTTTTCTTTAAATGACAAAGATCTGTGTCAAATGATTTTTGTTGAGTTTGTTTTATGAGCACCTTTATTGCGTTATTCAATTCGTGCAACGTCAGATATCTCGGTAGCTGTCGCCTTTTCGGGTTCAATGCTCTGAGTATCCATGCGACAATGCGAATAATATGTTCGATAGAGCTGTGATTTTGCAATAATGTTTCCACAATGCTCGTATTTTCTATGATGTGTTGAGAATGTTGGGATACATTGGCTTGTTTCCGGACTGTTTTTTCTTCTTGGTCCGTGTTATAATTGTGTTTTTCTATGTTCTTTGTTTTAAGCAATGGTAGGCATGTAGGTCCATGCCACCATAATTGATTTTCTTTCAACTGACTAGCGTATTGGCCTCTGCTTGTGGCGTCAGCGGGATTTTCCTTTGTATTAACGTAGTTCCACGATGATCGTGGTATGACGTCAGTAATACTTCGTACTCTGTTTTCTACGTATGCTTTCCAGCGGGATGGGTCTCCTTGTAACCAACCCAGGACCACCATGGAATCAGTCCAGCCGTAGACGTGTACTTCATATTGATTCAATGACTGTTTGACTTTGCGCATTAGTTGTGATAGAAGGTGCGCTCCATTCAATTCCAGTCTAGGCAATGTTGTTGATTTTCGGTGTGGTACAATCTTTGACTTTGCAGCGACCAGTATTGATGATGACTGGACTCGTGCATAGATGACGCAGGCATAGGCATCCAGGGAGGCGTCGCTAAACCCATGTAGCTCCATTGTCTGCTTTCCGCCACACTTAAACCATCTAGGTATTTCGCATTCGTTTATCGCTCTTATATCGGCTTGTATCTTGCACCACTCCACATGTATGTTATCGGACACTTCGTCGTCCCAATGTAAGTTGCCATCCCACAGCTTTTGAAATAATAATTTCAATTTTGTTGACACGGGGGCCAGCCAGCCGAGTGGGTCAAATAGTTTGGATATTTCGGCAAGTAGGCTTCGTTTTGTTTGTTTCTTGTTTACGTCAGAAATTGTGCATTGAAAGGTGAATTTGTCCTCTCTTGAATTCCAGCACAGGCCTAACGTTTTTTGTGTATTTTCTGTTTTGAAGTTGAAGACAATCTTATCGTTGTGTTGTTCGGAGATATCTTCCAAAAGTTCTTGATTGTTTGCTGACCATTTTCTGAGGTTAAACCCTCCATTTTTCAGTAACTGTTTCAGATCCGCGATCAATTGCTTTCCTTGTTCGATTGTATGTGTCCCGTGAACGAGGTCATCCATGTAGAATGATTCTTCCAGCACTTTTGAAGCCTCCGGGAACTGTTCATGTTCATCTGCCGCCAATCTCTTGAGCGTCATCATAGCTAGGAACGGCGCTGCCTTGGTTCCGTATGTTACGGTTGTTAATTGGTATGAGCGGATAGGTTGTCCCAGTGATTCTCGCCATACAATTTGTTGCAGTTGTTGGTCTTCAGGGGCTACCCAAATAGCACGAAACATCTTCTCAATGTCCGCTGTAAACGCATATTTGTATTGCCTCCATTTCATCAGTAATGTTTGTAGGTCCTGTTGAAGATTGGGACCTTTGTACATGAGGTCGTTCAAACTGCATCCCGTTGACGTTTTTGCTGACGCATTGAACACCACCCTGTACTTTGTTGTTGTTGATTCAGCGCGTTGCACTCCGTGGTGAGGTAAGTAACACTCGAGTGTTTTGTTGCTAACTGTTGATTGCTTCATATGACCTAGGTCAATATATTCAGCCATGAAGTCTTTATAGGCCTTTGCCAGGTGTGTTTGTTTTTCCAACTTTCTTTCTAAAGTTTTGAATTGGGCTACAGCCATTGGTTTGGACGAACCCAGTCTGCTCTCAAGTTCTTTCTTCATCGGCAGTCTGACTTCGTATTTCCCATTCTCCAGGCGTTGCGTAGTGTTGGTGTAGTATTCAATGCATGTTTCATTTTCCACCGATAAATTGGATTGATCGGTGATGTCTTCGGTTTCCCAGAACTGTTTGATATCTTCAAGATTGTTTATGACCACATTGCAGTGGAAAGTTTTGACATTTCCGCATAGAAGCCAACCTAGGTAGGTTTGTTGTGCGATAGGTTGAGTGGTGTCATCGCCCTTTATTATGCCTCCTAGCATGATTTGCGAATAAATGTCTGCTCCAAATAGTAAATCCACCTGACGGCTGTTATGGAACTCCGGATCTGCTAAATGGATGTTCTGTATGTGGGACCAAGATGGTTTTGCAAAGGTCTTATTCGGCAGGTTCTTAATCAAGTTATTCATAATGATGACAGTCGTTTGGAACTTGAAGTCGTTGTAGACAGAACTGCAAGTAATTGTTGTCATTCCTTTGCAGTGGTTTTCCTTCTGTCCAACTCCAAAGATGACTCCTTTGCATCTCTCGCGCTTAACTCCTAGAAGTTGAGCAGCATGTTCGGTGATCAAAGATATCTGAGAACCTTGATCGATGAGGGCTCGCAACTTGATGAGGGTCCCATCGCCTGTTTCTATGTTTACTACAGCTGTTGCTAGTAGTATCTCCGAAGTATCATCATCCTTTGATACATGGGAAGAATTTGTTTGTTTTTCCGTTTTGTTCGTAATACATGCATCGTGTAGCAATGTATTATGTTGACCCGAGCACTTGCGACATCGGTAAGCTGACGTACATTTCTTTCCGTTATGGCTGAACAGACAATTTACACAAATGTTCATTTTATTTACTGTGCTAAGTTTTAAGTGATTCGGCATTTCTAAAAACCTTGCACAATTGTACATGCCATGTTCGTCATCGCAAAGGGGGCATCGGAATGTTGACGCATGGAACGATTTCGTAATTTTCTTGTTGCTAGTTGCTTGATTACTGCTGTATTGTTTTTTAGAGTACAAAGTATTTTGATGTTGACTCGATGAGGTATTTGGTTTTTGATTGTTTTCTTGTTTGCGGCGCGATGCTTCCAATGATGTAAACTTCCCTTCTAGGAAATCTAGCAGATCTTTCAGTATTGGCAGCTTTCGGCAGTTCTTCAGCGAGTCGTTGTACTCTGAATGTGTGTCAGCGTCCAATTTTTGCGATAATATATGTACAATTATCGGAACCCAGGTGTCGATATTCACTCCTAAATTCTTTATCGCATGTAGGCATTCTATGCTGACGTCATGGATTTTCTTTATTTGGGCCACTGTCTGTTGTTGCATGTTTGGTAAATTGAACAGCATGTTGATGTGCGATGTGAATATAAGTTTTTCATTATTATATCGGTGATTGAGGATATCCCAACACACCAGGTAGTTATCCGAACTTATCTGTAGATGTTGAATCAAGCGTTCCGCTTCTCCTTGCACCTTACTCTTCAGAAACTGCATCTTCTGAGCAGATGAGAGGGAATTGTTGTTGTGTATTGCTTCCGTAAAAAGGTCTTTAAATGGGATCCACTGGTTGTAGTTACCATTGAAGACTGGTATCTCTAATTTCGGTGTTGTTTTCTCCCGATGAGTGCCGGACCACATTTTGGTATTCAAAGCCTTTTTTAGTTCCTGGAACTGGTTTTCATACCTGGTGTAGCGTTCTTCATACACTGCATTCTTCTCTCCGTTGGTTTCATACTCTATCTCCCAGTGAAGGTTGTCAATAGCTGACCAGCGTGTTTGCAGTGTTTGCAGAGCGTCTTGAAACTCCCATTTTTCAGACAGGAACTCCACGTGTATGTTCGCGACTGCTCTCATGAAGGCTTTGAAGTTAGCGGTCTGTTTGCGCATCATATCGTCCAGCTTGCTATTGGATCCCGTGTCCTTTTTCGCGGTGTTTTGTTGATCTTGCCGAGGAGGAGGAGGAGATGGTTCTCTGTTTTGTTCGTCTTGATTGCCAGCTTGTTCTGCCTCACTCTCCTGGGCTTCTTGTTCCTGTTTTGTTTGTTCCGAAGTACCTTCCCCTGTTTGTTGGTTGGCACTTCCCAATGTTTTTGGTTGTACCGACTGCTCCCTCGGAGAACGAGTGAGAGTCGTAAGTTGTTGGTGTTGTTGCAGAATAAGCTCCTTTACTTCATTGTAGCACTGCAGAGTTATGTTATAGCAGTCATTACTAAAGTACGGATGACTTACACTTTGTTCCGTGGGCCGGCGGTCGTGATTGAACTGAAATTCTGACCACAAGTTTTCCAGCATTGCCTTACGGCGTTTGAAGTAGTCAGCGTTCTTTCTGTCCCAACCATCCTTCTTGATATTTATACCGATCTTCTTTATGCCGTCGTAGAGTTCGTTCTGCTTCTGGTAGAACTCAGCTGCCGACATGATGTTTTGTTGTTTTTCTTGTTGACTTCAAATGAACTCTTCTGTTTCGAGCGTTGACTGTTGCTCCACACTCTTGGTTCTTCGTATTGTGCAACCTTCTCCTCTGCGGTATGCGCCTTCTCAATTGGTTACTGGGGCGACTCGCTTCTGAGAGACCAGTCCAACCGATTCGCGACCGTAAAAGATGTAAATTACACAACACTAAATTGCTCGAAGGACCATATGTTGGGGCTTAACTCCCAACAGTGAAAATGTTATGTTGAACTGTTATGTTGAATGAGTAAACAACCGATTGATATAAAGGTTTTATTGCTACTAAAAATAACATATTATAATGTAATAATGTACAATTAATGTTGAGCTAAACAAACTGCAACGTTTCACTGTAAGTAGGACGTATTAGTTAGGGTCAATGTACAGCGTAGCTCGTACAACTCCCGTCCCGATAATGTTACCATGCAAACAAAAACAAAATCAAAATCGGTTCATTCGTTTAGGAGCTATAATGCCACAGACAGATACACAAACTCACACGTCAAACTAATAACATCCCTTTTTTCCATCGGGGTTTAAAATCTAACTACCACATAGCAAATATCTGTTTTATGCCTAGTAAGACAAAGTGCATGTTTTCAGTGCGAACTCCATGTACACTTACAGTTCGACTTCACCAATCATGAATGTTACGAATACTCAAGTCCAGCAGCCTAATTGTGTAAGTAAATTCGCCAAAGGAAACAATCTGTTTCTTTCCCAAAAACGACTTTTCGCAATACAAAAAGTCGTTTTTTCTACAGTTTTTTTTTTTTTTTTTTTTTTCGTTATAGGCTCGCGCTTGACCACTATCTCACCTGATGGTAAGCGATGATGTGGTCGACGGTGGAGCACGCTTGCCTAGAAGTAACCTATTCACTCTTGACTTAAAGACCCCTAGATTGACAGATTGTTTCCTTTGCCGAATTCACTTACACAACTAGGCTGCAGGTCCTTCCATACCTTGAAAGAATTAAGTATCGAATACTGCGTGTAATTTACCTAATCATTTGTTGAGAAGTCTGGAATATTACCTCCAGGCATTTCACAATTATCCACATCTTTAAACCACTATCATTTTAAACAACTGTTCTTCAACGACTAAGCACAAACGGCCGAATTAATTTGTATTGTTACATTGAAATGAAATGGATTATGAAACTTCCACGTGTCCAAAGTAGCGGGGTGACTAGCATAATTGATAACAATAGCAGCTTTCTACTCTTTTGTATGTCTGTGGGAACAAAACATTCAAATTGTTGATGAAATGGTAAGATAATAGATATTTTGTTATGTCTCGGGTAACTAAATGGAATACGATTTTAATCCTATTGGTAATTTGAAAACTTTTGTATTTAAATAAATAGTAATGTGATAAGGTCAACCGTTGGTATTTATTGAGAATTATAGTATATTTCGTTTATTCGATCAACTCTAAATTGTGTCCCATGCTGGGCGCCAATACAGATGATAAGATTAATATTAGGTAATTTTGCATTTACTGAACCTCTGAGACTGATTAAATCACTCTGCTATAATATACACTGTGATACATGATCTAAAGTAATAAGAATACTTTTCTAAGTCATTAGAATGGTGTCCGACGCTGGGCGCCAAGAACCGTACTACGGTTAATATTATACTTTCTGCATCTCTAGGGCTGATATTATAAACAACGTTGTTTATAGATTGAGAAACATAATCAAATGGAACATTTTTCTTTGTCATAATAACTTTGACCCATGTTGGGCGCCAAAAACATGTTACTATAATTTACTAGAACTTTTTTTACACTTCAAGATATTTTCGTTTAGCATGGTAAGTATTTCCGCAATACATTGAATTAACACAACTGCATACAGTTAGACTGGATGCTGACCTCATCAAAGTTGGGATCAGGCTAAGTATATTAATTGAAATTGAATTAATACAGCTATCCAAATCTTAGTGCAACACAGTGACGCCCATTATAAACAGACAGACAGTCGTGTATTAATGCAGACATTGCAGTGAGCGTGTGCCAAGGACAGAGCACACACAATTAGTGCATCGCCCATAAGGTCATGGTAGCGAGTGGCGGACTGACAGCTCTACTGTAAACATTTCTCAGACCACCCACATTCAGCGACCTTTATTGAGAGGGTCAATCGTGGGGGGTCGATTGAAACATGGAGCCTTATGTTACAATGTTTTTCCTGCAGACTGTTAGACTGTGATGAGCTAAATTACTAAGCTTATTGCAAAGTGTTTTTCGTTTAGTAAGATAGGTATTTCCGCAATATATTGAATTAACACAGCCATCTAAATTACAGTTATACACAGTCAAATTCATTAGAAACAGACGGACAGACGTATGTTAATGCAGACAATGCAGTGAACTTGTGTCAAGGACAGAGCACTCACTTAGTGCGTCGCCCCTACGTTCATGGTAGCGAGTGGCGGATTGATAACTCTACTGTAAACATATCTCAGACTACCGCCATCCAGAGAGCTTCATGGAGATGGTTAACAAAGTTAAAAATTAAAAATATTACATTACCGGTAAGATAAACGCTGTAATACAAGGTTGGATATACATGATCTTCATAGATGGATCATCTTACTTAGTCATGAAATGTTGATCCACTTTGAATGCCAATAACATGTTACTTTAACTAAATATTTACTAGAACTATCTACACTACACTAAAAGGTGTTTCTGTATCACCAAGTTAAGTACTTCCGCAATTTACTGAATTAACACAGGTGTCTAAGTCCTACTCAGACAAAACCATTACAAACAGACAGACAGACGTATACATTGCAGTGAGCATGTGTCAAGTACCGAGCACACACAATTAGTGCGTCTCCCATACGGTCATGGTAGCGAGTGGTAGACAGAGAGCTCTACTGTAAACATATCTCAGACTACCCACATCTAGCGAGCTTTATTGAGAGAGTTAAGAATGTTCTTTAACGAAGGTGTAAAACAATAAAAATATTACATTACTGGTAAGATAAACGCTGCAATACAAACAATAATCAAAATTTATTTATTCAATTAGGCCATTAAGCGGCACTTTTGAACGTCAAAAATTTAAATTGAAGTATAATAATAATTGTATTATTACATTTAAATTGGACTCAATATTCTACCGTCCATTCGGAAAAGTAGCTTGTTATGGAGAAGAACGGACAAGAAACTCCACAAGGTTGAAGATACAAGGACTTTATATATTTATTCTTTACTAGCTGACCCGGCAAACTTTGTTTTGCCATAAAAAGACCAAACATTTATCTACCCTACCCTACCCTACCCTACCCTACCCGACCCTACACTACCCTACCCTACCCTACCCTACCCTTCCCTACCGTACCCTACCCTACCCTACCCTACCCTACCCCACCCGACCCTACACTACCCTACAATACCCTACCCTACCCTACCCTACCCTACCCTAACCTACCCGACCCTACACTACCCTACACTACCCTACCCTACACTAACCGACCCTACACTACCATACCCTACCCTACCCTATCCTACTCTACCCTACCCTACCTATAAACCTCACGGAGCCCGAGACCTTTCCAACGAATGCAAAACCATGGAAATCGGTTGATGCGTTCTGGAGTTATATCGTCAGGAAGAAAACGGACTTATTTTTATATATTAGAAGATATGAAAATTGTATTCACAAAGTTAAAAACTGAAAGCATGAACCGTCAAAAAACAGCTGTGAATCACTTCAATGAATTGTGAACGCAATGCGCAAAGTGCAATGAAAAGAGGGTTTGTGACAGGTAGAACAGGAAATATATAATGGAAAATAACAGTACCGAGATTAAAAATGCATAGCTGATTATGTATAAATTAGGTATTAGCTTAAGCCCGTGGGTTCGTTCGTGGCCTATGTTTAAGGCAGGTAACCGTGCAGTTTTCCGGGATAAAAAATGGCAAACCGCACGATTACCTTCCTTAAATACTCAGCGTTAGCGATAGCTATACAGTTTTCTATAAATGACAGGACTTTGGCAATGGGCCCTCATTGCCAAACTCATTTGGCTTCCGTCTTTGTGCTAACCAGTTGGCGCCACTGGCGAGTAAGGTCCTTAAATATAGCTGTGAAACGTTGTTATTACGCGCTCGGAAGCAAAGTTTGATTTTCTAATGCCGTAGAAGTGATGTTAAATATTAAATCGAGTATGCCAAAGTTTAGCGAAGGCCCTCTTTTTCGAAATAAAGGAGGATTAAATTTTCCGAAACATAAAACTCTGTTAAAGCAGTGGTTGGTAAAATCCGTACATATTATAGGTACGGATTTTACCAACCACTGTACTGGATGGTAGCTGGTGTTGTGAATATTTTCCAAATATGGCAGAGATTAAGCTATCTTAATCTGCCATATTCGGAAAATATTCACAACATCCTAAAAGCAAAAAAAAACTATGAAATTTGACATTTTGAAGACCTCACTCTACACCAGCGCCCCAAGCAGCAAATTCAAACGCGATTATTGAATCAGTTCTTCCAGAGATTACCTCTTTATTACTTTAGTTTATATATGTCTCTGAAAATTATCATTTTATGTTACCGGAACGTCTCAAATAAGCAGTAATAATTATTTTCCCAACAGCAACAAAACATAAAAGCAAGAAGCAACACAGCGTAAAAGAAGAACGCAGTACCGTTTCAATGAGCGACTCAACGTATTTGCCTCCGCACGCAGCGACAAAGTCTCCTCAGCGCCGCGACAAGTGTCACTTAAGAGTGATACGTGACAAAACCACTGCTTTGGGGGACGGAGTACCGTCTGTGTAATCCTTCCGTCCTAATCTGGAGGTAGGTAAATAAAATTTACAATGATACGTAAGTGGCTATGGGGAAGGGCTTGATGACAAATAACAATACCGTATGGTTCGGTCCTACGCTTGTCGAGGTAGGTCGGTGGATGGGGAGTTATCCATTACCAATTACATACCGACTAACTGCCCGGAAAACAAGTTAAGCAGTAGATCCCGGCTTTCATTCAAAGATCAATTCTGTATCACTAATCAAGTAGTTTCGTGTTATCCTGCAACTGGGATGTGGAAGTTAAATGGCTAATCATTGCCTGCAAAATACTGGCTAAACTTTTAAACTGTCATGTCATGTTAGACTGGAATCTGGTAGGTAGATATGTAAAGGTTTGACAGATGTTGATGATGAAGTTGCAAGTTTCAAAGAGCTTGCTTCGTTTTTCCCTCGTTTTTCTAGTGAAAAATCAGGGACACATCTTTAATGGGCATGTTAAGAAAGGTAATCCTTATAGGTAAGTTAGTCACAACAAAAAAGAACCGACACCTTAATCTGACACACTCAAACGTAGGTACTTCACCCCTGAATGACAAAGAACAAAATGGAAAGCTCACTGTGTATATCTATCTCTCACTTGCATATACAGCATAGTTCAGACACCCCATACAAGTTCAACTCTAACAATATCTCTGTAATTGTACAAAGCGAATAGGTACACTCATGTTGGTATATATGTATAAAAGCTTGTACAGTTGACAAAACAGGGGTGTGCTGGCAAAATTTACCATCATTACTTTTTGTGAATAATATAGGACTTACAGAGTCCAACTATCTCTGATAAAGCCTTAACATCAAAAATTTGTAGGTAAATAAAATAACATCGCTTGAGAGAGTACTAGAACTGCACTAGAACTAGTGAAACTTTGCCTTCCGTTCAGGCATATACATGTCATGTAATGTAACATTATTTTGCCTTAAACTTTTTAATATATTTTAAACAAAAGACAAAAAATTACAAACACGCCTGCAGAGAAAAACAGATAAATTAAATTGCATATTTAGCAGCCCTTATATTAATCTGTTTAATTTACAGTACACAAGTATGTACATTCATGTTATTCAGTGATGTGTTGTCTTACTAACTCAAAGAGCGTCTCTTAGGAAAACTATACCTACAGTGTTTATGTGGAACTTTGAGCTTTGACTTTCTTATATTAATGCAGTCTATGGAAGTATAATCCATGTATAATCTTTAAAGTCTTTGGTACTTCTTTTTTGTATCGTTTTTCTTCGACACCAACTTCCGAAACGATTCGGGTCGGTAAAAACAAAGAAACTAAAACAGGAACACCGATTTCCGAAATTGAAGTTATTTTTCACTTTGCAGTGTTTTTATTGGGCAATCGTTTGTATTTTTTTGAAATAAAAGTTTTTTTAGATGACTTCTGAGAATGCGTTCAAATAACCATCAGCATGGTCTGGACTGTAGATCCATCATTTGTTCATTTAAACGAAGTTAGTTAAAAGTTATTCAAGATTTAACTATTGGTAAAGCATCACTTCACTTCTATAAAATATCTTCTGCAACGTATTTTTTTTTTTATTGTCAATAGGCTCGCGCTTGACCACTATCTGACCTGATGGTAAGCGATGATGTGGTCGACGGTGAAGCATGCTTGCCTAGAAAAAACCCATACACTCTTGACTTAAAGACCCCTAGATTGTAGCTATCGGGAACCACAACAATTCCACTCCTTAGCTGAACGCATAATAAAAGTGTCCCCAAAAGGTAATTGTAACGAAGTTATCATTATTAACTCATTGGGTCCCTTATGTAGTAACTTTTTTATATGGCCATTGCCACTATACAAAATGGTAGGTACGAGTATACTCGTAGTTGGCAGATAGTAAATGCCAAAGAATTTATCCCCGCCCTCCTTCCACTGCCATTCTTCTAGAATTCGTTAGAAATCGCATACAATCAACTACGAGAATATTCCTAGTTGGCATTGGGGTCCCTATCTTGTACTACGAATATCTTATCTTGTGGAGAGGCCGAGAAATAACTCAGACACTTCAACCCATTGGGATCTATTGTGGTCCGCTAGATAACCTACTCCTGCCCAATCTCGTTGAAAACTTCATGAGTTTTACAACGAGACTAGGATATATTAGCCTATAGTCTTCTGGTTTTGGATATCCAAACCCTAGGACTACCAGCCAGTGCATCGCATGTGCACAGAAGGTGCTCCATGCGTTACGTATGTTCCCCACACAACCTGCACATGGGTGTCGCAGTTAGATCCATCTTCATGAGCATGTCGTTGGTTTCAAAGACCCCAAGCAGGTAGCGGATTTGCCCCCTGCTCATGTTACTAAGAGTATACTCGTAGTAATGGCAGTCAACGAAGAGTTACAAATTTCGGCCACCACATTAGCACAAGAAAGAAGGTCTTATCTCGTGAGCTTACGAGGTTTGTACGACAGAAGCGCCGTCCGGTAAATAGGAGCGATAAGCCTCATCGTCAAAGTCATTAGACTTTATGAATACTTTAAAGTATCCATAAAGTACGTTCGTAGCACACTTGATTTAATAGCAGGAGTTAATTCAAATGCCAACCATTTTCGTCAACATTTTGAATGCAACTGTTTGAAATTCGAACACGCTTAGACAAGCAATATGTCATTGTTTGAATCTTTGAATGTTGCTTTACATTTCCTATTCCAAACTTGAATTTGCACCGCCTGTGCATCACCCAATGGTTAACTGGTAGAAAACGCCTATGGCATTAAGTCTGCCTTTGTACATTATGCATAATATATTGAAACATCATCATCAGCCTTTATCAATGTTCCCACTGCTGGGACACTGGCCTCCTATCTGTAAGAGAGGGCATTTGGATCCAACACGCAGGCACAGTGCGGGTTAGTGGATGTCACATGTCTTCGAATTTTTGGTTCTAGGACATGCCGGTTTCCTCACGATGTTTTCTTTCACCGTTTTTAGAGCAGTGGTGATGAAATAATTAACACAAAGTTAAGGGCCTGCCTGGGTTTGAACCCAAGACCTACGACACGTAAGTCGGGGCCGATACCATTGGGCCACCACTGCTCTCTATCTATATATTTAATAATTAAATGAACTTACATCAAATTCAATAATGGAATAACTAGACATTATAAGTATCTAAAGCAAAAAAAAACGTTTTATCATTTCAAGTATTTTTTCTTTCTCTAAAATCAAAGATTGCGTTAAGGTTCGTCAAAAACATTGACATTCCGTCGATCGACAGATTAGCTAATCAAAAGTATCGATGTCGAGAAATTCGTGAGAAATAAAATCTTGTAACGGAAATTAATATCGTGCGTTGACTGTCTGGCTAGATTTTAAGATTGCAGACTTACATGAAAACAAATATAAAAATGCCCAGCATTTTTTTACCGACTACAAAAAAAAAGAAGGTAATCAATTCCAGTCTCTCACAAAGGGTCATATTTTTATGCTTCTTTTTTGTTGGTTTTATATAAATTTAGTATGTAAGTATATACTGATGTGAACCTTTGTGAATAGTAAAATAAAGGATTTATTATTATTATTATTTATTATTATTAATTCGATAAGTATGTAATATTGTTGAAATTGCTCTGCATATATGTTACTCTAGAAGCCCAATTATTGTCTGTATGTATGTTGGTCCACGCATTTCTCCGAAACTACTTATCAGCTCAAGATTATTCTTTTTTAATTGTTTATTTTAGGTTTCATCAAAATCGGTGCAGCAGTTTTCAAAATATGGAACATAACATATAGCAACCAACCGCACGAATATGTAAATTAAGTTATTATGGGTATTTTGTCAATCCTTTTTAAAGAACTTGCTCACTTTTTAGTGATAGGGTACTAAAACAAAAAAGAGATAGATAAAAACTTTTTCACAAAAAAATAAACCGACTTCAAAAGCCAAAACACTAAAAAAGCAAAATAGGTAACTTTCGTTTCGGAAGTCGGTGTATAAAAACGATAAAAAGAGGTATCAAAGACACCAGGGTCCGAAACGAAAGTTATTTGCACTTTTTAGTGTTTTGCTTTTGAAGTCGTTTTCTTTCCCCAAAAAGTTTTTTATTGATTCAACTTGGTTAAAATATTTTATGGTAAAAAACTAAGAATGAATGAACTAAAATATCTGTGATTTATGTAGGCACTGCATCAGAATACTAGAAATCTTTTTTTACTGATAAAAATGCTTGGCTCAATGCTAGTCCTGCTCCACAACCACTAGGGCGCAAAAACAAATGATATGTTTATGCTTGTGTTGTATAGACTCGATTTCTTTTAGTATTGTATAGCTGCACAGCACGTGTGTGGGTACTATGTACCCAACTGTAAATCTACCATTTGCTATACCTATGTGTCGTTCGTTGACTTGTGTGTGCCCTGGCAGTTGAGTGTGTCATGCTCTCTCAAATGTCTCTCTGATGGTGGCGCGTGTGTTGGATCATTCGGTTCCCTTCATGATGGTTGAGCTGGGTGGTGCCGATTCATGCGTCATGTTCGTGAACGGGCGCCGTCAGTTGGGATTGGTCATAACTCAACTGCTTCGGATGTTGATGTTTTTCTAGTACCTATTGTATAACTGCACAGTACATGTGTGAGTACTTTTAATACTTTATACCTTTACATAGTATAGTGTGTAGTGCTATTCTGGGTGCATTGTCCTCACATATGTGAATTTATTAATGTATGTACTCATATACCTAAATATTGTAAAAATCATTTTTTTTTTAAAAGAGTAAGTATGGAGTTTCTTGTGCATTCTTCTCCATAACAAGCTACTTTCCGAATGCACGGTAGAATCAACTTTTATTCCATGTAAATTTAAAAAGTATGGAGTTTCTTGTGCATTCTTCTCCGTAACTAGCTACTTTCCGAATGCACGGTAGAATCAACTTGTATTCCATTTAAATTTAAATTGTGACATTCAATAGTGCCGCTTGGTGGCCCAGTTGAAATAAATATCTTTTGTCTTTGTCTTTGTCTTTACAAAAAAACAAAACTGGCTTCCAAATAAAAACCCTACAACGTGAAAAATAACTTCAATTTTGGATGTCGGTGTTCTTGTTTTCGTTTTTGACATCGACTGCCGAAATTGAAGTTATTTTTCACATTGTGGTGTTTTTATTTGGATGTCAGCTGTATTTTTTTGTATAGTAGCTTTTATTTTTCACTTTTTTGTTGTGCCAGAATAGATTACCAGAAAAACGTGAAACTTGAACACAACCTGTGAAATAAGAGTGTACCAGGATGTACACAAGTAACCTCACATCTGCGTACCCCTTTTAAGCGTACCGGCCTGATGTTATGTTATGAAATGGTGTAAACAATAAACAGGTAAAACAGACATGCGATTGCAGCAATCCCGAGAGATATGCCTGATAATTTATATCGCCGAAGTTCTTCGCCAGATCAAATTTAAATGGCACCACATAAGAAGCACCAGCTTTCAAATAAAATAAAGAATCATCAACATCGGTTCACCTAGTAAAAAGTTCTGAGGTAACACATAAAAAAAAAGTACAGTCGAATTGAGAACCTCCTCCTTTTTGGAGTCGGTTAAACAATGATTTTAGCCTATTAATATTATAAATGTGAACGTTTTGTGATTATATATATATCTGTATTCAAAGACATGTGACATCCACCAACCCGCACCTCTCACAGAGAGGAGGCCTGTCTGAACATTAAAAGGCTGACGATGATGATGATCGTTTTGTATGTTTGTGTTTCAATTACGCAAAAACGGCCCAACGGATTTTCATGAAATGTCCACAGATAGTTAATACCTAACCTGAATTAACATATATAAATGCGCATCAGGGCCATTATCAGAACTCATCTTTGAGGGCGTGGATATAAGGCGGTTAATAAAACCGAATACTTTCGAAAATCAACTATTATAATGCTTTTCTTCAATATTCACAATATCACTCAAATTAACATTCAGATATTAAATAAACAGTCTAGAGACTATTCTTATGTCTATCTCTATGTCTTTAACACTTCACAAATATTATTAAAAGAAATCACTTGGATTGAGGCAATCGGAAGCGATTCGTCGCAGACATGGTGCGTCGACGCCCTTTTTCAAAACAGTCCGTTTTTCCAAAAATGGCGCCTCGCTACCATCGACACGACGCTCCGCTAGAGTGGCTTTAACCATGACAGCGACCATACAGCCACTCTAGCCGTTGACTTTTTAATTTCTTCGTCGACGCGCCGTCATATAGGTTTTTTATCTTGTTACGATGTCTCCTTAGGATTATAAATTTTCACAGTAGTAACTAATATATTAAGAGATCAACCTGTACGATAAGACCGCCCATTGTACACTTGTTTTTGTAAGTGTTAATCCTGTATATTTTTTGTTATGTATAATAAAGAAATTATAACTTTTTTTTCACTAATTGAAAGTTACACTAACGCTGAGTCGGTATCGTAATATTTCCCTAAACACATTATAAGATTTTTTTTATAAAATGCACGGCTTCTCCGCGAATGGCTACGAGAAGCCGCAAGAAAATGCCTGTCGCCGAGAGGTTGGTAGATAGGTACAACAATAACGTTGATTGTACTTATCACTGTATTGAACAATGCTGCAGTGCACTTTATAGAATTAAACAAATAAACGCAATCTCTATGTGTTCAGCCACGGCTGATTGAACTCGTTCAGTAATCTGCAGAGAGAGAATGATGATGATAGTTTTCGAAACAAATTGTAGATACAATCAACTAATGAATATAATTGATGATATTGATTTCGTAAATTGTTCAAAAATATCACTTTTACTGGTCAATCTTTTTTGTTAATTTACACTTGATAAGGCCAGTGGCAGAAAAGTTGAAAGGAAACCGTTTGTCCTGGTATGGTCGTGTGATGAGGAGGGATGAAACGTATGTTACTAAAAGAGTTATGAATATAAATGTGGATGGATGGAGAGGGAGAGGAAGGCCAAAGAAAAGATGGATGGACTGTGTGAGGAGTGATATGAAAGAAAAGGGAATCAGTGATAGCGTGATAGGGGACAGGACGGTATGGAAGAAGAAAACGTTTTGCTCCGACCCTAAGTAACTTGGGACAAGGGCAGGAAGATGATAATGACACTAGATGAGGCCAGTGTTTCCCATCTGAACACCTAAATGCGTTTTAAGTATAGTAAAAACAATGTATCCTAGTCGTGTTTGGGCTTATTGGAATCGTCATAAGATGTACTTTAGCTATAAATGATTATCATGTTAATTGGAAGTACCTACCCAAACTAAAAAGAGAAAAATAAAAACTTTTTAACAAAAAATTCAAACCGACTTCCAAAACAAAATACTACAAAGCGAAAAATTACTTTCTTTGTCGAAGTTGGTGACAACAGACACCGACTTCGGAAAAGAAAGTTATTTTTCGCTTTGTAGTGTTTTGTTTTGGAAGTCTATAAGAATATATCAAGCGAATTGAGCACCTCCTCCCTTTTTTCCACGGCAGTAGCGCTTGCGACCACAAGACCACAGATACTGTAAATCTTCTTCCTAAAGATTTCAACAAACACAAGAGCCCGACAATGAAACCAGAGAAAAACCAATTTATGCTAAATGCGGTTAAACCAACAGCAGTTGGATTTAAAGCCGAGATTACTGTGGACGGACAAATAAACAGAGCAGGTGCACTCTGCTGCATTACCGCAGCAAATCTAATACCAGCCCTGTCTTTATTAAATGTTTCATTATTATAGGATTGCGGTTAGAGGACATCTCTGTGGAGAAGCTTTTGAAATGTTACGAGGTACTAAATGACGATAATGTGATTGTGTTTTCTGAGCAGTGGTGGCCCAGTGGTATCGACCACGACTTACAAGATGTAGGTGTGGGTTCGAACCCAGGCAGGCCCTTTACTTTGTGTAAATTATTTCATCACCACTGCTCTCAAAACGGTGAAGGTAAACATCGTGAGGAAACCGGCATGTCCTAGAACCAAAAAATCGGAGACATGTGACATCCACCAACCCGCACTGGGCCCGCGTGGTGGATTACGGCCCATTCCCTCTCACAGAGAGGAGGCCTGTGTCCCAGCAGTGGGAACATTAATAGGCTGATGATGTGATGTGTATTCAGAAACTATCTACATAAGGTTTTCCTTCTTTGGATGGAAATGGATGCGCGGTTTAGAGCGCACCGCAGGTACGCGAGATGCTGGTTTCGATAGACAGGAAATGATAAGCGATTTTGATCAAATGGACGATGATTCGTCTACAATAGGGCTAGGGAAAGAACACATACTTGTGTGAGGTTCTTGGCGAGTTCACCGTCTACGCGAATTGCACGAGCTTATTCGAGTTGAGCTCGGCCCGTTTGCTGTGCTTTTGTCTGGCTGACGACGATTCGACCTAGCTCCAGCATCGAAAAAAGAGCTCTCGACGACGACACGATTTGAAGAGAGAAGGCAGCCTGGAGTCTGGATTCGTGCCCAGTTGATGGCTATCGGGTCACCCCCTTTTTAGGGTTCCGTAGCCAAATGGCAAAAAACGGAACCCTTATAGATTCGTCATGTCTGTCTGTCTGTCTGTCTGTCCGTCCGTATGTCACAGCCACTTTTTTCCGAAACTATAAGAACTATGCTGTTGAAACTTGGTGAGTAGATGTATTCTGTGAACCGCATTAAGATTTTCACTCAAAAATAGAAAAAAAACAATAAATTTTGGGGGTCCCCATACTTGAAACTGAAACTAAAAAATTTTTTTTCCGTCAAACCCATACGTGTGGGGTAACTATAGATAGGTCTTCAAAAATGATATAGAGGTTTCTAATATCATTTTTTTCTAAACTGAACAGTTTGCGCGAGAGACACTTCCAAAGTGGTAAAATGTGTGTCCCCCCCCCTGTAACTTCTAAAATAAGAAAATGATAAAACTAAAAAAAATATATGATGTACATTACCATGTAAACTACCAGCGAAAATTGGTTTGAACGAGATCTAGTAAGTAGTTTTTTTTTAATACGTCATAAATCGTAAACCGCAATTTGCCAAGCACGGAACCCTTCGTGCGCGAGTCCGACTCGCACTTGGCCGGTTTTTATATATGTACTATACTACTGTATATATGCAAACTTTGTTTTGCCATAAAAACACCAAACATTTATCTACCCTACCTACCCTACCCTACACTACGCTACCCTACCCGACCCTACATTACCCTACCCTACACTACCTTCCCTACCCTACGCTACACTACCCTACCCTATCCTACACTACCCTACCTTACACTACCCTACACTACCCTACACTACCCTACACTACCCTACACTACCCTACACTACCCTACACTACCCTACACTACTCTACACTACCCTACACTACTCTACACTACCCTACACTACCCTACACTACCATACACTACCCTACACTAACCTACACTACCCTAAACTACCCTACACTACCCTACACTACCCTACACTACCCTACACTACCCTACACTACCCTACACTACCCTACACTACCCTACACTACCCTAAACTACCCTACACTACCCTACACTACCCTACACTACCCTACACTACCCTACACTACCCTACACTACCCTACACTACCCTACACTACCCTACACTACCCTACACTACCCTACACCACCCTACACTACCCTACACTACCCTACACTACCCAACACTACCCTACACTACCCTACACTACCCTACACTACACTACCCTACCCTACCCTACTCTACACTACCGTACCCTACACTACCCTACCCTACCCTACCCTACCCTACACTACCCTACCCTACCCTACCCTACACTACCCTACCATACACTACCCTACCATACACTACCCTACCATACACTACCCTACCATACACTACCCTACCATACACTACCCTACCCTACACAAAGCAAAAATAGCTTATACAATAGCAATAAAGCTCAAATTGACTCTACGTTTTAGTTAGAAAACTTTTGTATGGGAAAAAGAAAAGGGCTGTTTTTATTTTTTTCCGGCAATAATTAGATTTTTTCTCCCCGTAAAAACCATCTTTGAACTTCAACGAACATTTAAAAAAAAGAATTGGCCAAAACATCACGGCTGTAATCCCCGAAAAGGTTAGGCAGACGTGCACCTACCCAAATTAATGTTATTTACATCAACCGGTATATATATATGAAGACAGAACTCGGTGAAAACGATGTTGTTTTTTAAATAGGGTAGTTGACAAAAATATTTATTTAGTCCGTCAGTTAGATTACCTAAAATATTGGACACGTATTTTTCATTTTGCCGCGTAAACAAAAACTTACGACGGTACAGTGCGTTAAAATATCCTGTGGCGTCACGGTGTGCTACACTTTATACTGACAAAGTGACGTCACAAGCCCCCACTCCTGAAATTTGATGCGCTTTATCTTTGTCAATTAAAGTATTTTTTGCTTTATGAAATAAATAAATAATTTCATAAAGCAAAAAATACGGGTCCAATATTATTTGATAATCTCACTGACGGACTAAATAGAGTTTTCTTTTTTTACCCAGGAAACATCCTTATTGACAAACGTTTCCCCGAAAATTCTAAACTATAATCTATAAGGCGTTGAAATTCCAGTTTTACTGATTTTAAAATGAACATCACTTCTAAATGGCATATTGTTATACCTAAGTTTAAGAAAAAAAATATGGTCTAATGTAACATATATTAGACCATTTATTTATTGATTTGATTTAAAAACTATTTTGTAATAAATATGGAAATTAATTTGTAAAGCAATGTCTAACGAGGACAAAAAATACAATCGCAACAAAACCACCAGCCCTATTTTTATAAGATTTAATCTCAAAGACAGTTTTTGTAGTCTGCATTTAAATATGCGGCTTTTTATTTAAAGTCAAAGAATAACAGGGAATTGAGTCTTATTGACAGGACTAATGATTCTGTACTGCACTTAATGAGAAATATTAGTAAGATAAAGTGAGAACGATTTGTAACGAGATACTGACGGATCACACCAACAAGGGAATTAAGTTATTATCTTCTCCAGTGATGGGATTTACAAAACAGTGAACGGATCATTTCAATGTTCAGTAATGGAAATAATAGGTCCGGCAATAGGAATGTTTCCTGGGTAGAAAAATGATAATTCTATTAAGTCCGTCAATGAGAATATCATTTAATATTGTACCCGTATTTTTTGATTTATCAAATAAATAAAAATTGACAAAGATAAAGCGCTTCAAAGTTCAGGAGTGAGGACTTGTGATGTCACTTTGTCAGTATTAAGTGTAGTACGCCGTGACGTCATCAATACCTCAACGCAATGTATCGTCGTAATTTATTGTTTACGTGGCAAAAGAAAAAATACGTGTTTAATATTTTTAGGTTATCTAACTCACGGACATGTCTATGGACTAAATACATTTTTTTTTCGTCAACTCCTATTTTTAAAAACACAATTGATTCGCGACAACAATGTTAGTTTTTAAAACTGTTTGAAAGTTTGGGAAGGAATTGCACGTACACGATAAATTTAAAAATCAGTTATGTGCCAAAAATGAACGGCTGAAATTAAAACTTGTAGGTCGTGGGTTCAAACCCAGACAGGCGCTATACTTTATGTAGGTAAATTATTTCATCATCACTGCTCTTAAAATTGTGAAGGAAAACATCGTGAATGTCGTCCCAGAAATATAAAATTCGCCATGCGAAATCTACCAACTCGCACTGGGCCCGCTTGGTGGATTACGGCCCATTTTCTCACACAGAGAGGTCGCCTGTTTCCCAGCAGTGGGAACGTCATAGACTGATTATACATAAGCTTTATTTATTTATTTATATATAAGTACTTTATTGTACACCAGAAAATACAGGAAAAAAAGAAACATAAAACTAAAAAATATACAACGGTGGGCCTTATTGCATTCCGCGATCTCTTCCAGGCAACCTGCTGCAATGGACAGTGATCACCTGGACATGACATGGGGTTGTCAGTGGTGCAACAATACCAACAATGAATATAATGATACAATAATACTCAATAAATACACAAATAGAAATATTTTATGCTATATAATAGATACTATATATATTTAATATAAAAGATATATACATGTATTTAATATAAAAGCCGTGAAAATAAATGACGTATGACAATCATACCACGATTACAGCGATAAGTAATGTTCCATGATGAGTCTTTTAAACACAGGCAACGACTGAGCACGTTTAATTGGGCCAGGCAACGCATTCCACAGACGAGCAGCCTGAACAGTAAAATATTGATCCATTAAAGTTGTGGAATGCATTGGCATTTTAAGTCGCAAGTTAACTGATGATTTATGTTTAATATGACTAGGTAAAAAATATTGGTTTTCTTCATAATGCTAAGTTTGCCTCGTGAGTCTAATGTATATTGTTCAATAGCTTTAGTTACGTGAAACTTCTGCGACGAAAAACCAAGTGCGTAAGTAGACGGCAGTTTAGTCGATTTCCTCAGTCATTTGTCACTACGTCGTATCCTATCTTTTAACATAATGTTTAATTCAGTACACTTAGATACCGAAACGATTTTATTTTATTTTTGCTTATGGTTTTTGGTAAAAAGTTAAAACGTGTCTTGTTTTTTGTCGGACCAGTAACATTTTAACAACGAAATCATCGCAATAACGAATAATTATTTCTCAAAAATGTATAGGCATTCCAAGCGCTATCAAAATGCCACCATGTCAGTTCGACATCAGGATCAGACCTCGAAACCTATCCTTCTGCAGCGAGGTGTGAGAGAGGGACGCGTCATATCAAACTGTTTACCGCTGCACTTGAGGATGTCTTCAAGGTTCTGGACTGGAGAGGGCTAGGCATCAACATAAATGGCGAGTACATCACTCACCTACGGTTTGCCGACGATATAGTGGTCTTGGAGACCATGGAGGACCTCAGTACAATGCTCGATGACCTGAGTATTGCTTCCGAAAGAGTGAGTCTTAAGATGAACATGGACAAAACCAAGGTGATGTTGAATGCCCATGTTGCACCCCACTCCTATCAAGGCAAGAGACTCTACACTCGAAGTTGTGGACGACTATGTCTACCTGGGACAAACAATCCAGTTGGGTAGGGCCTACTTCGAGAAAGAGGTCAACTGTCGAATCCGACTCGGCTGGGTAGCGTTCGGAAAGTTGCGTGGTATCTTCTCGTCCAACTTACCACAGTGTCTCAAGACGAAAGTCTTTGACCAGTGTGTGTTGCCAGTGATAACTTATGGCTCTGGGACGTTGTCGCTCACAAAGGCCTCATCAGAAAGCTTACAGTCACCCAAAGGGCAATGGAGGTGGCTTTGCTCTGACTTTCCTTGCGTGATCGAATCAGAAATGTAGAGATCTGCAAGAGAACCAGAGTTACCAAAATATAGCCCAAAGAATTTTCAAGCTTAAGTGGCAGTGGGCAGGACACATTGCTCGCAGAACGGATGACCGATGGGGCAGAAAAGTTCTGGAGTGGCGACCGTGAACCGTAAGACGTTGCGTTGGAAGGTCCCGCACCAGGTGGACCGATGACCTGGTAAAGGTTGCGGGGATCCGCTTGATGCGGGACGCACGGGACCGGTCAATGTGGTGACACTTGGGGAAGGCCTATATGCAGCAGTGGACGTTTTTCGGCTGATATGATGATGATCACAATGTCAGGTGATCAATCCCTTACATTTGGCATTTAAATCATCGCCTTTGCTGATAGAATGATACTTATTTGCCTTGAGCAGGGGTTACCAACAATGGACGGACGGACGGTACGGACCTATCCAAGATAGATTCCATCATCATCATGATAATTTCAGCCGAAAGACGGCCACTGCTGAACATAGGCCTTCCCCAATAGTTCTTATTGTCCGGTCGCATCCAGATAGTTTCCAAGATGAAATTCTGATGAACATCACCAAGATTTAACGACAATAGCACCAACTTCAGTCTAAACTTTGGACGTAGTACAAGGCAAAACATTTTTCTCGTTAATATTTGAAAAAAAGTCTTGGTCCTTACTTTTATTGTTTTTAACCCCCGCCGGAAAAAGAGGGGTGTTATAAGTTTCACGTGTGTTGCTGTGTATCTGTGTATCTGAATATCAGCGCAGAGTTATTACCATTTTTGGATATCGCTGCACATGCTGAGATAGGAGCCTTTTTGGTCTCGCACGGGGTTTTTTTTATTTTATTATTGTTTAATTGTATGCTTATTTCTCGTGTCTCCTGTGCGGGTCACAAATAAATAGTTTTCTTTCTTTCTTTTTTTCTTGTGTCTGTCTGTGGCATCATAGCGCCTAAACGGATGAACCGATTTTGATTCAGTTTTATATTGTTTGAAAGGTGATTTTGTCGAGAGTGTTCTTAGCTATATTTGAATCAAATCGGTTCAGCCGTTCAAAAGTTATGGGTGTTTTATTTTTAATGTTTCGGGGGTTTTTTAAATATTAAATTTTACTTGTTTTGTTATTTTATTAAGACCCAACTAAGACATGCGAGATGAAAGACGCGATGTAGATTTCCTTCTATGCCTTGTTCTTCAGCGTATCCTTTGCCTTGCCGAATTCACTTGCACAATTAGGCTATTTTTATTTATAACTTTTTAGTTAAGATTTTTTCAAATTAGGTACATTTAAACATATAAGTGATTTTTGAAATTACGTCTTAAAACCCTTTATTTTAATACCCCACACAATAGATATGGAGGAAAAAAAATATTGGGTCTCCGCAATATGGCGCCCAGTCATTTTTCTATTTTCCAATTTGAATGTAGCCAGTGACACTCGCAAGTTTTAAGATGAATCGATTGTCGTAAGAATCATCAAAATCGGCCAACGCGTTTGGTCTCTAGAACGCCACATAGGAACAAACATGCATACATACATACATAGACTGATAAACACATTGCCCTCCTTTGGCAGTCTGGTAAAAAATGTGTTTATTCATTAATTGTTAGTCTAACAAATGGTCAAATAATTATCTATCCAACCTATTTGACCATTTCTGAGGTAAACCATTGATAAATAAAAAAAAATAGCGTAATTTGAAACCATTGGTTATCATATTTTACTATTGGTTGTGTTAATTATGCATCAAAAAACTGGACCTTATGAAATTTTTACTTTACCTACGCAAAGTGGCCCAACAAAGATCGTGGACCACAGTAGTAAGATTAAAGAGGTCTAGTCGAGGGCTACCACTGCTACATATAATCCTCTACTAACACTTAATAAACCACTGATTGCCATAAACAATGTGGCAATGCCCTAAAAAACCTAAATACCCTGAAGTTACAGTTTGTACAACGGTAATACCCACTCGAAGCACAGTAAAAATATTCAAACAGTATGGAAACTAAGTGAGTGTGCAGTTTCGAGCGTGTGTAGGTAGTTTCCATACAGTTTGTATAATTTTACTGTGCTCGAAGTCTTATACTGCCCTCCATACGGTTATACTATGGGCCCTAGACTTATTTTTATAACTAGCGGACGCTTCGTGGTTTCACCCGCGTGGTTCCCGTTCCCGTGGAAATACAGGAACAAAAAGTAGCCTATGACACCCGGGGATAGTGTAATTTCCCAACGGTGAAAGAATTTTTGAAATCGGTCTAGTAGTTTTTAAGTTTATTCGTTACATACAAAAAAAAATACAAATCATTCCTCTTAATAATATTAGTATAGAGTATAGATTATAAGTCTAAAATCGTCGACCTGCTGTTTTTTATCGGTTACATTTCGGGGATTGTGCGATGGAATTGCATGAACTAATTCCTCCTAGCCTGTTCCATCATCGGACTACAAAACATGCGGCGATACGTTATCGGTACATGGTTGACATCAACACTTTTACTCTGCGTACAGCTAAGGAGTGGAATTCCCTGCCGGAGTCTGTACTTCCTGATAGCTATAACTTGGAAGCCTTAAATTCAAAAGTGAATAGGTTACTTCTAGGCAAGCATGCCTCATCGTCGACTATATCATCGCTTACCATCAGGTGAGATAGTGGTCAAACGCGAGCCTATCAAAAATAATAAAACTAAGGATATCGTTTGCTTCTAGGTATGCCAGAAGCTTAATATTGAGTTGCAGATATGGGTCTGTAGTTGGCCGGGTACTTTATCTTGCGTCCAAGCATTCGGATTAATTTTCCAGTCTCATACGAAAGGCGGAATAGGCGTGACAAGATCGAAGTCAGTTCGGGTGCACAGGTTCTAAGAACTATTGCTGCTATTGCTTATCTGTGTGAGAAGAGTCCTAAGCCTCTCAATCAATATGCCAATCCTTTTCCCAAGTATTAAGGAGTTGGCTGCTAGTCTAACCGGATTCAGCTGTTCAAAAGTTATGGGTGTTTTATTTTTAATGTTTCGGGGGTTTTTAAATATTAAATTTTACTTGTTTTGTTATTTTATTAAGACCAAATTAAGACATGCGAGATGAAAGACGCGATGTAGATTTCCTTCTATGCCAGGTTCTTCAGTGTATCCTTTGCCTTGCCGAATTCACTTGCGCAATTAGGCTATTTTTATTTATACATAGGTACTAGTATTTTACATGAAGTAACTGTCTATCTGACCTCCACAACCCAGTAACTGTGTAACACGATACCCCTTGCCTAGACCGCCCCTGCCATGGGGAAGGAAATAGCCTAAAATATTATGATAAGTTTCGCACACACTCGTAGTCAAAACTTTGTATCTTACTAAGTGATATTGTTGCTTGACGAGCAAACATAAATTAATATATTAAAGTAACATAGTAACATAATAGTTTAGGGATGGATTAGCAGTCCCTTGCCGACCAGTTTTGAGTATGTGCTAATTGCTAATCACCACTCCCTGTTGAGTGAAGTTTTTAAACTAATTATGTTATAATTGGTTAACTGTTTGAATATGTTTAGGAACGCGTGAGGTCAGTGATATCATAAAAACTGTCAAGAATAGCAAATGAACTTAAGCAAGGTTACATTAACATTCATTTACAGGCTGAAATTACGATAGTTGACAATTTATCTTGTATCCTATTTTTAACCTCTGACGCAAAAACGACGGGTGGTATAAGTTTGATGTTTTTGTGTGTCTATCTGTGGCATCGTAGCTCCCGAACGGATGAACCGATTTTGATATTGTTTTTTTTTATGTTTGAAAGGTGACTTTGTCGAGAGCCATGATTAAAATCGGTTGACCCGTTCGAAAGTTATCCGCATGTTACTCTTTGAATTTGGGTTTTTACGCAAGATATCATGTCATAATTAAACCTTTGTGGAAGAGAAATAAATATTTTTATTTATTTAATTATTTTATTATTTATAATTAGGTGTTTCGATAGATTGTTGATTGAATCGTGTCTACTACTAGGTATATTATATGTAGTTTAAAAAGCATGAAATAAAAATTAAAAAAGACACAGAAACCTCTAAAAAGCAAAAAATAAGCCTGTCGTACTCGCCTCGGGGAACCGCTAAGTAAATAAAATAAACTGCTGTAAACGTTGGCGAGTACGAGGCTTCCATTTTGCTATTTAGAGGTTATTGTTTTTTTTTTAAATTGATTAGCTTATTTTTTGTTATTTTTTTCTCTCGACGACTCTCGACTCTACGAGAGTAAAAAACAAATTTAAGCTTCCCATCGTAATAAAAATTAATTCTGATGTAGCATCATGATAATAATTCGCTAATCAGTAAATGATTAGTATTTTGTACACATTTTGTTGTTACATTGTCAACTATTTACCAATACCTATTAACTATGAACCAAGGATAATATATATTTAAAAAAATAAATGTTTGATGGACTCAAACCTCTCTGATTCTCGACACGTCATCTCCAGTGCTTTCTAGGAGAAGAAAATCATCGGAATCTTAAGTCGGTTAAGATGGCGAATGATAATCTGATAAACCTCTGGCACTGCGTATAATACTTATAAAAAACACATCAAGACAAAAGATTACAAAGGTACAGCCAGGGTACAGCTTATTTCTTAAGAAAATTCCACCAGCAGACCCGCGAAAAGGAAATATGAAATATGTGTCCTGTTCTCAGACGAAAATGTCTGAGAACAGGAAGAGAGTAAAATTGAACGACTGACCTACCAGGCCCCTCAGAAAGTATTGCGAAAAAAAGTTTTTATATATGGGAGACTGGCCAGTTATAATGTTTTTCGAAAATATGATTATTTATAAGTAAAAATAAGTAAGTTCCAATTTCAAAATTTCCCTCCACATTTTTTGCGAGTTAATTCAAAGTATTGTGTCTCACTGAAATATGGATCTGCGCCGGGAACATTTTAGAGCTATGATTTTATACGATTTCAAGTGTCGCCTGAAACCGGATGAATCGTACGATAGACTTCAAATGGCATTCATGGATGAAGGCCCTTCCAAGGCAACCGTGTATCGTTGGTATAACGAATTCAAGCGCGGTCGACCAACTTTGGGGGATGACGAAAGAAGCGGTCGCCCTTTGACGGCTGTTACCGAAGAAAACGTGCTAGCAGTGAAAAATTTAATCCAAGACAATAGGCGAATTACATATCAGGAGATTCAACACATATTGAAGATTGGATCGGGAAGCGTTCACGAGATTCTACACAGCCATCTTCGCGTGAGGAGGATAGTATCACGCTGGGTGCCGCACAACCTCACCGATGCTCAGAAGCAGGCCCGGGTGGAATGGTGCCGTGATATGCTTAACAAATTTGAAGCAGGCTCGTCTCGGCGTGTTTACGACATCGTTACAGGTGATGAGTCCTGGATTTATCAATACGACCCAGAAACCAAGCGCCAGTCGACTGTTTGGGTGTTTCAAAATGAGCCAACGCCTACCAAAGTGAAGCGATCTAGAAGCGGGGGTAAGATTTTGATCGCTAGCTTTTTTAATTTGACTGGCCACTTGGTATCAATTCCCTTACGGGATCAAAGAAGCATTAATGCCGAATGGTATACTACCAAATGTTTGCCAGAAGTTTTCTCTGTTATAAGCAACAAGCGACCAAACACAGGGCTCCGCGGGCTACTGCTCCACCACGACAATGCACCTGCGCACACCGCACTCAAAACGAGGGACTTCCTGGACAGCACGCCAGTCAAACTCCTGGGTCACCCTCCTTACAGCCCTGATCTAGCACCGTGTGACTTCTTTTTATTCCCAAAAATAAAAAATCAGCTCAAAAGGATACAATTTTCGTCGCCGGAAGATGCGCTGGCTGCGTTCGAGCAGGCTGTAAACGAGGTGTCTGCGGCGGACTGGAAAAAGTGTTTTGAAAACTGGTTTAGGCGCATGAATCTTTGTATAGAGGCTGGTGGAAAGTACTTTGAAAAGATTTAATAAAAATATATGTACGTATAGAACAATTTTTTTTAGTTTCGCAAAACTTTCTGAGTGTCCCACGTATAATAATAAAACAGATACTTATAGTATAAGTGATATATCTTCTTAATTTATATAATTCTTCTGTACGTGTGTTTGTCACCTAACTCCTCTTAAATGGCTGGACCGATTTGTATGCAATTGTGTGTGTATATTTCAATGGGTTCCGTGGCGTTGGCGGTATGAAGTTCGCCGGGTCAGTTAGTACTTATATAATATATCATCCTAAAATGTATAGATATTTTATATATATACATATGCTTAAAAAGATCAGATTTGAGAAGAAAAATAATTCCTTTTTTAATCGTTTTTACAAAGTGGGATGGTATCCAGATCTCTGATGCTAGGCGGAAGTGAATTCCACACTCTTACAGCATGGACAGAGAAGGAATAAGAGTAATAGATGGCTTTATGAGGATGAGATTTAAGAAGAGATCTTTATGTGTGATCTACTCCTAACTACACTAATTTGATTATATTCATCGCTTCAATTTTGGCACTAATATTGCTAACATTATCGAGATTAAACATTCCCAGAATCAGCTTGTTTAATTAAATGATATATTCATGATTAGAGCATGATTAGTTTGCAATTGATTAAAATTAAACTTTATATTGCGAGCTTACATAGCGCATTTCAATTGAAAACCCGATATCAATTTATTGGCATAAAATATTAACTAAAATCCTATTAAACATTTACAAACTTCACAATCTTTCCTGGAAACCGCAATACAAAATTCCAAAGTACTCAAAAAGGACTCACCAGCCATAAATCTTTAATAAGTCCCGATTTATTGGTTTCAGAAGTTAAAGGGCACTCGATGAAAAGTGTTTATTCACTCGAAGAACTTACGTCGAACTTTGCGGAGAGCAACGCGAGACGTGCGTCGTGGTCGACCGCCCAAACGCAACTGAATCCTGGCTGGTATACTCCGTGTACTGGCTGGCAAGGACAGGTGTTTCGATGTAATTATTAGAAGAAAAATATAGTAGTCTATAGTTTTGAAATATTGTGATTGCGTTGGTGCGTTCTCTTTAACCGACTTGCCAAAAAGGAGGAGGTTCTATGTTCGACTTCATGTATGTTTTTTTTTTGTATGTTCACCGATATCTCCGTCAATTGTGGACCGATTTTGACAATTCATTTTTTTTTATAGATTATTTTTCGAAATTGGTCCCATTTAATTTGGTGAAGGTCTGATGAAGAACTTCGGAGATATAGAACAGACCTCTTCAATAAATAACGGCAAATCTCTCGGGATTACTGCAATCGCATGTCTGTTTATTGTTTATACCATTTCATAACATAACATCACGCCAGTACGCTCTAAAGGGGTACGCAGATCTCTCATTTCACCGGTTAAGTTCAAGTTTCATGTTATTCGGGTAATCTTTACTGGCGTTATAGGGACCTTATCAAACAAATTGCGTATCTATTAGGTAGGTAAAACAAAAAAGGGAAAAATAAAAATCATTTTTTTCTTCATGTGAAGTTATGTTTAAAGGTGGGTGGGTTAAAGATGTTTGGGACATTGTTGTCCAAATTTAATCATTTAGGTACCTACATTTTAGTTTTTATATTTGATATCCATCTCCTTAATCACCTGGTTGAGTGAAGTTGTTTGATTATTCAATTCTGTGTCTAATTGGATCGATTTTTTCAACTGTAAATTATGATTAATATTTTCAATCATTCTTGATTTTCACTTCATATAAGTCTGCTACAGACTCATTATGAGCCTTTTAAGATATCCATGAAAAACTGATTCAACTAAATCTCTAAAGAAATTCCATTCAAACACACACTTGCTACGGCGTAGTATGATGTCTACGAGAGCGCTACGACGCTACGCTGGCTACGAGATCCGTAGTAAAAGTTAACGCAGTATCGAATTGAATGATAATAATGTTTTACGCGAATGGTACCACATCCTATCCTATCCTATCCTACTATCCAGTATTATAAATGTGAAAGTGTGTAAGTTTGAATGTTTGTTAATCAATCACGAGTCATCGGTTGAATGAATTTGTATGAAACTTGGAATACGGATAGGTTGACATTGGTTGACCTGCATTAAATAATAGGACACTTTTTATCCCAGTAATCTATACCAATATTATAAAGAGGAAAGAGTAACATAGGCTATTATTTTGACGGGAGCGAAGCCGCGTGGGTCAGCTAGTTAAATATAACTAATCCAGGACATTGTATTGTGGGTCGCGGATAAATTTGAAAGAGAGTTACCACGGCCCTGGCAAAAGCAACTGAAGGAACACGGGTGGGTTTTAGTCAGTATAAGTCTGACACGCCCTACCGCTTTCAACCAGAGCGGCTTTAGTCATTGGATGATTCGCCAACCAAAAAAAAAAGGACATCGTATTGTGTTGTATTGTTTTGTGTTTGTTTTGTATTGTATAGCATGGTATTTAAAAAAATAAAGATAACTCGAACGATAAATAACACTTATGCAGTAAACATGTCTTCGAATTGGGACTATTATTTATAAAGTCCGACGTTCAAAAAATATGCTGATTCAGACTTGATTTTGATTTCGGTCATAGATTTTTTTTTATCCCGGTA